>JAWHQI010000266.1:1948035-2618571 GCA_033032865.1 Dactylorhiza incarnata | reverse complement strand
GAAATAGTTTAAGAATCTCCTGCATGGTTATGAAATTTTTTTACTTTATAGTTTGATAATTATTCTGGTTTGTCTTGGCATTATCATGTGAAAAGTTAAATTATCATGTGGCATTATCATAGCTATTTCAATTTAGTATTAATGAATTTTGATTTAATATGTGAAAAATATATCACAAGTTATATAACGTGATCCTATCATGATGGCTCAAAGAAACAAAAAAAAGGAAATTAAGCATGTCATGAAGTAGAAAATTGATAGTTCATTTTTAATTGATTTATACTTCATGCAAATGATAGGATACTATTGAATGAGAGATTTAGGTATCCAAAGAGGACCGGGTGTGACGGTTCCTTTGGGTACCCAAATACAACGTGTTTGCTTTTGGGGAGATATGATTGACTGGGCCCTTTGATTTGAGTTTGTGTTTCATCTTTAACTTTGAGCCGCCATTCAAACCTTGGTTTAATATTATTTTTATGCATCAAATTTCCATTGTGATTTTCTTTATTTTGAAGATTATATTGGTAATGATGATTGAAAATATTTTTCATTGGAAATTTGTGCACTTCTCTTTTTAAGTTGGGAGAAGAATGATTTTGTAAATGATAATAATTTGGAATTTCATTTTCAAGCACTTGACATTTTTCATTTCTTTTGTTAGGCTTAGACATATTATGAAAATTCACATTTAACTTGCTTTTGGAATTTGCTTGAAATTTTTGATTTATGTGTTGAGAATTTTTCTTTATAATTTCCTTAAGCAAGTTGACTTTAGTTTCCAATTCATAATTCTTAACTTTAAGATTATGTCTAGCTTTATTATAGGCTATTGTGCTATTTTTAAAAGTGGATATAATAGACTCAATATGATTTTGATAATTATTTCTATATTCATCAAATATTTAATCCATCTCTTCAATTTCAATTTTATAGTCATTACAATTAGCACAATCATTTTTCAAAGAAGAGTTTTCTAAACATAGTTTTTCATTTTGTTCTTTTACTAAAGTAAGCACTTTTTCAAGTTCCTTGAATTTTTCTTTAATATTATTACAATCGAAATAAGATATAGAGTTTTCAAATGAAGAGCATGATGGAGATACAAAAATTTCATTTTTGGATTCTACATTCACATTTGCTTTCAATGTTTTATTTTCTAAACGTAGTTTTGCATTAGCCATTTTTAGTTTCTTAATCTTACGTTTAGTAATTTGTAGCAATTGTAATGTAGAAATAGAAGTACAAAAAATAGGAGATTTTGATTTCCTTACAGCGCTTGTGGATGAGGCAAGATTTGAACATATTGTTCCATTGTCTTCTTCATCGTCCTCTTCCAAACAAGAGTTTCCATCATCCTTTCCGCTTTATGCGCATTCTATGGCTCCATCATTTGAGTAGCTTTCTTGAATATTTGTGCAGGCTTGCATATTCTCCGGTTCTTGTGAATGTTCTGTACCTGTAGAAGGAGAATCATAAGTACTTTCAAGAAAATTCCAAATTTCATATGCGGTAGGTAAAGTATAAATAAGTTTGAAAATATTTTGGTCTAACGCACAAAATATACTATTCATAGATTTTGCATTTAAAACAATTTCGTTTCTAGTTAGTACGCTAGATGGCTTTTCAATAGTAATATTCCAAACTTTTTCATCTAAGGCCTTAAGAAAATTTTTCATTAATATTTTCCACCATTTATAATTTTTACCCATAAATAAAGGTGGTGATAATACTTTTTCATTTATATTAAATCTTTCCCCACTCGTAGAAGCGAGATCATGATCAAGAGACGTCATTATTCCCGGTTGTTAAGCCGATTTGGAATAACCTAGCTCTGATACCACTTGTTATATCTGAAGGCGCCCTTAGATGGGGGGGGGGTGAATAAGGGATTTAAACTTTTCCGATTATTAAAGAAAATAATTCTCTGTTGCTACCGCCAGCGGTAGTGTTACCGCTCGGCGTTAGTAATAGAGAAAATACGTTTAGGTTAAAACAGTGGTAAACAGATTTGCACGAATCAAAGATGAAGAAATAAACATACTTTCATTAATAATAATTTGAAACAGTTATGATTACAAAACTTTTTCCAATGACGCTTGGAAAGAGGCGACCAACGAAATACCCTTTTTGGTTTTCTATACCGACCCTTCTCCTAAAGATCGGTTGGCTTTAGCCTATCTCTCCCCAGATAAGGCCTCAAGCCGCTCTAGCCCTTCCCTCACCGGAAAGGCCTCGAGCACCCCCTAGATCTACACCCTAGACCTAGTCGCCAACATGAGGTGAATTTCCCCTATTCCTCGCAAGGCCCTACCGTCGTGTGGCGAATTCCTCTACTTAACAAAAGATATAAAGATTACAATTTGAAAACTAAATCAAGACAAGAACTAAGACTCCCTCAAATGAAGAACTTGATGTCGATGTAGATGCGATCGGATCGGTCTTCAAGTTCTTTTGCGTTCACGATTGTTGACGGAGTTCTTTGGGCTGCTTGGAGAAAGCTCTCATGAGTGCTCTGAATATAAGGCTTCAATTCCTTCAGCAACAGCGAGCAACAACGGAGGAGGCGCGCATTTTTTGTAGATTTAGCCACTACCGCCTGCGGTAGTACTACCGCCCCGCGGTATCCACATAAGGCAATGAAGCACACAGATCGTGGTAGTTTAGGAAACATTCTGAGCGCCAAACACTAGAGCGTCGCGGTACCGCTAACGCCCCGCGTTAGCGAGATTTCCTTCCTTCAGTCACAATCTTCTTCCAAATCTGCTCCTCAATCAACTACAGACGGGATGTTTCCAAAAGCTACCGCCGGGCGTTAGACCTAACGCGCCGCGATAGTACATGCCAAACATAGCGACCCGTCGACATTCCTTTTTCTCCACTGTTTCCTTTCTGTCAATAGTTTCCATATAGGCTAACGCCAGAGTTAGTGCTTACGCTCCGCGGTAGAGCACAATTCTTTTCGTCGAACAACATCTTTGTCGAACCGGCCTTATATTTCATCGATCAAATTTTCGTCGAACGGGATTCGGCTTTCATCGAACGCAAATTCGTCGAACGCAGTGATAAGCATTTCATCGAGCGCTGCCTTCATTTCGTCGATCGCTAACGCAAGCGGTAGTTCTAATGCGCCGCGGTAAATCATGTATTTTGTCGAGCGGCGTGGTAGAGCATGCAGTTCGTCGAACGCAGGTTTCATTTTGTCGAGCGCCAGTTCGTCGAACGCAGCTTCCATTTCGTCGAACGCAGGTTTCCTTCTCAGCCGTTTCTTCTCAGCGGTTATTAGAACCAGCGGTAGGCGTAACGCTGCGCGGTAGTAACAAAAATATATTTCCATGGAGATTTTAAAGCACTGAAACCTACATACTATAAACACAAAACAAGTATGATCAAATACAATAAGATTTGTTATTGTCAAACCAAGAGATGCGGAAAGCATGTTCCAACAACCAGTTCCTTGACGACGCCGACTCGACGCACTATTTTGATCGCTGCCGCAACAGTACATTTGAAGACTCGGATGGGCGATGCCGCAACAACAATCATGGTGTAAGCCATCGCCGCGACAACCATTTTGAAGAACGCCATCGCCGCACCATCACGACGAACGCCATCACTGTTATAACCTTCGTCCGCGGCGCAAGATTATTAATTAATAATTATAATTATTAATTAAAATTTTTTCTAGCTTTGTCTTTTATTTTTGGACTTGTTTATGTCCATGTTTATTTTAATTTTGGACTGCGTTTAGCCATGCTCATGTTATTTTAATTTCGGACTGCGTTTAGCCATGTTTGTTGGTTAGCCTATAAAACGCCATCTTGTATTAGATTTTTATTATTGAATGATAAGAAAATTTCAAACCTAAATTCCTCTTGGGTTTCCCTCTCTCCTAGCCGCCCCCTCTCTCTATTTCCTTCTAGGAAATTCGGCCCCCCTCTTGGCCGCCCCTCTCCCTCTTGTCTCCTTCATCTTGGCCGCCGGCCACCACCTATGCTTCCCCCTATTCTCTTCCTCCCTTAAACTTCAGCCCCCTCTCATAGTCGCCCCTTCAAACTCCCTCCTCTTGGAAGTTTCGGCCAAAGGTGAAGAAGAAGAAGAAGAAGAACGGCCCGTGGTTCCGGGAAATCAAGATCCGGCGTGAAGCAATCAAGGCGAACGAGTTTCTCTCCATTCGACGCGGTTCCGGTGGATCCATAGAAGAACGATTCAGGCGAGTGCATGCTTAAGGATAATCTCATCTCAAGCGGGGTAACAAAATTTCTACTCGAGAGAAATTCCCTCTTGCTAATTTCTTGTGGTGGTAAATTTTGGCGTGATCTTTGAATCACTTGGAAAATCGTGGTTTTCTTCGATTGATTTGTGCGATCTTCTTATTTCTTTTAATTTTCGAAGAGGATTGGCGAACCTCGACTTTTTGTTGGAGGAGATCTACCCTTTTTGAATCGTAATTTTTGATAGATCTCTTTTGGTGCAACTCAAGCTCGTTCGGACCGGGTGGGTCCTTTTAGTCGGGAAGAATATTGGACTATAGCAATCTATTCAACCTCTAACGGCGTGACTACCCATACGTTAGCATCTAATTGATAATTATTGTGTTGCGTGTATGTTGCGAGTATTTTTGTGCGAATGTAAATTTGGGAGCATTGAGAGGGAACACGTGTTTGTTCGTAGCGATCGTGTCGGAGACCATAGCCTGCATCACTAGGTTATCTTGGCTTAGCTCTCAGGCTCTCCAAGGTGCCCAGTCTTAGCTTTGGCTTGAGAGGGGAAGCACTCTAAGATCTTCCGGGTGTGTGGTGGGACCTCCTCGCTGCGACCAAGGGTCTGTGTCTAGTTCCGAGTCTTCGGTCTGTTCCTCCCGAGGAATCAGTAAGTGCTAGTTGCCCCTCATCTTTGAGGGCCCGAGCTCCACAAGAGACCAAGTTCTGGTTTCAACATTTTTGGTGCGGTGAGCGTGGAGTGCAGCTAGTTCAAGAAAGTTTTGAGGAAGAGACATGGAGGGAGACGACGAGCGAGAGGCGGTCTACGGTGCCTCGCCACCATCCGGCGTGCCAACAATGGTGCAGATGCTGGCAGATCTCAAGAGGGACCTGCTGGGGGCTTTCCAGTTCGCTCTCACCACGACACTTGGGGGTCTCGCAACCCCTGCGCCCCAGGTGGCTGCTCCAGCTGGAGTTGGCGAGAGCGCCCTAGGGCAGAGGCCAGGAAAGGAGGCGATGTCCCAGATGCTAGAGCGAGACCTCGCACGGCGGGAGCTTTTACCCAACTTAGCTAGTGCGAGCGGGCTCCTGGCAAATGCCACCCAGGCAGGCAGGATCCCAGCCAATCGGGTCCCGGCGAGTGGCCCCTCGGCGAGCGCGGGGCCGGTAGGAGCTGGGTCGCCCGGGGAGCTCGCGGGGCTAGTGGAACAGGTCAGGGGAGTGAAGGGAGGGAGCCCATTCTATGAATTGGTGCTCTCGGCACCACTCCCCGAGAGGTTCAGAGAGCTGACCATGATGTTGTATACTGGCAAGGATGACCCCATTCAGCACCTACAGTGGTTCGAAGACATGGTCTCTATCAGACCTATGTCAGAGGCTTTCAAGTGTCGACTCTTCGCCACCACCCTGAAAGAGAAAGCAAGGGACTGGTTCCACCAGTTGCCCTCAGGGTCGATATATGCTTTCGAGGATCTGCGTCGCGGCTCCCTGTTGCGCTTCTTGATCTCAAAGAAGTGGAAGAAGGACCCCGAGGCGCTCTTCAATATAAAGCAGAGACAGGGTGAGTCGCTAGCTCATTATGTGGATCGGTTCCAGGAGGAGGTCCTCCTCATCCAGGAGGTGCTAGGGTACACCATTCAGCTTGCCTTCATAGTGGGGCTGCGGGAGGGGGTTCTCAAGATGGACCTCAAGAGGATGGATCCCTTGTCCTTTGAGGAGATAATGGAGAGAGCGGCAGAGGAGATAGAGGGGGAGGCTGCCAACCCCGAGTTCTTGAAGTGGCTGGCATGGCCGAGCGAGCCGGAGGTCAGGCAATCGGAGGCAAGGAGAAGAAAAGAGGAGAGGGCCCAGGAGCCAGGGTGGAGGCAGCAAGGAGGGGGTGCAGGGCCAAGGAAGGGGTTTCCACCAGGGAGGGGACAACTTCCAAGGAGGGCAAGGAAGAACCCATCATCTAGGGTGGAGGCAGGGCCCGAGGCCACCTTGTAACACCCTCCCTGTTACATAACATATAACAGTAGGTCCGGCAGGGACCCCACGCCATATGAAACGAACAGTAGAGGTCCGGCCGGAACACACAGAGTCGCACAATGGAAGCATTTAATTTCAATTAAAACCAATTTATACAATTTCCACAGTAGCTACTAGGAATGAAAGTACAAACAAGGTTTGTTTATTACAATGTGTGCATCTACTAGGTGGCTTACAAACATCGGCACGCAGGCCGGCCACACGTGAAAACAGTAAACAAAATAACTTGACCTTCGAGGGACAGCTCAGCACAACAACAGGGACTTCAGCCCACCATTTCCTGCTAGTCTCTCCAGGACCTGTAAAAACAAATCCACCAAATGGTGGGAAAAGAAGTAACCGGTCAGCTTTAGCTGACCCAAAATATAATGACCCCGCCCCATGCTCGGGGCGGCAGTGCTCCTTCCCTGCAAGAAAGCAATAGCAGTATGTATATTTCAGAGGTGCATCTAAGCACCGCATAGCAGTATATATATTTCACAGGTGCGTCTAAGCTGTAAAGAAAAACAGGGTGTGCCGAGATGAGAAATTTGAAAGAAATCGAAACGCCAAACACAGATCAATCACAGAAGACACACAAATATATAGAGGTTCACCCAAGCCGGGCTACGTCCCCTCTCCCCTTCCTCTTCTCTTTGTTCTAATCACCAAGACAATTACAGCTTACAAGGTTACAAGGATCAAAACCGACCCTACCTCACACAACCCTCTCCGACAAGAACAGAGGAATCGCCGCCAAGGAACACCGCGCAAAATCCTATTGCACTCTCTTGGACTTAATGACCTTAACCCTAAACCAGGGTTACGCACCCTTTAAATAGGGCACCAAACCGGGCTCAGACCAAACCTCCGCTAAGATGGTTCAATAACATCCGCTGAGACGGAACCAGCTAAGACAACATGTACATCAGGCGTCGAGCGCCGAACGCAGGCGTCGAGCGATGAACGCAGGCGTAGAGCGCAAGCGTCGAGCGCAGGCATCAAGCGTCGAACGCGGGCGTCGAGCGCAGGCATCAAGCGTCGAACGCGGGCGTCGAGCGCATGCGTCGAGCACAGGCGTCGAGCATCGAACGTAGGTGTCGAGCGCAACTGTCGAGCGCAGGCGTCGAGCATCGAACGCAGGCCTCTCCCGTTCGACGAACCCTTCTCCGTTCATCGAACGTCGTTCGACGAACCCTTCTCCGTTCATCAAGCATAGGCGGAGTTCGACGAACTCTTCTCCGTTCGTCGAACGCTGTTCGACAAACCCTGACCAGAAGTGTTCCCCAACTCCAACATTCTTCCACTTGGTGAACATTTTCCTCCGATGTGAGCTGCTCCTCCAACCTTCCTCTTCAACCTTACGGCCGTTGCACACCACTGAAATTTGGCAACATGAACCACCTTGGTAAGAAAATCAGAGCTGTTCTCCATCGTGTCCACCTTCTCCAGTTGTACTACCTTCTTCTCCACCCTCTCCCGAATGAAAATCAGAGCCCCTTGATTGTCACACCATAGCTTAACTGGCCCCTGCTCAAACCCGAGCTCCAAACATAGCCTCCGCAGCCATATGGCCTCCTTGCTCGCATGAGTAAGAGCCATATACTCTGCCTCCGTCGATGAAACTGCCACCACGCATTGCCTTCGACTCATCCAACTGATAGCTCCTCGAAATAGTGTAAACACGTACCCACTGGTGGATCTCCTGCTATCCATATCACCTCCCCAATCGGAGTCCACGTGCCCAACCACGTCCACGACTCCTCCTTCACCAGCTCCTTCAAAACATAGGGAGTAATTTGAAGTGCCTCTGAGATACATGAACACACGCTTCACAACGTTCCAGTGTTCCTTTCCTGGTGTAGCCATATACCGGCTCAACACTCCCACTGCTTGAGCAATGCCAGGGCAAGTGCAGACCATGGCGTACATCAAGCTTCCCACAGCACTAGCATAAGGGACCTTCGCCATGTCCTCGACCTCATCTTGTGTCTTCGGGCTCAATTCTGCAGATAACTTGCACCCAACTGCCATTGGTGTTCCCACTGGCTTGCAGTCCGTCATATTGATCTTCTTCAACATCTCCTCGACATACCTCTGCTTCCCCAACCAAAGATTCTTCTTGCTTCGATCCCTGGAAATCTGCATTCCCAAGATGACACTTGCTGGCCCCAAATCCTTCATCTCGAATTTGGCTGAAAGCAGCTTCTTCATATGTTGGATCATCCTGACACTATTGCCCACCAGTAGCATATCATCTACATAGAGTGTCAAGAAGATGAACTGCTCTCCCTTTCTCTGGATGTATACATAGTGGTCCGAATTTGATCTTTCAAAACCCAAATCCAGCATGTAGGTGTCGAATTTCTGGTACCACATCCTCGGAGATTGCTTTAGTCCATACAAGGACTTCTTCAACCTGCAGACCTGATCCTCCTTGCCCTTGGCTTCGAATCCTTCCAGCTGCTTTATGTATATCTCCTCCTCCAGATCACTGGGAAGAAACGCCGTCTTCACATCCATTTGCTCGATCTATAAATCATGCGTTGCCGCAATAGAGAGAACCAGTCTGATCGACGTCATCTTGGCTACCGGTGAGAAGATCTCATCATAATCAACACCTTCGACCTAGGAGAATCCCTTTGCAACCAACCTTGCCTTGTATTTCTCCACAGTGCCATCACCCTTCACCTTCTGTTTGAAGACCCATTTACTTCCAATGGCCTTCCTCCCCTTTGGAAGCTTATACAGACTCCAAGTTTGATTCTTCCTCAGAGACTCCATTTCATCCACCATGGCTAGCTCCCACTGATTTGAATCAGCCCTTGACCTAGCATCTCTGGCAGATATTGGACCTTCACCAAGCATACTCAGGCAACATTGTGCAGCCACTGCACATTGGGGATATCTCACTGGTGCCTTTCTTTCCCTTGTCGATCTCCTCAGAAGTGGAATTTCTTTAGCTTCATCTTCTGACTCATCATCACTTCTCACCACCTCTAGATCATCTGATTCAGAATCAGATTCAGCCCCAGCAGTAGTAGCTCCTTTCTCAAAGCTTCCTTCCACCACCACTGCCTCCTTCTCTGCTTCTTTGGCCTTCTTAGCTTGTGTGACTGCCTGTGGACTGGTTTCTTGAAACACCACATCCTTGGTGAATGTTACAGTCCTGGACACAGGGTTCCAAAGCTTGTATCCTTTTATGCCATCTTTGTAGCCCACAAAGATGCACTTCTCAGATTTGACATCAAGCTTCCCACTCTTCTCCATTGGAATGTGAACATATGCATCACACCCAAACACACGAGCATAGGCCAAATTTGGCTTTCTCTTGAAGATGGCTTCAAAGGGAGTACATCCCTCCACAGCAGATGTAGTGGACCTGTTCTTCAGGTAATTTGCAGTCGCCACTGCTTTAGCTCAGAACTCCTTCCCCAAACCTGCCCAACTGAGCATGCACCTGGCCTTCTCCATAAAGGTCCTGTTCAGCCTCTCCGACACTCCATTCTGCTCTGGAGTATACGGTGTGGTCTTCTGCCGTGCAATCCCATACTCAGTACAGTACTGCTCAAAAGCATCAGAGCAATACTCCCCTCCATTATCAGAACGGAGGACCTTCACCTTTCTCTCCAACTGGTTCTCCACCAAGTTCTTAAATTCCTTGAACCTGTCCAGAACTTCTGACTTTGACGTGAGAAAATAGATCCAGGAATACCGTGAGAGGTCATCAGTAAAGGACACATAATACCTTGCGCCGCCTAGAGATGGAGCTGGAGTTTTCCCAAACACATCACTGTGATTCAGCTCCAGCACTTCAGTTACCCTCGTGCCCGTCCCACGAAAGTTTACTCTGGTCTGTTTGCCAAGCAAGCAATGCTCACAGAACCCAAAGCTTGTGGAGCACTCAGGCACCCCTTCCACCAACTGACCAGATGCCATGGCCGACATCGCCTTCTCACTGATATGCCCAAGCCGATGATGCCACAGCCTGGACACCTCCTCCTGGTCAACCTCCTGGCTCTCAGAGATAAGATCCCCACTTGGAACCATTGTATCACCAAGCAGAGTATACAGTGTTCCATGTCTCACTCCACTGGCAATCACCATTGCCCCCCTTGACATCTTGCAAGTTTGCTTGTCACAGCTAAAGTGCACACCTGCATCCGCCATGGAACCCACTGAGATTAAATTCCTGCTCATCCCAGGAATGTGCATCACATTTGGAAGAGACCTTGTGGTCCCATTAGACAACTTCAGCATCACCTTGCCACGCCCAATAATCTGCACAGCAGAATCATCACCCAGCATGACATCTCCACCGTCAAACCTCTCATACTCACAGAACCAGTGCCTATGAGGGGTCATGTGGTATGATGCTCCTGTGTCTACATACCACAAATCAGAATCTCTCTGAGCCACGCACGCGGCAGTGATGTACATGTCACCGCCGTCGCCATCCTTCTTCGTACCAGAAGTTGTCGGTGTCTCCTTGTTCTGAACGGCCTTGTTCGGACATTGAGACTTCACATGACCAGTCTCATTGCACTTCTAGCACCGAACGGGCTTCTTACTCTTCTCCCTCTCTTGGCTCTTAGATCTACCTCGAGACTTATCTCGATATCCACAATGCTTGCTCTCCCTTCGTTGAGGACGAGATCTAGATACACTCAAAGCACCTTTGCTCGTTGCCTCAGATCCTCCTCTCCTGGTCTCCTCAGATAAAAGAGCTGCACATATAGTATCATATGACAGTTCCTTGTCTCCACTTCCCCCAATCACGACAATCAGATTGTCCCATGAATCTGGAAGTGAGCACAACAAGGTGATGGCTCTATCCTCATCCTAGATCTTCTCACCGATAGAGATTAACTGACTCACAATGGTATTGAATTGAGTCAAGTGCTCTGAAAACGAATCGCCCTCATGCAACCGAAGTTTATACCATTTCTTCCTCAAGAGCAATTTGTTTACCAGGGACTTGCTCTGGTAGAGGGATTCCAGCTTATGCCACAGAATTCATGCCGAAGTTTCCTCCATGACGTTAGTCAAGATTGAATCTACTAGGAATAACCGGATCAGGCCCTTAGCCTTCCGATCGATTTTCGTCCAGGCCGCCGCCTCCTCTGCAGCATCTGCAGTCGCGTCTGCAGATTTTCCCTTCGATGCACTCGCATCCTTCTCTGCTACCTTAGGAACGGGAGGATCATCCTCGATCGCAGACCATAGATCTCGATCAATCAACATATCTTCCATCTTCATCTTCCATAGATCGAATCGACTTCCGTCAAACTTCTCGATCTCGATCCGCATGCCGCCAGAACCCATTTCCAGGATCAAGAACCTACCTCTGATACCAAATGTAAAGAAAAACAGGGTGTGCCAAGATGAGAAATTCGAAAGAAATCGAAACACAAAACATAGATCAATCACAGAAGACACATAGATATACAGAGGTTCACACAAGCCAGGCTACGTCCCCTCTCCCCTTCCTCTTCTCTTTATTCTAATCACCAAGATGGATTACAGCTTACAGGGTTACAAGGATCAAAACCGACCCTACCTCACACAACCCTCTCCGACAAGAACAGAGGAACCGCCGCCAAGGAACACCGCACAAAATCCTATTGCACTCTCTTGGAATTAATGACCTTAACCCTAAACCAGTGTTACACACCCTTTAAATAGGGCACCAAACCAGGCTCAGACCAAACCTCCGCTGAGACGATTCAATAACATCCGCTGAGATGGAACCAGCTGAGACAGCATGTACATCAGGCGTCGAGCGCCGAACGCAGGCGTCGAGTGATGAACGCAGGCGTCGAGCGCAGGAATCGAGCGTCGAACGCAGGCGTCGAGCGCAAGCGTCGAGCGCAAGCGTCGAGCATCGAATGTAGGCGTCGAGCGCAAGAGTCGAGCGCAGGCATCGAGCGTCAAACGCAGGCCTCTCCCGTTCGATGAACCCTTCTCCGTTCGTCGAACGCCGTTCGATGAACCCTTCTCCGTTCGTCAAGCGCAGGAGGAGTTCGACGAACTCTTCTCCGTTCGTTGAACGCTGTTTGACGAACCCTGACCAGAAGTGTTCCCCAACTCCAACATAAGCACCGTATAGAAACATTCAGCACACGATGACGTCAAGTCACACGCCTTGTGCACTCACGGCATGACATCCATAAGTCCTTTTTCAACTTGGATGTACATTATGAGCTAGATGGCAGGATTCAACTATGCCTACCCTGGGTTCGGTTCAGCTTTTGCCCGCGCTCATAAATGTCAGGATTCGCCTAAGCCTGACGCGGGTTTGGCTTCCCCTTGTGCCCATCAACCTTTAACCACACAGGGTCATCTCTTCAGCCTCAGGGGCCATTTTCAAGTGCCCTAAGCAATCACACGGATCACTGGCACTAGCGCCGGCGTTAGCGCTAGTGCCGGGCGATAGCCAACATAACACATTTCTGTTTGCCCTTTTCGGGTATTTCCTGAGGGTAACCTCCAGGACTCCCTGCAGCACAACACAACACACAGAACCCAAAAACATATGATGAGTCTTCTCCGGAATGCAATATAGCATATCAACATCACCAATCCAGACCAACCTGTCCAGATAGGCTTCACACAGTATGCCTACATCCGTACTATCATTCCGGACTCTATATGCAATTTCTATGGGGATAACATCGACCCGTCGGCAGAAATCTATCCACTCATTAGAGGAAATCTGCCTACTCCTACGCAAATCAAAGGACGAACGTGTCCAGAGATGAAGGAGGAGAATCGTTACCCTCGGCGCTCATTTCGGTGCCATAGATCTGAGTGGAACTCAGCTGGACACCTTGAAACAGCTTCCTTTCCATGGGCTAAATGATGGCAAACACGCAAGCAATCTCCCCCACGGATTTGCTCTTAACACAAGCAAAAGACTAGCCCAAAAAGACCTCCTTTCTTCAGAAATCCCAAGTTCTCTACCTTTGATACGAGCTTGGAATCAGAAAATGAGAAGGGAAACTGAATTTGGCTGCCTTTTATATTTTCTTAGCTAACGACAGTGTTAGCACCTAACGTCGGGCATTAGTCCTTAAGGCGTTGGCTGAAGTTATCCACAGCCGCTTAAGCCTCTACGACGTTCGACGATCGGCGTTCGACGAACTCTCTACAGCCTGCGTTCGACGAATTCTCTACAACCTGCGTTCGACGAACCGCCTGAAGCCTACGTTTAACGAACGACTAGCTGCGTTTGACGAATGGCTGAAAACTGCGTTTGACGAACAGCTAGCTGCGTTCGACGAACGGCCAGAAAACTGCGTTCGACGAACGAATAGGTGCGTTCGACGAACGACTAGAAAGCTGCGTTCGACGAATGACTGACTGCGTTCGACGAATGAATGGTTGTGTTCGACAAATGGTTAGAAAGCCGCGTTCGACGACCGTCTAGGGCTAACGCCGGGCGTTAGTCATAACGCTGGCGTTAGTCTTCAGCCTTTTAATTTCTCGATTTCTCGAGAAATGTAATTCTCTATTTCTCGAGAAATATAATGCACTTGCTTTGATTTCGCGAGAAATTGCCGACACTAAGTCCTAGGCTAACGCTGGCATTAGCTTTAAGACTTAACAATTTGCTGATTTCAGTTCACTGGAAATTGAGGTGTTACAAATCTCCCCCTCCTTTAAGAAATTTCATCCCGAAATTTTAACAGTGCAAAGGAACAAGAGATACAAAACATAACTTGTACCTCAATGGAACAATTCGGGGAACTCATCCCGCATGGTTTGCTCCCGCTCCCATGAAAGCTCCTCACGACCGCAGTTGTTCCAGCGGACTTTGACCATTCAGATCATTTTATTCCGCAACTGCCTGACATCAGTGTCTTCGATGCAAATAGGCGAGACCAATGTCTTCAACTCATCATTGACCGACACTTGATTCTTTACCAGGACCTGGCTAGTCTCTGGCACAGCTTTCCGCAGCACAGAGATGTGAAACACATCATGTAGTCCGCTCAACTCTGTCGAAAGAGCGAGCCGATAGGCAGCTTCGCCAACACGCTCCAGAATCTCAAACGGTCCAAGGTACCTCGGACTCAGCTTTTTCAAGTGCCGAATCCTGGACACACCCTTGAAAGGTTTGATCTTTAGGTAAACCCAGTCGCCCACGGCGAACTCGACGTTTCCGTGCTTGGCATTGTAGTATTTTGCCTGTCTATCTTGTGCAATCAACAATCTCTCCCGTATTGTCTGAATAGCCGAATTTGCCTCTTCGTCTTCTTTCTGCTTAAACAGCTTCTTCTCACCTGTCTCCGCCCAAGCTAAGGGAGTATGACATGCTCTACCATAGAGGGCCTCGAAGGGCGTCATCTTTATACTTGCCTGATAGCTGTTATTATAAGCGAACTCGATCATAAAAAGATGATCTTCCTACTTCTTACCGAAATCCAGGACGCACATACGGAGCATGTCCTCCAGAGTTCTGTTCGTACGTTCAGTCTGTCCATCCATTTGAGGGTGGAAGGCAGTACTAAACTTCAACTTTGTACCCAACAACTGGTGGATTAGCCTCCAATCTTTCGAAGTAAAGCGCCCATCTCGGTCACTGACGATGCTTCGGGGCACGCAGTGCAATCGTATAATGCTATCAACATAAAGCTTTGATAACCTTTCAACTGAATCGTCCCTCCGGTTTGGAATAAAGTGGGCTACCTTCGTCAAGCGATCCACGATCACCCATACGACATCATTCCCACTCTGATATCTCGGCAAACCGTGCACAAAATCCATAGAAATATCATCAAATTTCCATTCCGGTACTGGCTGACGCGCTATTTCCACACCGCTAATTTGCGGGCACGAAATGCGGTACGACGGCAGTGCACCGGTCGTTGTCAAGCAATAAAAGTAGGGAGTAGCTCCCCGAATATCGTTCTCAAAGGACCGCAAGTTGGGTAGTACGATTTGCTTGTTAGGAGATTAATTATGAGGGTTTCTAAGTTTAACAAAAACAGGGGGATTTTGATTGGTTTTATAGAACAGGAATGAGAAAACTAAACAAACTATGTGGGTCGCAATCACCGCATCGCTTGGTGGATGGATTTAGTGCAGGCCGCGATGCCGTGCTTCGCTTAGCGGATGGCCGGTGAGCAAATGGATGAGGTGAGTGCAAATGCGAGAGTTGAGGGTCGAAGGCACCTCTTCGCTATCGCTTCCAGCTTTTGCTAGAGCAAGTGCTAGAACGTGTGTGTGTAAGTGGAGCGGGGGCGGAGCGCATCACAACACAGCATCAAGTAAAGAACAAGATCATAAACAAACTCCCATTCATAGACAAATAGAGGTTCACTTAGTTCATTACAGCAATGAAGAGTACATATCAAAAAGGAGAAGGGGTAGAAGGAACCACGAGATGAGAAGCCTCGCTGTGGATCTTGGTCGGAATGGGGGGTCGTCACGCCTCCTCCGAGCTCAGTCCTTGGTTGCTTCCGGGGCTTAGAGGTTGTCACTACCTCCAACCGTTGCCCGTCTTCTTCTCAGAGCTGGGTCACTTCTGCTTCGCCCAATGGAGATGTCCTCCTCATGGAATGCTGGCTGTATATGGCAGAGAATGCTTCTGGGATCCTAGATAGACCTTAGGATCAATGGATGAAGCCTTCCCAAAGGGGGGAATGGATGGGAGGAACTTGGAGAGGTGAAACGGCGGACTGGCGCGGAGAAATCGCACCCCAAAACAGTGCTCAATGCCCTAATTTCGCGGAGCAGCGGTTTAAATAAGGAGCAGAATAAACACTGCGCACGGTCAGTGGCGCACAACCAATGGTCGTGCGCAAAGGAATGCCTGTGATCGTGCGCAGTCAACCTGTAGCAAAGAAAAAGATGGAAAATAACGCACGGTCAGGGGCGCACGACCAGTGGTCGTGCGCGAAGGAATCCTCTGATCGTGCGCAGTCGCTCTGTCTGGGAAGGGAATTAACGCACGACCACTGGTCGTGCGCCTGATCGTGCGTGAAGGAATGCGCACGGTCAGAGGCTTTTTAGGCCAAAAATTGCCCCGCACCATCCCGAACGTTCACGCGATCCCAGGACCTGCAGGATACATATGACCCCGATCCGTGCACACCACCAGATCCATAACACAGGCATACAGTAATATATAAGAAAAATATGCCACAAAGGGGGAAGCATTGCACAAAAGGGGCAGATACGCCGTGATATCAATATAAGCATATATGAACAGCAATTGAAGTGCAATGACACTAAAACAAACCCAGATGAGGCCGGAAATCACTGTATAAACCAGACTCATCACACCCCCAGACTTACCTGTTTGCGCGACCCGAGCAAACAATTCCAGCGGAGCGAGAAAAGATATAGCTGGGTTAGAAATTGCAAGGATGGAGTAATATGCGAAGTCTCATACACATGTGCATAGAAATCTAGTAACAAGAATTTTTAGTTATGCAAAATAGTTTACATAATTCTAACAACGTAACTATATATTATTTCTACTCAAAAGTTGAATCATAGGGAATCACTCAGTCATGCGTAAGAAGAAAGTAGAAAGGCTGCTGAGGCGAACATTACTCAACACCGGAGTTCGGAACAACCTCCACTGAAATCCATCAGTGTCGATGACCATAAGCTCACCCGTTCGCACTCTCTCCACGGCATTCGTACGATTCGATGCACAAATCAATAGGACTTTAGGTTATGATTTAGGCTTAGGCTATGGTGCGGTAAACAATGATAAATGCGGGGGCTTAGCACACATAACCCAAATGAGCTTGCAAAAGAAACACTATCCCAGCAATAATAAAAATGTGTACACCACTTATTCCCAAATATATCTCTTTATACATTTTTTTCTCTCTTTTTTTTTTACTTTCTTTTCTTTTCTCATTTTTTCAAATTTCATAACTTTGCACAATTAGATACAAAACAGCTATATCTTCAATAACGCATTTCCACCACAATCACAAATATACACCGCATCAACACCCAATTTTTAAAATGCACAAATTGCTTGAACTCAGAATTTGGTGTGCGATTAGGATAGTCATTTTTGCTTTGGTGAATTGAAGGTGGAGCTGAATCAACGGGATCGGGTAGGCACAAGGGGCTAGCAAGGATAAGATGTTAGGACCCGAATACAAAGTTCAAACTGGACAACATGATGGCCTACATCACGCTCACGCACTGAACTAACTCATACCCATGCTTCGAGAGTCGCTTGGGGCAAGTTCTTAGTCACCGAGAAAGATGATTCTTCCTCCCGACTCGAGCAATACGAGCCTAACACCCCTCTACACACATCCCTACACTACCGATTGATTCGCACCGGATTCGCCGCTTTTGAGTAGAATAAACTAGAATTACGCTGACAGAATAAAATGTAAAACTAAAAGCATAAACAAAAGTTTAATCTACACCAATTTCTATGCGAGACATGAATAAATGACTAGAGCACTACACGAGTCAACAAAGTACTTCGTCTCGCAATCCTAACCCAGCACCGTGATTTCCCATTCACACAACCGAGACGAGTTAGACTCGTCGCGCGCCTACAGTTAAGTGCGCTCACGTTGGTGTCGTGGTGTGCCATGAGATGAATAATGCTACAATATAACACAGATTGTAAATCCTAGTATGCTGTGCACTGTGCATGTGCACGTGGTAACGATAACTCTCACTCCCCCAGACTTACACTAAGCAAAAAGCATGTTTAATAGCGGCATAAGCTTAAGAGGGCTAGGATGAGAGATTACCCCATGCTCAGAAATGAGCATACCAGAAGATATGGCATTTTGTTCAGAATGCGGTGATCCCGCCGTGCTCCAATAGATGCGGACCTGCGATTAAAGAGATCCCAAGCACAACAAAAATATAGCAAAGAAGATAACAACAAAGAACGGAACCAAATGGTCCCCAATGGGTTGTCTCCCAAGAGCCCTTTTGTTTAACGTCCTTGAAGGTGGACCAAATACCTGTATTAGAGTTTGATAGCAATAGTCTTAACGACTGAATAAAAAGACACCCAGATGAGTGTCACACACAAACATGTTTCAACAACCTAAACATGAGAAGCTGAATCAAAACAATAGATGAAACAAACTACGATGCGGGCGGCCACTGACGCACTCAAGACAAGAGAGGCAGCTCACAACTCCTTGTCGCTGCTACTGGCATAAATTTGGATCGGGGATGCGGGACGGGGCGCAGTGGGTGCAACACGAGCAGGAGGCTGAGGCACGTTCAGCCCGCCCCGTACAGCCTGCTGATAAATGAGGTCCTGCATCCAAACTGCGACACCTCCAGATCGGAGAGACGCTCACTCAGGTACGGGACGCCATGCATCGCAACATTGCCGAAGTGCTGCCCTGCTGGTTGCTGAGGTTGCTGCTCAGGCTGCTGCAGAGGCTGCTGCGACCCTTGTGACCATTGGGGCGGCCCCGCCGCCCTGCGTCTTCCCATTGCAGAAGACTCCGGATGCTCGTCCATATCCTCCTCCTCATGGCCACCAACACCACCATCGCTCGGACCAGTCACCACATATGATCGGTTGCCCTTTCGCCCCACCACTCGCAGCAGGTGGAATCTCACCATTGTTGCCCGCGTTATCATGGAAGGAGAGGTAACCTGCTCCATCGGGGGTATCCGGTCCCACACTCCCAGCCCTTTCGCGATTCGGGTGATGTAATACGCACCCCCAATCGCTCCAGCGAGGCCATATGTGGCCTCATGGTGGAAGAAGTAAGCCAACATGAACCCCAGATGAAGGGGATACCACTGCTGCATACTGTAAAGGTACAAAAGATCTTGCCAAACTACCACATTCTGGCTTAAACCACGCGCGATGATAGAATGACTAATCAGGTGCTGCAGGTACCGCAAGGCGGGAGATATGATCCTTGTTGATTTGGCTCGGCGAGCCACATAATCCTCATCAGTGCCGATGAATGACTGCCAGACGCTTTGCGAGGAGACATCACCCGGAAACATCATCGCCAAGTTCCGAAAATCCAACCTTACGGCCTCGTCTTCCGTGTAAAATCCAGCATGGGTGAAAAGCTCGGGGAGAGATTATGTGAACACATGCCCCAACATCCGGAAGGAACAAAGTGGAGGCCGGAATCCCGCTGGGGAGACTTCCCACTCAAATGTGGAGAGGAACTCCAAGGTTAACTCCTTGAAACCGAGCTCGGCGCATTCGAAGACGTTCCTCCAGTTGTCGAAGGAGTAAAGGAGGAGAGTTGCTTCCATTAGAGCGCCGCCATCTCCGATCGACCTAAGTTCCTCCCAGTCAACCAAACGCTGTGAAAGGAATGGCTTGCTCCTCAGTGCGGCAAATCGGTGCTTGTGCTCAGCTTTTGAAAACTTGGCCGTTCTCCCCAAGATCTGAGCGGGAGTGGCGGGGGAGGAGCGAGACCTTTGATAAGCCTTGGTGATAGGGCGGCTCCCGGATGGCTCCATGGAAATGCAAGCTTGAAGGAGGAGAGGGAAGCTTACCGGAGAAGATGAAGTGAGGAGGAGGAGGAGAAGAGCTCCCAGACGGCGCACGCTCAGCAACCAGAAAAAAAAACGAAAACCCTAGAAGCACGCACAGGATCCGGCCAAAAGTTTTTAAAGGAAACTGGGCCCGCGCACGATCAGTGGTCGTGCGCCGATAAATAGGGCGCACGACCAGTGCTCGTGCGCGAAGGAATAATTCGCGCGCCCAGTTTCAGAATTAAAAACTTACCGCCGTGCCTCATAAGTGCATCCAAGGATTCCTCACCCCTAACACAAGACTGTTAGCCACAATTAATAGATAAAAAGTTCTAAAAAAAAATCATTACACCATAAAAAATGAACACCACAATTTAAAGTAATTCTAACGAAGATGAACACCACAATTTAAAGTAATTCTAACGAAGATAAATATTGGGGTTTTATGTCTCCCAACTAGACTTATTCAGCTGCTAGCATATGCTAGCTGATCGGTCTATGGAAAATGAAGTGAACAGGAAGCTGTTCCATTGTCCGTTTCGGTAACGGGTAACCATAAGGAGACAGGGTCGTCACCCCACTTCCTGAATAAAGATACCTGCACTGATTGTCAGGTAGGGGGAGGTAATAAGATGAAGGAATCTCAGTATCTGTTTCCACATGCGGATGATCCAAGGCATCTCCGGCCCGCATAGCAAGCTCGATTACATCCAGGATCAGATCCAATGTATAATCCTGCAGTGAATCAGACACGAGAATTGGGTGAAGAAACAAATTAGACGAATGACATAAAAGACTTTCCTCTTCAGGAGAGATCCCGGAATCACTCCTGATGGGTTGAGGTGGCGAGGAATTGTCGGCATCGTCAAATACGCTGCAAGATCTAGCAGAATCGTCAGCGACCACTTCCATGACTTGGGCCTCCTCAAATGATGCTGAAGTCTCCACCTCTACACCTTGAAGAACATCCTCCTCTCTCGGAGTGGGCACAACGCTGCAACTCACTGCCTCTTCCTGCAAGACATTCTCATCGATACTGTCAAAAACAATTGTAGTAGCACGCACAAGACTAGAAGAATTAGTGCTTGAAGAGAAATCAAGCACCGCATCCTCAGAAAGAATTGAATCAACATGTGGTGATAAATGAACGGGAGAGACATGCGCAACCATGTCGGGGCATAGATCTCCAATAACTTTGATCTGCGCATCCGCATCAAACCCTTCAAAACATGAAGGTGATATGGATACGAAACCAGAGGATGGGAGGGTGCTGCCAGAGATAGGAATTGGGACAATCCGGATGTCCGGCTCATCGTCCTCATCCATTTCGCGCAGATACTCAGCACAATCCCTTAAAGCATGATCCGTGCTTCGACAAAACAAGCACTGTTTTGCATTCTTCTTTGGTCCAAGTGGGGCTGGAGATGAATTCAAAAATGGTACATGCGGTGCGGCAGAGCAGCCATAAGCCTTAGGCACAGTGTATGTGGTACCGTATGATGTCAATGCCTGATACCATGGGCCTTGGGGACTAGAGCTACTCTCTCCCGATGGGCATCTATCACTAGCATGGGATGTATCCCCACACCAACGGCAGCGGATATTAAATCCAGCCCACATTGAATGAAGATAACCAGATTCAATAGAAAAACACCCTTGTGCGCGACACTACGCTTGACAATGAATGAATAAAACAACCCATCATTTAGACAAGAGAAAGGATGAAGGAACAAATTGGGAAACTAAAAATCCTCACAATTAATTTTCCTAGCAACAATTTCATATAACGCTTGCAATCCCCGGCAACGGCGCCAAAAACTTGACGCGCCATTTCCACACCGCTAATTAGCGGGCACGAATGCGGTACGATGGCAGTGCACTGGTCGTTGTCAAGCAATAAGAGTAGGGAGTAGCTCCCCAAATATCGTTCTCAAAGGACCGCAAGTTGGGTAGTACGATTTGCTTGTTAGGAGATTAATTATGAGGGTTTCTAAGTTTAACAAAAACAGGGGGATTTTGATTGGTTTTATAGAACAGGAATGAGAAAACTAAACAAACTATGCGGGTCGCAATCACCGCGTCACTTGGTGGATGGATTTAGTGCAGGCCGCGATGTCGTGCTTCGCTTAGCGGATGGCCGGTGAGCAAATGGATGAGGTGAGTGCAAATGCGAGAGTTGAGGGTCGAAGGCACCTCTTCGCTATCGCTTCCAGCTTTTGCTAGAGCGAGTGCTAGAACATGTTGTGTAAGTGGAGACGGGGCAGAGCGCATCACAACACAACATCAAGTAAAGAACAAGATCATAAACAAACTCCCATTCATAGACAAATAGAGGTTCACTTAGTTCATTACAGCAATGAAGAGTACATATCAAAAAGGAGAAGGGGGTAGAAGGAACCACGAGATGAGAAGCCTCGCCATGGATCTTGGTCAGAATGGGGGGTCGTCACGCCTCCTCCGAGCTCAGTCCTTGGTTGCTTCCGGGGCTTAGAGGCTGTCACTACCTCCAACCGTTGCCCGTCTTCTTCTCAGAGCTGGGTCACTTCTGCTTCGCCCAATGGAGATGTCCTCCTCATGGAATGCTGGCTGTAGATGGCGGAGAATGCTTCCGGAATCCTAGATGGACCTTAGGATCAATGGATGAAGCCTTCCCAAAGGGGGGAATGGATGGGGGGAACTTGGAGAGGTGAAACGGCGGACTGGCGCGGAGAAATCGCGCCCCAAAATAGTGCTCAATGCCCTAATTTCGCGGAGCAGCAGTTTAAATAAGGAGCAGAATAAACACTGCGCACGGTCAGTGACGCACGACCAATGGTCGTGCGCGAAGGAATGCCTGTGATCCTGCGCAGTCAACCTGTAGCAAAGAAAAAGATGGAAAATAACGCACGGTCAGGGGCGCACGACCAATGGTCGTATACGAAGGAATCCTCTGATCGTGCGAAGTTGCTCTGTCTGGGAAGGGAATTAACGCACGACCACTGGTCGTGCGCCTGATCGTGCGCGAAGGAATGCGCACGGTCAGAGGCTTTTTAGGCCAAAAATTGCCCCGCACCATCCCGAACGTTCACGCGATCCCAGGACCTGCAGGATACATATGACCCCGATCTGTGCACACCACCGGATCCATAACACATGCATACAGTAATATATAAGAAAAATGTGCCACAAAGGGGGAAGGATTGCACAAAAGGCGCAGATACGCCGTGATATCAATATAAGCATATATGAACAGCAATTGAAGTGCAATGACACTAAAACAAACCCAGATGAGGCCGGAAATCACTGTATAAACCAGACTCATCACTAGCAACGACTTCAGGAACCCACCAGGTTTTTGACATTCCGCCTTCACAAGTGCGCAAGTTTTGCATTTTGCCACGTACAAGGCGATGTCTTTCTTCAGACCTGGCCACCAAAATTGCTTTTTCATGTCTTGGTACATCTTTGTGCTCCCTGGGTGAATTGAGTACTATGTAAAGTGCGCTTCGTACATCAATTCTTCCCGCAACTTACCCACATTTGGGACGCACAACCGACCGTCTTTCCATATTAGACTGTCATCCAACACAAACTCTGCAACAGACCCAACTTCAGACTCCGCCAAATAGCACTGCATGCTCGAATCAAGCTCCAGGGCATGTCATATTCTGTCCGCGAGGTCGTAATGCACCTTCGTCCAGTTCAAGCACGCACTCGCACTAGAACTCTTCTCCACACAGGAGATCTCCAAGGCTTCCAAGTCACTGATCAGACGTGGATCATACATCGCAGAAGCCCTCTGGCTCAAAGTATCTGTGACGACATTTCCCTTCCCGGGAGTATAGTGTATTTCGAAAGTGTAGTCCCCCAGGAACTCCATCCATCTTCGCTGTCGCATATTGAGCTCTTTCTGATTTAGCAGATATTTTAGGCTCTTATGGTCCGTAAAGATATCAACGTTCACACCATATAAGTAGTGTCGCCACAATTTCAGAGCGAAAATCACGGCCGCCAACTCTAAGTCGTGGACCGGATAATTCCTCTCATGCACTTTCAACTGGCGAGAGCCATAAGCAATAACCAGACCATTCTGAAGAAGAACGCAGCCTAAGCCGCTCCCTGACGCATTGCTGTAGATTTCAAAGCCTTCCGTACCACATGGTGAACATAGAATTGGTGTCGTGGTCAAACGACTCTTTAAATCTTCAAAAGCTCGCGCGCACTCTGACGACCAAATGAACTTCTCAACTTTCCCAGTCAATGTCGTGTGAGGCACAACTATCTTCAAGAAATTCACTACGAAGCGCCTGTAATAACCGGCAAGTCCTAGGAAGCTCCGGACTTCTACCACTGTAGTCAATACAGGCCACTCCCGTATTGCACATATCTTTGCAGGATCCACTGCAATTCCCTCTCCACTGACCACGTGACCTAGGAATGCCACAGATGACAACCAAAAGTCACACTTTGAGAACTTGGCATACAGCTGACTTCGCCGCAGGGTATCTAATATAATGCGCAAGTGAGTTGCATGTTCTTCTTCCAACTGCGAGTAGACCAGAATATCGTCTATGAAGACAATAAAGAATCAGTTGAGATACTCTCGAAACATGCGATTCATCAGATCCGTAAATACTGATGGCGCATTCATCAATCCGAACGACATCACAATAAACTCATAGTGCCCATAGAGGGTACTAAATGTCGTCTTGGGTATATCGCACTCCCGAATTTGCAACTGGTAGTAGCCAGACTTCAAATCTAGTTTTGAGTATACAATTGAGCCAACTAGCTGATCGAATAAGTCATCGATTCGCGGAATCGGATACTTATTCTTTTCCGTCAACTTGTTCAGTTTGCGATAGTCGATGCATAGACGCAAGCTACCGTCCTTCTTCTTTACAAAGAGGATCAGTGCACTCCAAGGGGATGAGCTTGGACGTATATAGCCTTGCTCTAGCAATTCTTGCAACTGAACCTTTAACTCAGCCATCTCCTTTGGCGCAATTCAGTACAGTGAGCGTGCCACAGGTTTGGCACCTGGCAATAACTCAATAGTGAAGTCTATCTCTCGTTGAGGTGGAGCCCCAGGAAGATCTTTTGGGAAAATATCTGCAAACTCCGATATGATCGGGACATCACACAAATTGGGCTTTGGCTCAGAAGTCTCCAAGACCGTGAAGAATAACTCTGCTCCTTTTCGAACCACCTTGACTACTTGGAGAGCAGACATGAACTTCTTGCTCGATCTTTGCAATCCCATAAATATAGTCTCGCGTTCAGTGTTCTGCCCTAGCATGACCTCCTTCAAGTTGCAATCAATGCATGCACGCTGCTTTGAAAGCCAATTCATGCCAAAGATGACATCGAACTCGGATAGCGGCAACATCGACGCTTCCAAGTCAAACTCATGACTTCCTATCCGCACTTGAACAACACAAACTCTGTGTGCATGCATTCGACACCCATTTGGCAGTACTACGTCTAGTCTATTCTTTGCCACGAATGAAGGCACTCCAACACGCAGTGTGAAGTCCTCCGATAAAAAGGAGTGTGAAGCTCCAGTGTCAAATAAAGCTCTCGCCGGACAGTTTCGAATTAGGATAAAACCTAATATGTACAAACCAGGTATACAGGCAATCACACACAAGTTATAAAAGACAGAATGCCATAAATACTATATAGCAAATCATACCTATCACAACATCGCTTTGCTTGATGGTCTCTTGCCGGCCAAGATTATATGCCCGCGGTTGAGCTGGAGTGTAGTGGGATGCATACGACTCTGTTTCCTTACCTTTCTCCGCCGCATAAGCCGCAGCTGCCTTTTTGCCGCCACGACAGTCTCGGGCTATGTGTCCCGGCTTACCACAATTAAAGCAAATAATTGGGCCTCGCCCAGTCGACACTCCTGCAGCAGAAGAGGAAGCCGGTTCCGAAAACCTGGGCTTCTTTTTAAATCGTCGGGACCCAGACTATGACGAGCTAGGTACTTTAAACTCCGTCGTTGTCACTGCTTGGTCCTTGTTTGCTTGAATCCGCTTCAGGTCCTTCTCAAGAGATCTGGCGGTATTGACCAACGTAAGAAAGACCTGCGTCATCGGGCCTGACAGCAGCAGCCGCAGATCATCACGCAGACCTTCATAAAACTGGTTGGTCTTTCTCTCTTCATCGTCAAAAGAAAAGCCCACATACCATCCCAGCCACGTAAACTCGTGGAGGAACTCATCCACCATCCTTTTCCCTTGCATCAACCTTTGAAACTGGTTCTCCATGTCGATGCACTGTGCAGAAGGGATATACCTTGCTAAGAACACTCTCGAGAACTCTTCCATCGAGATGTCCGTCAGAAGCCTACCAGCATACTGATGCCTTTCCATGCTTTCCCACCATAGTCTATCCTCTCCATCCAACAGATAGGTAATTAGCGTTACCTTCTGCCTTTCCTCCGTCTTTGTAGCCGTTAGGGTTCGCTTTACACACGACAACCAATCCTCAGCTTGCATTGGCATTCCTACCCCTTCAAACGTGGGAGGATGGAAACTTAGAAACTGTTGCAAGTGATGGTTTATCGCCCGTGGCGCCTCACCCGGTACTGCTGGTACCTGTCTGTCCACAACGGGTTCAACTGCAACAACTGGGTCCAGGGCCACCACACAGACAAGAGGCTGTGCATTGATCAAGGAGACCACTGCATCAGTAAGCCTTCGTATTGTTTCATCAGAAGGAGGTGGCATAGGCAA
The DNA here is from genome assembly GCA_033032865.1 of Dactylorhiza incarnata. NCBI lineage: Eukaryota > Viridiplantae > Streptophyta > Magnoliopsida > Asparagales > Orchidaceae > Dactylorhiza > Dactylorhiza incarnata. Next base: position 2,592,176 of record JAWHQI010000266.1, on the reverse strand, counting down.
CTCAGCTGCTGCACTACTCTCGGCAGTGTGCCAGGGTTGGGACTGCCCCGTACCACTTCTAGTCCCGTATAATTATGTCAAATACAATTTAGTGACTAGTAGCACACCTAAAGAGCAAGTAAGGAACACACAGGTTCCACAATCATGGCAAAACATACACACAATGCATTCTTAAGTGGACATTCCGGTTATTTAAGTGAGTTAAATGGTGTAAACTTGGCTTTCAGCAGCTTGGAGACCTGCTCCAAGTTAGGATCTTCAAGGGTCGTTGCCACAGACCTCTTCCTATGCTTTATTGGCTTGAAGGATGGATCGATATTGAGGCAGTGGAAAGCAACATTGGGGTCCACCCCAAGCATGTTGGCCGCTAACCAAGCACATACATCATGATTTTGAGGAGACAACTAATCAGCTCGACCTTCTCTTCCTATCGCAACTCAGCATTGGCAGGGAGTGCTCTATCTCCAAATTCAGTAACAGGACGCTTTGCATTACCTGGGTAGGTTCTAGTTGAGCACCATCTCAATCTTCTTCCATAGCAGATTCTCCTTCTTAGGCAGGTTCAGCTTCACCTATCTCGTTGCACTCCCTTGCAATAGGAGGCATGGAAAACTCGGGCACTTCTTCAGTCGGTGGAGGTGGGATCTCAATGATGTTAATAGAGTTAACATAACATTGCCTCAATTATTTTGGGTCACTCCGAACCCAGAATTGTTTCCCTTCCATGGCATATTTAAACACCTGGTGGAAGGTCAATGCAATCACCCGATAGTCATTCAAGCGAGGTCGCCCAAATATGGTGTTACAACTACTTGGCACGTCTATGACAATAAAGGTAACGGGCCTTGTGACCCCACCCATAGTCATAAGGAGTATGACACTTCCTTTGATCTTTCCTATCCCCAAATAACCCATATGGAGGTTTGTCACTTTTCCACAGTGCCTTCCTAGTCTTCATCGCCTTAAAGGAGGGCTTGAATATCACATTAACTAAACTATCGGTATTTATCATAATTTGAAACCCATATATTTTTTCCAAGATTGTCTTGATGACAACAACGTCGTTGAAAGGGTTGGCAATCGTTGGGGTTCATCCTGGTTGAAGATGACCTATCCCCGAAGTGGGGTTGATGATGTGGTTGCAACCACCTCTTGACGATATATCCTTGCGATGCTCGCCTTTCTGGAGGACTCGAGTCCGGATCCTCCATTAATGCAATTAATTTGGACGAGATAGCCTTCATTAGTTATTTCTATGCACTCATCAACACAGTTGATGCTACCGAGGGAGCCTTCATCTTACACTTCGGTGCACTCCCACCGGGTAGGGAGGTCAACCTATGCAACTTTCTTTCCTTTTTCGGCGGAGGGCTTGGCAACTGACTTATTGACCAAATCATGAAGCTTGCCCTGCGTAAGAATTTTTTCAATGAGATTTTGGAGGGCACGGAAATTATCAATATGATGGCCCTTATCTTTGTGGAACTCACAGTAGAGTTCCAGGTTTCAGCTTCTCGGATCACACTTGAGGGGGAGAAGCCATTTTAAATTAGGTCGCATCTGGATGATTTGTACAACTTCCTCCATGGGAACATTAAGCTCAGTATATGACTCTTGCAAGTCATCATATTGTCCTTGGATAGAATATGATGGTTGCGGAGGTAGTGCTCGAGAGGATGATGAATGGAGAGAGAGTGGAACATACTGCAAAGGAGGAGCAGACCTATTCCCTGGAGGGGAATAAGGTCGTTGGGCATATCTATCAGAACCGGTGATGAGGCACAGGGGGGCGAAGATGATAGGATTTTCTCCTATATTGTGTTGGTGGTGGTGGAAAATCTTGGTGGAAGGTGAGGAGGAGCAGCAAGTCTAGTAGAAAAAATTCCTCTCCTTAATTGACTCATTGAGAGAGGACATGAGGTCGGGGGTGGTAGCTTCTCCCTCGATAAAATTGTTGACCATGTCAACCAACTCTTGATAATAATTTGGTGGCCTTATTCCCACCTCAAACATGAAGAGACTTTGCTAAAGACAAAAAGTGAGTGCTACCTGATACATAGTGAGATCTACATCATAAATTTCCATGATTTCTTCCTGAAAATGATCCACATAGTAGGCCAGGGTCTCATCAACACCTTGAACAATGTGGAAGTGGTTTGAAGTGTTGGATCTTACGGCGCCCTTAGAGGGGGGGGGGGTGAATTATGCCAAATGATAGAAATCAAGTAAACACAAAAAGAGACATGATTATATTATATGAAAAAAGTGTTTACAAAAATTGATTTCAATAGCGCTTGAAATCGGAGGCGAATAAAGTAATACAATTTTTCCTTTTCTATACCGACTTGTATCGCCACAAACCGGTTGGCTTTAGCCTATCCTTCCCCGGATAAGGCCTCAAGCCGCTCTAGCCAATCCTTCCCCAGATATGGCCTCGAGCCCCCCTAGATCTAATCACCTAGAACTAGTCGCCAACACAAGGTGAATTTCCCCCTATGTCCTACCCAGACCTAAAATAGAATATGGAATGAAAATAAAATTAACAATAATGAAACTCCCTATATGAGATCTCTGAAGTTGAGGATGAAGGATCGCTGTAGCATAAGCAAGGTTGAAGCGATCGTTCTTCGGATGCAGCGTGGTGGCTTCCTTCTCCAGAAATCCTCTTTGGCTTTTGAGTGGGAGATGAACTTTCGGCAGATTAGCAGCTCTGGAAATATGGCACATGTAATCTCTCTGGAAGCACTACTTGAAACGAGAGAGAGCCCACCATTTTATAGAACTTGACGATAGCGCCTGCAGTAGCTCTCTAGCTCCTGTGGTAACGTTCGTGTGGAGCGGTTGCGGAACCGTCGGTGGCGTGGCGCTGGGCACGAACTTGAGATAGTGCCAGGTGGTAGCGCTAGCGCTAGCGGTAGCGATTGCGAAACCGTCGGTCGTCGTGGCAGAACAAAATTTCGTCGAACTAAATTTTCGTCGAACAGAGCTCAAAGTTTGTCGAACGGAAATTTTTGTCGAGCGGAATTTTCGTCGAACGAAAATTTCGTCAAACGCAGCTCGAAGTTCATTGAACGGAGATTTTGTCGAAAAAAAATTTCGTCAAACGCAGCTCGAGGTTCGTCGAACGGAACCTCAGCTAGCGCCTGGCGGTAACGATAGATTTGGCGTTAGTGCTGCTCCTTTCAAAAGTTTGATTCCATGCTATCTTCTACCTGTGGAGTATTGCACCTATAGTTCCTGCACACTATAAACACACTACAGGCAATATCAAATACAATTTGGGATTTGTTATTCTCAAACAAAGGGATGTGACACACATGTCCAACAATCTCCCCCTTTTGATAATAACATATCCTCTAAGCAAGAAATCAACAATAGTGTTTATAGTATAGGATAAGCAAGATGATATTGCAACTATAGTATAAGATAAGCATGATAATGTGCATACTCCCCCTATCTTAATGTTCCCCCTACATTAATGCAATTTATGGTTTACTCCCCCTAAATGATAGATTACATGAATTATTCTCCCGTTAATCTTCTATATTTCTCCTATATAGATTTCTTCAATTAATCTCCCCCTTTTGGTATTATCAAAAGAAGGTGGGGTGAGGGTAGTAAGGAGGCATTTTCTGTAAATGATAAAGCATGATCGAGCTTTTTATTATAGATAATGATAAAGATTTTAAGAATGGTATATAAGAGATTTAAAAAAAGATAAGAGTTGTAAGCAAGCGGAATATTATATGAAACATCTTTTTGTAAGCATGAAAAAGCATAAGTAAAAATATGAGTTATAGTTCAAAATTGAAAGATGTTTTAACCTTTTTGAAATCTCAAAGTTTTTCATAAAGATACCAAGCATGAAATGAACATATCAAAGAGAGATTATACTACAATGTTACTTAATTTTAAGTTCAAGAGATACCAAAAAATTATAGAGATCATGCTAGGTTATCTAGTGCATTTTTATATAAAGAGTAGTATAGATAAAGCATTAGAATCCTATACTCATGAGAAGAAGTGTTATGAAAGATAATAATGTGCACATAAGTGTATTTTGGGCAATGTTAACAATTGATTTAAATCAACAAAATAAAAGACATATGTAAAGTTTTGTGCACAATAAAACACAAGTAAATTACTTTCACACACTTTTAATGCACATAATTTTTTAACAAAGTGGTGTAATAACCATGGTTTGCACAAGACACTTTACTATTCTTTCCAAGGTGCTCAACCTCACAATGCTTATGAAGACTTATCAGGAGGTTCAAGTAGTGCTTGGTGGAGTTATATTTGTCTACATATAAATTTTTTTGTTCACATTTGTGAGACAACATTCTCCGAATACACTTGTTTTGCAAACCTCAAATTTTTAACTTAACCACTTTTCTAAATTTCATAAGTGCAATTCAAATGTAGTGTAGGTAATAAACTTATGCAAGTTTTAATTCATTGTACAATTACAACACACAAGCAAGCATTTTAGATTTAAACACACATGTTGATTACCAAAATAAGTGAGTGAAATGTATCATTATCAATCATAAAACATTTACTCATACTTAGAGGCATGCTAAGCTTGGTTCTACACATTTTTCAATACAATTGATGCACTTTAAATAGATATATCAAAGCATGATAAACAAAACAATGTTCATAGTAATTTCAAGGAAGAAATTTTAACATTGTAAATAATTCTAAATAATAGAATTCATACATGCTTGATATTGGCAATAAAGATCATACAGGTTTTTTGTTGTAGTTTTATCATTTTTTAAAGAAATAAAAACAGAAAAATCACACAAACATATTTTTCTATTTTTGAATTTTGAATTTTTGTAGTTGATTTTTCATAATGCAAATAAAATAAAAATAAAATAGACAGAAACACAAAAATAAATTTGTGCATATAAACTAACATATTTTTGTTGATTTTTAGAAAATTTAAAAAACAGAAAAATCACAAACTCGCGCTAGCGCCAGCGCTAGTGATAGCGCGACAAAGAGTACCTGATTTTTTGAGAATTTAAATTTTTTGATTTTTTATTTTGATTAAGTGTCCTTAGAGTAGTCTTATGCAGAAATTTTGTAATTTTTGGAGGTCTTGATTGCTCAAATTTGCATAAAGCATTAGCATTTTCAAATACATGTGTTTTACAAAAACATTTAATCTCAAAAATATAAATTATGCAAACACAAGAGGACACATTTTTTATTAAACAACCCAAAATATGCATGATTTAAGTGATAAGTAAATAAAATGATCATGCGAAGAGTAATATAAGTATGTCCTAAGATTATAGACTACCCCGACTAAATGTCTACACCCTAGCCCCGTAATAAGTGACGGATGGGCATGAGGATCTGCACACATGCCGTAGGTTAGGGTGTTAATCCAATATGCACACATTAGAGAATGCTCAACCTAGCACTCTTTCCCCCTAGTGCCTCGCAAGGCCCCACTAGAACCCTCCCCAGTTAAGGACAAGACATGACTTAGAGGTTAGGTTTCTAATGCATACAACCCTATGCCCCCGCTATTGTGAGATATGAAGTCATAGGTGAATAATCCTTGGACAACCTATGCTTTTAAACTATGGGTTGATTTATAAACTATGGGTTTTGTTTAATGTGATGAGTTATATAAAGCCGCATAGTTTTTCTACTTTTATGAGATGACGATATGAGATAACTAGCACAATTACTAATATTCAATAAGTGATAAAGCTAGTATGATGAGTTTTGGGTTTAATGTCATGTCATAAAATTAATATCAATATTGCATGAATTCCAAAATAGAATTTCAAATTATAGATCTAGAATAGAGTGATGATTAAGTTTGATTTATACTTTCATTACAAAGTTGATTCTAGAGTCTACAAATATGAGAGATACATGCAATCACTAGCAAAGCAGATTCATACATCAAATAATGTAAAGAAAACAATATTCATATTTTTATCATAAGATTCATAATTCCTAGGTGGTATTATTGTTTTGAGATTTTTCTTGATAGAACATGAATTATGATTTATGATTATAGAGAATTTTGCATAGAATATATGTTAGACCATCATGATGTATGAAAATTCTAATCCTTCTAGACTTATGATATAGTGATTTTCTTTTGAATAAGCATGTTTGATTTTTAAGCCTAGAAAATGATGAACATGTAGTCATATCAAAGACAAAGATCACATATATAATGTTTTGAAATTTATAATAAAATTTGCATTCAATAATTGAATCTATTGATCTTTGGTTTTGCATGATAATATATGATTTATGATACAATATTCATATATATATATATATTCTAATGATTAATCCATAAACTATGTGTTTGTTGGAATTTTAGTATTCTATTATAATTTCAAATCACATAGTTATCATCAATTTTAAATAACATTGTGCATGTTATACCTATCATAAATATATAAGCATAGACCAAGAAGTGATGCTAGGATGATGAGTTTGAATGCAATGATAATACATAGGATTAATGGAGATCATGTTGCATGTAATATGAGAAGTTTTCAAATTAATTTTCTTTAGACCTAGAATGAAATGATTAAACTTTTGATTTAATCTTAATGATACAAGATGATTCTAAGGTCTAAATTAACATGCAAACAATGGTGACACACATTACACATAATATACAAAGAATATCATGTGATGAAGAATTCAAAGACACAGAAATTGCCGAAATAAGAAGACTGATATAACTTTTAAATAAAGTTGAGTTTGGGAAATTTTTGCAGCACCAAACGAATTTGAATGAACAAGTTTGGTTCACCGTTGGATGGAGATTTCTGTGCTCTTTCCGTAAAGATATTAAACGCGAAAATCAGACGAGCGGATCAAACGATATGGCTGTTTGAAGTTTTGATCGTAAACTCGCATTTTTGAAAGGTTAAACATGCATTTAGATGAACTTATGTTTTCAGTTTTTCTAGATAATATTCTTCATTATAAGGGCTATCATATGCAACAAACAAAAATAGAAAAGAATCAAAAAAAATGTTGCGCATTTTAATTTTTAGTTTAAGCCCTTTAATAAACCATTTAAATCCAATCTTTAAAATAGTTTCAATAGTCTTGATAATAATTTCAGTATTTAATTTCTAATGATAATTCAAGACAATTAATGGTAAAGGATTTAAAAAGATAAAGAACAATCAAAGATGAACGATAGATCACTTAGAAAAATATATGACTTAATGTTCAATTTTAATTCAAATTTGATTTGATAAACATTAGGCTTAATATATGAGTCATATTTCATGATGATATAAAGTGATCATAGCATGTTTGTTAAAAAAAATAAACAAAAGAAAAGAGACAATAAGCATATCATGAAGTAGAGTATTGATATTTCATTTTTAATTGTTTCTACTTCATGCAAATGATGGGATACTTAATGAATAAGAGATTTAGGTATCCAAAGGGGACCATGTGGGATGGTTCCTTTGGGTACCCAAATACATCGTGGTGGCTTTTTAGGAGACAAGGATAAATGGTCCCTTTCAATTAAAGTTGATGTGTCATTTTTCTTTAAGGGTCTCCATTCATACCTTGGTTGTTTATCTTTTAAATTCATATTATGATTATGTGACATCTTTATATGATTATATTTGTTTGAAAAATAATTCATTTGTGATTTATGTTTTTTCAAATTATTTTTCAAAATAGATTGATGTTGATAACCATAATGAATTTTATTATATGGATTCTTTGAAAGTTTATAGGAGTGATTGTCTTTCTTTAGAATTGAATGCTGAAAGAGTGGGTTACAATATGTTTTAAATGATTGGTTCTTATTTTGATGATTTTCAATTTCACTCTTTCTTATAGACATACTCTTATAATATGAAGGATTATATTTTGTAGTTTGATTTTCATGAAAAGAAGTTTTTAAATATGAGTCATGATTGAAAATATATTGAGACCTATAAAAGTGACTCTTAAGAATTTTTTGAGGATCATAATTCTTTTTGAAACTAAACTCCTTTTGATTTAATGTGTGAAAATGGTCCTTTTTAGAAATGATTTTTTAAGTTAATTTATCCTTGTTATTCAAAATGTTATGATGAAATTCATTACATGACATTTGAAATTTTTCAACAAAAGATTTTAATTGTATTAACTTACAAGTTAAAGCATCATTTTCAACTATCAATTTTTCATTATGTTCTTTAGAAACTAAGAGCCCTTTTTCAATATCCTTGAATTTTCTTTTAATAGATTGCAACTAAGACAAGGAATAGGAATTTTAACTAAAGAGCAAGATAGAGAAGCCACATCATAATTAGATTCTACATTAACATTAGCTTTTAACCTTTTATTTTCTAAACGTAATTTATCATTTGTAATTTTCAATTTCTTAATTTTACGTTTAGCAATTTGTAGCATATGTAACGTGGAAATAGAATTAGTCACAAAGATAGAAGAATTTGATTTACTTACATTGCTATCGGGAGAGACAAGATTTGAACATAAAGTTCCTTTAACATCTTTTTGGCACTCTTCTTCCAAAGACAACATTTCTTCTTCTCTTCCACTTGATGTGCTCTCCATGGTTTCATCCTGAGAGATTCTTTCTTGATTGCTTGTGCCAATTTGAATGTTTTCCAAATGTTGTGTATGCTCTAAACCTATACACGGAATATCAAACATTTCATCAAGAAATTTCCAAACTTTGTAAGCATTAGTAAAACAATAAATCAATTTGGAAATATCTTTTGATAAAGCACAAAATAAAGTATTCATAGCCTTCGCATTTAAATGACATTCCAATTTATTTGATTCATCCGCTGGTCTTATAATTGTCGTATTCCAAATTTTGATATCATATGAGTTTAAAAAAGATTTCATTAATATTTTCCACCCTTTATAATTTTTGCCTTCAAATAAAGGTGGTGCTAAAGATTTTTCATTTATAAGAAAGTTCTCCCCATTAATAGAAGCGAGATCATGAGACGCCATTATTCCTGGTATTTAAACCATTTGGAATAACCTCGCTTTGATACCACTTGTTGGATCTTACGGCGCCCTTAGAGGGGGGGGGGGGGGGGTGAATTATGCCAAATGATAGAAATCAAGTAAACACAAAAAGAGACATGATTATATTATATGAAAAAAGTGTTTACAAAAATTGATTTCAATAGCGCTTGAAATCGGAGGCGAATAAAGTAATACAATTTTTCCTTTTCTATATCGACATGTATCCCCACAAACCGGTTGGATTTAGCCTATCCTTCCATGGATAAGGCCTCAAGCCGCTCTAGCCAATCCTTCCCCGGATATGGCCTCGAGCCCCCTAAATCTAATCACCTAGAACTAGTCGCCAACACAAGGCGAATTTCCCCCTAAGTCCTACCCAGACCTAAAATAGAATATGGAATGAAAATAAAATTAACAATAATGAAACTCCCTATATGAGATCTCTGAAGTTGAGGATGAAGGATCGATGTAGCATAAGCGAGGTTGAAGCGATCGTTCTTCGGATGCAGCATGGTGGCTTCCTTCTCCAGAAATCCTCTTTGGCTTTTGAGTGGGAGATGAACTTTCGGCAGAGTAGCAGCTCTGGAAATATGGCACAGGTAATCTCTCTGGAAGCACTACTTGAAACGAGAGAGAGCCCACCATTTTATAGAACTTGACGATAGCGCCCGCGGTAGCTCTCTAGCGCCTGCGGTAGCTTTCGTGTGGAGCGGTTGCGGAACCGTCGGTGGCGTGGCGCTGGGCACGAACTTGAGATAGCGCCAGGTGGTAGCGCTAGCGCTGGCGGTAGCGATTGCGAAATCGTCGGTCGTTGTGGAAGAACAAACTTTCATCGAACTAAATTTTTGTTGAACGAAGCTCGAAGTTCGTCGAACGGAATTTTTTGTCGAGTGAAATTTTCGTTGAACGAAAATTTCATCGAACGCAGCTCGAAGTTTGTCGAACAAAAATTTTTGTCGAACGAAAATTTCGTCGAACGCAGCTCGAAGTTCGTCGAACGGAACCTCAGCTAGCGCCTGGCGGTAACGATAGCACTGGCGTTACTGCTTCTCCTTTCAAAAGTTTGATTCCATGCTACCTTCTACCTGTGGAGTATTGCACCTATAGTTCCTGCACACTATAAACACAGTACAAGCAATATCAAATACAATATGGGATTTGTTATTCTCAAACAAAGGGATGTGACACACATGTCCAACATGAAGGGCTTCTCTTCCGCATTCTTGAGGTCATAAGCCTCAACAAAACATCTCTTTGGAGATCTCCAAAGAAGAAACAGAATCAGAGGGTAACTTGTAAAACCACTCTCTTGCCCTGCCATCAAAAATTATGCCAAGCAATCTGTACCAAATTTCCTTGGAAAAAGTTCTCATATAAATGACATATTCAAAGGCCTAGAGATGGTTATAGGGACTTCAATTCTGGAGAAACGGGGAAGATGAGGTTCTCTGAATCCATTCCGGACAACTTCCCAAGTGAGAAGACACTTCTTTTTCAACAAGTATGAGGTGGGCATCACCTCTTTAGAAGTTCATCTCTCTAGCATGGCTAGAGTTTGCAGACACCCTAAATAAGTCGCAGCATGCAATAGAGAAATTAACTACTAGATTTTGCAGAGGCGGCGCGGTCACGAGGTTTTGTGGATAGGTTGCGAGAGTCGTGGGCACTCCTAAAGAAGGGGTTAACTGCTAGGTTAGTTGAGAGATTGCATATATCATTGCAACCATATGTTGTGTGGTCTCTTGACGAGCTTGCTCAAAACTGAGCTCAAGAGACTCTAATGAGGTCTCTCCCTCTTATTTGAGGCGGGACCCTTATGACTGAAAATGCTAGTTGTCGTGATCACCCATGCTGACCATACTTGTTCTTCAACCAACTATGATCTAAAGGCCGTATGTTCATTCTGTTGGTGCCAAAAGTGCAACCCACAAAATTCATACCTAATAAGGGGGAAGAGGCGAAATAGTAGTGAGAGTAGTCATTTACTTTACAGTCGAGGGGTGAGAGGAGAAAGGTGTCGCAAACAACAAAGAATGAGACTTATCGCAATTGCAACTCGTTGTTGCAGGTGAATTTATTGATTTATCAAAAAATGGTTACAACCTAAGTGCATGCACTAGCTAGAGAGTTTGCAACACCTGAGAGGCTCCAATTTAGAGTTTGTAATGACCTGACACTAGCTTTGGCTCGATTCAGCTCATAATGAGGATCCTTTCCAGGGTATTGTTCATCACTATTTATACTAGTGAGAGCTGCCTGAATAGGTAGTTCTAGAAAAAATACGGGTTGCACGGGTTACCAGAGAGTCTGTAAGGGATGAGAGGTTACATGATGTGTGAATAGCTAAAAATTATAGGTCGTGCCTTCATTGGAGGAATGACTGCGTGGACTCTATTAACTAGACCCTATTGCGGACACGATAAGCTTGCAAAGGGGAAGCGGGCATGGATATTCTGCCCACTTAGTCTGATGAATTGTGGATCACTCTGGCCGGTGAATGCCTCCTGATCTTGAACTAGGAAGACACCGGGATTTGTGACCGTGCTGGCTACTAAAAGGGTCACCTAGCTCGTGATCAACTATGACCAAGGGCAATGCCGTCATAGAGAGGTTGATCATGATGGCTACTGAGAAGGCTTCATAATTTGTAGATAATTGGGGCTGGGGAAGCGCGAGCAAAGAGAGGATGCTCCTGCTTCCTTCTAAAGAGATGGTCAGAGCAAACATTAGATTTCTGACCGCCCAGACTGAGCTGTCCTGAATTAGATTTGTATATTCTTCTTGCTGTAGGATCCCAAGCAAACATGGACATTATGTATTGAGTAAACACTTTGATATTTTTTAATGGTAGGTCTGTTTAATAACACTGATATATTTAGTCTACATTTTTGTTTTCCATTTCATAATGTTATATTTTTGAATGTTATTTGTTATGGGGGACCTGCCCGACCTATATTATACATCAGTTACATGCAAAGTGTTACACTATTACTATTTTCTCGATGGATTATCTAGAAACTTTCAAATAAATATAGCTCCCAAAGTCCATGAAAAGACCATATTCATGTGTACCTTTGGCATCTTCACTTATTAGTGGATGTCATTTATATTGATTAATGTACCAGCGATCTTTCAATGGTGTTTGAAGACAATTTTTAATGAGCTAGTGAAGCATATTATAGAGTTTTTTATGAATGACTTTTCAAATTTTGGTGATTAATTTGATATGTGTCTCATGAAATTGTCTTGTTTTATCGCCTTTTGTAAAGAAAAAGTTTAGTTCTTAATTAGGAGAAGAGTAACTTTATGGTAAAAGAAGGGCTAGTTCTTGGTCACAAAATATCTAGTGGAAAAATCGAAGTGGATAGGACTTAGATAGAGACAATTGAAAAAACTGCCCCACTACTGTTAAGGATATAGAAGTTTTCTCAGTCATGCCAGCTTCTACAGATGTTTCATAATATATTTCTCAAAAATATCAAAGCCCTTACATAAACTTCTTGAAAAAGACTCAAATTTTAAATTTTTTTTTTGAATGCTTTCATGCTTTTGTGACTTTGAAGACTAAACTAATAAACCTACCAATCATGAAAGCTTTGTATTTTACTCTTCCTTTTAAGCTTATATGTGATGTTAGTAACTTTATTGTTGGCTCCATCCTTGGATAACACGATAATATGTATTTTCACCTGATATCTTACGATGGCAAAACATTAATGTTTATTCAAGAGAATTGCACTACTACAGAGAAGGAATTATTATCGGTAATATTTACTTTCGATAATTATTATCGGTAATATTTACTTTAGATGCAAAACCTCATCTCATTTGATGTGTCAATTTATTATAAAATTTTGACCTAGAGATTAGAGATAAGAGGGGGGGGGGGGGGGTCAAAAAGTCTAGCAACTGATCACTTACTGCAACTCGAGAATCCCTTACTTAGAGCACTTGATGAGTCAGAAATAGCTGACATTTTTCCTGATGAGCAAGTATATGTTGCCACAACATCAGTTAAAACACACTCTCCTTGGTTTGCTAATTTAGCTAATTATGTAGTAGTTAAGGTTCTATTACACTTTACATATCAATAGAAGAAGAAATTCATCTCTGATTTGAAACAATACTTTTGGAAGCATCCTTATCTATTATGTGTCTGTGTCGTATCTATTAATAGAATATGTGTATCGATCGAAGAAGTTTGGGACATCTGTTTTCATTGCCATGCCAGACTGACTGTTGGCCACTATAGTGCAAACCAGACAGCTTTGAATGTACTATAAACAAGCTTTTATTGACCCATCCATTACAGGATGCCCAAAAATACATACAAAGTTGAAATAATTGTCAATGGGCTGGTAATATTTCAAAGATCGGCAAGATCCCTCAAAAATATATTCTTGTTTATGAAGTTTTTGATGTCCGTGGATAGGCTTTGTCGGTCTAATACCCATGTCATTAGGAAATAAATACAGCTTAGTAGACATCGATTATGTTTCGAAGTGGGTAGAATCTCAAGCATTATATATGAACGATGTTATGGTGGTTGTGTCATTCCCGTGTAAATTTTTGTCACGCTTTAGAACTCATAAATTTATTATTAATGACAAAGGAACTCATTTCTACAACTCGTAGTGAAAGAGAAGGAAATCTTTTGAGAGATACTCTAGGGGGGTAATAGAGTCATTTGATTTTAAGATGATTTATTTTACTGTTTTCACGGTTTCACGGAATCCCTAAGTATATTACAACCACATCAATTTAATATTTAAATGAAAGAAGTGCGGAAAACGAAAGCACAAAGAAGTGACAATCAATCACAGATGACATAAGAAATTTTATAGTAGTTCCCCACTAAAATTGGGTACATCTACTCTTCTGCTCCCAAGAAGGATTCTACTATCATGGTGTGGGGATTATTATAAGGATCCCTTAGAACCTGGAGTTGTTGATATGGTCAATCCAAACCAGATGAGTTTTTGGTAAGGTCACTATAACCAGGAGTTGTTGATAAGGTCACTCTAACCAGAAGTTGTTGACAAGGTCTCTCCAAAACCAAATGATTTTTTGCTAAGGTCATTCTAATAGATAGAATATTTTAAGGAGAGATTCAAGAACTCTTTCAGCAGAATGATTTTTCATTTCCACAATGTGTTCTTCGGTAGTAGGACTTCTGAGGGAACTAATTCATTGCACCACGGTGTGGATTCTGTCTTAGAATGAGCAGCAACATCCTTGAGAGAAGAAGAGAATTGATTCTTGAGAGAGAGAAAGAGAGGTGAATCTTCTAATTATCCTCTAAGTTAGAGAGAATTTCTGAGTTGCTTTCTTACTGACGTTGTTCTTTAGAAATGAAGAATATTTTGAGAGAAAGAAGAAGGTTAAGATTGATTCAGAATTATTGTTGTATAATCTATTTATATCTTCTTCTATTCTTCTGCTCATTGCATTTCAAAATCTTAGTCTTGGAAGATATTCGAAATCTTTTCCTTTTTCTTCTTCTAAATAATTAATGTTGATGGCTTCCCCAAATCAAGATCCTACAATGGAAAGTCAGTACTTCCTTAAAATAGGTTATAACAGATAAAATATATATTTTCTGATGATGATATTCCTTTCTTGGAACCCATTTGGATTACTGAACAACTTTCAATCTGAGTAGAAGAGGAGAAGTCAGAGCCACTTGGATTACTGAACAACTTTCAATCTGAGTTGCTGAGGGAAGAGAAATCTAAATATCTTGAAGATGAAATCGGCGTGACTCTAAGTCATGTGGTAGTAGAGGAGAATGTAGAGTGACTTAGAGAAGATGCGTCGCTTACTCTTTATATTGCGTAGAATACCATTCGACGCTACTCTGAAAAGTCTTAAGGCTTTTAGAAAAAATAAACTTCTAATGATTTATACCTTTCTAAGGACTCAATCTAACAGAACTAGACATAGCCTTTTCTATACATCATTAAGGTTTATACTAAAGTCACTTTACCCTAATATATTTTATCAAATCAGGTTTTTTTCAATAATATCCCCTATTAGATAGAACTTATTTCACAAGAAATCTAATGGTATGTTCGGCGTGCAGGTATTGACTTTTTGGAATTGGCTTTGGTCAAAAAACCAATATCTGAAGGAATTAGCTTTGTGTAGAAAACGAATTCCGTTGTTCGGCTGCAACAAGGAATTTAGTGAACAAATTTGAATTGATACCTAAAAGTTGTTTGGCTGCACGATGAAATTGGATTTTTGGAATTGGAATTTTTAAAATTCATAGTTTCTTTTGCAGCTCTAAATTATCCATGAAAATTGAAATCTGAAATCACATGACAAACAACACATCTTTTTATTCTCTCTTTGGATGAAACTCTCAATTAATAAGTTAAATGAAGATGTGGTTAAGCATAGTTGAAGATATGACAGTAAGAAAAGAAGTGTGTAGTTAAGTGAACAATGCAAACATCTCCACCATTCATGCTATATACAAATCCAACTGAATGAGACAGCCTGTAAGACCTGGATTCTGAATTTTTTAGATAACTCAATCAAGAAGAATAGTCAACCCTAAATTTAGTACTCCCTAGATTAAATCTTTCGGATAAATGTCGGCCCTAAATTAAGTAACAGAAGCAATGCAATTTGAGCACCTAGGCCAAAAATCATGGGAATCATAAATATGAATGTAAAATTATAACTAGCATAATCTAGCAACTAAGTACTAACAATATTATGCCATATCATTAAACAAAGAGTAACACCAAACAAGAGAAGCCAATAATTATGTAATAGGCTAACAACAGATAAAGAGTAGAAAACCGATAGGCAGATACTAGCTGTAACAATGCAAGACCTAGACAAAGTAGAAAATTGGGTAACCAATTGAGAGTAAGATGTAAATACTAACAACATATAAGCTAGGTGCAAAAAACTGGGCAACCAGCAAATAAGAACCAACATTAAACATAATTGACTGAGCTATCAGCAAAGAGAAGAAAACATATAGACAGGGAGTAAAGAGAGAGGTCGTATATGGAGCAAGGGCTCAGAAGTCTTAAAATGCAATGACATTGCAAAACCCCCCAACAATGGACTAGCAGAGAGCAGTGGAAACTAGTAGAGACTAAAATAGAGTGACTAATAACATAGGTCATAATCGACTCAACAAAGAGCAGAAACTAACAAACTGGAAAAAGAAAAAAAAGGTTGAGGGAGAGGAAGCGGAAGAGGAAGAAGAATAAGAGAAGAGGTTGATTGAGGAGGAAGAGGAATGGAAGGCATACCAGGAGGAGGGTTTCCATTGCATGAACAATCGGGGCTTCACGGGAGCATCGCCGGAGGAGGAAGAGAGATCCGGAGAAGGCGTTGTTGCTTTTGGAGGAGGAAGAGCGGTTGTTCTTTGTCGCCAGAGGATGATAATGAGGGATGGAGGCATATCTTTGTTGATAGAGGAGAACAAGAGCGCTTGCAAGAGTCGTCTTCAGCAATTCTGTGCAAAACCGAAAGGGAAGGGTAAGTTTTGGTGGCTTTGTTTTTTAGGGTACTCTGAAAATCACGGGGTTTGCTCCCCCAAAGACAATACCCACTGAATTTTGTCCCGCCGAACACCAGAATTGGCTTTTTGGCGACCAAAGCCAATGCCAGAAAGCTAATTCCTGCGCGCCGAATGGACCCTAAGTGATTTTGAACAAATAAGAAAAATAATATGCCAATATAGAAAGAGGTGAACACACATAGTCTAGTAGGCCATTCACATGTATAGAGATAAGCAGAGGAAACAAATTTAACTAAGTCATTAGAGTTTGATAGTTCTTAGAGAAATAATAACATATAGAGTTTTTACTGAAGTTTCTTCAGAAATAATTTCAGAAGACCAATAAGCTTGTCTTGAGTTTGCTTTATATAATCAAAGTGCATTACCCTGGCCCAGGTGGGATGCTCCTCAATATCTTTCTTGATTTTTATAGTCTTCTCAAGTTCTTCTTTAGTAGTTAGAGACACATATTATAACATCCCTATTCCTTATAGATCCCCTTGGATTAGGGTAAGGGTTGGAGTTGTGAGTAGAGGTCATGGTATGACCCAATGTCAACTTGAAATTAGGAAATTGCTATAGGCACCCCAAAAGTGCACAGGTCAACCTTGGCCAATTTACTTCAAATTGGACTCACCAACTCAACTTGAACTTACCAATAGGTACCTAACCCTAGGAGAGACCCAAGTGACCCAAAAGCTCCATCATAGGGTCACAAATTTTGGTCAATTTGACCAAATCATCTCTAGGTCAAAATAGGTTAACATAGGCCAATTCATCTCAAATTGGGTCAATTAGACTTCATATGATCAAATTGACCACACCATTGTATTAAAAAACCTAATTGGGGTACAAGTGACCCAAAAGCCCTATCATGGAGTCACCAATTGGCCCAAATTGACCAAAGTACCCTTTGGATCAACATAGGTCAATTCTTCGCCAATAGGTCCAATTGACTCACAAAATATGAAATTGACTTCACCCTTAGTCTTATGATAACATAGGGACCCAATGGACCTAAAAGTCCCATCAAGGGGTCAACAATTGGTCCAATTTGACCAATGTCAACTTTCCCCCAATTTTGGTCGAAATCACAAACATTGGCTAAATAGGACCAATTAGGGCATCACCATGACCCCATCAATAATGGGCGGTGTTAATGGACTCAAGACCAACTCATTGGACCACTCAACCCATCACTTTGACCAAGTCAACCCTAAAGTCAACCATGGTCAAAGTTGAGCCCTAAAGAAGAAATTAAAAGCCTAAACTAATTCCAATAGGCAAAGGCCCTCAATATCAGCCCATCCTACAGCCCACCAACCAAAGGACTAGCAATACCCTCTGAATTTGAATAAGGGTGAAATGCATGTGGGCAAGGTGGAGAATTCCCTAATTTCACATAAGGCCAAAAGAGGAATTCATGGATTGGGTGCCACTTGGCTCCCAATTCAACTCCCAATACACTCCATTGAGTCCCTCAGTTACTCCCCAATCAAATTCCAACAAGATGGAGGCCACTTGGCAGCTAGGAGGAACATCCAAGGTGGTGCCTAAGCTCCTCATAATGGC
Source organism: Dactylorhiza incarnata (assembly GCA_033032865.1). NCBI lineage: Eukaryota > Viridiplantae > Streptophyta > Magnoliopsida > Asparagales > Orchidaceae > Dactylorhiza > Dactylorhiza incarnata. The sequence continues at coordinate 2,574,067 of JAWHQI010000266.1, read as the reverse complement.
AACACCACATTAAGCCCTCCTCAGCCAAAATCCATAGCCTCATTGGCTTCAGAAGGTGGAAGGGAGATGGAATCAAACCTGAGATTGCTGGATTTGATGGAGAATGAAGGAAATGATGGCAAGGAGCTCAAAATCAAGGTTCGGCCATGGCACCAAGGGACATAGCTCAACCTCAAGACCACTACAGATCTGGTTTCTCCTCCCCTCCCCTTGTGCTAGATGCTCAGATCTTCAGGTAGAGAAATTGGACTCAATTGAGCCCAATCTAGTAAGGAGAAAATTCAAAATTTTCAAGGAAAAGAGTTCGTCGGGTTCGCCGGAAAACACCACCTACGGCGGCCAAACCACCGTCGACCGATAGCCACCACCTCAACGGAGGTGGTGGTGGCCAGCTAGGGAGGTGGCTCAGTCACCGGGAAAGGGGCATGGAAGTCGGCCCAGGTCGATAGATCACAGCTATTGGCTACTTGGAGAAGATGACCAGATGTCGTTGGATATGCTGTAAAATGCGTGTAGCTGATGATATTAATATCCCTAAGATTCTAATTCATCTAATTATTTCTGTCACAAATAAGGCAAAATGTTTATGAATTTATTGGAGGACCTTAGAGGCCCCAACTGGAAATGTGTCCTAAATGAAAAAGGTAGCCAAGGCTCTTTCCTAAAATCAGAAATTTGTTTAGAGGCATTTGAAGCACTGTAGCTCCCTAAGCATCCATTTTTGTGAGACATGTACATATGGAGCCCTAGAACTTTAGAAATTAATTTAGGGAGATATACAACTCCAAATGACTCGAAATTTGGGGCATGCATGAGTCAGGCCCTAAAGCACCACCTGTTAAAAATTGGGTATTTTTGGAAACAATTTTTCTAAAGTATTGTTCAATATTTCATTGTCCATATGAGGCCTAGATATAATGTTATATTAGGCCAAATCAACTCAATTTTTCTCTGGATGGTAGATTCAGACATGAATTGTCACTAGTTAAAAATTGAGCCCATTTGGAATCATGCATGTTAGTATCTTCATCATGCAATATACAAATAGTATGGGAATTAATACTTATTATTCTAGAGTGTATTTTGTTAATTTATTTGAAAATACTCCGTAGATGGGCATGAAATTTGAACCATAGCTGTAATATGACCAATCACATAACCTGTCCAAAAATGGGAATTTTTGGAGAATATTTTTCAATGGTTTTAGGAATAATTTAATAAAGCATGCATGGTGTAATTTTTGTGTCAAATGGACTCAAATACTACAAATCTTCTCTAGAAGATTAGGTAAGTGTTCATAATTCTCTCGTAGAAAATTGAGATCAGTTAGCTTCATGCATAAGTGGGAATCCACCCACATATGCTAAGAGGGAGGTGTTGGTGTGCAAATAGCACTACTTAGAAGTTCTAAAATTTCATGATTAAATCAACTTATCTTAACCCAAATTTTGGGTGGCATGATAACAAGACCATCAATAGGCACTAGTTGAAGTTTGAGCCCAATTGGACTCTTGCATGTGAGGGAATTTCATAAGCCATAATCTAGGGGTTAAAAAGGTGCTCATGAAGATACCTATGCAATAATGTTTTGAGAATTGAAGGGTGATCCCTTGGTCAATTCTTATTGTTGGGAATTGTGTCCACAATTACCTTGATTTGAAGAAGTCCCCTTTAAACTAAGTTGAATTGAGTTTGTATTTGATATTGCTTTCTAGTATGGTGCTTGCAGGTTTTCAAATGAGTAAGTACAAACCAGTGTCAGGTTTCAATGGGTCACCAAACACAGGCCCATGCAATGTAATTCCTCATTGTATGGTTCAAGGTGTTGACTCATGTGAAATCTCTCTATTGGGATGTACTTTTGATTCAAGCACTAAGGAAGAGCTAGGAGGAAGCTGATGCTGTTGGATGAATTGAAGAAAAGAATTTTTCCAAGTGTTCTAGGAATTTTTTCGAGAGCCTAAGTCCTTTTCTCGAGAAGTCAACTTCAGCTCTCGAGAGCTATGAAGTTTGTCTCGAGAGGTCCAAGTTCTCTCTCGAGAGGTTAAGTCAGTTTCTCGAGATCTTTCTTCTATATCTCGAGAAATCCATTTGGTTTTCTCTTTTCTCCAAGACTTTTTGTTCTAAGTCTTTGTCTCGGAAACTCTTTGTCTCGGAAAATCAATCTCTCGAGAAGTCACCTTTTCTCGAGAAGTCATTTCTCGAGAAATGTTTATTTCTCGAGAAGTCTCTCTGCTATTTCAGAAATCTCTTTTCTCTGTTGTTCCAGATCATTTCTCGAGGAGAGTCATTTATCTCGAGAAGTGCTATGTTAGTCTGAATTTCATTTCTCGAGATGTCATCTTCTATTTCTCGAGAAATCGGTTTTATTCTGATTTTTCCGTTAACTATTCTGACGGGTCGCTGTTTCCGTTTGACGACTGGGTTCGTTTCTTTTAAGGTTATTCTTGTCTTTTCATGGGCGTTTAACCTCTTCCTATATAAGGCCCTGCTCCTAATGATTAAAAGGACTGCTCATCTTTCTAATCGCGATCGAACCTAATCGTTGCTTCAAGAATCGTGATTTTGCCGTGCCGCCTACTGCAAGTGTCGAAGATCAATTTTGGTGTTCGTAATCGTTCATCTCCGACTAAGTTGAAGGGTCGATTGATCAATATCTTCTCGTAAACAAGTTCAATTGGATCATACGATCAAAGGAAGGTCAGATCTGATATCTTTTCGTTCTTCCTCAATTTTCTCAAGGCAAGGTTCTTCAAATATCAAGAAGGAAGAAGGTTTCATGGAAGTCAATCAGATCTGAAGTTTTGTTGTTATTTTGTATCTTTATCTTATTATTTTGAATAGTAGGAGAAGGCTTTCTCCGAGTTGTAGGAGAGTTTGTTCTCCGAGGCGTAAGAGAGGTTTTCTCTCCGAGATTGTAGGAGATTTGTCTCCGAGATTGTAGGAGTTTTGACTCCGAGGTTGTAGGGTCCTTCTTGATCCGAGATTTAGTGAAGTAGTCAAGTCTAGCTGTGGTGCTAGATTGGCGAGGCCGGAAAGTGGAGTACCCGAGAACGGGGAACCACTATAAATCTTTGTGCCATCTGTGTTTATGATTTGCATGCTGTGTGCTTATTTCGTTACAGTAATTTTTATTCCGCAAAAGACGCAGTTATCACCTATTCACCCCCCTCTAGGTGATTTAGGTTAGCAACTAGATACTTCAATTGGTATCACAGGGTCGATGTTCGTATCTAGGTTAACACCTTGAACAGGATCTATCCATTCTGGTTGCCTGCAAATCATGGAAAAGTGCAAGGAATCGTCTTCGTTGAAATTGCCAATATGCACTAAGGCTAATTTTCCTATGTGGAAAGAAAGAGTCAGATTTTATATGGAAGCCGCAGACCCGAGAATCTTCCAAGTCGTGGAAGAAGGACCTCATGTGCCAATGACTGCCTCAACAATCAATCCCACAGTTCAAGTGCCAAAAAAAATGATGGATTTAACAAAGGATGAGATCGCTCTCGTTGCTTTAGACAAAAAGGCAAAGAACATAATTGCAAGTGCAGTGGATGATTCGATGTTGCAAAACTTGATTCACTGTAATTCTGCCAAAGAAATATGGACATCTTTGATAGTTCTTATGGAAGGTACTGAAGAAGTTAGAGATGATAGAAGATCTCTTTTGAATCAAGAGTACGAGGCTTTCATGCAGAATAAAAAGGAGTGCATTGCCGATGCCTATGAAAGATTCTTCAAAATTGTAAACGGCCTAAGAAACTATGGTCGGGAATTCTCAAATGGTGAACTGAATGACAAATTCCTGCGTTCCCTAACGAAAGATTGGGATAGCAAGATTGTTGCAATCAGAGAATTTGGGAAGTTACCAAATCTAGACCCTCAGAATCTGTTTGGGAAACTATTATCCCACGAGCTACAAATGAACATTCGGAAAACAGAAGAAGATGGGAATAGAGCTTTAAGCAAGGAAAGAACCTTGGCTATGAAGGCTGAGAGTTCTAGAAAAGGCAGAACCTTGTCTCCAATCAGAATACAAGAATCTACTGATGAAGAAGAATCTAAGGCCGGCTCCTCCAGCTCAGAAATGTCTGATGGGGAATTCTCTCTTATCTCCCGTCAGTTTAAGAAACTGATAAACAAAAGAAGACACATGAAGAATAAGTTTTCCTCTGAAAATAGACATTCTCGACGTGATGGTGATCATCACAAAAAGAGCTCTAGCAATCATGAAAGGTATAAATCTAAAACTGGTAAACATATTTCTTCTGACATAGTTTGCTATTGCTGCAATAAGTCAGGGCACACGATTGCTGAATGCCCTTATAAAAAGAAAGAGGGTGGAAGAAAAGAAGAAAAGAAATCCACCCACGGGAAAAGGAAGACTGAGAAGAGTCTAGTCGCTAAAAAGAACAAAACTTTAAGCGACAGTGACTCGGAGAAATCAAGTAGTGAAGAAGAAGCCTACTTCGGGCTAATGGCTATGACTGATGAAGAAGAAGAACCTCCATATACTGGGAAGGTAAATTCTCACACCGCCTTATCTGATTTTGATCAAGCTCCAGATGAGCAAAAGGATTATCTCTCAGATGATGATTCTGATCTCATGACCCAATACACTGAAATGCTTAAAAGTTTTGACAAATGCCGAAAGGTAGTCAAAATACAGGCCAAGGAGATCATGTCTCTCAAAGAAGTGGAATCTAATTTGAGAAAGGAAGTTGAACAACTTTCTTCCTTCAAAGAGGAAAACCAAGTCTTGAAAGACAAGATCAAAAGTTCAGATGAGCTCCTTGATCGGAGAAAGAACTCCATCAAAGTTTTGGAAGAACAGCTAGCCGCTGAGAAGAAGCTAGATGAAAAGTTTTCACAACCGAAAACCATTCTTCCAATCATTGATAGATTCTCTGCTAAAGCAAGTGGAATAGGTCATGTGGCTGGACCTAGTGATTCTTCTAAGGGCATCCATGCCAAGAAGAATAATAAGGTTGCTATGAAAGCCACCGCCGAAGAGAAAGGGAAAGCCCATCAAGATCAAGTGGCATTTAGGAAAGTTATCTTTCCTACAAATGCTTATGATCTGGAAAGCTCCTATGGTCATTTGACAAGACCAGTTAACTTTGGACCTGTCATTGACTACAAGGGGTGGACTCGTCCTAGAAACTTTGGCGCAAGTGCATTCAAAGCACCTTATGAAGAGATCAATCTGAAAGATTATGGTCCTTATGTTCATGGTCCAAGTGCTAAGAGAGCACCAATAGTGAAAACTGTTGCACCTAAGCCTAAGGAGACATTCACACCTTGTGTGTGTTGTACCCATGAAGCATCCTCTTCCAAGAGTAATGCTCCTGCCAAAGCTATCATTCAAAAAGTAAAGCAGGAAAACACAAAACTAAGGTACAACCGATTTAACTGTTGGTGTTGCGGCAAAATAGGTCACTTTGCCGTAGATTGTTGGTTCAATTCTACATATTCCAAGAGACCACAAATTAACAATGCAAGAAAGACCGCTCGCAATGTTAATGCTCTTCGTGGTGCTCAACTAACAAGGGACCAAGGACCCAAATTAGTTTGGGCTCCTAAGGCAAAATAATTTGTTTTTGCAGGAATGTCCAAAGGCCAACAAAAATCCTATCTGGTATTTGGACAGTGGATGCTCTCGGCATATGACCGGGACGAGAAGCCTTTTACAAAACTTCATTCCAGTTGTAAACGGACCAAAAGTTATTTTTGGCGGATCCGACAGAGGAATTACAAAAGGCTACGGTATGATATCTAATGGTAATGTAACCTTTTCGGATGTTGCTTATGTGGAAGGATTAGAACATAATCTGATAAGCATAAGTCAGCTTTGTGATAAAGGGTACATAGTTGATTTTCGTAAAGAAAAGTGTTTGATAAAATAGGCAGATAATCTAGAAACGATTTTATCAAGCACTCGTTATAGAAATATGTTCTGTTTAAACTTTCTTTGTTTATCATCTTCTACACCAGTGTGTCTTTTAGAAAAAAATAGTGCATCTCTTGCTGACCAATGGCATAAGAGATTAGCACATATAAATTTCAAAACTATAAATAAATTATTTTCTCAGAACTTAGTACGTGATGCGCCAAATATTAAGTGCATTAAAGATAAACCTTGTCATGCTTGTGTAAAAGGCAAGCAAACAAGAGCTACCTTTAAGAGCATTTTAGGCAAAGATTCCACTAGGTGCTTATACCTACTTCATATGGACTTATTTGGTCCTTTGCAAGTTAGAAGTTTAGGAGGTAAGTCTTACACATTAGTTATTGTAGATGATTACTCACGTTTTGCATGGGTATTCTTTCTAAAACACAAGTCAGATACGTTTGACATTTTCACCAAGTTTGTCAAGCAAATCCAGAACGAATTTGAATGTTCGGTAGTCAAAATCAGAAGTGACCATGGAACAGAATTTGAATCTGGAGCTATGACAGATTTTTGTGAAAGTCTAGGTATCTTTCATGAGTTTTCCTCTCCTCGAACTCCACAACAAAATGGGGTAGCTGAGAGAAGAAATAGAACACTCATTGAGGCTTGCAGAACGATGTTGAGTGACACTTCTCTACCCGAATATCTTTGGGCTGAAGCAGTCAACGCTGCATGCCATGTGCAAAACAGAGCACTCATAAACAAAAACCATGAAAAGACTCCTTATGAACTACTAAAAGGGAAGATACCAACCATCTCTTATTTTAGAATCTTTGGTTGCAAATGCTTTGTACTTAATAATGGAAAGCATTACAAAACCAAGTTTAGCGAAAAGAGTTTTGAAGGCATTTTTGTAGGATATAGCAGCCATAGTAGAGCTTATAGAATATTTAATAAGAAAACCCTTGTTGTAGAAGAGTCTATTAATGTTGTATTTGATGAAAAGAGCTTGTTACATAGCAGCTCTTCTAGTGCTTCTATGGAAGGTACAGGTTCAAAGACACAAGATATAAGCTTGGATGAGCCAGTCAAAGTTGATGCTCAAACCTTCGTCAAGATCTATTCCCCAATCACAAATGAAGAAGAAGATCATCTTGATGAAGAACAAACCCAAGTGGAAGAAGACATTCCAGTTATAGAAGAAGCCCCTGATGCACCCATCAATACTAGGAATCTTGGACTCAGACAATTGAGAGATCATCCTATTGATCAAATCATAGGAGATCCTCATGAAGGAATAAAAAACGAGAAGAGGTACTACCAATGAAAATTTGTACCTAAGATTTCTCTCGCAGGTTGAACCAAAGAAATTCCAAGAGGCAAATGAAGATCCCCATTGGATAATTGCAATGGAAGAAGAACATAATCAATTCAAGTGTTGCAAGGTGTGGACACTTGTTCCAAAACCCAAGGACAAGAACATTATTTGAACAAAGTGGGTCTACAGAAACAAGTTGGATGAAGATGGAACGATAATAAAGAACAAAGCCAGACTTGTAGCAAAAGGGTACAGACAAGAAGAAGGAATCGACTTCGATCAAACTTATGCTCCGGTAGCAAGACTCGAAGCGATCAGGCTATTTTTGGCATTTGTTGCATTCAAAGGTTTCACCGTATACCAAATGGACGTCAAGTCAGCTTTTCTTAACGGTAATATAAAAGAAGAAGTATACGTTGAACAACCTCCAGGTTTTGTAGATTCTGAACTCCCTAATCATGTCTACTTACTGCAAAAAGCCTTAAATGGTTTAAAACAAGCTCCTCGAGCTTGGTATGAGACATTGTCTAACTTTCTTCTTGAGAACAAGTTCACAAGAGGAAAGATAGATAAGACATTATTTCTTAGGGAAGTTAAAGGCGATATTTTGCTAGTGCAAATCTATGTCGATGACATTATTTTTGGATCTACTGATGACAACCTTTGCAAGAAGTTTTCGAAACTTATGCAAGGGAAGTTTGAAATGAGCAGTATGGGCGAGCTGAAATATTTCCTAGGACTTCAAGTGAAACAATCTGAAGATGGAATTTTCATCTCACAGACGAAGTTCACTAAAGAGTTAATTAAGAAATTTGGAATGGAGAGTGCAACCTCTATGAGGACTCCAATGAGCTCAGCTATGTCTCTGGACAAGGATGAGAGAGGGAAACCTTTCGATGAAACCAAGTACAGAAGCATAATTGGTTCTTTGCTCTACCTTACTGCTAGTAGACCTGATATAATGTTTTCTACATGTGTATGTGCTAGATATCAGGTGAACTCTAAGGAATCTCATTATACCGCTGCAAAGCGAATTTTGAGATATCTTAAAGGTACATCAAATCTTGGCTTATGGTACCCAAGGAGTAATGATAGCGAATTAATAGGTTTTTCAGATGCTGACTTTGCAGGTAGAAAAGACGACAGGAAAAGCACTTCCGGGATGTGTCAGTTCCTAGGAAGAAGACTAATTTCTTGGAGCAGCAAGAAACAGAATTGTGTAGCAATATCAACTGTGGAATCGGAGTATATCTCCGCAGGCAGTTGTTGTGCACAATTGCTGTGGATAAAGAATCAGCTAGAAGATTATAACCTTAAATTCAAAGAAATTCCGATGTTTTGCGACTCCTCCAGTGCTATTGCTATTGCTAATAATCTAGTTTCGCACAGCCGGACAAAGCATATCGAATTACGATATCATTTCATCCGGGAGCATGTGGAGAATAGGGACATCAACCTCAGTTATGTTCCAACGGATAAGCAAATAGCGGATATTTTCACAAAACCGCTGGATGAGACCAAATTCTCTTTCTTCAAGACAGAACTGGGTATGCTAAATATGGAGTAAGAATCTAGTCAGAAATAAAGTCATGAAGAGAAGAAAAATTCAACTACAGATGTTAAAGGAGGCAAACAAATTTCTAAGTCATAATAGATGAAGGCTTGAAGAAATGAATAATTCAGAAAAATTTTCTATGCTAGAATACCACTTCTCGGGAAATCAGACTGAACTCTACTTCTCGAGAAATGGGAAGTCCCTCGAGAAATCAGAAGAACTTATCGAAAAATTGAAGTTCTTGGCGAGTCATCAGACTTCTCGAGAAATCGAGGACCTCTCGAGAAATCAAGAACTTCTCAAAAAGTCGGTCTGTTTTCTTAAATTTATTAAAATTCCTTCTTCAAGCACTCGAACCGCCAGGTACTTATTTTACTGTTATTTCTTTTAATAAAATCAAAAAACTATATATATCAGTCTCGAGGATGACTTAAAATCCACGCGAAAACCCTCCTCCCTCTCGAAACCCCTTCTCACTGTTCATCTCCCTCTCGCGATCTTCGTCACTCGCACGACAGCTCACGCGATTTCATCCTTCAGTTCTTGCAATCTCGTCAAGCACAGGAGTAATCGCATTCACCTCTAGCTATCGCAGCTCGATTCTACAAAGCATCAATGGCTCCTTGCCCTAGATCCAAGATCGGCATTGGTTGGGAAGTCGAAAGGTCTGGGTTAATTGAGATTTCAGATGATGTTCAGAATATGTTTTACTTACTAGATGCCGCAGGGTTGTCATTCCTTCTTGAGCACCCTTGTAGAATTTTGTTCAAGGAAGTGGAAGAACTATTTATAAATGTCAAGGCTATCAAGGAAGGGAGGATGCTCGTCTCGTTTATGGAAAATGTGAAGGTAAAGATTTCTCCTAAATCTTTAACCAAGTTCCTTAGACTTCCAGTGATTGATTCTGAGGATGAATTAGAAGATGTGGACTGGGACAGAGCAAAGGTATTCTATGGTTTGGAAAAGGGTGGCCGTGCTATCAGAAGGCAGAAAATGAACTTAGTTGGGAAATTACTTGTAGACATTGTGTCTAAGGTAATTCTGTGCAAGACAGGCAGCCAAGGCCATGTGTCTGAGGATATCTTCTGGTTGATCACCTCAATAGTCTGTGGAAAGAAGTGTGATTGGGCAAATCGACTCTTCTTGTCCATCAAAGCTAGTATTATTGCTCCCAACTATGCAAGGATATTGTCTTTATTTCTGAATCAGCTGAACCCTCAAGTTTTTGTCATGTCTAACGGAGCCGTGCTTCATCATTTAAAGATGCTTAATGTTGTCACAATTCAGAGATGGAATATCAGAATTGTGAAGCCAAGTCAGGAAAGTTCAAGTGGCCAGGGGGAGCCTCAACTTCATGCTGATGTGCACTCCAGGGTTGTTCCCTCTCCAAGAAGGACTTCACCTCCAGCTCCTCCCTCTGATGCACACCCTCAAGATGATGTTGTTACACCTCCTCCTCCTCCAGTTAGCTCAGTTCCTCCAGTTGCTTCAGTTCCTCCAGGTGATGCCATTCCATCTCCTCCTTCTTCTCATGTTGATCCAGCCACTCAGGCAGATTCTATTCCTTCTTCAAAGAGATTTTATACAAGAAGACCTCAGTCAAAGTCCTCAAATTGTGCAATTCCATCTCCTCCTTCTTCAGCAAGTTCCCCTCATCAAGAGGATGCAGTTCCTCCTCCTCCTTCTGAAGATGTTAACAAGGAAATTGATGATGTCCTCACTGATTTACAGCATCAAGCTGGTGAAAGACTCAGCCCTAGTGGGCAAGGAGGTGAGTCTGGAGCAGATTTTGACTTCTGCAATGAAGAAGATGACATCTCTATTCATGGTTCATCTCCTTCCCCTGCAAACATTGAGGGGGAGCAAGGCTTAATGGACACTGACAAGGATGCTCAACCGGAGCTAGTTGGTGATATTCATATTCAGCCTCAAGTATTTTCTCCTATGAAGGTAAGTTCTTTCATTCTTGAAGAACTTCCTGAGGAACCTCAGCCTCCTCCTCCTCCTCAGTATACAGATGACACTCTTCTGGGAAAGATTGAAAGATTAATTTTTCAGCAGAGTGCTAAGATAGATTATTCCTTCAGGGAAGTTCATGCCAGAATAACTGATGTTGAAAAGGACGTCAACAGAAAGTTTGCTGAGCTTAAGTCAAGTTCTGATAAGCTTAGAGAAGAGATGATTCAGGGTGGAAAGGCAATGGAACACACCATTAAGGGTGTAGTTACTGTTTTGGATGAAGTAGTTCAAGTTAGAAAGAAGCAGTCTGCTCAGGATGAAAAAGCTGAAGAGATTGCTTTCAAAATCATTGATGAAGTTGGTCAGTTTAAAGAATCTGTCATCCAAACCCTATCTGTAGAAGTCAGAAAGGGGGAGGATAAAGTGACAGAGCTTTTGGATTCTCAAGCTTATCAGCTTCAAAAGGCAGTTGGTGATCAGCTTGAACAGTTAAATGACTGTGTTCAAAGGCAGATTGCAGATGTGAATTCTTACACTTTCAAGACTGCAGTATGGCTGCATCATGAGATCTTACCAGGAATAGACCTTGAAGATAATCAGCCTCCTTCTCAGTTTCCTCCTCAGTTTTCTCCAAGGCCAGATGGCCAGCTTCAACATGCTTCTGATCATTCAGAAGGTCCCTCTGCACAGAAGACTTCCAGGAAAAGGAAGTATGGAGAGGGTCCCTCAGCTAGAAGATCCACTCCAGCATCCAGCTCTGCTGCTTCTGGCAAAGCTGTTATAGAAGAAGTACTTCCTGAGCTGTGGAGTCCAATTTCTAAGGTTATTATTCTTGACTCCCTCAAACTTGTTGAAGATGGTGGTGTGCCAGTGTCTGAGATTTACAGTGCAACTGAGTGGAAGAAATATGTGACTAGTTGTACCAAGAGAAGGATTCATTTCAGGACCCATGGTATTAACAATCCATCAGCCCCAGAAGCTCCTCTTAAGTATCACCCAAAGCCTTATGCCTATTTCACTAGACAAGAGCAGAAGAAAAGAGACAATTTCTGAAGCAAGTTTTTTTTAATCATCTTATTTTGATAACTCAGATTGTATGGATATTAAGTCATTCTTGAACAATATAAATCTTAATATAGTTTTTGATTTTATTGCTCATTTTGTTTCTCTTCTCTTTCTTTTATATGTTGTAGCATATCTGGTTTATCTTGTTACAATTCATCTTAGTCTTTAGGGTTCTGACTTCTACAAATAGGGGGAAATTGTTGGGAATTGTGTCCACAATTACCTTGATTTGAAGAAGTCCCCTTTAAACTAAGTTGAATTGAGTTTGTATTTGATATTGCTTTCTAGTATGGTGCTTGCAGGTTTTCAAATGAGTAAGTACAAACCAGTGTCAGGTTTCAATGGGTCACCAAACACAGGCCTCGGAAACTCATTGTATGGTTCAAGGTGTTGACTCATGTGAAATCTCTCTATTGTATGGTTCAAGGTGTTGACTCATGTGAAATCTCTCTATTGGGATGTACTTTTGATTCAAGCACTAAAGAAGAGCTAGGAGGAAGCTGATGCTGTTGGATGAATTGAAGAAAAGAATTTTTCCAAGTGTTCTAGGAAATTTTTTGAGAGCCTAAGTCCTTTTCTCGAGAAGTCAACTTCAGTTCTCGAGAGCTATGAAGTTTGTCTCGAGAGGTTAAGTCAGTTTCTCGAGATCTTTCTTCTATATCTCGAGAAATCCATTTGGTTTTCTCTTTTCTCCAAGACTTTTTGTTCTAAGTCTTTGTCTCGGAAACTCTTTGTCTTGGAAAATCAATCTCTCGAGAAGTCACCTTTTCTCGAGAAGTCATTTCTCGAGAAATGTTTATTTCTCGAGAAGTCACTCTGCTATTTCAGAAATCTTTTTCTCTGTTGTTCCAGATCATTTCTCGAGGAGAGTCATTTATCTCGAGAAGTGCTATGTTAGTCTGAATTTCATTTCTCGAGATGTCATCTTCTATTTCTCGAGAAATCGGTTTTATTCTGATTTTTCCGTTAACTATTCTGACGGGTCGCTGTTTCCGTTTGACGACTTGGTTCGTTTCTTTTAAGGTTATTCTTGTCTTTTCATGGGCGTTTAACCTCTTCCTATATAAGGCCCTGCTCCTAATGATTAAAAGGACTGCTCATCTTTCTAATCGCGATCGAACCTAATCGTTGCTTCAAGAATCATGATTTTGCCGTGCCGCCTCCTGCAAGTGTCGAAGATCAATTTTGGTGTTCGTAATCGTTCATCTCCGACTAAGTTGAAGGGTCGATTGATCAATATCTTCTCGTCAACAAGTTCAATTGGATCATACGATCAAAGGAAGGTCAGATCTGATATCTTTTCGTTCTTCCTTAATTTTCTCAAGGCAAGGTTCTTCAAATATCAAGAAGGAAGAAGGTTTCATGGAAGTCAATCAGATCTGAAGTTTTGTTGTTATTTTGTATCTTTATCTTATTATTTTGAATAGTAGGAGAAGACTTTCTCTGAGTTGTAGGAGAGTTTGTTCTCCGAGGTGTAAGAGAGGTTTTCTCTCCGAGATTGTAGGAGATTTGTCTCCGAGATTGTAGGAGTTTTGACTCTGAGGTTGTAGGGTCCTTCTTGATCCGAGATTTAGTGAAGTAGTCAAGTCTAGTTGTGGTGCTAGATTGGCGAGGCCGGCAAGTGGAGTACCCAAGAACGGGGAACCACTATACATCTTTGTGCCATCTGTGTTTATGATTTGCATGTTGTGTGCTTATTTCGTTACAGTAATTTTTATTCCGCAAAAGATGCAGTTATCACCTATTCACCCCCCTTAGGTGATTTAGGTTAGCAACTAGATACTTCACTTATGAAACTCAAAACAAGCACTCCGGGTCATGAGGTAATACACCTTAGAGAAAATTAAGAAATTTGGGATTCCTTTCCCTAGGAATTTATGGTTTATGTGATTTTGTCACATAGAACTTAAATGGGATTTGTAGGGTCAAAACTTTCTGAAATATTATAAAACTTTTGGTTTACCTTGAAAGAGTGAGATTACACTTTGTAGATTTTTGGTGGAGTTTATAGAAATAATATAGACCCTTATTCATTTATTATTCAATTACCCCCAATTTGCCTCACCCCACCTTTAAGTAAGTTAATGAATTCACAGTTTCATGAAATTGGGTATTTGGGTTTATGAGACCATCTGAAATCCATGGAAAAATTTATGGAATTTATAGTTGATTATTAGTGGTGCTTCTTTCACAAAATAGAACCTTGTGATATTGTTTTAATAATAGATATATTGAAATACTGATACTGGAATGTTATAGAAATCTGTACATAGACTTTTGAAAGCAATATGAACCTCTAGAAATTTTGTTAGATTTATTTAATGAGAAGACATCACACTTCCTTCACAATGTAGAAATTGGAGTTATAACTTGAGAAATTTATATCTTGAATTATTGACACTGGAATGTTATAGAAATTTGTACTTAGACTTTTGATAGCATTATGAACCTATGGAAATTTTGTTAGATTTATTTGTTGAGAAGGCATCATACTTCCGTCACAATGTAGAACTTAGAGTTATAACTTGAGAAATTTATATCTTAAAATATTGACACCAGAATGCTATATAAATCTGTACATAGACTTTTGATAGCAATATGAACCTTTGGAAATTTTGTTACATTTATTTATTGGGAAGACATCACACTTCCTTCACAATGTAAAACTTGGAGTTATAGATTGAGAAATTTATATCTTGAATTATTAACACTAGAATGCTATAGAAATTTGTACATAGACTTTTGATAGCAATATGACCCTCTGGAAATTTTGTTAGATTTATTTATTGGGAAGACATCAGACTTCCTTCAGAATGTAGAACTTGGAATTATAACTTGAGAAATTTATATCTTAAATTATTGACACTGGAATGCTATAGAATTCTGTACATAGACTTTTGATAGCAATATGAACCCTTGCAAATTTTATTAGATTTATTTATTGGGAATACATTATACTTCCTTCACAATGTAGAACTTGGAATTATAAGTTGAGAAATTTATATCTGGAATTATTGACAGTGGAATGCTATAGAAATTTGTACATAAGCTTTTGATATCAATATGAAGCCCTGGAAATTTTGTTAGATTTAATTGCTGAGAGACATCATACTTCCTTCACAATGTAGAACCTTGGATTATAAATTGAAAAATGGATATCTTGAATTATTGTTGCCGGAATGTTATATAAATTTGTATATATACTTTAGATATCATTATGAACATCTGGAAATTTTCTTGGAATTATTAGCATGTGACAAAAGCTACCTCAGGTTCAAATCTAGTCTCATCAGGTTTATAGAATTAATTAAATATGCCAAAAAATGTTTGTTCAGTGAAATAAAAATTAGAAATCTGAATGTGGGTAACCCTACCACTTCTGGAACTAGAATCGACTTATTCTTAATTAGGATTCATATGGTCCCCCTTTTAGGGCATGTGGATTTGATTAAAGGTCGCCGGTCTACGAATAGTAGAAACTGAAATGTTAGATTTAGACCCCTCCTTTATGGCCACCCCCCTTGAGGTGCTAACCATTTGGTATTTACATGTGCATAGTTGATCGATGAGTTAACCAGTAGTGGTATACACTAGTAGTGGAGGTTGGGGCGTGCTTAGCAAAACTATCAAATTGGGATTTGACATCGATATGACAGGACATGTGAAGAGGTCCACTAGTAACTAGGATCCTGATTAATAATAGGTCATGGAACTTATAGGTAAGGATTGAGAAAGGTCGGGAGAGACAACTCTCTACTAAAGCAAGGCAAGGGCTGGGGTTCAATTGAGCTCCATCGCTTCCCTGCCCATGTAGTTGAAAACATCCTTATAAGGCAGCATAACATGAGAGGTAATATGGTAAAAGAATGGGTAGTCACCAATAAGAGTAAATATCCTGGAAAGGGGGATTTGGGCTTCAGCCCATTGTATTCCCTAGTACTGTTGCGAGCCCTTCACCGGGTGGACCTCAAGAAGCCCAGGATTCACCCTAAACTTCTAAGTATAACTAAACGATAAACAAGAGTTGTAAGTAAGAGAACTCGATAAGTGAACCTCGCCCCAAATTTGGGATGGATTTTTATAAGGAAGGACGGATTAAGTCATCCTGCAAGCGGTAGACTCGGTATTTATATAAGGAAGGATGGGTTAAGTCCTATGAGAGGTAGGCTCGGTATTTATATAAAGAAGGACGGGTTAAGTCCTGCGAGCGGTAGGCTCGATATTTGTATAAGGAAGGATGGGTTAAGTCCTGCGAGCGGTAGGCTCGGTATTATAAGGAAGGAGGGGTTAAGTCCTACGAGTGGTAGGCTCGGTATTATAAGGAAGGACGGGTTAAGTCCTGTGAGCAGTAGGCTCGGTATTATAAGGAAGAATATGTTAAGTCCTGCGAGTGATAGGCTTAGTATTTATATAAGGAAGGATAAATTAAGTCCTACGAGCTGAGGGCTTGGTGTTTCACTTAGAGGCATTATTGTAACAAGTAGTGCGCATATACCCTGTGTGTTTTTAAGGGCGTACGTAAGGTCTAGGCTGGGAAATGTGTGATATAAGCCTAAAAGTGGACATGCCTGATCCACTGCCCTATTTGACTCAACCTGGTACCTAAGTTAGCACAGTTAAACAGAGGGAACTAACAAGGTTTGTACGTACATAGTCGAGTGGGTGAGTTGCATCATTGCATAATCATAGCATGACATAACATCATAACATAAAACAAGACCTCATCGTATAAATTAGTATTCGCTCTTTTATACGATGAGTTTACCTTAGTGCTAGATGCCTTAACTTATAAGTTGGTATGGACATTCCTATAAGTTAAGGTTATTTTTATAGCTGCTCTTCCTTATTACTATATCTGCTCCTTTTTGTACTGCCTTTTATTTAATACTGATATACCATACTTGTTCTAGCATAGAATCTTTTTCAATACTTGTTAGTATATATACCTTTCTAGTCTTTCCACTTGTCACCTGCTTATTTTTTTACCCCTTGTTGTCCTCTGCTTCGTCCTCCCGCATGGTGCCTAGGAGTCATGGGGGGAGGCGAGGACAAAATTGGCTTAGTCTTTATGACTAATAGTCGGTTGTGACCGTAACACCAGGTATACGAGGAGCTGGAGGAGCAGCATGACCAGCGGGGCGTGATGGCACGACTTGAGGAGCAATTGTCGCTCTACTACTACCCATCGACAGATTGATCAGAGTTTTAGCTGATGAATTAAATTAAGAGATTATTCGCCGTAGGAAAAGCTTTTGTTGATGATGATAGAATTTGGCGGACGCTTTCGAGGTGTCTCGCGAGTACTCCAACTTTGAGAAACTAACCATTATCCTACTTCGATGAATAGAAGTAATGGTCTTTCCTTCTTTCGGAATATCGACGATTATGCCGCGGCGACGGTGCCGAAAACTTTATAAAAATAAAAATAAGAAATTAGATAGGAAAAGCTTCCTGCGGAGTTTTTGTATCGTTTATCCAAACTACTCATTCGATAAAGGCAAGTATACCTTATCACGTGTAGTATAGGATATTTTTATAAAATTATCAATGTCGTATTTAGATCCAGGTATGTTGAGTACTTCTACTTCAAGAAAATGGGCTATTGTTCTATCGATAGATCGCGTGATTTGAAGAAATTGAAATTACAGAATTGAAATTGCATAATTAAAATAGGAAATTGAAGTTTCATAATGAAAGACAGAAGTGCAATTTCTACCCAAATAGGTAGAGGGGAAATAAATGCGTGAGCGACTTCTACCCTAATGGGTAGACAGGAAATAAATGCGCGATCAAGTTCTACCCAACCGGGTAGACGAGAAATAAATGCGTGACAATAAAGAATACTAAGCTAAGAATGGAAATGCATAAACTATTAATAAAGCAAAAACAAAAATAAATGAAAACATAAACTAAACGAAAACATAAAATGACAAAAATGGAAAATGACGAAGACGGAAAATAACAAAAGTGGAAAACAGAAAATGAAAAAGATGGAAAATAATGAAAGTGAAAATTGCAAGAACAAAAATTACGAGAACGAAAATTGCTTCGAAACGAAAATAAACGAAAACATAATATTCGACTCTAATCTCTACCGCGTCAAGGAAGAAAAAGAACAAAAATTATGACAGCGAATAATTTTGAATCAAAGCGAAAAAACACTATTATGACGGTAAATAAGCCTAGCTAAGGAAAGAAAAATGCAGGAATCGAAATTGCAGAACAGAATTGAAATTGCATAATTGAAATTGCAGGAAATAAAGCAAAGCTAAGAATGAAAATTGCACGACAGAAATGAAATTGCAGAATTGAAATTGCACGAAATAAAAACTAAACTTATTTATTGCCATAATAAAAGAGATTACAAGAAATAAAATTACATTTAAAAAAATACAAAAAAGAAAATACAAAAAAGTGGGGAAAGATGGTGGAAGATCACCCGAAAGGGCAATCCAAGAGTGGGAATATTTGAGGGGGGTACGCTTCTATTTTTAGAGAAATCTTGGCTTGTTGGAGAAGTTGGGTGTGCATTTAGAATTTTCTGGAAGCTTCTGGAAGCATCTAGCTTGTTGGGGAAGCTGGGTGTGCGGTTAGAAGTTTCTAGAAGCACTGCAAGCATCTGGCTTGTTGGGGGAAGCTGGGTCTGCGGTTAGACTAAAATATATTACATATATGATATTCTTAAACGCATTTATTCATTATTATTATTATTATTTTATTTATTTTTATAATTATTTTTATTTTTATTATATATATTATATTAATATATATAGAGTAACTATATGTATTCTATAGACGGGAAGGAAAAATCAACATCCCATCCCGTCGATCGACGGGAAGGGAAGTCGATCGATGGGATTTAGAACGACGCGGAGCTGATCGACGAGAAACATATCGACGGGACGGGATGTCGATCGATGGGACTTAAGTATAATTCAAAAAAAAATAAAGCAAACATCGACTGGAAGCATATCGACGGGATAGAATGCCGATCGATGGGACAGGATTTCGATCGACGGGACTTTAAGTTTACTTCAAAAAAAAAACAAGAAAAAATCGTCGGGAAGGGAAGTTATAGTATATTTACCTTATTTATAGTTTATATTTACATATTTAGATATAGTTTTTATTTAATAAATATTTTTAAATACTTTACATATATATTTAGTATACTTTTACATATTTACCTACATAAATATTTACATACTTACTATATAGTTTCATATATAAATATATACTTAAATAGTTCATTTTTACATATATATATATATATATATATATTAGTAAAAACAAATCATTTATTCAATAATTTATATGAAATATGTACAATATTACTTAAAACTATGCTAAAAACTATACTAAAATACGTATAATTTACTATTCATTAGTAGCTTCTGCATAGATGTAGAGTGAGAGAGAGAGAGAGTGTGTGTGTGTGTATTTTACTTTATTTTTGACATGTACCGGGCATAAGCCCTTACTCACTTTTACTTATTGTACTCATTGGTGAACTTGCAATATTTTAATACATATATATGTGTGGTTATGGACTTGTTTACTTAGTTTTCTTCTTATCTCACGTTGGCCTATTTGATCGTTCTTGCTGGCAGGATCGGCGTCTTACAGAGGCGGCTAACTCGCGTGTTAGCGTCACCGTAAGGCGGCGGTTCTGGGCATAAGATCTGAGAACTCTCCAGGTGCGGGAGAGGGATCATACACATATTTCAGTGTATATCCTTTACTGATCACCACAACTATCATATCATTGATTGCTTCAAATTCATGCCCTTAAGGAATTAGCTTTAAATAAACTGGTACTGCAGCTGCAAGAGAAGGAAAAAGAGGCATCACACTAGCTTCTGCAGGATCTGAGGATCTAATGAATAACACTGGTGGAGAAGCAAGTTTTGGTTCCCAAAGAATGTCGGGAGTAGGCTTCATATATTGTACATGTACCCTTTCATCATTGCCTAACCTAAGATTGAGAGGTCTTTCAAAAACTTTTGGTATTTGTTCTACATGATGGATATATGTATATTCCTTTAAGTCAAACATCCCCTATGGGATTTTAATGGCTTCTTGTACTAGTTCCTCCTTTGACTTCTGTGTGTTTTCAATGAACCTTTATCTTCTTTCTATAGCAAGTTGTTTATTTTCTTCCTATTCTTTTCAGCAACTTTTCTACCTTGTTCACATGTAGATTCCCATTCAAGGTCCTTTCTAGGTGGAGAGGTAGAAGCAAGAATTTCTTTTGGGATATCATAGTTGGGAGTTAAAGCTAAATATGTCTTCATAAGCTTATGCTCTTTCCTTTTCTTTTCTATAAATCTCTCCCATATAGGCCTAGTATCACGTGACATCTTCCTTTGGTAAGTTTGAGAGCCCTTCTTACTAGCTGGGATAGGAAGAAGACTAGCATAAGGAACATTAGGAACTACAGATACAACCTTAGAGAAGCTCTCAGGAACATATACTCTTTGAAATACAGTAATTTTCTTAGGTGTGCCTTCAGGCATAGGAGTTTCAACAATAGTTTGAGATTCAGGAATAACAGGAGCAGTCCAAAATTGTAGAGAGGTAGATTCTTGTGGATATAGACATTATGGGACTTTGTCGTATGAAGATAACTCAATGTCTATTGCTGCATTGGATGGAGGAATTTCTATAGGATTAGGAAAGCCCATAAGATTAGGAATCATCTTCTCAGAGGCAACATAGTCTTCACATAGGTTGATGAAATTATATTCATATATACAGTAGCCTCTTTAGGCTTATTTTCAACAAATTCTTATGTGTATAGTTAGCCCTTGTCAACTTAAATATCAAAATAAGGCAGTTGAGATTTCTCAATAGCAGTAGCCTCCATAGTAGGAATAACATCCTTATGATTAGTAGGGGTAGTAGTCTCATTTTCAATAACTAGCTCCTTTGAATCAATAATGTTTCTTGTTGTCTTATCCTTATTGAACCCGGTTAACTCTTTATCATATTCAGTCTGTCAACCAATTCATTATAGTCTTCATCACTTTCAGTGTGGTCATTTCTATTAGCCTCAGTTATGCTTTCAACTGTTTGGGCAATAACTTCACTGGACATATTCATAACTACTTCATTAATGGTTATAATATAAATGGATTGCTCTTGTTCTCCCCCTACAACTTCTGGAACATACTTCTCTGAAACAAGATCTTCAACATGAACATGCTCATTATTATCATGCCCAACATCTATATCCATGTGCACATCTGCAGCAGTATTCTCTATATCATGAGTATTAGCTATAGTGGAGATGGGAATGAATATATCGTCATTTGAGGAGGGAGAGGATAGAAGAGCAGTTTCTAGGCATGCACTCCTATCATGAGATTTCTCCCCCTTTTGATATCCTGTAAAAGAGATGTTAAGACAGAAAGAGTGACAGGAGGGTCACCTAGAGATTGCTTTATCGAGATAAAGGATGACTTAAGATCTAAGATGTCATGTTGAATGTTGTCGATTTTTGTGGATAGGTTTGTGATAGTGGTGGAAAAATGAGATGAGAATTTTGCAAAGGCAGACACAATCTCCTTGAGGACGATTGAAGGAATGTTGATGGGAGGAGTAGAGATGGAAGAGGAGAGTCATTGATAGACTATGGCAACATGAATTGATGATGTGGATGGTAGTGTGGGTGTAGGTAATGGTGTTGTAGGATGGGAAGAAGTTGTAGTGGAGATGGGAATGAATATATCATCATGTGGCATTTGGATGGTAGATGATACATGAATGTCTAAAGGAGAAATTTGTGGAGAAGATAGAGGTGAGATGTGAATAGATGATTAGGGAGGAATTGAGACTTATAGAGGGATAGTTTTAGTATAAGTAGGAATAAGAGGAGGTAATGAAGTGATTGGTGGATTTCAAAGAGTAGCAGAAGTAGACGAGATTGTAGTTATATGTGGTGATTGAGGAGTGGAACTTTCTTCCTGTAGAAATAAACAGACTGCGGGGGCCGAGGTTTTTGGAATGTGCCTTGCCCATTTGGAAAATAACTTATTAATCAAACTCTTTCTAGGTGGAATGTGCACTTCTGTACTTAGGTAGTCTTCTGAATAATAGTTCTTAAGAATTAAGTCATTATTCTGCCATAGCCTATTTCTCCTTTTTGAGTTTTGTGTTTGATTAGCCTCAAGTAGCAACTCCCCCAATCAACCTGATTCTTCAAGACTAGAGAACACAATAGATTTAGTTGAGCCCATGGGACTGCGTCGTGTGCGGTCGATTTGCACACAAGTACTTTTCCCTCTATATCAATAATAAATCTGTGTTCTTCGATGAGGTCAATTTTCTTGAGATTTATGGCCTTCTCCCTTGAGAAATGCATTTTATTTAATACCTCAACAATTTCTGCTTCATAAAACTTCTCCTCACCGTCTCCTTTAGGAAGATTGAACGTGGAGCAGATTTTTGCCTTTGAGATTACTATTGACATCCCATTTTTTAAAGCCAGGAAAATCCTAGGCACCAAAATTCGGATCAATGCAGCCAGAGGTTACTTGCCCAGCGGTCCAGCTAGACAGCTTGACTAACAACGACGAAAGGACTAGAATAAGAACAATAAGACCCCAAGTGCTATAACAGGGAAGTCCCACCACGTAACTAGAAGCTCAGAAGAGACTTCTCCTCCACAACCAAAGATAGCCGAGTAGGGTACAAGGAAAGCACCAACTTGGTGGGTATCTAGGATGACAGTCGAGGGTGATAGTCTAGAACTCAGGGGGTCAAGTCTTCGAAAAAGGGGTTCCAAAAGCTCAACCAAAGGTGCCAATCCAAGTACACTTGGGTCCTATTTATAGGAAAACCAAAGGGGATGGGGGCTATTTATAGCCCTAAACCTGCCCGACGACTATGCGACATTAAGGAGATCTCACCTGGCTCAGCGAGTATCTCTCTATGGTCACCCACCTTGGCGAGTATGAGGGGCTTGCTCGCACATGCTCGCCTTTACTCGCACAGGCCTTCTGCTGTCTCTGCTTGTTGGGTTGTCTTTAGTCTTTGACTTTATTATTGTCTGTGTTGACCTTTGACTTTGACCATCTACTTATGTGGCTTTGAACTGGGTCCCACTCTCAGAGAATATGGGTTGTACGCCATTAATTATGTCGATTATCCTTTCATGATCCAGATACTGAATACCGCCACAAAATGATCAAAACTCATGTTCAATCATTCCATCTCGGGTTGAGATCAATGTAGTGAGGCCTTGTTCCTCGAAAGGATTCAATATCATTTTGAACTTATCTTTAGTTGTTTGATAACTGCTGTGATCAACATCAAACCATAAATTGATTTTGGGTGGAGTCATTTTGTACCTACAAAAGAATTGGAAAATGAGAGCAGCGAAGAGAAGAATAATGGAGAGAAACTAGAAGAAGACGAAGAGTTTGAAGGCATAGAAGGCGAGAAAGAAAGTATCTTCTATATAATGCCGACGTCGAATACTATGGTTCAATGTGGCGTCGAGAGTATTCAAGGCACCTTTTTCAAGCATTTCGACATGACTCCTTCAAACATTTCGACACAGCTTCTAAGTTTATGAACTCTCAAGGAGAGCTTTTGATGGGTACATAACCAAGAATTTCGAAACAACAACGAATAGTCATCTAGAGACAGAAAACCGAGTTTATCTAAGGTTTTCGTCTGGAATTCTTAATTGATTAAAGTTTCTAACTTGCATTGTCTTGCATTCGTAGAACATTTATGAAGTGCTTATGATTAATCTCATCATGTGGCTTGGTGAAGATGTCAGCTTTTTGCTCATCTATAGGAATGTATTCTAAGATAAGTTTTCCCTTTTCTACATTATCCCTAATGAAACGATGCCTAATATCAATATGCTCTATTTTGTTATGAAAAACATGATTAGATGCTTTTGAGATTGCGCTTGAGCTATGGCAATAAGTTATTAATTTTTCTATATTTAAGTTATAGTCTAGCAATTGATTTTGCATCTATAGTAGTTACGAGCAACATTTTCCAGCAGCTATATACTCAGCTTTTGTTGTGGATGTAGAGACATTAGTTTGTTTCTTGTTGTACTAAGAAATAAGCCTTGCTCCAGGGAATTGGCAAGTACTTGAATTGTTTTTCCTGTCCAGCCTACAACCTGCATAATCTGAGTTTGAATATCCAGATAGTTCAAACCCTGATTCTACTGGGTACCACAACCCTATTTCATGAGTTCCCTTTAGACATTTTAAAATTATTTTCACAAAACTCATAAGAGATTCCTTAGGTTTAACTTGAAATCAAGCATAAACACATGTAGCAAACATGATGTCTGGTCTATTGGCTGTTAGATAAAGAAGGGACCCTATTATTGCTGTGTAGAATTTTTGATCCACAACTTTCCCTTTCTCATCCTTATCTATGACAACATTTGTGGCCATAAGAGTTTTCATAATGGAGTCATTTTCCATGCCAAACTTTTTGATACGTTCTTTGATATATTTTGACTAAGAGATGAGAATGCCTTCGCTGGATTACTCTACTTGGAGCCCAAGAAAGTAACAGAGCTTTCCCATGCTACTCATTTCAAACTTTGATTGCATGAGCTTAGCAAATCTCTTACATAATTTACTATCAGTGGATTTAAATATGATGTCATCTACATAAATTTATACTAGAAGTAGTTTACCATTATGAGTTCTAGTGAATACGGTTTTATCTATCTTTCCTCTTTCAAAGGAATTTTCAATAAGGAAGATAGAAACAGTTTCATACAAATCTCTAGGTGCTTGTTTCAGACCATATAATGCTTTATTTAATTTAAATACACAAGAAGGGGAGTTAGGATTGACAAAACCTGGGAGTTGTTCTACATATACTTTCTCTTGTAGAACATCATTCAAGAATGCACTCTTAACATACATCTGATAGACTTTGAATTTATTGTGTGGTGCAAAAGCCAAAAAGATCCTTATAGCTTCAAATCTTGCAATAGGTGCAAAGGTTGTAATAGGCTTCAAATCTTGCAATAGGGCTAAACAAGACTGCATTCTACATTTGTTGCTTCTATGTACTATTGGCTCACATCTCTAAACTTGGGAGACGAGACTGAACCATTTATTTGAGCGGGCTCTATAGTGGGTACTCTCTCACGCGGTCACTGGGCCTCTCACTGCTCCATCTCCTAAAAAGAGTGTACCATGACACGTTAGTCATAAGACTAGTGGATACACACCTCCTCCACAAGATCCCTAAGGCTTGGGGATGAGAATGAGCCTCTCCCAAAATAATAGCTGAAGCAACAATGTTAGTAGCATTATATATATACAAAGTAATGCATTGTTAAATGGTTATTTATAAAACTCTACTAGATGTCACGCAATCATGTAGGTGTTCACAACCTACAATAACACCCTATGTCGACATAGTTTGACCGATTCTCTTCCAGCAAGGTAGCAAACCATGAGGGCCTCACCGATGTGATCGTCGATGATAGTGGCCAGTCCTGCAACTTCTGGGTGTGGTCATACCGCACTATCCAGGCCCCAATATACATCAAGGTATACTCCTGGATGTGAGCGACATCCGGCGATAACTGTTATCTGGCCAACCAGGGAGGGACCCAGCGGGGCATAAAACATGGTCGATCTCCTGGGGTGCACTTCTTCCTGCTACCTAAAGTCATCAACCTTGCCATACTGGTACGAACGGTCTACGGACATGACCGAACTGCCATTTTTCACCGCAAGCAATTTACAAGCATTTCAATAAAGCGGCCAACTACACCTTCTGGGTTTGTGGTGGCTTGCCTTACTCGACATGAAATAATTCGGGTAGGCGACCGAAGAGCTAGATCACACCATTCAACTTTAGGCAAGGAGCGTAGAAAATCTAGGGAGCCTATTATTTAGGGCTATCCTTGGAGTTACAAATCATCTCCAAGTTATCCCTAACTAATGCTCAACCAGATAAATCGCTTATCCGAGAGGGACCCAAAAATAAAAGTGTAGAAATGAAGTTATTAGTAAATTGTAGTAATTAAAGTGCGTAAAGGAATGCTGCTATAAGTAAAGTACAGAACTTGAAATACTGAAACAAACTGCAGTGAATAAAGTATTGAACTAAAATAAGAGTAGTACTGAAATGAAGTGCAGTAACTGAAATACTGAATAAAAGAACAGAATAGGAAATAACTCAGTTTTGCAGTTCCCTCTCCATTTAAGGAGGTAAGTTCAATTATTCTCTATGTTCCCAGGAGGCTTCTCCATTTTAAGGAAGTAACTCCTTTCATAGGAGGCTTCTCCATTCCAAGGAGGCAAGTTCACAATTTTATGGTGAGTTCTTAGTATTTTACTGTGTCATGGTCAGCCAGTTTGATTGTATCCGATTATTACTTTTAGTTGCAGCGTTTTGGGAGAATCATCAGATTACAAGATTTTGATCGAGTCTTATTATAATACCAAGCCTCTTTATTACAAACACCCAATTTAATCATTGAGACTCAAAATCTCTGTAAAAGGTTTGACACAAGCTCTTTTAACCTCAATTGCTTGCACCGAGGCGAATCAAGTTCATATATTACGGCTGATATAATTCGTCCGATTTAAACCTCTTTTATTTAACAACTACCAAAGAGAGTCAAAAATTTAAAAAATTTGAACCAGAGGTTGGATTTGACCTAACAGAATCCAGATAATTTTCTCAAAACATTTTAAGCTTGTTTTGAAATCCGATAAATTATTCGCCATGAATAAATTCTAACATTAAAATACAAAAAATACTATTGCTAATCCAAAAATTGCAAATATATGAATGAGGGTTTATAATAAAACAAGGAGGCTTCCATAATTTTATCAGATTCATTTCACCAAGTAGGATCACATATATTATGTTTTCTTTGATTTATTTATGATCCGATGTACAAGAAGAAGCAGTGTATAGAAGTGTTTGCTCAAGACACTTTATAATTCTCTCCAAGGTGCTTAGCCTCGCAATGCTCATTAAGACTTATCAGGAGGGTGAGTCGTGCTTGGTGGAGTTATCTTTATCAATTATTCATTAGAATTTTAGCTTAATGACAAAAGTCTCTGAATTCACTTGTTTTTGCAAACATAGAGTTTTTGAATGAACACACTTCTTCAAATATGTGCGCATGATGGTTAAAATCCACGTCGCGTAAAATTAAAGTGTTATCCACATATAATTCGATAAGGCAAGTGTACCTATCATTTTATAGTATAGGATTTAGAAAAATCAAGTGTCGTATTTTTCCGGGTTTGTTGAGTACTTCTACTTACAAAGAAGAGCTATTATTTTATCTATCGAAAGTTGGGTTTGATTTGGAAAACGATTCGGAGAAAATCAACTATGAAGAAAGATTATGATTAAAAGATTAGCACTTGATCTAGAATCCCTTTGGAATAAAATAGAATTTTACAAAAGAATAATCCGCAAGCTCTTATTGAAATAACTTCGACCGTGGGGGTTCCCAAAACATGATAGCACCTCTCTCAAGGAATACAACCATGTAACCTTAGGTTGATCGATTAAGACCCCTCAGCTAGTCGAAACCCCTAAGCTCGCTTTACGCGGTGAACCCCACTATTGGATTTGACTCCAATCTGGAAGATTTATGTCGTCCTCTCTCGAGGAATGCATGCAACTCCTTTTATATTTGAGTGATCTCCTCGTATGCACGGATCTCTCGATCAACTAGAATACGGATCTTAGGTCAAAAAACATATTCACGATATATGAATTCGATGCAATTAAATTCAAAGATAAATCGAAGATAATCAAGACGAGAGCTTGCCAATTAGAAAATTCAAAACATATTTTATTTCATTCCAAAGTTCATCATGACCAAGTGCTGCTAAAGGAAATTTAGTTACTCATCATAATGATTGGAATACAAGAAGAAGAGGAAAAAAACATGATAAAATCTACAATACTTGAATTGAAATTACAATAATAGAAAACTTACAACTTGTAGAAAAACTAGCTAGAACAACAAAAACAGTAAACTAAAGTTGAAAATAAACTCCAAAATTGAACTCCCATACTTCTGGAGATTGATGCTTTTTATAGTTAAAAAATTGAGGAGTCACGCCCTTTGTCACGCCCGTGACCCAGGGCCTGCATTGAACGCTTTCTGGGCGAGTCACGTCCATGACCTTGAGGTCACACCTTCTGTCACGCCCATGACAGAGGGCGTGTAATTTTAATCTGACATGGCAGAGTGTTCTTGTAGCTGGGAGACGGCTGGGCTGGTTCACGGCCGTGACTTGGAGTCACGCCCTTGGTCGCGCCCGTGACCAAGGGCGTGTACTTTGCGATTTCGGCAGAAATGCTCCAAATGTTCTCCTGATTACCTCTATGAGCCTAAAATTTTTATTGGCATCCCAAATTACCTGAAAATACAAAAGCAAGGTAAATTAGTGATAAATTAAATCCAAAATAAATAAAAACAAATTAATTATTAATAAAATATTATATAAAAATAACCATAAATTATGCATTATCAAATACCCCCATACTTAAGTTTTTGCTATTCCAGAGCAAAACCATCATAAGCATGAGAAATATTTATATGAAATTTCAAAAAAGAAAAAGAATTTACTCATAATTATGCATTTTAAAATTATACATGACTCATACAAAAATAAGTTTTGAAAGAAAATTTAGATTCATACGAAATAAATCATGATTCATAAATTGATATGTGTAGAATAAAAATTAGTTTAAAAAATTCTCTAATCAAATTTTCATAAATAAGATTGTATTGAATTAAGTAAAATAATCTAAGATTAGAATTATACAAACTTTTGATATCATTCAAAACTTTTTAGAAAACCTAAAATATTAACTAAGCTCTCTCATAAATATCTTGAATATGAAATGATATTGGTTAAGTCTGGGTAAAAATTGGCATAAAAGAGATTTTTAATTAGGAAACGATGAGTTTTATCCTCTCATTTCCATCTTTTTTTAAATACTCTTCTTTTTAATATCCCAAATGTATATGTTTAGGAGTGATGAATTTTATCCTCTCAACTCCATGCCATATAATTTTTACAAATTTGGGTGCATATGTTTAGGAATGATGAATTTTATCCTCTCATTCCATGACATATGATCTTTTATACTTTTTCTTAATTGTCAATCAAAAGGGTAAAGTAAAAGGAGGGGCTTGGGTTTAAAGGCTATAAATTTTTTTTCAAGATAACTATATTGAGAGCATATAAAATAAATTAAGAAATCTTAAGAATCTATGAGCTAAAGTTAATATAAGTAGAATCTAAAGATCTTTTAGCACTATTGCTACAAAATTAATTCATGATATTTTAAGGAGAGAACGCAAAACTAAGAAATATTCTAAATACACCAAAATAATGAAAAATTCATTTATTAAAATTTATCTAAAAATTATATCTAACAAATTATGATGAGACACATAAAATTAGAAAAATATAAAAAGAAAACTTTTGGTTTTTTAAATAAAACATATAAATAAATGCTCATAATTAAAAAATGGTTAAAATCAAATAAAAAGTAGGGAAGCATCTAATTTTACAAGATTTATAAAAATAAAAATAAAACTTTTTTTTTGTTAAAATTTTTGTAAAGGCTTTTCAATTTTTTTATATTTTCAATAGTTGCTTGAAAAAGAAAAAAAACAAAACAGAAATAACATTTTTTTGTTCTTGGACATCCCAAGGGCTACCCAATGACGGGCTCGCAAGGTACTAGGCGGTTTTATGGGATGAAAGCCCAACACGGCCCTTTCGCAAGAAATTAGATTGTTAATTTTCTAATTAATTTTAAATTTTTGTTGGTATTTTTTTAAAAAAAATAAATTTGTGTTTTTGGCATTTTAATTTTTTTTTTTGTTTTTGGCATTTTTTAAATTTTTTTGTATTTTTGGTATTTTTAAATTTTTTTTTGGTATTTTAGAATAACTTGGTGATTGATTTGCAAAAATAAAAGAAGACACGACCATACTTAAAATAAACATTGTCCCCAATGTTTTAGAAATAAAAGTATGAGTAAAGGAGAGAAAACTTCTCTTATGAAGATGAATATATCAACACTGAGCTAGCCTGTAGAAAACATAACAAGAAAGCAAAATCATTTTTGGATTTTTTTGCATTACTAAAAATAAATACAAAAGATACTAAACAGAAATAAAAAGATACAAACGACCTCAAATAAAGATAAAAATCTAAGCGTCATCCTCGTCATCCTCCTGCTGATAGTAAGCATGCAGATTAGCAAATTCCCGCTGCAGATGCTCCTTAGAGGAAGCATGGCGCTGCTCGAGAGTATCAAAATGTGTGTCGAAGTGAGCGTGCAAGGACAACTACTCAGTCTGAATCTGATCCAAACGAGTGTGGATCCACCCAAATTATTGATCGAAATAAGTGTACGAGTTGGGCGCAGGGGGAAAATGCTGCTGCGGCTGCTGCTGAAACTACGGAGCTGGAGGAATGCCTACTAAATCTGCCTCAAAATCAACATTGATCGGGTCGCCACCAACCTTGTCGGGAATCGCCTTGAAATCTCGTCCACGCCGACGCATCAAACCAAGGGCCCAAAGGTTTTGGAACGTGATAAGCGCGGGCGCTTGAAGTGGAGTCATGGGAGGAAGTGCATCCCAAAGCCCCATACGCTTGGCCAGATAAGTGACAAAGGGGCTTCCATGCAGCGCACTAAGCCTCCAATTTTTGTCCTGATGCCAGAAAAATATCATAAGCGCCGAACCAAAATTGAGGGGGACCCGTTCGTTCATACTATATAAATATAGCAGGTCCGCGTGGGTCACCACTCCATGGCTATCGCCACGAGTGGAAAGTGTGAAAGTGTGGAGGTAGTGGAGATAGCGTAAGGCGGGGGAGAGGAGATGACTGCCCTTGGATTTTTTTGGCGAATATGGATTGGGGTCGTTACTAATTTCTGCCCAAAATCCATGAATGTTATAGTCGTGGGGTAAATCGAGGGAGAGGGCGGTGTATGCCTCCGTAAGGGTGAAAGCTTCATCGCAGGAGCCCATGAGAATGTTGAACTGACCCAAAGTAAGGGTTTGCGAAAGTCCGCCCATTCAGAATTCAAGCACGTTATCGGCCCCGGCCCAACGGAAATCGAACCAGGAGAAAAACTCCACCGTCAGATCGTAGTATGTTGGCTCCGAAATGGAGAACAAGCGAGCCCACCCAGGAGTAGTAAGGAAATTCCGCACCACTTCGGCCTGCCTGAGGGTGGTGAGAACATTCCAATCGATGACGCAGAAGACTCCAAATTCCTTCCCACGGAGGTGTTCACTCGGGAAGGAAAATTGATCATGGCGTCAGCAGTGAGAAAGAAGAGAGAAATTGATGAGAAGGTGTAGAGAAAAGAGAGGGGGAAGGGGGCTTAAATAGGGGAAATTTTAGGAGTCACGCCCTCAGTCATGCCCGAGACCGAGGGCGTGTAACAGGTGACGCGTGATTCTGGTGCGTGGGAGGAATCTAAGGGCGTGACCGGTCAAAATCTTGGATTTTGGCGAGTCACGCCCTCGGTCATGCCCGTGACCGAGGGCATGTAACTGGCGAAGTCCAATTGGCCAGAGAATCCATTACTGCCCGGTCAAAAAGAAAGTCCCGAGAGGTCACGCCTTAGGGTCACGCCCATGACCATGGGTGTGACTTGTCTTTCACGGGCGCGATAGTAAAACAAGAATCTTTGACCAGTTTCAGTGGAGTAAAGGTGCCAGCGGATATGTCACGGCCGTGACTTTCGAGTGTCATGGGCGTGACTTGACTTGTCATGGGCGTGACAGTCAAAAATGCCTGAAACTCGCCGGATCAGAAGAAAAAGTGTTTCTGTGACAGTCACGCCCCTGACCATGATGGGTCACGCCCATGACCATGATGGGTCACGCCC
The DNA here is from genome assembly GCA_033032865.1 of Dactylorhiza incarnata. Taxonomy (NCBI): domain Eukaryota; kingdom Viridiplantae; phylum Streptophyta; class Magnoliopsida; order Asparagales; family Orchidaceae; genus Dactylorhiza; species Dactylorhiza incarnata. Next base: position 2,542,372 of record JAWHQI010000266.1, on the reverse strand, counting down.
GTGACTTTCACGAATGGCAGAATGGTACCCGTGCTCGGATACAGTGCGATAGAAAATTCGACAGAGCGTGTCACGCCTAGGTCACGGCCGTGACCTAGGCCATGTAACAAAAAAAAATTTGTTTTTGTTGTTTTCTATTTTTTCTATCTTTTTTTAAATGAAAACAAAAATAAAAACAAAAACAAGATAGTAAAATAAAAAGAAAAATAATAAAAATAAAATACCAACTTAGAGAGCGGAGTGTCATGCGTACGTGCGAGCGACCGTTATCTCGCAAATCTCCTCCAAACCTGCAAAACTTTTAGTAACAAAATAACAATAATAAAAACAATAACATATTTTTTGTTTGTGTTTTTTTGTTTGTTTTTCATTTTTATAGGATTTTTTTTTTAAAAACAAAATAAAAATATTTAAATAGAAACTTCTTTTTTTTAGAATTTTTAAACGAAAGAAAAACGAAAAATAATAACATGGGTGGCCTCCCAAGAGCGCTTTGGTTATGGTCATTGAGCTCGACCATGGTGGCGTGCTGGATTACCTTGTTCTAAATTTATCATCAAATGATGATAAAGGCTTGGAAAGATGCAAGGTGGATGAATTAGTTGTTCGGATTAAAATATTCTCACACCCTAAATGGAGGAGAAGAGTTCCTTCACCACATCAAATATTGCTCGCGTAGCGGCCAAGAAGGGACGACCAAGGATAAGAAGATCCCATCGTCTTCTTCCATATCAAGGATAACAAAGTCTACCGGTAAAGTAGAACCGCCAACCTCAACTGGCACATCCGGAATCACCCCAAAGGAGTCTTCGCGTAGCGATCAGCTAATTGTTGTGTGATGTCGGTAGGGGTTGGTTCTCCTAAATTTAATTTCTGGGCTAGGCTATGGGGAATAATATTAACACTAGCGCCCAGATCAGCCAAAGTGTTCAGAAAATAATTTGTGCCAATAGTGCAAGGAATATTAAAATTTGAATTAATATTGTTAGCCCACTTGATTAAACGAGCGGGATAAGAAATACGGGGCTGAAATTCTTAAAGAGGAAGAGATGGTGTGGTAAGTGAAATTTCCTCTCCAAGATTGATGTCCAAATCACCTGCAAAGGTTACCGCCAAGGCATTTGAAGTTGTCGGCTGTTTCCTTTTAGGTTGATTGGCAACCGTTTTTAAAAGTTGGCCCACTTGATTCTCCAAATTCCGCAAGGACCCTTATAAATTGCGTACATCCACATCAGTTTTAGAAATATATTTATTAACCACCTCCTCGAGAGAAGGCATTTTTGGGGCGTGCGGTGGGAGAGAAGAATTTGTAGGAGCAAGGTGAGCATTACCCATGTTACGTTGATTTCCCCATGATAAATTGGGGTGGTTCCTCCAACCCAGGTGATATGTGTTGCCGTAGTGATTGTTGCCCAGATTGAAGGGCGGCTGGTTTGGATTACCCATGTAATCCACATGCTCTGACGCATTTTGATTAGGCTCCCAGGTAGGTATAGAAGAGGGAGCAGTCATCCCTTCTATTTTCTTATTTAGGAGCTCAACCTGCAGAGACGAATTAGAAATTGAATCAATTTCATACATCCGGACCAGTTTATTAGGGCCAAACCGGGGTGTACTCCATTGATAAGTGTTCATGGACATCCCCTCTAAAAGCTCTTGTGCGCCCATCGATGTTTTATTATTTAAGGTACCACCAGCGGCGGCGTCAATCATTTGACGCATTTGGAGATTTAGGCCATTATAAAATGTTTAGATCTGCAACCAATCGAGGATTGTATGATGGGGCAACGATGCAAATATTCCATATAGCACTCCCAAGTATCATAAAGCGTTTCTGATTCAACTTGGGAGAAGGAAATAATATCCTTACGCAATTGGGCCGATTTAGCGGGCAAAAAATATTTCGTAAGAAATTATTCCGTCATTTGAGCCCATGTGGTGATAAATCCTCTAGGATGAGAATTTAGCCACTACTTAGCCCTATTACGCAGGGTGAAAGGAAAAGCCAAAACTTATTGCGTCATTGAATACCCCATTAATTTTGAAAGTATCGCATATTTCTAGAAAACTAAAAATATACGCGTTGGGATCCTCGTTTTGTAGCCCATCAAATTGTACATATTGTTGTATCATCTGAATGATGCTTGGATTTAACTCAAAGTTATTGTTCGCAATAGTAGGTCGAACAATACTAGAAGGAGCATCATCCAAGTTAGGTCGTGCATAATAGGACATAGTCCGTTCTGCAACCGCATCCTGATTTGGATCACCCATATTAGAAGAAGAAGAAGATGAGCGAGAAGAAGAAGAAGAAAAGGTATTCGGAAAAGAAGTGTCGCCTATGGATTCCTCAATCGGATCTTGAGAATTTGGCCTTTGTAATCTTAAGCGTCGCCAAATGGTTTGCTCGATTTCCAAATCAAATTCAAGAAAATCTGACGGATTCCTTCGGGTCATACACCAAAAAGAAAAAGAAAAACGTAGGAATTAAGGAGAAAGTAGGAAAAGCAATAAATAAATATAAATCTAAACAATTTTTTTTAAATAATTAAAGATTTAATTAGTCTTATATTTCCCGAGGTCTACCCGGTGAAGGGTTCGCAGCGGTACTAGGAGATAAGATGGGATGATAGCCCAAATCTCCATTTCTAAGAATTTAATTTCACCTTAAAAAGAAAAAAAAAAGAAATGATAAAATTAATAGAACTAAGCTTTCAAAATATCAACAACTAGTCCCCAGCAACGGCGCCAAAAACTTGATGGGTAAAATCCGCGCTGCGTAAAATTAAAGAGTTATCCACATATAATTCGATAAAACAAGTGTACCTATCGTTTTATAGTATATGATTTAGAAAAATCAAGTGACGTATTTTTTGGGGCTTATTAAGTACTTCTACTCACAAAGAAGAGCTATTAGTTTATCGATCGAAAGTTGGGTTTGATTTGGAAAGCAATACGGAGAAAATCAACTATGAAGAAAGATTATGATTAAAAGATTAGCACTTGATCTATAATCCCTTTGGAATAAAATAGAATTTTACAAAAGAATAATCTGCAAGCTCTTATTGAAATAACTTCGACCGTGGGGGTTCCCAAAACATGATAACATCTCTCTCGAGGAATACTACCAACCTTATGTTGATCGATTAAGACCCCTCAGCCAGTCAAAACCCCTAAGCTCGCTTTAAGCGGTGAACCCCACTATTAGATTTGAATTCAATCCAGAAGATTTATGTCGTCCTCTCTCGAAGAGTGCATGCAACTCCTTTTATCTTTGAGTGATCTCCTCATACACATGGATCTCTCAATCAACTAGAATAAGGATCTTTGATCGAAAAACATATTCGCGATATATGAATTCGATGCAATTAAATTCAAAGATAATCAAGACGAGAGCTTGCCAATTAGAAAAATTCAAAACATATTTTATTTCATTCCAAAGTTCATCATGACCAAGTGCTAAAGGAAATTTATCTACTCATCATAATGATGAGAATACAAGTAGAAGAGGAAAAAGACATGATAAAACTGCAATACTTGAATTGAAATTGCAAAAATAGAAAACTTACAACTTGTAGAACAACTAGCTAGAACAACAAAAATAGTAAACTAAAGCTGAAAATAAACTCCAAAATCGAACTCCCATACTTCTGGAGATTGCTGCCTTTTATAGTTGAAAAATTGAGGAGTCATGCCCTTGGTCACGCCCGTGACCAAGGGCGTGTAAGCTACGTAATTGTGATCTTAAAAGCCCGGGAACATTGGGGGAGAAAAACTGCCAGAAATCAATTGCATGGCGGGTCACGGCCTAGGTCACGCCCGTGACCCATGGCGTGTCTTGACCGAGTCTGGAAACGGCGGGAAACGTCGCAGTCAGGAGTTAATCTGGAGGTTGCAGGAGGGGTCACGACCTCGGTCATGCCTGTGACTGAGGGTGTGTACGCTGGAAACAGCGCGAGCTTAGTAATGCCTGCATTAAATGCTTTCCGGGCGAGTCACGCCCGTGACCTTGAGGTCACACCCTTTGTCATGCCCGTGATAGAGGGCATGTAATTTTAATCCAACGTGGCAGTGTGTTCTGGTAGATGGGAGATGGCTGGGCTGGTTCACTACTGATACATGGAGTCACGCCCTTGGTCACGTCCGTGACCAATGGCATGTACTTTGCGATTTCGACAGAAATGCTCCAAATGTTCTCCTGATTACTTCTATGAGCCTGAAATTTCTATTGGCAGCCCAAATTACATGAAAATACTAAACAAGGTAAATTAGTGATAAATTAAATCAAAAATAAATTAAAATAATTAATTATTAATAAAATCTTATATAAAAATAACTATAAATGATGCATTATCAGTGCATAAAAGAGATTTTTATGTTGTGTAGGTAAACTAACCACACATCCAATAATGTTAAGTTGTACTTTGCTTTTCAATCAATGATCCGTATTTTAGTTGATCGGGAAATCCGTGAATACTAGAAGATCGCTCAACGGTGAAAGGAGTTGTATGCACTCCTTGAGAGGGGATGTCATAAATCTTCTGGATTAGTCAAATCCAATAGTGTGGTTCACCTTGGAAAGCAAGCTTAGGGGTTTCGACTGACTGAGGAGTCTTAATTGATCAACCTAAGGTTAGTTGGTAGCGTATTCTCGAGAGAGGTGCTTTCATAATTTGGGAACCTCCACGGTCGAGTTTTTAACTTCAATTGCTTATGAAATTTATATTGACGAATTATTTCACTTAAGAAGGATTCTAGATCAAATGCTCTTCCTCTGCTTTATCTTTTATCATTCTTCTTTACAAAATCAACCATTTTTATTTAGATAAAATAATATTAATTTGCGTGAGTAGAAGTAATTAACAGACCCGTGAAATATGACACTTGATATTTATTTTTAAAATATCATATACTATGAACGATAGGTGCTCTTGCCTATATTTCATAGAATTTCGAGAAAATTATATCGTAAATATTATCTATCAAGTTTTTGGCATCGTTGCCGGGGAAAATTTTGTTGTTATTTTGAAAGCATAAATTGTATTACTTTTATCATTCTCTTTCTTCGCCCCCATTTCTCTTTTTGATTTTTCTTTTCAAATTCCATTCTATTAAGTAAATATTGTCTAATTTTCTTTATAAAAAAAATAATGTTATCTCATTTGCCCGCCAAAGTTGTCGATCTTCAAAACAAAGTAAATCTTTTATAACCCGCATGAAAGAGCCAAATCAATTGTCCTTATTGTGGTGCGCCTCATTAAAGTGAAGAATGTTATTTTCATTCTTATTCTCCAAATTTATATTATGAAAATGATTTTTTTCAATCTTATGCAAAGAATTGTGATAATAATTACAATCATAATGTTTCCTCTTTTAATGTAAATAATTGTTCCAACTTTGATGAAAATATTTTTTCTAAGTTTCATGAGTCTATTTTTTTTTGTTTTTAATAATTTTTTTTCAAGATCTGAAGTAGATTATTCTTGGTGGCAAGCTCACCCGGATAGTTTTCAGAGCGATGAAGATAAATCTTTAGATCCAAATTTTTGTTCTTCTTCTTTTGCGTCGCATATCTCGTACTCTAATTTGGGGGAATTTTCATATTTTCAATTTGATACACCTCCCCACAATTTAGATGAGAATATTCTTTCTTCTAGTGTTTTTTCTCCATCTTTGGATAATTTGGTTATGGAAGATCATGATTTTTCATGTAATCCAATATTTTCTTTTACCAAAAATGAAGAAACACTATTGTACCATGAATTTCTTAATGTTATGGGAATAATGGATGAAGTAGAAGAAGAACAAGTTTCTTTCCCTACTCCACCCAGATCACATTTTATTTATCATGAATTTTCACAAAATTCTACTATTGTACATAAATTCATGAAAACTTACTTTGTGTCTGAAAATTTTATTTTGCTTGGTAATGCACTTGATTTTTCTAAATAAAAGTTTATTTTAGAAAATGAACAACTGGGGCTTGATCATGTATTTTCGCAAGAGCCACCTTCTTGCAAAAAATTTTTTGCTCGTTTATTCGTGATTCTTTTTATACTAATAATTTTCAGGTTGAAGATGGGTCGTTGCCACCACACATATTTCATGATCCTTATGCCACTCATCTTCAAAAATCCAAATCTTAAGCGGAGTTGTCGGGTGACCGACTTCGGCACATTCACCTCAGCGTGAATTATGGAAGTTGCCTGTGCATTTCTCTTTTAAATTTCCATTTAGCTATCAATATCCGTCTATCTTAAAGATGGGAAAAAGAAAGTGCTCTTGGGAGGCACCCCTTGTTTATCTTATTTCTCTTGCAATTTAATCTTTCAGCATTTTAATTACTTATTTTCCCCTGCTACTTGGCATATAAACATTGGGGACAATATTTATTTTTAAGTATGGGGTGGATTCTCTTTATTTTATTTTATTTTAAAAAAACAACCCCAAAAAACTAGAAAAACTTTTCAAAATACAAAAACAAAATGTTTTTCTTTTAATTTAGTTTTCTTTTATAATACAAAACAAATACAAAAGACTAAAAAAATCAAAAATCTAATTTCTTGTGAAATAGACGTGTTGGGCTTTCATCACACAAAACTGCCTAGTACCTTGCGAGCCCATCATTGGCTGGCCCTTGGGAAGTCCAAGAATTAAAAAATACTTATGTTTTATATTAATAAAAAAATCCAAAGAATTAAAAAGTTTCTAAAAAAATAAAATTTGTAATATTAAATTTCTCCAAACTTCATTTACACAAAATTAATTTTAGTTATGAATTTTATTTATAGGGTTTTTTAAAGGGTTTTCTTTTTATGTATTTTTTATATGTCTCGTCAAAATTCGCTAGATTTAATTTTTAGAAGAATTTGATATAATGAATTTTTTAGTATTTTGATTTGTTTAGAATAATTCTTAGTTTTATTTTTCTCTATAAAATTTCAAGAATCAATTTTGTAGAAATTGCACTAAAAATCTGTAGATTTTACTTATATTAACTTTAGCTCATAGATTTTTAAGATTTCTCAATTTATTCTTTATACTCTCAAAACATATATTTTTGGAATTTTATAGTTTTTAAACCCTAGCCCTTCCCCTACCTTTTGTTTAACCTATTGATTTTCAATATAAAAAAATATAAAAGATCATATTTCATGGAATGAGAGGATAAAGTTTATCATTTCTAAACATATGCACCCAAAGTTTATAAAGATTATATGACATGAAGTTGAGAGGATAAAATTCATCCCTCTTAAACATAGACATGTGAGATATTTAAAAGAAGAAGAAAATAAAAGATGGAAATGATAGGATACAATTCATTATTTCCCAAATAAAGAAATCTCTTTTATGCCAATTTTTACCCTATTTATTCAATATCAATTCATAACCGAGATATTTATGCAAGAGCTAAGTAAATATTTTAAGATTTTTCTTTAAAGTTTCTAATATAATTAAAAAAAATTAATAATTCTAATCTTACATTATTTTGCTTAGTTCAATACAATCTTGTTTATGAAGATTTAATTAGAGAAGTTCTAAACTAATATTTATTCTACTTATATCAATTGGTGAATCATGACATATTTTTTATAAATCTAAATTTTATTTATAAACATATTTTGATATAAGTCATATATTATTTTAAATGCTTAATTAAAAGTTAATCTTTTTGAAATGTCCTATGAATTCTTCCTATACTAATAAATTAGTTTTGCTATGGAATAGCAAAAGCTTAAGTATGAGGGTATTTGATAGTGCAATATTTATCTGTATTTTAGTATAATATTTATATATTAAATAAGTATTTTTCATAATATTTTATCTTAATTTCTTTCTAATTAGCTTATTTTTGCATTTTTAGGTAGTTTGGGCTGCTGGTAACAATTTGGAGCTCATGGACGTGACCAGGAGATGTTTTGAAGCATTTCTGACAAAATCGCAAAGTACATGCCTTAGTTTACAGGCGTGACCTAGGGCGTGACATAAATTCATGGCCAGAACCTTCTCCAGAACTATTTCCAGCGTGTTTTAAAGTTACACGCCCTTAGTCATGAGTGTGACTAAGGGTGTGACATCAAATCAAGGCCATGAACAGACCCAGCCGTCTTCTAACTGCCAGATCATGCCTCCAGCTCAGTTTATTATTACACGCCCTCGGTCACGGGCGTGTCCTAGGGCGTGACCCATCCGACAACTGCCGCAATCACTCCAGATCGAGTAGTTCCGCTGTCATTTCCAGATCCAGCTAGATATGCCCATGGACACGGGCATGTCCAAGGGCGTGAAACTTCGAGTTAAGTCAATTTTGGCAGTTTCTTGCCAACATTCCCGGGGTTTTTAAGGAAGCAGTTATTCCCAGACACACCCTTGGACATGGGCATGACCAAGGGCATGACTCCCCATTTTTCTGCCTATAAAAGCCAGTTGCTGCCAAAGTGATCCCCATGCAGTCCTTGCTTCGATTGGATCATTCTTAACTTAGTTTTTCTGCTTTTTATTATTGTATTTCCTTCATGCAATTTATTTTATGTCTTGCACTTTTTAATTCCTAGTTTAGCCTTACTTTATTTGCAATTGTACTTTTCTTTTCATAGAAATAAAATTGTTCTTCTTTTTAAATAATGTTTAACTAATTGTATAGCATTTGAATGGATGAGCTCTTAAGTAATTTTATTTTGTAATATCTTTTTCATAGCCATTGTTTTAGAAATTATGATTTACATTTGATTTTTATTGCATTAATTTCATATTGTCGACCTATGCTTTTCAATCAATGATCCGTATTTTAGTTGGTCAAGAGATCCGTGAATACAAAAATATCGCTCAAGGGTGAAAAGAGTTGCATGCACTCCTCGAGAGGGGATGACATAACAATTCCGGATTGGAGTCAAATCTAATAGTGGGGTTCACCTCATAACGAAAGCTTAGGGTTTCGAATGGCCGAGGGGTCTTAATCAATCAACCTAAGGTTAGTTGGTGGTGTATTCTTGAGAGATGCGCTTTCATAATTTGTGAACCTCCACGATCGAGTTTTTAACTTCAATTGCTTATGAAATTTAGATTGACGAATTATTTCACTTAAGTGGGATTCTAGATCAAATGCTCTTCTTCTTTATCTTGTATCATTCTTCTTTACAAAATCAACATTTTTATTTAGATAAAATAATATTAATTTACATGAGTAGAAGTAATCAACAGATCCGTAGAATACGACACTTGATATTTATTTTTAAAGTATCTTATACTAGGAACGATATGTGCTCTTGCCTATAGTTCGTAGAATTTGGAGAAAATTATATCCTAAATTTTATCTATCAGGATGATAAAATCTGATTATTTTTCATGGTTTGTGCCATCCTCTAATAAACACTATATAAAAATTCCAGCAGTTTTAATTGAGTGGATTTTCCCTGGTTTTGCTTTATAATAATCTGAGCTTTTTTATTTAAATCATCAAAATAAGAGGTTATTATAAAAATTCTTCAAATAATTACAGAGGGTGTACATAGACTTTATACATCTTTACAAATTTTCTATTAAATTTACAATCAAACGAAGAGCCACTGGTAAATCAAGAACATAGAATATCCATGTATCTTAATTAAATAAAATACCAAATTAATTCAGAAAAATCTCCTATTTTTATAAATCATAGCCTTTTCCAAATGAAATACTATTTATGTTCAAGGTTTTTCCATCAAAGCCCTAGGTCAGCCTTAGAAAATTAAAAGGTCTCTACTTAGGAAAAAATACACATCACGTAAGTTAGCATTGATCTGCGGCTGAGATCGAGCCGTAGATCCCGCCCGACAGCCCCACAGCGGATCTAGCGCCGATCCAATGTGGGGATCCAAAGATTACTATATTTCCTTTAAGAAAATCAAGGTGTTTCATCCCGAATGTGGGATCAGATGGCACTTGTAGGTCACCAAGACATGGGAGCTTGCGGGGCCTCCCTACTACCGTCCGGCTATAGGACGACCGCGCCACCATCCCCGGCCGACTCGCCGGGGGTCGGCGCTTCCTCGGACGGTGGTCCAGCAGCCAGGAGCCTCCAGTGACCCTCTTGATTTGGAACTAACCCACCCAAAGAAGGTTGTCTTAACCCAACCTAGGTTAAGGCAGTGAGCTGGCATCCATCTAAGAGAGCAAGGACTGCCACTTGTCATAAATCAAGAGGGGTATGGCTTCGGGGGGTTTGCCTTGGGGTAGGAGAGAAGAGAGGGATGGAAGACTTCTTGGGCTTTGGGCATGACCCTCCTACCTCTTGATGGAAAAATCAGATCCCACTTGGGCTAATAATGGTCCCATGGTGGGGTCATGGGTGGAGGTGGTGGACTCTCCACTTAAATTCAAGATTTATTATTTTTTGGAGGGTTTGACCAATGTTGACCAAACTGCATTGGAATAGAGCATATCAAATTTCATTGCTCTCATATTGACCATACGAGTCCAATGCAATTGACTGGGGTTCATTCTGAGTTTATATGCCCAATATATAAAAATGGCATTGTCGAGACGCACCACGAAACTCAAATGGTTGTTTTCTCTAAACGACCTCTGATCAGAACGAAACAAGTTCCATTGCACTCGTATCAATTATATGAGTCTAATCCAATAGATAGAAGTCGATTTGGAGCATGTATGCACAATATACTAAAATGGCATTATCGTGACGCACTACGACACTCAAAACGGTCATTTTCTCTAAACGACTTCGGATTAGAACTAAATGAGTTCCATTGCACTCGTATAAATTATATGAGTCTAATGCAACTAACGTAAGTCAATTCAGAGCATGTATGCTCAATATACTAAAACGGCGTCGTCGTGATGCGCTTTGACACACAAAATGGTCATTTTCTCTAAACAACCTCGGATCAGAATGAAATAAGTTTCGTTGCACTCGTATCAATTATACGAGTCTATTGCAAGTGACGGAAGTCAATTCAAAATATATATGCTCAATATTCTAAAACGACGTCGTCATGACGCACTACGACACTCAAAATGGTCATTTTCTCTAAACGACATCGGATATGAATGAAACAAGTTTTGTTGCGCTCGTATCAATTATACGAGTCTAATGCAACTGACAGAAGTCGATTTGGAGCACATATGCTCAATATACAAAAATGGTGTAATCGTGACGTGATACGACACACAAAATGGTCTTTCACTAAATGACCTCGGATCAGAACAAAATGAGTTCCATTACACTCGTATCAATTATACGAGTCTAATGCAACTGACATAAGTCGATTCAGAGCACGTATGCTCAATATACTAAAATGGCATCGTCGTGATGCGCTACGACACTCAAAATGGTCATTTTCTCTAAACGACCTCGGATTGGAATGAAACGAGTTCTGTTGCACTCGTATCAATTATACAATCTAATGTAACTGTTGGAAGTAGATTCAGAGCATGTATGGTTAATATTTTAACTTCTAGGGTACCTTATAAGTGATCGTTTCACTTTTATTGGGTCACCTATGGTCGTAGTGGCCCAATAAAAGTCGGGATGTTACACATCCAACGACACTAAATAAAATTACAATGTATTTAACATATGCAGAAAAATTAGCTCTAAATCTGTTTCTACCCGAGAACATGGGCACTCGATTAGGAGCACTCCACGAGTCTGCGGTTCACTACCCAATTTCATTTTTTGATTATAAAATAATCTATCCTACACACCAAAAGGTAAATAGTAAGGCAAGCAATTTATAATTACTCAAATCAAATTTGTGGGTGCGGGAAATGAAAAGCAATGAGTGATAAAATTTTAAAATTTGCAAATTTGGAGCAAAATTGAATAACAAGCACTAATATAATGCAAAAATAATCTCTGCTCAGGCAAGTGAGCGAGCAACGAGACGTTGATGCACTTTCACCAAGTGTACAAGTCGCACAAGTAATATAAAATGGGCAAATTTTACAAGTATCGATCTCACAAGGAACACAGTAAGGTGGAGTTAATTTTAGGGGAAGGACTTGAGATTGAAGTCCATTAGGTCGGATGGATTGCGGGAGGTGTGAATTGGTTTATGGAAAACAAAATAAAACTAAATTACTATACATGCTGCTATGCATTGCTTCGCAAGGTGGATGGAGACTATGCAGGCCGCTATGCACTGCTTCACCAGGCGGATGGGCGAGAGGACAAGCCGATGAAGGGTTTGCACCAGCAGAATTAAAGTGAGGGCCATTAGCACCTCTTGGCTAGGCAAATGGATTATACGGGCCGTTAGCACCGCTTCACAATGCGGATAGATGAGTAGGCACGCATAATGGATGAGTAGTCAAGCGGAATGGAAGATAGGGCTTGCAGAATGGAAGAGTAGGCTCACGTAGTGGAAGAGTAGGCTTGCATAGTGGAAGAGAAGGCTTGTGGAATGGAGTGGAGGGTGATGGCGTAGTCGGCGCACTTCAAGAACAATCTACACATATAAATATTTTCACAACCGTGAAAATATAAAAATAGATCATGAGTTTAGAATAACATAAATCATCAAATAATGAAGATTACATTCAACATCATCCAATGAAGAGAAGAAAAACGCAAGAGATATAACTAAATCCGGAGACATGTTGTAGATTCACGGTAGGAGTCGTCAGGTCGTAAATTCGCATCCTAGCTCGGTCCCAACAATCTTCCGAGGCAGAGGAGGGTTGTCACTTCCTCCCAATGGACCCATTTTCGCCAATATATTACAATCTAGACAAGTCTGATGCGAAGAACTCCTTGCTTGGCGATGAAGATGAGTGTAGAATACTCTCCTTGAAAGCACTTGGATGATGGAAGTGGCCTAGGGCAAAGCCCTCATGGAAGGTCGAAGGAAAACGGAGCTGGAGCTCCTCTTGCGGCGAAAATGGCGGAAGATGATGGATCCATCCGAAATAGGGCAAAATATGCGGCTTAAATAGAAAACTGTTAGAAAACTATTAGAAAAATAGGCATGCACAGTCGAACGCACAACCATGCGTGGATCATGCAATACTTAACGCCCAGAATTTGTCCAGCCTAGCACAACAGCAAACCGTGCGATTTTGATCACGTACGGGCAAAACAACCCGTGCGAGAACAAAATGCATGGACATCGATAGAGTGCCTAAAATCAGGCTACCAAGGGAAGATTGTGGGTTTCCTTCAAGCACGGTTGAGTACAACCGTGCGTGAAGAAAACACACGACAGATAAATTCATAAAAATTTTATACAAAAGAGGAGCTCGTGCGATTTTTTCTCACACACGGACAAACTTCCCGTGCACGAATAAAACACACGAGCGGGGCAGATCACCAATCTGGGAAACTATTGAGCGTGCATGATCAGAGTGATCGTGCGTCAAGGAAACGCATGACCGTGTGATTTCTATAGAAATAGAATTTTGGCAACATGATTGATCTGCCCACCTGCACATCAAGAAAACCAGCTGGGAAAACACCTCCAGCTCAATCCAATCACAAGAAAAAGAATGGGGAGCACCATGTGCTTACCCCCCAACAATAAAGTGCTCAATTGCACACCGTAATGTGCCAAAATGTGCACTTCGTGTGAGAAGAGTGAACCAGTGAAATATAAGCAATAATGAACTAAAAGTGAAGTGCATGTGCGTGAAAATGAGCCCAGATGATTCCAAAAAACCCTATAATTATCGGACTCATCACACGCCCAGACTTAACCATTTGCTCATCCCGAGCAAATCATCCCTCAAGCGGATAAGGAAAACACAAGCTGGCATAGTAACTAAGAGTGTGGAGTAACATGCAAAGTCACATACTCACGCGCGTAAAAATCTAACGGAAGGAGTTTTTAATTATGCGAACTAGATTATAAATTTCTAGAATGCGTATCAGCATATTATTTTTACTCATTATTGGCATCACAGAGAATCCTCTGGTCACACAAAAGGAGAAAGCAGACTCATCGCTGAGGTGAGCATTGCTAAAGATCAGAGCTCGGGACAACCTCCAAAGAAATTCATCAATGTTGGTGACCATAAGCTTGCCCGTTCGCACTCTCTCCAAGACACTGGTTTGGTTCAGATAGCAAATCAATAGGACTTTAGGTTATGATTTAGGCTAAGGCTAAGGTGATGTAAACGTGGAGGCTTAGCACACGTAACCCAAATGAGCTCGCAATAAAAGCACTATCCCGAAAATAATGAGCACGTGTACACCACACCCCCAGACTTAAACATGAAACTATAGGATGTGTACACCACCTACTCCCAAATACATTTCTCAAATATATTTTCAATTAAGCTTGATAGTTTATTAGGAAGTAGTCATAATTACCTAGAGGGGGGGGGGAATAGGTTTCTTTTGTTTCTATGCAAAAGCCTAACTGTTTTCTGAGTTTATGTTGGCTATGAATCAATCACACAGAAAATACACAAGCGTTTATAGAGGTTCCTCAAGACAGGATGTCTTGAGTAGTCCTCTTTCCCCCTTCACCTTTCTAACAATGAGTTAGATAAGGCCAACTCCACCAATCTCAGCTTCAAGAGCTTACAACTCAGATCCCTCAGGATCTCTCAGGTTTTCTCCAAACCTTACCTCAGGCTCAACAGCCCTACCACAGGCTCAACAGCCCTACCTCAGGCTCAACAACCCTACCTTAGATCTTACAAGGATCCTACACTCAAGCTGAACTATCAGCTCTACACTTAGGCCAGACAACCTTACACCCTCAGGCAAAGATGCCCTACAATCTCAGAATAGAGAAGTTCCTACAGAAATAATAAGAGGTTATTACAACAGAAGATAGAATAAATATCAAGCCTTGGTCTTCTGTTGCTGAACAACTGTTGTTGCAGTCTTGAAATAGGGATGAGTCCAATGGCCTCAACTCTGATTCTTTCTGATCCTTTTCTTCAGAGGTTGAATGGGGATCAACTTGTTTTATCTTGAGATAATCAAGAAGAACAATCTTTCTTTCCTTGCAGCTTCAGGAAGCAGGAAGAGAAAACTTTCTGGGCAGCCGTTAATGGAACAGTAGATCAATCTTCTTCAGGGAGTGAGAGAGCTTTTAAAAAGCCCTAAATGATTCTTTTATACTCCTCCAGTCTTCAACGGCTATCAGATGTACCCCTGACACAGTATGGAGGTGATTGGAACATATTATCTTGCTTTACAGCGAGTTGCGCCAAAAGCAAACCCGCCAGAACATTTGAATCTATCTCAGCGGTTGGGATGAGACAGCTTCCTATCTCAATGGCTACTCATGTCCTGTATCAGTGGATCCGCTAGGACATACAATTGTCTCAGCGAATTTTCTCTATCTGAAGCTCAATTGGCCCATACACCTTCTCAGCAGCTCCTAGCCATGTCTCAGTGGTTCAGCTGAGATAGGGAACTCGTCTCAGCGGTTTTGGGAGTAAACCTCTGAACTTATTCCATATCTTGGAAATGACCTAACCCTGCATAGACATGATGTAACATAGGGTTTATCAAATACAACTTGTACTTAGCATTGAGTGTGATGCTTCTTTAAATCAAGGCAACATTGAGGGTAATATTCCCAACAATCTCCCCCTATTTGAAGAAGGCAGAACACCCTCAATGCTAAGGTACATAACACATAAATAATTATCATGTAACTTCACCATATGGTATTCATCATAACATACTCATGTAAACATTATTATAGCATCAAAGATAATATTATAACAGATAATATTCATGACAGGCATGTTACCAACAAAGTTTATCAACCCAATAATATGATTAGATAATCATGTCAATGCATCACATATTAACTTAAATAATGACACAGAGTAAAATTAAGCTATGGCTCAGATTAGCTTACAACATAAAGTAATCAATTCAACAATTCATTCATTTTCATTTCAGATAAAGTAATAAAACATTGTTCAATTTTCATTCAGAAATCCATAACACTTAAATACATTCATTAAAATTTTTCTTTTCTTAGAAGAAGTTGAGCACTCAGCAATGTCAGCAACAACTTCTTTTCCTTTAGTTGAGGCCTCTTGGTCTGCTGCATCATCCACATTTTCAGCAACCACTCCTTCTTCTTGTGCTGGGATCTCCTTGTCTTCAGCAGCCACATCCATGTTTTCAGGAAGATTGGTGGCAGTGTCTTTTTCTGCATTAGCTGCCTCTATTTCAGCTATCTTCCTCATATTATCTTGCCTTTTGAAATACAGGAAAGGATTAGGAATGTACTTTGAAGGCATCCTTCTTGGGTTGTCCTTCCTTACCAGATTGGCTTTGAATATCCTATCTATCTTTGTGTTTCTTTCTAAGTGGTTTATCCACTCTTCAGATGGATAGACCTTATAAATATCTTTACATAATTGACCATGGCTTAGCCAGGCATTTAATATTATACTTTTGTAGTCTTCACTCCAATACTCAAAGTCTGGATATTTGGTTTATTCATCCCTCTACTTGGCCATGAACTCTTCAGCAAGCATTGTGTGTTATCTTTCTCTTTTCTTTGCCAGTCTTGCATTCTGGGCAATTTCTTCCTGTTTAGAGAAGTCACAATCCTCTACTCGTTACCTATCCAGGAGGGGAAGGTTTAAGGCAAGCCTTTTTCCTAGCAGGACCTTGAGGGATAGCACAGAATTGGTTACAGCATTGTTATCCTCCCCCTTTCTGGCTTCTTCAAATATTTGTTAATGCAGGTCTTGTTTAGCTATTGTGATTGTGCCAGATAAGGTTTGGAAGACATTTTCAAAGTCAGCTTGGAGCTCATCTTTCAGTTTGACTACCTCAGCATTTAGTTGGGTAGTAGTTACTGTATCAGCAATTGGTTGGAAAACATTTGCAATATCTGTCCTCAGCTCATCTGTGTTTCTGTCAGCCTCCTTATTCAGCTGCAAAGCAGTGGAGTACACATATTCTTCTATATGATTTGTTGTATCTTTAAGTACCCCATCTTCTTTACTTATATAATTCTTGACACTCATGTCAGACTCAGCTATTTTATGATCATTGTTGATTGACTTGAAGATATCTGATTGAGAGTTTACAGTTTTTTCTGCCATGACAAACCACTTGGTCATTTGCTTATTTAGATAGACAGTTTCTTCTTTAATGGGCTTTAGTTCATCCAGTACTTTAGATTTCATTGAGGAGACAGACTGATCAATATATTCCTTTATTGTAGAGGCAGACTTGTCCATATACTCCTTCATGGATGTTTGATGTGTATTTAACATAATTTGAATTGTACTTAAAATATGCACATTTGACTGTGAGGAGGTAGAGGTTGAAGTTTGCTGATCAATAATAATTGGGTCTTGGAGCCTTTTTGGACTTGGAGGAGGGACTGATTCCACAGGAGATAAAATCTGCACTTGAGCTGCAGATCACCTGATCTGGATGTATGACAACATTTTCCCTTTTGTCAGGATGATCCACCTTTTCAGCAAAGGATGCAAGATCATCAATATGATCAGGGTGGACTCCATCATTATCCTCATCATCATTATCAGCAACATTATTTGGTTCCTCCCCTTCAGATATAGCATCTTGATCAGATGAGTCCAGGAAAGCTGGGAAAATTATTTGGAGTTAGATTTAATGACTTAGCAATACTAAAGATGGGTTAGTTAGTCTTACCAAGGACATCATCTTTACCAGCTGATGGAACTTTTGGTTTCCCCCCCTCAGATGGGGCATCAGACTATCCTTGAGGTGGTATGTCCCATAGTTCTGGTGAGTCATCAATGTTTAATGAAATTCTTCTTTGAAGGTTGAGGAGTATAGTGTCAATCTTACTTTGTAGATCTTCAGCAGGAGTGACTGCAGAGTAATCAATCCTAGTAGAATCATCCTTGTCACTCACATCATCTTGTTAAGATATGTGATCCTGATGCTCCCCCTCAGAGAGAGCATTCATTTGGTCTTGAGGAACATGGGAAGAAGGTTCCTCCATGTCCTTTTTTATGACAATATCATTAGGCACAGTTTGTGCATCTGTAGTAACTACACCTCTATAGAGTTAGGACAAGCATGTTTATGTCTAAGGTGATTTATTTATTTGGTAATAAGATTACCTCTATCTGAGGCAGCATCCGTATGCATGTCAGTTGCAAGATCTTCCTTCTCTTGAAAACTGTGAGATCCAAGATCAGCAACAACATCTTCATGCCCATCAGAGTGGTCTGACTCTGAACTTGAAACAATCATTCTTGTTCTTTTGATTGCATTTGACTTCTTTTTCTCTTTTTCCTTTGCCTCAGAGGGTTGGATCATGGGGAGTACCCTTGTGAACCTATCTAAGGTTTTGATATCCATCCTCTTAAGATGGTGGAGGTTTGATCCTTTGGATTTGCCAAATTTCTCGGGACAAGTTTGGATTAGATACAGGGAGAGGATTCTACCCAAATTGGGTGCCTGCAAACATTCCTTAATTCTTTGAAAGATGACTTCTCCCCAAGAGGTTTTCCTTTTTAGGATGATCCTAGTCATGAAGTCAAACATATATTGTGAGATTGTGTCATAAGACCCAGTTTGCGAAGAATAGCTTTTCCCATAATGTCTGATAAGAGTTTGCCTCTTTGGTTGAAGAATTTTCTTTTCAATTATCCAGTCTTGGCATCATTGTATTCAGTCCATTTCAAAGCCTTTTTCTTGTCTTTGATAGAGATTTCTTCCTCCTCATTTTGACCGCAGGAGGGAATTTGTAAGGCTTTCTCTATTTTTGCAGAAGTTATTTTTACTCTTTCTTCTCCGATCTTAGATTTGAGTGATGACTTGGAAGTGGATAACTTTGCTTTGCTAAACCATTCCCGAACTTCAGTTCTGAGAATGACAGTTGGTTCAGAAAGAAGAAACTCCAAACCTTGGTCTTCCAAGAGTTGGATCACTCCCTTTATCTCTTCTGGAGCATGGGCAAACCCATTCCTGACAATTTCATATCCCCCCAGAAGGTTTTTTGAATTCTTTGGTGTCATTCCTTCACAGTATCGACACACTGAGACGAAAGGGAAGTTGAGTCATCTCGGCGGCTAGGGAATAAGGTTTGTAACAGTCAATAATCAATACTGGTCTATTTATGGGCACTTGATTACGGTTTTGTTTAGCCCTTTTTATGTAGGATTAGTAGACTTAGTAATTTATAGAAATTTTGATGACCTTTAGTTTAATTGGCGGAAATTCTACAGAATACTGCCCGTCTCAGCAGAACCGCTAAGATGAAAATCTAAACCACTGGGACAGTGAACTGTCAACCGCTGGGACAATGTGGCTGTCTCAGCGGTTCAGCTAAAATAATCACTCCTGTTTAGCTGACCTTAGTGACCTATCATTAATCCATTTAAGGTTGGGTTGGTTGATGTCCTAATCATGTCACTAGGAGTATTGATATGACAACATTTTGAATCATCACAGAACATGCATAATATCATAGATGATTGAAAGAAGGAAATATTTGACACTATTCAATATTTAACATTCTTAGTTCAATCTTGAAAGCATTAAATTTGGCTTCATCCAATGGCTTTGTAAAAATATCAGCAACTTGATTGTCAGTGGGGACAAATTCAAGGCAGATGTCTTTACATTCAACATGTTCTCATATGAAATGATATCTTATCTCAATATGCTTAGTCCTGCTGTGAGAGACGGGATTCTTAGCAATAGAGATAGCACTGGATGAGTCACAATATAAAGGAGATTCACTCACCTTAAGGTTGTAGTCCTCTAGTTAATGTTGTATCCATAATAGTTGTGCACAACAACTTCCTGTAGTAATATATTCAGACTCAGCAGTGGATATTGCCACACTTGTCTGTTTTTTGCTGCTCCATGATATCAACCTCATTCCTAGGAATTGACAAGTACCACTTGTGCTTTTCCTGTCTTCTTTACATCCTGCAAAATCTGCATCTGAAAATCCAGTTAGTTCAAAGTCATTATTCTTAGGATACCAAAGGCCAAGATTCAGGCTGCCTTTAAGGTATCTCAAAATCCTCTTTGCAGCTGAATAGTGAGATTCCTTAGGGCATGCCTGGTACCTAGCACAAACACATATAGCATACATAATGTCTGGTCTACTAGCAGTTAGATACAATAGGGATCCAATACTACACCTGTATATAGATTCATCAAAGGCCTTGCCCTTCTCATCCTTGTCTAAGGAAATGTTGGACCCCATGGGAATTTTCATGGTGGAAGTTGATTCCATCCCAAACTTCTTGATAAGCTCCCTAGTGTACTTAGTCTGAGAGATGAATATCCCCTCATCAGACTTTTTCACTTGGACACCTACAAAATACTTGAGCTCTCCCATACTGCTCATCTCAAACTCCCCATGCATAAGGTAGGCAAACCTTTTGCAGAGGTTGTCATCATTAGACCCAAATATTATGTCATCGACATATATTTGGACTAGGAGACACTTGCCCCTTGTTTCCCTAAGAAACAATGTGTTATCTATCTTTCCCCTCAAGAACTTGTTCTTGATGAGAAAACTAGACAAGGTCTCATACCAAGCCCTAGGGGCATGCTTTAGAACATAGAGAGCTTTTCTAAGTAAATACACATGAGAGGAGAGGGTTGGATGCACAAAACCTGATGGTTGTTCAACATATACCTCTTTCTTCAAGTCACCATTGAGGAAGGTTGATTTGACATCCATTTGATATACTTTGAACCCTTTGTGGGCAGCATAGGCAAGGAATAGCCTAATTGCTTCTAACCTTGCAACAGGGGCAAAAGTTTGATCAAAGTTTATTCCCTCTTCTTGTCCATAGCCCTTGGCTACCAATCTAGCCTTGTTTTTTATGATTATTCCATTTTCATCCAACTTGTTCATGTAAATCCATTTGGTGCCAATAATGTTGTGTCCTTAAGGTTTTGGCACCAACTTCCATACCTTGCATCTTTTGAATTGAAGAAGTTCTTCTGCATGGCTTGAATCCAAAATGTATCTTGGTTGGCTTCTTCAAACTTCTTGGGCTCCATTTGTGACAGGAAGCTCAGGAATAGGGCTTCATTATGAGCTCTGCTTCGGGTTAGTACACCTTAATTCTGATCTCCAATGATTTGTTCTCTTGGATGATC
Organism: Dactylorhiza incarnata; assembly: GCA_033032865.1. Classification (NCBI taxonomy): domain Eukaryota; kingdom Viridiplantae; phylum Streptophyta; class Magnoliopsida; order Asparagales; family Orchidaceae; genus Dactylorhiza; species Dactylorhiza incarnata. Next base: position 2,521,323 of record JAWHQI010000266.1, on the reverse strand, counting down.
CCTTAGGTGTCTTGTAGCTGCAGGCAATCTGTCCTCAATTTGCTGTATTTCTTCTACTGGTTCAGTAGTAACTTCAGCACCCTCCACCTCTTCATCTTCTGGAATTACAGCATCTGTATAGGCTTTGCTACTGCTGGGTATGTCTTGCACAGACATCTTTTCCATTGCTTGTTCATTTCCTGTCAAAACAGAAGAACTAGACCAGCCCTTATAGATTAGGCTGGTCTCATCAAATACCACATGCATAGACTCTTCTACAACATGAGTTTTCTTGTTATAAACTCTATAAGCTCTACTATGTGAGCTATAGTCAACAAGAACCCCCACATTGCATTTCTATACAAACATTGTTAATTGAGATTTTCGATTATTTAAAATGTAGCATTTTGAACCAAAGATTCTAAAGTATGAGATTGTTGGTTGTTTGCCTTTCAGAATCTCATAGGGGGTATAACCATGAACCTTATTGATAGAAGCTCTATTTAGAACATAACATGCAGTATTGACAACCTCAGCCCAGAAGTATTCTGGGAGTGAGAAGTCACTAAGAAATATTCTCCAGCTTCTATCAAGGTCCTATTCCTCCTCTCAGCCACACCATTTTGTTGTGGAGTCCTCGGGGAGGAAAAATATTAGGTGATACCAAATTCTTGACAAAACCTTGTCATGGCTTCAGATTGAAATTCTGTGCCAGGTCAGTCCTAGTCCTGACCACAGTACATTGTAAGTCATTCTGAATTGCCTTGACGTGGTTTATGAAGATATTTAAAATATCAGACTTCTTCTTAAGGAAGAATACCCATGTATATTTTGAGTGATCATCAATAATCACCAAAGTGTACAACTTTCCACCTAGGCTATGAATTGGCAAAGGACCAAACAAGTCCATGTGCAATAGATATAGACATCTTTCAGTGTCTTTGGAGCCAATACTTTTAAAGGTGGCCCTTGTTTGCTTACCCATTTGGCAAGCATGGCAGGGACCACTTTTAATACATTTCATGTTTGGACTATTCCTAACAAGGTTTTTAGAGAATAGTCTATACATTGTCTTGTAGTGAATATGGGCAAGTCTCTTGTGCCATTGAACACAAAGAGACTCACTTTAATTAGCCACAAGACATACTGATGATAAAGAATTATTGCATATGAAATCTAAAAAATAAACATTCCCACTCTTAGTGCCTGAGAGAATGGTCTCTAAGTCATTAGACTTTTTGATCAAGCACTTGTCATTGTGGAATTCAATGACATAGCCTAAATCACATAGTTGACTTATGCTTACTAGATTGTGTTGCAACCCTCAACATAAGCTACCCTTGTGATTGAAACTATGCCATTGGACATCATACCATATCCTTTGGTGATTCCCTTTTCTGATCCACCAAAGATGACTTTAGGTCCATTCTTCACAGCTTTGTAGTCCTGTAGAAGACTTCTGGTACTTGTCACGTGCCTTGAGCACCAACTGTCCAAATACCATATTTGCTTGAGAGTGGTACTTGAACTAAACTGCAAGATGGAGTATAGTTACCCTTAGGAGCCCAAATAATTTTGGTTCCTAGGTCCTTGTTAGCATGATAAATTGATCTCACACTTGCTGCACCCTTTGCAGGAAGGCTCTTCTTTGCACTTGGCACATTGGGATTATGCCAGCAGTCTATGGCAAAGTATCACACCTTACTATAGTACCAATATTCATGAATGTTGTATCTCCTCTTCTGAACATGTCTTGTGGAAGGAGCATCAACATGCTTGTGTTCAGGAGGGGAGAAAGCAGCAGTTTTCATGTTTCTTTCAGCAAGGATCTGGCTGAATGTTAATCTCTGGACAGTCTCAGCAGCCTTTGTCTTGATGGCATCAACTTGCTTTGGATTGAGAGCAAGATAAGATTGGATAGCATCAGACACTGAGCAGCAAGACTTGTCTACAGATTTGACAGCAGTCATGTTCTTAGTTGGAATGAACTTGGATGAACTGGCTTCCTTACACTTGAATGATGGAGCTGAAGTACCAAATACAAATGGTCCAGGTTGGGCCATTTGAATTTCCTCATGGGGAGCCTTCATAGCACTCAAGCCCATTCCCTTTCTTCCGCTATGGGAAGGAGTGTTTTCCTTCCTATAGGAGCTTCCATTCTTCCAGTAACCATACATGTTGTCATGGTCATACCTGTTAGAGGGAAGTAACACCTTTTGAAAGGTGGTATGAGGCTTAGCCTTATCCTTGCTCTTTTCTCCACTCTCTTCTCCTACTTTTAGTTTATTGAACCCTAGTCCTCTTCTATTGGTTTGAGAGGAAAAGGTGTCAATAATGGGAATCACAGATTTGGGCTTGGAGAATTAAGCCACTAGGCTCTTTTCTTTGAGAAGCTTCACATCAAGGTCCTTGATGACCTTGCTCTTTAGGGAGATGGTGCTCAATTGAGCAATTGTTATCCCCTTTAGATGGCTTATTTCTCTACACATTTGAGCCACCAGGGTGGGTGACTCAGTGCACTTTTTTTAGCCAACTTAAGGGAAGCAATTTCTTGGGCTTGCCTCTTGGCCAGCTTCTTGCTCTTTTTCAGAGCTTCCAAGGGAGCACCATACTTGTCAATCAATTGATTGACATCTTCCTCAGAATCTGAATCACTTCCACCAATTGATGAAGGTGCTTCAGATTCTGGGGTTTTCTCATAATCAGAAGAAGATATGGAATGAATCAGTACCTGTTCATTGTCAGAATTGTTCTGACTTGCTTCCTCATCAGTGATGGCCATAAGGCCTAGTTTATTTGTGTCCTCTTCATCCTCCTCAATATCACTGTCTGAGTGTGATAGAGGGGCCCTGATTCCAATCTTGGCAGAAGGAAGATCTTCATCCTCTTCTGCTGCAAACAACCCAATGTAGGCTTCCTCCTCATCATCTGAATCTGAAGTTGAGGATTCAGATTCACTCCAGCTCATCCCTTTCTTTGCTAGGAAGTATTTTCCACCCTTCCTTTCCTTTTGGTGATGATATTTCTTATCACCCTTCTCCTTCCTCTTAACTGGACAGTCAGCAATGACATGTCCAGGCTTGCTGTAGCAATAACATATGATATTATTTGAAACAAGTTTACCAGGTTTAGATTCATGCATGTCACCCTTGGTGTGCTGCCTTTCAGATCTGTTGTGATCACTTTTTGAATGAGAGGAGGAGGAGGGCTTGTTCTTCCACTGCTTCCTCCTCATCATCTTCTTGAACTGCCTTGAGAAGGCAGTAAACTCCTCATTAGATGAAGAGCTGTTTGAGGTGTTGTTCTCAGATTTCTCTGATTCAGCAATTCTTCTTGGAGGAGACATCATCCTAGCATTGCTCTTCTTGGAGCTGTCAGCTTTGAGAGCAACAACTCTCTCCCTTGCATGAGCCCTGGTGGAACTGTCATCTTCCTTCCTTGCAGACAACTGCATCTCATAAGAGAGCAGCTTCCCAAATAGTGTATGGGTAGGAGTTTCACCTAGCTTGGCCACTTCCCTGATGGCACATATCTTTGTGTCCCAGTCTCTAGTTATAGATCTTAGGAACTTGTCATTAAGTTCATAGTCACTAAATACCTTTTCATAGGTTCTTTGTTCATTGACTATCCTAAAGAACCTTTCATAGCAGATGGAAATGCTTTCCTGGCTCGGCTGCCTGAAAGCTTCATATTCTTGATTGAGGAGTGATTTTCTATCATCCCTCACCTCAGATGTCCCTTCCATATATACTGAAAGACTTTAATTAAGGGTAGCTAATCACCTAGAGGGGGGGGGGGGGGTGAATAGGTTATTTGAAAAACTATTTGCAGTTCTTAATAATAACCTAAAAGAATGATCAGAGCTTTCAAGAAAAAGAGCACACACATAAAAGACACACAGAATTGTATAGTGGTTCCCCTTATCTTGGGCAATCCACTTTCCCCCTTCTCCCCCTCTAGCAGTGTGCTAGATAGGGTTTATATCTCCTCCAGATCTCAGACCACAAACAGGTCTTACAGCTCAGATCACAATAGATCTTACAGACTCAGATCTTAACAGATCTTACTCTCTCAAATCTCAGCAGATCTTACAAACTCAGATCTCACAGATCTCCACAGATCCTACCTCAGCCTTTATAATTAGGCTTACAACTCAGATTCACCCCTAAATCCTACAACTCAGATCACACCTGATCTTAAAACTTAGATCCTTGACAGATCCTACACTCAGATCTGACAACTCAGACCCTACAGAGATTGATAAAGATAATAACAAATACTTAGACTCAGATTCTTCAAAGTGTTGAGTCTTCTTGATCTTCCTGAATGATCAGACAGAAATCTTCGATAGATCAGTAGTAGCAATTTGATCTTCTTGATTCGTCAGGCTGTGATGACTGTTCTTCTTCCTAGGAAGACAGATTCTTCCTTCTTAATCTTTTCCTTTCAGAAAGATGTATCAGCACCAGATTGCTGAAAGAAACCTTTAGAACAGTTCTGAAAGAGAAGACGACTTCTTCAGATTCGTTCTCAGACTTTCCTCAAAACAATGGAGACGATAATAGCTTTCGAAAAATAGGAGTAATCAACTACTCAACCCATAGGCCATGCCTTCTATTTAAAGCCTGCCATCTGTAACATATGTTATGCTCCTCCACGTCAGCACGACGCTAAGTCTTCAACGGTCTTTAATGGCTTCAGAAGAATCAAAGGCCCAGCTAGCTGAAGAAGAAACTTCTCAGCTCAGATCATCTATAGAAAAGGCGTTGAGCACTGAGCATCTTTGTCGACGCTTTTACAATTAGGTGTCGAGCGATATATAGATACTCGACACATACTTCTTAGACTAAACCTCTTGACTCCTCCTTCTTAGGCGTTGAGCAATCATCAGTCATTTGACGCTTTCTATCTGTAGGAGTCGAACAATGTATAGGGGCTCGACGCTTCTTAACTGTTCCTTCATATCTAGACTCCTCTTGTTGGCGTAGAGCTAACTGAAGTTTGGTCGACACATCTCTTTCCACGGTGTCGAGCGATATACCTTGGCTCAACGCTTACAAACTTGGTCTCATAACTTCAGTGGCGACCTTGTCTTTTTGAGCAGTAGACATGAATCGACGCTTCTGGATCACAGGCGTCGAGCAAAGTATGATATCTCGACGCTTGTGAACTTGGATGAATTCCTTGAGCATTTTTCCTGACCTTATCTTCTGCACAAAGATTCTAGAAAGTATATCAAATACATTCTGAGATATATCTTTGACTTAGGAATGGACTTCTCCAAATCTAAGACATTGTGGACAATGGTCCCAACAATCTCCCCCTATTTGAAGAAGTCATAACCTTAGTCAATGATATATCCCTCTTTACAAAGATAATCAATATTTTCTATACAGGTAATCAAAATATAATGAGTATAATACCTTATAAAATTAGATTACCAAAACATTCTATTAACAGAAATTATCTCAGACATGATTTCTCATATAAGCACAAAATCACAAGCAATTCAGAATAAAACATGTTAAGATAAGAAAAAGGATCACATCACAGGCATATAAATATATGATAATGAAAAATAGTTAGCTCTGGGAGCTCATCAAGATTGTTCAAAGTTATATCAATTACATTTCTCTGAAAATTCTTAATAAGGATTAAAATCCTAATGCTGTTCAGGTTCCTTGATCTCTATTCCTCTTTTGGCTCTTTTGGAAAGGGCTTCAGCAACTTCTTTTCTTCTCTTGAAATAGCCAAACGACTTTGGAAAGTATCTGATTGGCTCCTTATCACCTGCCTGAACCCTCCCAGCCAATTTGTCAGCCTTGAATTTTATCTTCAGCTCCTCTTGATCCCTGTGCTTCAACCATTCTGCTTCAGAATACCATTTTCCTCTTTCATCTAGATTACCTTTCATAGCTTCCCATGCTGTCAAAATCATTTCTCTTGAAGAGGGAGACCAATGTTCAAAATCAACCCTTGATTGAACCTCTTCTCTGAACTTTCTTTTACTAGATTCTACTTTCTCACTGGTAAAGTTCTCTCTTTTGCTTTTATCCTCAGGACTATACATTTTAGCAATTTGCTTTTGGACTTGTGTAAGAGATGCTGGCCTGGTCTCAGAAACTTGATCATTTTCATAATCTATGGGAGGATAGCCAAAAACTTCTCTTATAGAATTAGAGGTCCACACAGCATGCTAAGAGCTGGCTTGAATCATTGACCTCTCCCCCTTTAGGACTTCTTCAACTATATGATCTCTTTTAACATTCTTCTGAAACCTGACTTGACCCTCCAAATGATGAATTCCACTTTCAATGGTTTTCTTTACCTTAAGGAGATGGTCATCTATGGTATTTGTATTCAACTTTACTTGATCTTTTAAAATTGAAGAGCTCTCATCAATTTTAGCTATAATAGCAATATCCTGCTGTTGCAGTCTAGCTTCTATCTTAGTTGTACCTGTAAGGACTTGTGCAACCTGTTCTTTGTACAAAACTTGCATGTTGTTACTTAGAATTCCTTGATTTGTTTGATTAACTTCAAATCTAACCAATTTCATCTGGAAATCTACTTCATTTTTCATTTTTGTGTTATTATCTTCAATATACTGTTCTAATAATCTTCTTTGATTATTAAGCAACACCTCCAGCTGAGGTAGTATAGGACTTAGATCCACATTGATTTCCTTTTCCATTCCATCACCTCTACTGCTTTCTTCTCTGATGAAAGAGTCATTTCTCTGGCTCATATGTGAGCTAGAGGATTCTATCTTGATCACCTTCTCATCATGTTTCTTTGTTGCTTCAGGCTCTCCTTCCACATCCATAGCATCAACTGCATGATTCACTTTAGCAGGGATCTCAGCCTGAGACTCCCCCTCAAATAGTGCATTGTCTTGAGCTGGGATTTCATCTTGAGGCTCCCCATCAATGTATGTATTGATCAGGTCATTATTGTCTTGAGCAGGGATCTCATCCTGAGCCTCCCCCTCAACTACTGCTTTGTTCATTTCAGAATTATCCTGAGCAGGGATCTCATCTTGAGCCTCCTTCTCATTTTGAAAAATCCCTTCAACTCTAGCAGGGGATCCAGGGTGACTTCCTCTCTCTTCTTCTTCTTTCTCATTCTCATCCTTTTCTTTATCGAACTTGTCAACCCCTTCCAGTAATGGATCAGTACCTGTTGGTGTGTCAGGAGTACTATCCCTAGGTTTGTTCCCTTCTTCTTCTTCAGATGATGTGAGGTTAGGATCATGAATTGGAGAGGATCTAGATTTTCCTTTGGAAGAGGATAAGCTTGATGAGCTTGAAGAAACCTTCTTCTTCTTTTGCTTCTTAGCTTTCTTCTGCTTGGGAGAAAGTTCTGCTGGTGGAAGATTTGATAGAACTCTTTCCCATCTCTCTATCATTCTGATGTCCATTTTCTTCATGTGATTTATCTTGGATCCAAGTTTATTATTTAAAGAGTCTGGAATGACTTTTACTAAATATAGAGATAATATCCTACCCATGTTGGGTACTTGGATAGATTCAATTATTCTGTCAAACATCACCCTCCCCCAATCTGTTCTCAAAGAATGAATGATCCTGGTCAGGAGAATAAACATTTTCCTGGAAATTTTATCATGAGATCCAGTCTTGCACAACAAACCCTTTCCGATCACATCTGTTAGCAGTTTTCCTTTTGAATTCATTCCTTTCCTAAGAATACTTCCAGAGATTTCACGTGATGTTTCAATTCCGCACCATATTTGTGCGAATCTAATCTATTCAGAGCTCACTTCTTCTTCTTCTTCATTACTTTTTAATCTTGGCAGTTCTAGTGCCTTAGCGAGTCTTGATGGAGTGATCTTAATCTTCTTACCATTTACAGTGGTTTTAAGCTTCGAATTGACGGAGTCTATTACTATGTTGGAGTAAAGTTCTAAGACCTCTCGTTTTCAGATAAGAGTCGATTCATATAGCACGAATTCTAGTCCTGCTTTGTAGATTAGCTCAATGGTTGATTTGATTTCCACTGGAGCTGATTGGAATCCATTTCGAACAAGCTCGCCTCCTTCATAAAGGTAATCACTGCTCTTGGGAGGCATTGTGGTTGTTGATCGAAAAGAGAAAGAATTGATGGAGAAATTTTCTAGGGCAGATAATATCGAACTGAGAGATCTAGGGCATATGTACTAACGAAGTGTCTACCCTATTTATAGAGTTTCTAATTCAAGAAGATGAAAAGCTGCGCGCCCAACTTGTTTGACATGATTGATCATAAATTTATCCTGTCGAGACGGCCTAGCTATGTTCGCACAAGCGTTGAGGTAGCTCGATGCCATTTATCTTAGGTCGACGCCAGGTATCTTCTTGACGCCAAGAATCTTCTCTCGACGTCAGGTATCCTTTCTTGACGCCAGGTATCTTCTCTCGACGCCTGATAACCTCTCCACTTACCTTTTAGGACTCAATCATTATTTTCATTTATTTATTTCAAGACAACTTTAATCCATTTTTAGCATTCCTAATTCAATTTTGAAGTTATTGATTTTTGTTTCATCCAAGGGTTTAGTAAATATATCAGCAAATTGTTTGTCAGTGGGGACATATTTAATTGTGATATCTCCATTTTCTACATGTTCTCTAATGAAGTGATATCTAATTTCTATGTGCTTAGTTCTGCTATATGATACAAGATTATTAGTTATAGCAATAGCACTAGTTGAATCACAATATAGAGGAGATTTACTTAGCTGAACTTTATAGTCTTGGAGTTGGTGTTGAATCCATAGTAGCTGAGCACAGCAGTTTCCAGCTGAGATATACTCAGATTCTGCTGTAGAGATAGCCACACTGGTCTGCTTTCTGCTACTCCAAGATATCAGTCTTTTGCCAAGGAATTGACATGTGCCTGATGTACTTTTTCTGTCCCCCTTGCATCCTGCAAAATCAGCATCTGAAAAACTAATTAGTTCAAAGTCATTGCTTCTAGGATACCAACGGCCAAGATTAAGAGCATCCTTCAGATATCTCAGGATTCTTTTGACAGCAGTGTAGTGAGATTCTTTAAGGTTCACTTGATATCTAGCACACACACATGTTGAGAACATAATGTCTGGCCAGCTAGCAGTTAGGTAGAGCAATGAGCCAATGATGCCTATGTACAAGGTTTCATCAATAGGTTTCCCTTTGTCATCCTTGTCCAGTGACATATTAGCTGCCATTGGTGTCTTCATGACAGTGAAATTTTCCATTCCAAACTTCTTGATAATCTCTTTTATGTACTTAGACTGAGAAATGAAAATTCCTTCCTCAGACTGTTTCACTTGGAGTCCTAAGAAGTATTTAAGCTCACCCATGCTGCTCATTTCAAATTTCCCTTGCATAAGGTTTGCAAACCTTTTGCAAAGGTTATTATCAGTTGAGCCAAAGATTATATCATCTACATATATTTGTACTAGAATAATGTGACCTTTAACTATCCTAAGAAACAATGTCTTGTCTATCTTTCCTCTTGGGAATTTGTTCTCAATGAGAAATCTAGATAATGTCTCATACCAGGCTCTAGGTGCCTGTTTCAGTCCATACAATGCTTTTAAAAAAAGATAGACATGATTTGGATGAGTAGAGACAATAAAACCTGGGGGTTGTTCAGCATATACTTCCTCCAATATAGTTCCATTAAGGAATGCTGACTTTACATCCATTTGATAAACTATGAATCCAGTGTGTGCTGCAAATGCCAGGAATAGTCTGATTGCCTCCAATCTTGCCACAGGAGCAAACACTTGATCAAAATCTATGCCTTCCTCCTGTCTATATCCTTGGGCAACCAACCTTGCTTTGTTTTTTATAATCACACCATTTTCATCCAGCTTATTCCTAAATACCGATTTGGTCCCTATGACTTTGTGTTTCTTTGGTCTTGGAACCAATATCCAGACTTTGCATCTTTCAAACATATTTCACTCTTCTTGCATAGCTAATATCCATGAAGTGTCCTTATTGGCTTCATCAAACTTCTTAGGCTCTATTTTGGATAGAAAGCTGTGATGCAAGGACTCATATATTGAGTTTCCTCTTCTAGTTTGCACACCATATTTTGGATTTCCTATGATCTGTTCTTTGGGATGATCCTTCAGATGTTTGGTTGCATTCCTCCACCTTTTATTTTCCCTTTGAGATTCTGGTGCATCTGTTTGAGTAGATTCTTCTAGAGGTTCTGGATGTGGTGGTTCTTCAACAGCAATAGGTTCTTCATAATTGTCTTCTGCTTGAGGTTCATCCTATCTAGTTATAATTACAGTCTCATTAGTTTCTTCATTATCCTCACTGTGTTGTTCATTGATATTCATCTCCTTCAATTTCTGTATAGAACCTGCACTACTGGATAAACTTCCCAGATCCTTATAAATAAGGCTGGTTTCATCAAATACAACATGTATAGATTCTTCTATCCTATTTGACCTTTTGTTGAAAATTCTATATGCTCTACTTTGAGAGCTATACCCAACAAAAATTGCCTCATGTGCTTTTTCAGCAAATTTAGTGAGATTGTGCTTTCCATTATTTAATACAAAGCATTTACTACCAAATATTTTGAAATAGGCTAAAGTGGGTTTTCTACCTTTCAACAACTCATAAGGGGTCTTATCCAGTCTTTTGTTGATAAGAGCCCTATTCTGCACATGGCACGATGTGTTTACAGCTTCAGCCCAGAAATACTCAGGAAGAGAGGAGTCACTTAGCATACTCCTACTAGCTTCAATGAGGGTTCTATTTCTTCTCTCAGTAACCCCATTTTGTTGGGGAGTTCTAGGAGATGAGAACTCTTGTGAAATGCCTAGACTTTCACAAAATTTGGTCATTGCACCTGACTGAAATTCAGTCCCATGATCACTTCTAATTTTGGCTACAGGATTTCCTATTTCATTGATGATTTGCCTAACAAAGCTGGTAAATATTTCTAAAGTGTCTGACTTATGTTTAAGGAAGAATACCCATGTGAATCTGGAATAGTCATCAACAATTACAAGGGTGTACGACTTTCCTCCTAAGCTATGGATTGACATTGGTCCAAATAGATCCATGTGAAGTAGGTATAGACATCTAATGGAATCCTTCTCACCTATTGGTTTGAAGAACGACTTGGTCTGCTTACCCATTTGACAAGAATGGCAGAGACCCTCCTGCACACACTTCCACTTAGGCCCAGCTCTCACTAGGTCTTTTGAAATTAGCTTATTTATAGTCTTATAGTTTATGTGGGCTAACCTTTTATGCTATTGAACACTACTAGATACTTTATTCTCTGCTACTAAGCATATGGAATTATCTTGATCAGAACATATAAAGTTTAGGCAGTAAATGTTACCACTCCTAGTGCCTGGGAGAATTATCTCATTCTCTTTCTTAATCAGGCACTCATCCTTGTGGAATGAAATGTCATACCCAATATCACATAATTAACTTATGCTGATGAGATTGTGTTGCAATCCATCAACATGAGGAACTTTGGTGATGGTGACAATTCCATTTGTGATTTTACCATAACCTTTAGTTTTACCTTTTTCTGACCCTCCAAAGATAACCTTTGGTCCATTCTTCACAGGAGTGTAATCATTCAGCAGACTTTTTGTTCCTGTCATGTGCATAGAGCACCCACTGTCCAAGTACCAGATAGGAAGTTTATTGGTCTTTGGACATCCCTGCAAGAAGAAATTACCTTTTCTTAGGAACCCACACCAAGTTGGGTCCTAGAACCTTGTTAGTATGAGCTGGAATATTTAGTTGTTTAATAATCCTTGGTGCTGTGAGAGTTTCCATAGGTCTGAGTACTGGTCTCCCAGAGTTGAATCTTGGAACAGTTGGATTGAACCAACAGTCAAGAGCAAAATGTCCAACCCTTCCACAGCACCAGCATTCATATCTGTTATATCTCCTTGGAGGTCTTCTCACTTCTTTGGGTTGACTCACATTTTGCTTAATTGCCTTATTTATAGGAGTTTTGTAAGTTGTTTTAGTGAATTTTACTGGTTCAATTTTCTTGACAGCAGTGGTTTTCACTACAGGTCTTAGTTCCTCTCTTTTGAATTTGGTGTCTGCTTTAAATACAAAGGAGTCATGATGAGTTACTACTTTTTCTTTACATAGAGGTTTGGCATCATTGTTACTTGGTTGAATTAAGTCATCGTTTCTATTAGAACATTCACCTTTACAGAACTTATGCACATCTTTTTGATCATGCTTATTTGTGATAGGCATGGCTTTGTTGAATTTTATAAATTTCATAGGTGCCTTGTCATTATTTTTAGATTTACTTTCTGCCTTTCCATTGTATCATATGCCAGATCTGTATTGTGCAGAAAATGTGTCTATTATAGGAAGAATAGTTTGTGGTTTTGAGAACTTTGCCACAAGCTTCCTTTCTGCTAGGAGTTTTGCTTCAAGTTCTTTTATTAACTTCTCCTTATTGCATAAAGTCTGTATATGAATAATAGACATGACTTTTAGTTTGCTAAGTTCTTTGCTTGCCTGATTCAGCCTCTCAGCTGCCTCAGAGTTTTGGGAATTAGTTTATTTTAATTCAGATATTTCTTTTTGTATCTTTTTGTTATGCCTTTTGCTCTTTTTAAGTGCTTTGAGAAGTAACTGATATTTCTCAATAATTTCATCTTGATGAAAGTTAGATTTTGAGTCATTCTCATCAGAAGAAAATGAATCTATTTAAGGTTTAGAAATAATTTCAGGTTCAGAATCAGAATCAGATAAAGGAGTTTTATCAAGTACCTTCACATTAGTAGTTGTCTCCTGATCCTCTTCATCACTCAGTGCCATGAGTCCTGCATTTTCTTCTTCATCCTCTTCACTATCAGACCTTGATAGTAGGGCTCTTATTATAGGTCTATGATTCAGAATGTCTTCACTTTAATTGACAGCCATCAGAGCTATGAGTGCCTCCTCACTATCTGAGTCAGATGATTGAGATTCACTGTCACTGAGAGTGACTTTGCCTTTCTTGGCTATTAGACTCTTCTCATGTCTCTTGTCAGATTTGTTCCTCCTTTCATCAGATTTCTTGTTGTTCTTTCTCTTTGAAGGACAATCAGCAATCATGTGTCCTGATTTCCTGCAACCAAAACACACAATTTCTTCTGAATTAGATTTATTATGTTTAGAGTTATACCTGACCTTCTTGGAGTCTTGTTTGAATACTTCTGAAGAATTTGAGTGCTTCTTAGATCTGGATGACTGAGAGGGTCTAGTTTTCCAGTGTTGTTTTCTTCTTAACATCCTTTTCAGCTGTTTGGTGAAGAGTGCCAGTTCACCATCTGATATTTCATAATCAGAATTGCTATTCTCTGATTCTTCTGATTCAGATGGTATCCTGGAGGATAATGACATTCTTTCTTTGCTTTTCTTGGAACTTTCTGCTTTCAGAGCAATAGGATTTTCCCTACTGTGTCCTTCCTCAGCTTTTCTGGTATTTAGATGAAGTTCATGGGACAAAAGTTTCCCATATAAATTCTGTGGCTGAATATTTCCCAGATTTCCCATTTCCCTGATTGCACAGATCTTGATATCCCATTCTTTGTTCAGTGATCTTAAGAATTTATCATTCAGCTCATAATCTGTGAAAGTTCATCCATAAGTTTTTAGACCATTTACAATTTTGAAGAATTTTTCATCGCAGACTGCTATTGAATCTTTCTTGTCTTGCCTGAAAGCTTCATATTGCTGATTTAGAAGAGACTTCCTGTCATCTCTGACTTCTTCAGTTCCTTCCATATAGACAATGAGAGATTCCCACATTTCTTTGGCAGTTTAGCAATGAACTAAGTTTTGGAAGGTTAAATCCTCAATAACACTAACAATGATATTCTGAGCTCTCTTATCCATGGAGGCCAGAATCACTTCATCTTTGGTCATCTCAGAATAAATTTTAGGAGTCTTGATACTTCCATCTGTAAATGAAACCTTCATAGGAACAAAAGGTCCCTCTAGAACAGTAATGTATATCCTAGGATCAGAGGCTTCCATGAATAATCTGACCCTTTGCTTCCAAATCCCAAAGTTTTCTTTTCTGCAAATTGGTAGCTTCATAGATGTGAATTCTTTGTTTCCTTCTGTATTAGCCATCACGACTTAAGAAATCTACCCTTAGAAGATCTTGTTCAGGCTGTTAAACCTTTTCTTGAACAACAACCCTCTGATACCACTTGAAAGACTTTAATTAAGGGTAGCTAATCACCTAGAGGGGGGTGAATAGGTTATTTGAAAAACTATTTGCAGTTCTTAATTATAACCTAAAACAATGATTAGAGCTTTCAAGAAAAAGTGCACACACAGAAAAGACACACAGAATTTTATAGTGGTTCCCCTTATCTTGGGTAATCCAATTTCCCCCTTCTCCCCCTCTAGTAGTGTGCTAGATAGGGTTTATATCTCCTCCAGATCTCAGACCACAAACAGGTCTTACAGACTCAGATCACAATAGATCTTACAGACTCAGATCTTAACAGATCATACTCTCTCAGTTCTCAGCAGATCTTACAAACTCAGATCTCACAGATCCTACCAACACAGATCTCCACAGATCCTACCTAAGCCTTTATAATTAGGCTTACAACTCAGATTCACCCCTTAATCCTACAACTCAGATCACACCTGATCTTACAACTCAGATCCTTGACAGATCCTACACTCAGATCTGACAACTCAGACCCTACAGAGGTTGATAAAGATAATAATACTACTTAGACTCAGATTCTTCAATGTGTTGAGACTTCTTGATCTGCCTGAATGATCAGACAGAAATCTTCGATAGATCAGCAGCAGCAATTTGATCTTCTTGATTCGTCAGGCTGTGATGACTGTTCTTCTTCCTAGGAAGACAGATTCTTCTTCTTAATCTTCTCCTTTCAGAAAGATGTATCAGCACCAGATTGCTGAAAGAAACCTTTAGAACAGTTTTGAAAGAGAAGACGACTTCTTCAGATTCGTTCTCAGACTTTCCTCATAACGATGGAGACGATAATAGCTTTCAAAAAATAGGAGTAATCAACTACTCAACCCATAGGTCTTGCCTTCTATTTATAGCCTGCCATCTGTAACATCTGTTATGCTCCTCCACGTCAGCACGACGCTAAGTCTTCAACGGTCTTTAATGGCTTCAGAAGAATCAAAGGCTCAGCTAGCTGAAGAAGAAACTTCTCAGCTCAGATCATCTATAGAAAAGGCGTTGAGCACTGAGCATCTTTGTCGACGCTTTTACAATTAGGTGTCGAGCGATATATAGATACTCGACACATACTTCTTAGACTAAACCTCTTGACTCCTCCTTCTTAGGCGTTGAGCAATCATCAGTCATTTGACGCTTTCTATCTGTAGGAGTCAAACAATGTATAGGGGCTCGACGCTTCTTAACTGTGACTTCATATCTAGACTCCTCTTGTTGGCGTAGAGCTAACTGAAGTTTGGTCGACACATCTCTTTCCACGGCGTCGAGCGATATACCTTGGCTCGACGCTTCCAAACTTGGTCTCATAACTTCAACGGCGACCTTATCTTTTTGAGCAGTAGACATGAATCGACGCTTCTGGATCACAGGCGTCGAGCAAAGTATGATATCTCGACGCTTGTGAACTTGGATGAATTCCTTGAGCATTTTGCCTGACCTTATCTTCTGCACAATGATTCTAGAAAGTATATCAAATACATTCTGAGATATATCTTTGACTTAGGAATGGACTTCTCCAAATCTAAGACATTGTGGACAATGGTCCCAACATATACCACTAGTGTATCCCACATTTCCTTGGCTGTGGTGCAGTGCACCGAGTTCTGAAAGGTGGAGTCATCAATTGCATTAACAATGATGTTTTGGGCTCTTTTATCCATAGTGAATAATACAAGTTCATCCTTGGTCAAGTCGTTAAAAGCCTTAGCCACTCTCCTAGTTGGGTCTATGGTGGAGGCAGTTTGAAAAGTGAAAGGGCCTTGCTTTACAGTGATGTAAATCTTTGGGTGTGATGCTTCCATAAACAACCTAACCCTTTGCTTCCATATGCCAAAGTTTTCTTTATTGCATATGGGTAACTTCATAGACCCCATCTCCTTCTACACTCT
Source organism: Dactylorhiza incarnata (assembly GCA_033032865.1). Lineage (NCBI taxonomy): Eukaryota > Viridiplantae > Streptophyta > Magnoliopsida > Asparagales > Orchidaceae > Dactylorhiza > Dactylorhiza incarnata. The sequence goes on along the minus strand of JAWHQI010000266.1, from coordinate 2,505,232 downwards.
AGTGGAGGCCATTGGATTCAGTTATGACTACTCCTTTATAGGATCTGGTCAGACAGATATGTCCATCTTGACCAACCTATCTCGGATACCACTAGATAGTTTATTAGGAAGTAGTCTTAATTACCTAGGGGGGAATAGGTTTCTTTTGTTTCTACGAAAAAGCCTAACTGTTTTCTGAGTTTATGTTAGCTAGGAATCAATCACACTGAAAACACATAAGCATTTATAGAGGTTCATTAAGATAGGATGTCTTGAGTAGGGCTCTTTCCCCCTTCACCTTTCTAACAATGAGTTAGATAAGGCCAACTCCACCAATCTCAGCTTCAAGAACTTACAACTCAGATCCCTCAGGATCTCTCAGGTTTTCTCCGAACCTCACCTCAGGCTCAACTGCCCTACCTCAGGCTCAATAGCCCTACCTCGGGCTAAACAGCCCTACCGCAGGCTCAACAGCCATACCTCAGATCTTACAAGGATCCTACACTCAAGTACACTCAGGCCAGACAGCCCTACACCCTCGGGCAAAGATGCCATACAATCTCAGAACAGAGAAGTTCCTACATAAGTAATAAGAGGTTATTACAATAGAAGATAGAATAGATATCAAGCCTTGGTCTTTTGTTGTTGAACAATTGTTGTTGCAGTCTTGAAACAGGGATGAGTCCAATGGCCTCAACTCTGATTCTTTCTGATCCATTTCTTCAGAGGATGAATGGGGATCAACTTCTTTTATCTTAAGAAAATCAAGAAGAACAATCTTTCTCTCCTTGCAGGTTCAGGAAGCAGGAAGAGAAACTTTCTGGGCAGCCATCAATGGAACAGTAGATCAATCTTCTTCAGGGAGTGAGAGAGCTTTTACAAAGCCCTAAATGATTCTTTTATACTCCTCTAGTCTTCAATGGCTATCAGATGTCCCCCTGACACAGTATGGAGGTGATTGGAACATCTTATCTTACTTTACAGCGAGTTGTACCAAAATCAAACCCGCCAGAACATTTGAATCTGTCTCAGCGGTTGGGCTGAGACAGCTTCCAGTCTCAACGACTACTCCTATCCTGTCTCAGCGGATCCGCTGGGACATACAGTTGTCTTAGCGGATTTTCTCTATCCGCAGCTCAACTGGCCCAGATACCTTCTCAGCGGTTCCTGGCCATGTTTCAGCGGTTCAGCTGAGACAGGGAACTCGTCTCAGTGGTTTTGGCAGTAAACCTCTGAACTTATTCCATATCTTGGGAATGACCTAACCCTGCATAGACATGATGTAAAATAGGGTTTATCAAATACAACTTGTACTTAGCATTGAGTGTGATGCTTCTTTAAATCAAGGGAACATTGAGGGTAATATTCCCAACAAAGCTCTTTTCTCTTTTTTTCAATTCTTTTCATTTTCTCATTTCATTCTTTTTTCACAACTATTTAATTTTTTTATTTTCAGCAAATTTCCAAAGGAGCACATCCACATATCTACAATAAATTCATCACATCGACACCCCCAAAATGAAAACAATAATACAACTAATGCTCAAATTTGGGTGTGCGACTAGGATCAGCTTTTTGGCTTTGGTGAGATATCGGTGGAGCTGAATCAAAAGACGGGGCAGGCACAAAGGGGCAAGCGAGGGTCATAGTGATAGCAATGGCACGAAATCTCAACTTGGCCAAAAAGATGGCCTACATTATGCTCACACAACTGAACTAACATGATATCCATACTTCGAGAATAGCTTGGTGTAAGTTCTTAGCCATCGAGAAAGATCATCCCTCCTCACGACTCAAGCAATATGAGGCTAACAATAGTCTGCACACATCACTTACGCTACCATTGGATTGCAATGGATTCTTCGATTGCAAATAAAATAAACTGTGTCTACGCAAATAGAAAATCATAAAACTAATTGCATATGAAAAAGATAAGTCCACACGAATTTCTACGCAAGATGCAAGCACTCGACTAGGAGTACTGCAGGAGCCAACATTTTACTCAGTATCTCAATCATATGCAAGCATAGTGAATTTCTACATCACACAAAAGAGACAAATTCAACACGCGACATACAAACGACCAAGCACACACTCATGTGTGTGCTGTAATGTGCAAAGAAAATGAAACAAAATAACTGAAATAAAAGCTTCTAGCATGTTATGCAATAGTGCACGTGAGTGGGCACAAAAAATGGCTCTCCCCCAGACTTAAACTAAACAATCCAACACAAGATATAACCATGAAATTCAAAATAAAGGCTAAGGGAAGAGAGTACCCAATGCTCAACAAGTGAGCATACCAGAAGACACGTATAAATCCAGGACAAAGCAGCAGCAGCCGCCATCCAGAAAAAATACCTGCAGGGGGATCAACCTCCTCACATAATAAGATGCTCACATCGTTGACTTGAGCAGAATGCTCCATATCCTTCTAGAGTACCTGTGAAAAATCAACTTGCACAAGCTTGGACAATGAAGGGGGAGGGGGATTAGGAAATTCAATAGAAGAAAAACTAAAATATTCAGTAATCGGGGGAGCTGTCCCGGTCTCACTCCCAGAAGGCTCCAAGGATTGATTGTTATCAGATTCGTAGGAATCATAACAAGGGGCATCCGAGAACTCAAGTGCCTCAGTAGTGAGTTAGACCTCCTCATCCAATGAAAAGGTGTAAACCTCCTCAATGGAAAGGATATCCTCATCATCCCACTTTGGCACGTCATTGTGCTCCAATTAGTCATTCTCCACATTGGAGAGAACAACATCCTCATCCTACTTTGGCACGGCGTCGGGCTCCGAATCATCGCCATGCACAATATCTTTGATGGGATCATAAAAAATAGATGTAGAAAACTCATGCACAGAAGACGGAGGAATGGTGGTGATAACATCATCAAAGAATATGTGGGTTGGTTCCTCCGTAGGTTAATCAAGAATATGTGATGAATGTACAATGGGTGATGACTCCACATTGTCAGAATAAGAATCAGAAGCTGAAAGAGTGCAATCAAGAGGGGAGGGAGACACAATTCGGATAGCTAGTTCATCATCTTCTTCCATCTGTCGTTTAAAAGCATTGTAATCCTTCAATACATGATTCATACTATGACAAAACAAATACTTGTGATTTACCCTGGACCTCGGAAGAGGCGGGATACAATATGGGGATAGTGTTTGTGGTGGAGGTGTGTGGTTATGATAATTAGGCTGATAATATGAGGAACCGTACGATATTGATTCCCCATAGGAAGAGCCAAAAGAATCATACCCACGGTTTCCTGTATGACATTATTAACAATGATGATTGGATGCCCCACACCATTTGAATTGCGAATATACATACATAATGCTATGGGGTGATTCACAAGATAATTTTAATCTTTGCAAGGGTTAAATATACACACAAGCAACTTAAATGGGTAAACCTACTTTGTAAAAAATTTAAATATATTAGGAATAAATAAAATTGAAAGGTGCTATTAAAAATTAAAAATATGGAAAATGAAAAAGAACATAAATAAAGCAACAAAATCAAAACAAGCGCGATATTCAAATGGAAAAAGACTTTTATCACTCAGCTCTCTCTCTCTCTCTCTCCAGATACTCATACATGTCGTGTTTCCCAACAACGATGCCAAAAACTTGATGAGTCACATGGGAAAGTGCACCACGGTCGTATAAGTAGTAATAAAATGAGGAGTTATCCCAGAGTATCGATCTCACGTGGAACACGGTAGGGTGGAGTACTAACATTTTTGGATAAGACTTGGGATAAAAGTCTTTAAGCGCTGTTTTATGGGGGTTTTGATTGTTACTACCAACTAAATGCAATAAAAGAAAGCTAACAAACTATGCGGGTTGCTAGCACCACTTCGCTCCTCTGTGAGTCGCTTTACTCCACTTCACACCTCTGCGGGTTACAAGCCTCTGCTTCGATCGTTACCGCAACAACACTCCACGCAATTAATCACAATCTTATGGAAAATCACTATAAGAGGTTAGGCCTCCTATGCTACTCCACAGGAAATGGACAAACCAGAAATATATTTCATAGAAAGACATTCACAACATTCATACATCAATAATCCATTCCTACCATTATCAAAACAAGAAGAAATACAAGCCTACTCAACCTAATATGTAGGATATAAAGAAAGAAATACAAACAGTGCGTGAGACTCTTCCATGGAGACGAAGGTGCTCCAGAGTGCGACTCTATGATGGCTTCTCTCATCGACTATCGTTCGGGGTAGAAGAATTGATGTCACCGGATCCCAATGGACCTATCTTCTGTCTTCTTCCAAATCTCTAGCTTGAGGCAAAGGGAGTGCTTCTTCTTCACTTTTGAGGTATCTGATGATGTGGAGAGACTAGGGGATGAAACTGGTGAAGTAGGGCGAAAAATGACGAAAAATGGCAGAACTGTGTGGGGTCCCCACTGAAATCGCGAATTTACATATTTATAGATGAACATATTTTTGAGCAGCCTACGAGTAGGCGCATGACCAATGGTTATGCGCAAAGAAAAGTCCTTACTCATGCGAGAAGGAACCAGGGCTGGCGGGAAATATTTTGCATTTGGGGGAAAATTGTTGAATGTATATGACCAGTGGTCGTGTAATCGCCCTCGTGCGTACATGCGTGCATATTCAAGGGGGTTCTTGGGTCAATTTTATCAAATGGTCATACATGAACAATGGTCATATGCAGAGGGGGACACTGCTCTTGCGAGAAGAAAAAGGCACGAGTAGTGCCCTCCTCAATGGAAAAGGGTCGAGACGCCCTGGGGAAACCACACAGGCACTGTACCTACAACAAACACATTCAACATCTCCAGAAAATAACAACCGCACAACCATTCACAAGATATCTAAACATACCATTGAAATGGGAGGGTGAAGAGGTCTCCCCGATGAATAAAAATGCTCAAACACTACCCTATCTAGCCAAAATAGCTCACAATGCAATCGTTTTCATTATTAAAGGTTTCAAAGATAAAAACAATAAAGAGATGAACGATAATAAAGAAAAACCATGCTAAAATAGTGCCTAAATCTCTATACTAAATTCGCTCATCAGTATCAGACTTATTTCTCATGAAGAACACCCAAGAGAATCTAAAGAAGACATCTACAATCTCAAGAGTGTAAGACTTGCCTCATAATCTATGAACAACAATAGGACCAAACAAGTCCATGTGGAGAAAATCTAGGATTCATGGAGAATCATTTTTGGAAATATTTTAAATAAGGTTTTTGTTTGTTTACCTAGTTGGTAAGTTCTACAAGGTCTCTACTTTGAGTATTTATCTAGGGTAAGGCCTCTCACAAGATTGTGCTTAGATAGCTTAGAGATGGTCTTAAGATTTAAATGACCTAATCTCTTGTGCCATATTTCACAATTGCTAACTTTCATATTAAACTGACATATTTCTGTATTGAATGAAGAGAAATTTACTAAGTAAATGTTACCTTTTCTAACTCCCTTAAGAATTATATTACCTGAATCATTGCACATAATTTGACATTCACTTTGTATTTTTCATCACACAATTGACTGATGTCATCAAATTGTGCCTGAGCCCTTCTACATAAGCTACTTTTTTGAATGTTATATCTCATACATTATTTTTTTCATATCCCTTTGTCTGACCACAGCTGGAGTCACCAAAGATAACTTTCAGGCCTAGATTTTCTTTGAAATCTTCCAGCAAGCTAATATCTTCTGTCATGTGTCTGAAGCATCCACTATCCAAGTACCACAATTAGTTTGTGATGGACTTGGATTTTATCTAAAAAATAATTAATAGCTAGGAGGAACCAAGTTCATCTTGGGTCCTTGATTTCCAAAATAAGGTGACACATAAGAGTATGAAGGTGTTCTCATGTATCCATTAGAATGGGAGATTGCTGGTAGATTATACGAGCAACCTTTCATAAAGTGTCCTACTTTATGACAATAATAACACTCAAATTTATTATATTTAGTTGTTCTTTTTAGATATTGTTGTTTAGATTGATTCCATTAGATCTGTTGTAGATATGATCAGTAGTCTGTAAGACAATTTCAGGTTGAATAGCATTTGACATATGTAAGTTGCGTCAGGTAGTGTTCAACAAAACCTAAGAGTTGCGTCGATTAATATTCGATGTATATTTAGAATTACATAGAGTAATATTCGATGCAAACTCTAAATGTTTGGGATTATTATTTTTGGAAACTTTACCTTCAATGTTCCTGATTTGAGGAAGTCCTCGGGTCAAAGATAATTAAACTTTGTATTTGACATAGTTGTTCTAGATTATTGATTTCGGGTACTTGACAGTGCAAGTCTAAAATAGGGCTAAACTTAGTGTCATCATACATAATATTGCCAATGTAATCCTTCATTGTGCAAAACACCGCGTCGATCTTTGATCTAGGCTATATTAACTTAACACTAACTCAAAATCCTCAAGCATATAAGTCTATCAAATGAGCTGGAGCAAGGGGATTGAGTGGAGAAGTTTAGAAATTGACTATGGAAAATATCATCTTGGTAAGCTTCAATATCGTTGAGTGAAGGTTTAGCTATTATCTTGAAGACTCTAAGCTCCAAGATGATATCGTCTTGTAAACTCACAACATTGCTTTTATCATATTATCTAAGAAGAAGAAGGTTATCCAAATATTGTCTTGGTAATACTCTCCAAGATGATATCATCTTGACATGGTTCATATTCCTTCTTATCATCTTAGAAGTGTGCTACATATAATCTGAATGAGTTATATGAAGGAAGAAATTGACTAAGTCAATTATCATCTTGGTCACTCGAAATATCGTCGAGGAACCAAGATGACATTTGATGAATATCTAGTTGATTCGTTTACAAGAACTCAAATATCATCTTAAAGAAGACTGAAGATATATCAAGACAAATCATGTTGAAGATTCGACTAGAGGATTGAATAAACAAAATGTCATCTTAACGAAAGATCAAGTCGATTCATGAAGAAGAATCGGCTAGAAGCCAGAAGGAATGAAAAATCATCTTGATGAAGAGATAGCAAAATGATTCATGCAAAAAAATCATCTTGAAGAATAAAGCATGAAATATCATCTTATAGACTATCAGTCACTAAGACGATTCATGTAGACAATTCGTCCAGAAGAGTACTCTATGCCAAATCGTCTTAAAGATTATCAAGGCATCTAGATGAATCGTGCAGAAGAACTGAAGTAAAGCTTTACAGTGCATAATCATATAGAAGAAGTAAAATCGACTAGACATCTAGTCGATTGGCTGAAAGGCGTGAATTCAAATTAAAGCGTGATTTTGGCATCATGTCATTTATTGCCGCCGCAGATTGAGCCAATGAATCTCACTTTGTAAGGAAAGTGATCTCTGACATAATGTCAGTACTAGTATCAACTGTTAGACCTTCTTGTCTTATATAAGGGAATGCGATGTTGATGTAAACCCTAATCATAATTTCTACATATCTAAAAAGAAAAGCTTTTCCGCTGCAAAAAGCTCTGCTCCATTTGAAAAGCTTAAGGAAGGAGCAGACAAGCAGAAAAAAATCTTTAATTGATGGGTTAAAAATTTACTATTGGAGAGAAGAGATAGATTATAAAATCAAGAGAAAGAAATGTTATTCTCCAATCTTCTCCAATCTTATATTGACAAAGCCAAGTGTATCTTTTCAAATATAGTATACGATATTGAAATATCAAGGTCGTATAAATCCGGGAAAGTTGAATACTTTTACTTTAAGAAAATCTCTATATTTTATCAATTAGAACCATGGGTGGGTTTTGCAAGAAAAGAAAGGTAAATTAAAAACGATGATTAAAACAAAGGATAAAATATTAGTACTCGATCTTTGAATCACCTTGGAATGAAAATAACAAGAAGAAATCAAATTCTAGTCCACTTTAAGACAATGCTTTGACCGTGGAGGTTCCCAAATCCTGAGCGCACCACTTTCGAGGATACGTTCAACTGAGTTTAGGTTGATCAACCGAACTCTCGTTCTATAATTGAAACAACTAAAACTCGCTTTATCGTGGTGAACCCCTCAATTGGATTTAACTCCAATCCGAGAGATTTATATCGTCCTCTCTCAAGGGTTGCATTCAACTCTCTTTATCATTGAATGATCGATTCACATTACGACCCTCTCGGCTAACTAAAGTATGAAAACAAGAATGAGAATTATATATCAAAAATTTAATCTCGTTCCATTAAAATCAAGTATAAATCTTAAGCATGCTAGAAAGAGAAAGGGAAAATATAAATTAAATCATGACTTGTATCATTCCTTGGATCATCTCGGCCGAGTACTAATAAGATTTTAGCTACTCATTGAGATGGAGGAATCATCAAAATTAAAAGAGTTCATGATGAAATAAGGAGAGAGTGATAAGAAGAAAGAGCTAATTTTATTGAATTATCAAAAGAAAATTACAAGCTAATGAAATTGAAACTTATAAGTATAAAGAAGAAAGTGAAGTACAAGAATACTAAAAGCAGAAAAAAGTACAAGAATTGCAGAAGAAAACTCCCAAAATTCATTCCTTGAGTTCTGGAGGAGGTGGCTTTAATTAGGCAAACGTTTTGAGTTACACGCCCTCGGTCACGCCCGTGAACTAAGGAGTGTAAGGGTCGGAACCAAAACGGTCTTGGAGGGGCGCATTCTGGAGTAATTGCACGCATTATGTTGTGCATCATACCCATGACCTAGGGCATATAATCTTTAAATCTGCAATTGGCGTGAGAATTTTGGCGGGACGGCGCGTGATCTACTAGCAGGGAGGTTACACGCCTGTGACCTTTGAATTACACAGACGTGACAAGTGTGATAAATCCTTGAGGCGTGATAGCAAGCGTGATCTGGGCTGGGCGTGTGCAGCGCTATCAAACATGGGCGTGACCTCTGGGTCACGGGTATGTACTTGGCGAAAGTCACGTTGATGTATAAAATTGAGATTAATTCTATTCTATAAATAGAATAGGCAAGCGTACTTATCATTAATAGTATAGGATATGAAAAACATATCAAGGTCGTATAAATCCACGGGTCTGTCGAGTACTTTTACTTCGGGAAAACAAACTATTATTTTATCAAATATAACTTTAAAGATATTTATAATTAAAAGTAAAATAAAGAAAAAAAAAACTAAACTTGATCAACGTGCACATTGAGTGAAATAGAAAAGATAAATTTATATATTTCTAATCCAATCCTTGACCATGGACATTCTTGAATTATGAACGCACCTTTTTCGAGGGTACGCCCACCTAAGTTTTGGTTGTTTGACCAAACTCTCATTATATAATCGAAACCCCTAAAACTCATTTTAACGAGGTGAATCCCGTTATAGGATTTGACTCCTATCTAGAAGATTTTCATCTTCCTCTCTCGAGGCTTGCAATCAACTCTTTTTATTCCTGAGCGATCGATTCATATGCACGATCCTGTCGGCTACCGGAATACGAAAACAAATATGAAGTCATACATAGACATATGAAATCAAGATAAATAAAAAATAAATCAAAGGAAGATCGAAAATATAAAAAAGAGAGATTATTTTATTCGAAGCTCACAATTTTCATGATCTAAATACAAAATAACATGAAATAAAAAGGTTAAAGGAAGGAAAAGAGTCATTTTATAAAAGAAAATTAATTATCATTTCTTTAAAAATAGAGTAGATGAAATAAAAGAACATTTGCTTAAAATTAAATCTAACACTATATTGCATAAATTGAAAGTACATGGAATTGAAATCTAAGCTAGGAAAAATAAGAAAATATAAAAAGAACATTTATTCCCAAAGGGGCAGAGGAAGAGAGTTTCGGCCCAAGAGGGGCCGAAAAAGGATGTCCTTGGGATCTGGAGGATATGGCCTTAAATAGGCAGAATTTTCATGTTGCACCCCCTCGGTTATGCCTGTAACCAAGGGCGTGTACTTGGTGTGTCTGAAATGGCAACAGGGGAAGCGTAATTTCGAGTACTTGCAGGCATTACAAGGCGCGTCATACCCTTGATCACGACCATGATCGAGGGTGTGTAATCTTTAAAACTCCTCTTGGTGGGAAATCTGGCGAGATAAAGGCGTGATTGGCTGGACAGAACTACATGGGCATGACATGGAAATGTCACGGGTGTGACTTGACCAACATGGGAGTGTACTGAGCAATTCAGCTAGATGAACTGGAATTTGACTAGACATGGCCATACCACCTTACACGGCCCCGGTCATGGGCGTGACTGAGGGTATGACATGTATTTCTTCATGATTTTTGCTTTACAACATGACAGTAAGCTGAAATGAGTCTTTATGTTGACACGCCCTTGGTCACGGGCATGGCTGAGGGCGTGTACTTGGATTTTCGGGCAAAAACTCCAAAAATCCTGAAAAATAGACAATACACTTAAGTCAGTAAACAATTAAAAAAGGAATTATTATTTAAGTAAAATAAACATATTATTTACAAATTCATATTAATATTAACCTAAATATTATACTAAAAATAGGTCTAAATACTACTTATCAAATACCTCCAAACTTAAGCTTTTGCTATTCCAGAGCAAAAGTATGAGAAATATTCATAAGACATTAATAAGTTTTCCAATTAAACTCAAATTTTATTAAATCAAAAAAAAAGCTAAAGATAAAATTTAGGGATTTATGAGATAAGTCCTAGATTATGAAATTATGATGAAAAGAGAGAAATGTTTATCCAAGAATTCTCAAATTATTTAACTAGCAGACAAAATTGAGTAATTTGCGAACAAAATTAGATAAAAAATATTAAAACTCCAATTTTTAAGAGGATAACGGAAAATTACAAGCTACTACTTATGCTCTCCCAATATTTTAATTTAAGTCTAAAATCAATTATATTGGCTAAAGGGTTTGGGTAAACATGAAGATAGCTTTGATTGGTGGTGACGAATTTTATCCTCTCACCCCATCTTTTTTTTCTCTTTGTATATGTTTAGGAAATAATGAATTTTAACCTCTTATTCCCATGACATATCTTGATAGGGGGAGGCTAAGGGTAATGGGCTAAACAAATTCTATATTAAATTAAAACATTTTTATAGTAATTATAACAAATTGAAATTTCCAAAAATCTAAAAGCATGGGTAGACATAATTAAAATCTAAAGGTGTTAAGCACAACTACTACAAAATTGAAAGTAATTAAAATAAAAGAGAAAATTTGCTAAATAAATTACACTAATCGAATTAAAATAAAAAAATATTCCTTAAAATCAAATTACCTACAAATTAAATCTAACTAACCAAGATAAAATAAAAGATTAGCAAATTAAAAATGCTTATACAAACCCCCACAAATGTTTGATTTTGGAAATAACAAAAATCAAAGTAAGGTCTTACTATATTCTTTTTTTTTTTTTCTAAGTTTTGAAATTTTTATATTTTTTGAAATTTTCTAATAATTTTTTTTAATATTAAAAAGAGAAGGAAATACACCCTCATTCTTAAAATTCAACATTGTCCCCAATGTTGAAAACTAAGTATGAAGTTAAAATCAATAAAAAATAAGAACATGAACATAAAAGCAAATGAACAAAGAGGGAAAAGTACACGTCCCTGAATTGGAGACAGAGAGACCACCACGAATACCTGCATAAAAATTTGAAATAAAATAACACAAAATAAACAAAACCAAAAAGAGTTTTTTTTGGCGATTTTATAAGTTGCATATATATATATTATATTTTTTATTTATTTTTATTTTTTTGTAAAATAATTGAAGAAAAAAGAGAAAATCTTTTTGATATGTTTTAATTATCTTTGATTTCCAGGTCTACTCGGTGAAGGGCTCGCAAGGTACTAGGAGCTGCGATGGGATGACACCCCAAAGCTCCCTTTCCAAGAATTTAATTTAAATAAATAAAATATTTTTTATTTTGATAGGAGGGGGAAAAAGAAAAATAAAGAAAAAAATAATAAAATTAATAGCGTTTCCCCTTTTCAAAATATCAACAAAAACTCCCCGACAACGGCGCCAAAAACTTGATGCATAAAAATTGAGATTAATCATATTCTATAAATAGAATAGGCAAGTGTATTTATCGTTCATAATATGGGATATGAAAGATATATCAAGGTCGTATAAATCCACGGGTCTGTCGAGTACTTTTACTTTGGTAAAATAAACAATTATTTTATCAAATAAAACTTTAAAGAGATTTATAATTAAAAGTAAAATAAAGAAAAGAAAACTAAACTTGATCAAAGCGCACTTTGAGTAATATAGAAAAGATAAATTTAAATGTTTCTAATCCGATCCTTGACCGTGGAGATTTCCGAATTATGAATGCACCTCTGTCGATGGTACTCCCACCTGAGTTTAGTTTGATCGACCGAGCTCTCATTCTATAATGCAAACCCCTAAAACTCATTTTAACGAGGTGAATCCCGCTATAGGATTTGACTCATATCCAGAAGATTTTCATCATCCTCTCTTGAGGGTTACGATCAACTCTTTTTATTCCTGAGCAATCGATTCGTACGCACGATAATGTCCGCTACCAGAAAATGAAAACAAATATAAAGTCATACATAGACATATGAAATCAAGATAAATAAAGAATAAATCAAATGATGATTGAAAATATAAAAAGAGAGAGATATTATTTCATTAGAAGCTCACAATTTTCAAGATCGAAATATAATTCAAAATAACATGAAATAAAAAGGTGAATGGAAGGGAAAGAGACATTTTATAAAAGAAAATTGATTTATCATTACTTTGAAAAGAGAGTACATGAAATAAAGGAACATTTGCTTAAAATTAAATCTAAAACTATATTACATAAATTGAAAGTATATGGAATTGAAATCTAAGCTAGGAAAATTACAAAAAGAAGACCATTTCTTCCCAAAAAGGGCGGAGGGAGAGTCTTTTGGCCAAAGAGGGGCGAAAAAAGGATTGCATTGGGATCTAGAGGAACTAGCCTTAAATAGGCAAAATTTCCATTATACACACCCTTGGTCACACCCGTGACCAAGGACGTGTACTTGGTGTGTCTGAAACGATAGTGGGAGAAGCACAATCTAGAGTAATTGTAGGCAATACAAGGCACATCACGCCCTCGGTCACTCTGAAACCAAGGGCGTGTAATCTTTGAAACTCATTTTGGCAGGAAATTCTGTCGGGATGGAGGCATGATTGGCTGGACAGAACTACACGGGCATGACATGGAAATGTCATGGGCATCACTTGACCAACATGGGCGTGTACTAAGCAATTCAGCTAGATGACTGGAATTTGACTAGACATGGCCATGTCACCTTACACGGCCTCGGTCACGGGCGTGACCGAGGGCGTGACATGCATTTCTTCATAGTTTCGGCTTTAGAACACAACAGTGAGCTGGAATGAGTCTTTATGTTGACACACCCTTGGTCATGGGCATGACTGAAGGCGTGTACTTGCATTTTCGGGCAAAAACTCCAAAAATCCTAAAAAATGAAATTAAACTTATGTTAGTAAATAATTATAAAAAGAAATTATTATTTAAGTAAAATAGATATATTATTTACAAATTCATATTAATATTAACCTAAATATTATACAAATAGGTCTAAATACTACTTATCACGCGTCAAGGCTTCAGGACACGGCCGGCTGAGCTGGAACTATGGATTAAGTTGACACGCCCTCGGTCACGCCCGTGACCTAAGGTGTGTACTTGGCGAATTTTCTCTGCTTGAGCCTAGGATGGTGGCAGCAGGTCTGGAACATCTTCTTAGGCTGATACGCCCTTGGTCACACCCGTGACCTTGGGCGTGTACTTTTAATTTTTGCTCAAAATGTCTAGAAAGTGTGAAAAATAGAAAATAAGCTTAAGTTAGTACATAAATTTTTTTCGTGATCGCCTTTTTGTGATCGTTTTCCCTCTCTTCCAGCATCTTCTGTCTTAGTAACCTGCACTTCGCAGTTTTCTCCCATCCCCTTTTTAGTGTGAATTTTGGAGGTACCATTTTTGGTACCAACAAATATAAAAAGAAACAATTTGCTTAGGAAAATGCATATAAAATTCATAACTTTATATTAATATTATATTAAAATTATACTAAAAAGTAGGTATAAAAACTACTCAACAAACACCTCCATACTTGAGTTTTTGATATTCCGGAGCAAAAGAATGAGAGATAATTTACAAGACATCGATATTAATTCTTACTAACTAAAATTTTATTAAACCTAGAGTAAGCTAAAAACAAATTCTAGAAATTCAAGGATTAAGTCATAAATTATGGTGTTAATTTAAAAAGAGAAACATGCTTGGCTAAAGACTTCTCAAGATGACTATTTAGAAAATGGAATTGTAGAAATTTTCTTACAATATTAGATTGAAATTATAGAAACTCTAACATATAAGAGACTTAAGGAAAAGACAACCTACCAAATTATTGCTCTCTTAATAATTTGCTTTAGGACTAGAACCAATAAAATTTGCTAAGGAGAGGTTTCAATCAAAATGGCAAATGAAGAAATCCTGAATTGGAGGTGGTGAAACCTCACTCATCATTTCATTTATATTTGTATATGTTTAGGAAAATTATGAATTTTATCCTCTCATTTTTCATGTCATATAATCTTGTAAAAATTCTCTTCAATCAAAAGCCCAAAATGTATATGTTTAGAAGTAATGAATTTTATCCTCTTACTTCATGACATATAATCTTTTAAATAATTTTGGGTGTATATGTTTAGGGAATAATGAATTTTATTCTCTTATTCCCATGACATGATCTTTTACTATTTCTTTTTTTATTTGCTAGAAATGGTGGGGGATAAAGAAATACTTCAAGTTTATAAATTTTACTATTTTGAGACCAAATTTTTAATGATTAAAATTTCCTAAGACCTGAAAGTTAGAAGGGAATATAATAGAAATCAAAAGATGTCTAGTCAATGTACTGCAAAATGAAGTCATTTAAAAAGGGAAGTAACGTTAAATAAATTCTCTAATTGAATTAAAAAAATAAAATGCTTCTTTAAACTAAATTTTTTAAAATTTAAATCTAATAAATTCTGATAAAACAAAATATTAGCTAAATTAAAAACTTAAAAACGCCTATAACCAATCCTCAAACTAGATTTCTAGAAAATAATAAAAGCAACAAGTAAGGAGTATATTTTTTTGATTAATTCTTGGACTTCCCGAGGTATTCTCTATGAATGGCTCTCACCGGTACTAGGAGATAGATGGGGTGATATCTCAAACCTCCCTTTACAAGAAATTAGATTATTATAATATTTTCTTATAAAAAAGACTAGAAAGCTACACTACACCCCCATACTTAAAGTTAAATATTGTCCGTAATATTTAAAACTAAGTATGCGGCACCAACAAGATAAAGAAATTTTTAAAAAAATTAAATAAAAGAGTTCACGCTAAAATTAAGAAAAAAACAAAATAGGGGGAGAAGAGGGCTTCCCTGGTTGGTAGTCGGGGTCGCTGGAACAAAACCTGTAAAAATATGTTGAATGCAAAAATAGACAAAACAGAAATAAAGAGAAGATAACTTTGGGGAGCCTCCCAAAGCACTTTGTTTACCATCGCTAGCTTGACAAAGTGACGATTCTTTTAAAAATTTGGATGTTGAAAAGTGTTGAATTTTTCAGACGTAGGGTTGCCGGGGTGATATAATTTTAACCGGGGCCCGTTAACCTTGAACGAGCTTTTTTCTGGGTGCTCTATTAGCACGGCCCATATGGCCAAACCTCTTTTACTACAAAGGGGCCGGACCATCGAGATTTTAATTTGCCTGGAAAAAACCTAAGTCTAGAATTAAAGAGAAGGACTAGATCTCCCGATGAAAAAGATTTTGGAATTTTAATTTTTCTATCATGATAAAACTTAATACGCTCTTTATAGAATTTATTATTTTTGTAGGTGTTTACACGCCATTCATCTAATTCATTCAATTGAAATTTCCTTTATTCAGAGGCTAAGTTTAAATTTAAATTTAAAATTTTGAGCACCCAAAATGCGTGATGCTCTAATTTCATCGGTAAATGTCACGCTTTTCCATAGACCAACTGGTATGGTGTACATCCAATGGAGGTTTTGTACCCTATCTGATAAGCCCATAGTTCGTCGTTTAATTTTTGGGACCAATCCTTCCTATTAACTGACACCATTTTTCTAAAATTCTTTTTAGCTCTCGATTAATTACCCCCACTGGGCCATTTGTTTGTGGGTGATAGGAAGTGGAAAGTTTGTGTGTAACGCCATATTTTGCTAAAATTTTAGCAAGTTGGATGTTACAAAAATGTGTGTCCCTATCACTAATTAGTGTGCGTGGTGTGTCAAATTGTAAGAATAATTTTTTAAACAAATTTAAGATGACTCTCGCATCGTTGTTAGGAAGGGCTTGTGTTTCCGCTCACCTTGGCAAATAATCAACATCAATAAGAATATATTTATTATTAAAAGAAGAAGGTAGCAGACCTACGAAATCTAATCCCCATAAATCAAAAATTTCGCATTCTAAAAACATATTTTGGGGCATTTCGTCCCGGTTAGAAATATTTCCTGACCATTGACAGCTATCGTATTTACTCACAAAAATGTGAGCATCCTTGAATAAGGTGGGCCAGTAGAAGCCCGCCTCTAGCACCTTTTTAGCGGTCTAGTTTGCTTGGTAGTGTCCACCAGTTGGTCCTTCATGGCAGTGTCATAGAATTTGCACACCTTCCTCGCCCAAAATCCACATTCTTACCACTTGATCCACAGACAAGAAATAGAAAGGGGTCCTTCAAAAAATAATTTTTCAAATCTAAAAAGAATTTCTTCTTTTGTTAACTTTTCTAATCTTTTGGAAGGACACGTGCCACTAGATAATTGGAAAGATACGCATACTAAGGGGTGGAAGAAGTCATTACCTTATTGATGGTGAGGAGGCGCTCTTCAGGGAATTTGTCATATTTCAGCCTCCACTAACGCTCCTGCATCCAGATTCTCCAACCGTGAGAGGTGGTCAGCCGCCACATTCTTTGCTCCCTTCTTGTCTCGGATCTCCAAATCAAATTCTTGCTAAAGGAGAATCCATCTTAGCAGTCGGGGTTTTTCATCCCCTTTATTTAATTAATACTTGAGAGCGGAGTGGTCAGTAAAAACAATAACTTTTGATAGCGTTATATATGAACGAAATTTATCAAACGCAAATATTATTGCCAAAAGCTCTTTTCCATCGTGGTATAATTAGCTTGCATCGATGTAAGTGTTTTACTTGTGTAATATATTGGGTGAAAATATTTATTCACCCGTTGGCCTAAAACAACCTCCACAGCAAAATCGCTCGCATCACACATAATTTTGAATGGTAAAGACCAATCTGGTGCTATTAAATTGGCAAATTAATAAGTTCAATTTTATTTTTATTGAACGCCTTTAGTCATTCTTCATCGAAAACAAACGTGGATTCTTTTTCTAATAATTGAGTTAATGATTTTGTAATTTTTGAAAAATCTCGAATAAACTGCCTGCAAAAAACCACGTGTCCTAGAAAACTTCTAATTGATTTGATGTTAGTTGGCAGAGAAAGTTTTTTTATAACTTTGATCTTAGCCCTATCGACCTCGATCCTTGTACTTAAAACTTTATGTCCGAGGACTAATCCCTCTTGGACCATAAAGTGGCATTTATTCTATTTGAGTGTCAAATTCATGTCTTCGCAGTGTTGAAGAACACGATCTAAATTAGTTAAACAATTTTTAAAAGTATTTCTGAAAACTGAAAAAATTGTTCATAAAGACTTCCATCACGTCCTCCACTAACTCGTTAAAAATTGTCAGCATACATCTTTGAAAGGTAGTCGGCGCATTGCAAAGACCAAACGGCATCCTCCGATAGGCGAAAGTGCTGAAGGGTCAAGTAAAAGTGGTTTTCTCATGGTCTTCGGGTGCGATTAGGATTTGAAAATATCCCGAAAGTCCATCGAGAAAACAATATTGGGAGTCACCGAAGAGACATTATAAAATTTGGTCGAAGAACGGTAACAAAAAGTGATCTTTGTGGGTGGCATCATTTAATTCTGAGAGCAGATTGATCTCAGTCCGATGTTGAGCAGCTATAATTTTTTGAGTGAAGGTTGCTGCGGTCAACCACATTTCTATAATTGATGCACATCCGTCAAGCCGTAATAGTACGGGTTGGGATTAATTCATTATTTTTATTGGAAACTACAGTTATCCCTCCCTTCTTAGGCATGACTTGCACTGGGCTAACCCAAGTGCTATCCAAAATTGGGTAAATAATACCTACATCTAATAATTTAATAATTTCAGCCTTAACGATGACCTTCATACTGGGGTTGAGGCGTCGTTGAGGTTGCACGATGCTGCGGGAATTATCCTCTAGCATAATTTTATGTGTGCAAAATGAGGGGTTAATCCACTTAATATCAGAAATTTGTCAAGCAATTATATGGCGGTGATTATTTAAAATTTTGTTAATTCGAAATCTCCAAATCATTAAGCGTAGAAGAAATAATCACGGGAAATTTTGAATTTTCTTCTAAAAATATATATTTTAAAAGATCCGGGAGTTGTTTTAATTTTAGACTCGACGGCTCTTCATAAGTCATTTTATTATTAAAACTATTTGTTCAAAATTTAACTGTCGAGTCATTTCTCTTAAACAAAATAGAGTTTCTAACTCCGGATCTTCGAAAAATGGTGAAATTATTTTAGAAAAAGACGATAATTCTTCTTCAAAATTTGACTCTAAAGTAAAACAAGAATCGTCGTTTGAAAACGCATTTCTCATTGAAGGGTTATTACTGAAAGTAACTTCTTCATCCCCAACTTGAAGGAGAAGTTTTCCGTTACTTACGTCTATTATTGCTCGAGCGGTGGCCTGGAAGGGTCAGTCGAGTATGAGGGATACTTCGATGTCCTCTTCAATATCGAGGATGATAAAGTCTACCTGGAAGATAAACTTATCCACCTTCACTAACACATCCTCTGTGACCCCTATGGGTACTTAACTGACTGATCCGCTAGTTGGATGCTCATATTAGTTAGGCATGGGGTGCCAAAATCAAGCTTTTTAAACAAAGAGAAGGGCATCAAATTAATATTATCTCCTAAGTCGGCTAAGGCGTGTCTTATTAACAAATTACCGAACAAACACGAGATGGAAAATTATCCCAGATCATTAAATTTTCTGGCAATTTATTTACAACAATTGATGAGCATTCTGCATTAAGAGAAATGCGTGAAATATCTTCAAGTTTCTTTTCATTTGTGAGTAAATCCTTGATATATTTTGCGTATTTAGGCATTTGAGAGAGTACCTCGCAGAAAGAAACGTCAATCTAAATTTGTTTTAAAATATCAATAATTTTTTATATTGCTCCTCATTGCGCTCATTTTGAATTTTAGAAGGATATGGAATAGAAGGAGCTTGAATATTACGCGGAGCTAAAGCAGAAGAAATAAAATGTGGAGGTAAAGTTGAAATGTTTACCTCGGGCTCAACCAATTTTGAAGATTTTATCTTCTTTCCGCTACAAAGGGTTATTGCGTTGGCGCTCTCCCGTGGATTGGGCTCGGTGTTGCCTAATAGAGCTCATGGTTGTCGTTCGAATAACATTTTGGCGAGCGGTAAAATTTGATTTTCTAAATTTTTAATAGATCCGGTGAGATTTCGGATATTAGACACTTCTGAGGTAACATATTTAGAGAAGACCTCTTCAATTGCAGAGGGATTCGGGGGTGGTGGAGGAAATCCAGATGGATTTATATTAGGAGGGCGTTGAGCATTATTTTGGTTGCTCCATGAGAAATTTGGATGATTCTTTAAACCTGAATTGTATGCATTATTAAACAGAATATTTTGCGGGTTAAATGAAGGACGATAGGAATTTCCCATGTAGTCCACGTGCTCTTCCATTAAATTGTTATTATTATTATTATGCGCCCAATTAGTGGTGGCGGAGGAAGTAGACATCTCTGTCACTTGCTTAGTTGGTCGTTCTACTTGTAACGCTAAACTAGAGGTGGCCTCGACTTTATAGAGTCTGGCTGGCTTATTAGGGTGTGTATGTGGCACATTCCACTGGTAATTGTTCATGATCATTTCCTCAAAAAGCTCTTGAGTAGCTTCCGGGGTTTTATTATTTAAAGTACCCCCCGGAGGCTGCATCAGTCATTTGCTTCATTTGGAAATTCAAACCATTATAGAAATTTTGAACTTGTTGCCAATTAGGAAGTGCATAGTGAGGGCATCTCTGCAAAAGCTTCTTGAAGCGCTCCGATGTATTGTAGAGAGTCTTCGAGTCGATTTGCAGAAATGAAGCAATATCGGTGCGCAATTTAGTACTTACCCGGAGAAAAATATTTCGTTAAGAATTTCTCCGCCATTTCGGCCCATGTAGTGATGGATCCTCTAGGAAGAGAGTCAAACCACTTCTTGGCCTTTGACTGTAATGAAAAAGTGAATAATCGCAAATGAATGGCGTCATCAGTGACGCCATTTATTATAAAAGTATCGCATATTTCAAGAGAATTTGAGGGATGAGAATTTGGATTTTCGTCCGACAAACCATCAAAGGTTATCGTTTGTTGCACCATTTGGATAATGCTAAACTTGATCTCAAAAATTATTATTTACCACTTTAGGGCGGACGATACTCAATTGTGTCCCTTCCAAGTTTGATCGCGCATAATAGGATATGGTCCATTGCTGGGTCTCATCAATATTTGGCTCACCCATAATTTCTATGTTAGTGTCTCTGATAGATTCTTCGAGAATTATTGGTAATTCCAGATCATGAAATCAGAGGCGTCACCATAAGGTGCACTTGATTTCCAGATCAAAATGAAAATCAGGATTATTCGAAGAATTTCCTTGGGTCATACACTGAAAAGAGGAAAAATAATTAAAATAAATAAGAAGAAAAGAAGGGAATACGAAAAATTAATAAATTATTTTTAAAATTTTATTTTATGATTTATTGGGCAATTTTAGATTAGTCTTGGACTTCCCAAGTTCTACCCGGTGAAGGGCTCGCACTGGTACTAGGACATATGCTCGGGTGACATCTCAAACCTCTCTTTCCAAGAATATTGTTTCTCCTTAAAAAAATAAAAATAATGAAAAGAAATGATAAAATTAATATATATTAATTTTTCAAAATATCAACCCAAGTCTGTGACAACGGCGCCAAAAACTTGATGGATAAAATTTATGATTGGAGAGATGAGATAGATTATAAAATCAAGAGAAAGAAATGTTGTTCTCCAATCTTCTCCAATCCCTTATTGATAAATACTAGCGTACCTTATCGAATATAGTATAGAATATTGAAATATAAAAATCATATAAATTTGGGCGAGTTGAATACTTTTACTTCAAAAAAATCTCTATTATTTTATCAATTAGAACCTTGGGTAGGTTTTGCAAGAAAAGCAAGGTAAATTAAAAATGATGATTAAAACAAAGGTTAGAAAACTAGTGCTCGATCTTTGAATTACCTTGGAATGAAAATAACAAGAAGATATAAGATTCTAATCCTCTTTAAGACAACACTTTGACCGTGGAGGTTCCCAAATCCTGAGCGCACCTCTTTCGAGGATACGTTCAACTGAGTATAGGTTGATCAACCGAACTCTCATTCTATAATTGAAACCACTAATACTCATTTTATCGTGGTGACACCCTCTTTTGGATTTAACTCCAATCCAGGAGATTTATGTCGTCCTCTCTCAAGGGTTGCATTCAACTCTCATTATCCTTGAATGATCGATTTGCATTGCAAGCCTCTCGGCTAACAATAGTAAGAAAACAAGAACGAGAATTATATATCGAAAAAATAATCTCTTTTCATTAAAATCAAGGATAAATCTTAAGCATGCTAGAAAAGAGTAAGAGAAAATCTAAATTAAATCATGACTTATATCATGCCTTGGATCATCTCGACCAAGTACTAATAAGAATTTAGTTACTCATTCAGATAGAGGAATCAACAAAAGTAAAAGAGTTCATGATGAAATAAGGAGAGAGTGATAAGAAGAAAGTGTTAATTTTATTGAATTCTCAAAAGAAAATTACAAGCTAATGAAATTGAAACTTACAAGTACAATGAAGAAAGTGAATTACAAGAATACTAAAAGCCGAAAAATTGTACAAGAATTGTAGAAGAAAACTCCCAAAATTTGTTCCTTGAGTTCTGGAGGAGTTGGCTTTAAATAGGAAAAGGCTTTGAGTTACACATCCTCGGTCACGCCCGTGACCTAGAGCATGTAAGGGACGAAATTGAAACAGTCGCAGAGGGGGCACATTCTAGAGTAATTCCAGGCGTTATGTAGCGTGTCACGCCCTTGGTCACGCTCGTGAACTAGTGTGTGTAATCATTAAATCTGCCATTGTAGGGAGACTTTTTACGGGACGGCACGTGGTCTGCTGGCAGGGAGGTTATGTTGGAGCATGCATTTCACACTCTTTTGGTTTGATAATATCAAAATCCAGTTTGTATTTGATTCTACTTTTATTAATGGTGTGCAGGTAACAGGTATGAGATGTTCACAATTCTGCTGGAGCTCAATTTGAGTGTATGAAAATTTCGATGTCGGAATTTTCTGACAGCTAATGTCGCCCAGGCGACAGCAGAGAAGTTACAACAACTTCCCGCACGGCAACACGACGAATGGCAGTTTTGCACTGTCGGAAATCCGACAGCGATGTCGCCCAGGCGATAGCTCGGAAGTTACAGCAACTGCCCGCACGACAGCACTACGAGCGGCAGTTTTGCGCTGTCGGAAATCCGACAGCGATGTCGCCCAGGCGACAGCACGGAAGTTACAACAACTGCTCGCACGAAAGCACTACGAGCGGCAGTTTAGCGCTGTCGGAATTCCGACAGTGATGTCACCCAGGCGACAGTGAAAATCTTTATATTGGCTCATTTTTGTTCGTGCATTCCAAGCATTGAGAATTTCAAGTCCCTTCCTGAGTGCATACGAACCAGAGAGCTCCAGAACCTCATCAACTCCCATTTGTGCTTAGAGGGTTTGAGATTGAAGATGAGATCGGACACGCTTCTACATCAACGATCATCTCGAGGCTTCAATCTTCCTTTCAGAGATCTGAATTTCTAGGGAGTTGTTCTTTTCATTTTGTATTTTCATTTGTATACATTTCACTTTGTATTGGTAGGGAAATCGTCTCCTTGTGCGTGACGTCTAAGTCCTTGGTGGCTTAGGGGAAAATCGCTTCCTTGTGTGGAGCGTCCAAGTCCTTGCGTGGCTTGGTGGGAAATCGTGGCCTTGTGTGCTACGTCTAGATCTTGGGAAGATCTAGAGGATAGGCTTGGGCTTGGTCTAGGAAGAGACAAGTGATAGCCTTCCGATCCTTGGGAGAAGGATTGGTAAACACAAATTGTAAAAGGTTTATTATCATATTTGTGCCTTGATCTTAAGCATTGTTAAGATCATATTATTTGTATGTGAATTTCATGATTACAAAATTATGACTTTTTCTTTAATTGCAAATATGGTCGCTTAATCTTTAACTTAGAAATTTGTGTTTGAATTAATTTAAAAATTACATTGGTTTGAAATTTTTATAAGTAATTTTTAGAAAAGTAAAATTTGTTTTAAAATTCTTAAGTAAAAAATCGTTATTTTTATAAGGCCTTTATTCACCCCCCCCCCCCCCCCTCTAAGGGCGCCACAAGATACAACATGTGGTATCAGAGCGAGGTTACTCCAAAACGGTTTTACCACCGGGAGTAATGGCGCACAACGATCATGCGTTCGTTGACGGGCAAGGAATTAGTAGGCCACCACTTTTTACGGGTACAGATTATAACTATTGGAAAACCCGAATGCGGTGTTTTCTAATAGCTCTCGACATGGAAGTTTGAAATATGGTCGAGACGAGTTATACTTCCCCAACATATGATGTAGGAAATATAACAATGGACAAACCCAAAGACAAGTGGGATGACAATGATAAATTAAAATGTAAAAACAATGCAAAAGCCATGAATGCTTTATTTTGCGCACTAGATCGCACTAAATTTAATAGAGCTTGTGCTTGTGATACTGCATATGAAATTTGGAATCTTTTAGAAATCACTCATGAAGGTACTTCGCAGGTAAAGGATTCAAAGCTATTTCAACTGGAGTCAGAATTCGAAAGATTCAAAATGGAGGTGGATGAAGAAATTGATACAATGTACACACGATTCACTAAAATCGTGAACGATTCAAAGGTGCTTGGTAAGGTTTTCTCCAATGGAGATTTAGTAAGGAAAATCTTAAGATCACTTCCCTCAAAGTTCAATCCTAAAGTGACTGCAATCTCTGAGTCACATGATCTTAAGACCTTACAATTGGAGAGCTTCATTGGAAATCTGAAAACTCATGAGGTGGAGTTGAAAATCCAAAGCCAAGAGTACAATTTGGAGCCCAAAAAGAAGAGCTTGGCGTTGAAATCAAGAAGGGAAGTTGAGACTGAATCTGAAGAAAGTGAGGAAGATGAGGAAGGACTTTTTGTAAGGAACTTTAAAAAGTTTATGAGAAATCCGGAGAGGAGAAATTCATGTACAAAAAAATTCAAAAAGAACGATTTTGTCTACCAAAAAGGCAAAGGAAAAATGGAGAATGAAGAGGAGCGTCCGCTACCGGAGTGCTAACATTGCAAGAAGATTGGTCATATCAGAAGCAAGTGCCCAAAATATCTGAGAGAGCAGAAAGAGAAGAGGCATGATAAGAAATTCAAAAAGAAGGTTCTGAAGGCGGAGACTTGGGATGACACAACTTCTGAAGGGTCAAGTGAAGCAAGCGATGAAGATAAAGAATAAGCAAATGTATGCTTGGTGGGGAAAGAAAATGCGTCATCTGACGACGATTGTAGTGTCCAAAGCGACACTGAGGTAACTCCTCCATCTTATGATGATTTATATTCTGAATTTATAAAAACGTGCAAATTTTTTGATAAAAGCCTAAAGGAAATTGATTTCTTAAAATGTGAAAATAAAGTTCTTTTGAAAGTAAATAAAAAAGTTATCAAATGAGTTGAAATCAATTGGGGACGAGAAGGTAATTTGTCAAGAGTGTGATCACTCTTCGACAAGGATAAAAGAACTTGAAAATACTATTTCTAAGTCCGATCAAAAAATTGATCTACTTGTAAAAGAGAAAAAGGACTTAGAAAAAGTTGTTAAAACCTCTCATTCTCAATTAGAGAATTATAAGAAAAATGTTGCAAATAGATGTGGCATGATAGTAAAAGAAAATTCAATTTTAAAGTCCAAAGTAAATGAGTTGAACATGGCAATTGGATAATTTGGTGTTGGAAAAAAATCTCTGGATATGATTTTAGCCAACCAATGCCATGGGACATCAAAATTTGGGCTAGGATACATTTCTGGAAGCTCTGGAAGCTGTCGGAAATTTACGACAGCTGGTGTCGGAACCAGCGACAGCTCCAGGTTCAGAAAACCTATTTTTCAAAATGAAAATTTTTCTAAGTCCACACATTAAGATGTTTTCACCAGCGAGAGTCCAGAGAAACCATTGAAAAATGGTTCCTCACCATTCATTGTATGTGCCAAATGTCATCGATTTGGTCACATCTCGGGCTCATGTTGGAAGAAAGGAAAAGTTAATGTTAAACAAATCTGGGTACCTAAGGCGTCCACCTATACAATGGGATCGACCACTTGGGTAACCAGATCTTTACTCTCATCATCTTTTTAGGTGTGCGTGCAGGCTAGGAACAAGGAAGACGTGTGGTATTTGGACTCTGGATGTTCAAAACACATGACGGGCGATAAACCAAAGTTCCTTAGCCTGGAGATGAAGAAAGGTGGAACTGTGACATTTGGAGATAATGGGAAGGGTAAAGTCAAAGGCATTGGAGTAGTAGGTAACGAAGAATTTAAAATTTCAAATGATTTATATGTTAAAGGTTTGAAACATAATTTAATTTCTATTAGTCAACTATGTGATAAAAATCTAAATATTTTATTTGACTCTAGCTCAAACCTTTGCAAAATTATTGATTCTAAAACAAACGAATTCGTACTTACTGCACCAAGAATAAACAATGTCTATACAATCACTTTTCATGATTTATCTCATTCTACACTTAAATGTTTTATTTCAAAGAATGATGAACTTGAATTATAGCATAGGAGACTAGGACATTCTAGTGCCAAACGCATAGTAAAGCTTTCTAAAAAGAAAATTATAAAAGGTTTGCCAAATTTGAATGGAAAGCTTTCTTCATTATGTTCACCATGCCAAAAAGGAAAGTTTACAAAATCATCTTTTAAAAGCAAAAATGTTATTTCTACTACTAGACCTTTACATTTATTATATATGGACTTGTTTGGTCCAATTTCTACACAAAGTCTAGGAGGTAGAAAATATACGTTTGTTATTATTGATAATTATTCTAGATTTTGTTGGACATTGTTTTCAAATTCAAAATCTGATGCTTTTGATGAATTTGTAAAACTAATTTCACGTATTCAAAATGAACTTGATTTAAAAGTAAAATGCATTAGATCAGATCATGGAGGAGAGTTTGATAATGAAAAATTTATTTCATATTGTAATGAATTTGGGATAAAACACAAATTTTCTTCTCCTCGCACACCACAACAAAATGGTGTAGTGGAGAGGAAAAATAGAACACATCAAGAATTAGGACGTACTATGCTTTGTGAATTTAAATTGCCAAAATATTTTTGGGCCGAAGCGGTTAGTACTGCATGCTATATTATTAATCGTGTCATGATTCGTCCTATATTACAATTAACTCCTTATGAAATTTATTTTCAAACAAAACCAAATGTATCTTACTTTAAAGTTTTTGGTTGTAAATGCTTTATTTTGAATACAAAAGATAACTTAGGCAAATTTGATGAAAAATGTGATGAAGGAATTTTCATTGGTTATTCTTCAACTAGCAAGGCCTATAGAGTTTATAATAAACGTACTAAAGTAGTTGAAGAATCTATTCATATAAAATTTGATGAAAACATTTCTTGTGTAGAAAATACTAAAGTTGCAGGTAATGATAAAAATGAAGAAGATGTGGAACAAAATCTGAGGAAAAATGATGATGATAATGATGATGAAGAAAAAGTGGAGAAAGAAGACGAAAATGATGATAATGATGATGAAGAAAAAGTAGAGAAAGAAGACGAAAAAGATGGTGAAGAAGAAGAACAAGGATATGTACCTCCAACCGAGCTAAGGTTCTCAAAAGAACATCCACAAGAATTTGTTATTGGAGAACCATTAAGTGGGGTACATACACATTCTAGTTTACATGAAAGTTTTTCAAATTTATGTTTTGTCTCAAATATAAAACCAAAAGATGTTGCCACCGCTTTAAATGATGAATCTTGGTTTCTAGCTATGAATGAAGAACTTAACCAATTTGAAAGAAATAAAGTTTGGATTCTTGTTGATAGACCTAGTGATCATCCAGTGGTAGGAGTCAAATGGATTTTCAAAAACAAATTAGATAGTGACTCTAGGGTCACTAGAAACAAAGCTAGGCTTATAGCGAAAGGATATAATCAAATTGAAGGGGTAGATTTTGATGAAACATTTGCACCCGTAGCACGATTGGAAGCATTTAGAATTTTTGTTGCATTTGCTAGTCATAAAAGATTTAAATTATTGCAAATGGATATTAAAACTGCATTTTTTAAACAGGTTGATTAAAGAAGAAGTTTATGTTGAACAACCCCCGGGATTTATAAATGAAAAATTTCCTAATCGCGTATATAGATTGTTACAAGCTTTGTATGGTTTAAAACAAGCACCACGAGCATGGTATGATAGATTGACTATATATTTATTACAAAATGGTTTTAAAATGGGTGGTGTTGATTGTACACTCTTCATTAAGCAAGTAGATGATGATTTAATTGTTTTACAAATTTATGTTGATGATATTATTTTTGGAGCCACTAATGAAGAGTTGTGTAATTATGTTGTAAAAATGATGGAAATTGAATTTGAGATGAGTATGGTAGGAGAATTAAAATATTTCTTAGGATTTCAAATTGTTCAAAAACATAATGGAGTTTTTATTGACCAATCAAAATATATTCATGATGTTTTAAAACGATTTGGATTTGAAAATCTAAAACAAGCAAATACTCCTGTGAGTGTATCTTTAAAATTAGGAAAAGATGAAAATAGAATATTAATAGATCAAACTTTATATAGAGGCATGATAGGTTCACTTTTATATTTAACTACTTCTAGAACGGATATTATGTTTTCAGTTTGTTTATGTGCTAGATTTCAAGCCGATCCCAAAGAATCACATTTAAAAGCGGTAAAAAGAATTTTTAGATATTTAATTGGCACATCTAAACTTGGTTTGTGGTATCCTCATAGCGATGATTTTACTCTTTTTGGCTATTCTGATTCTGATTATGCCGGTTGTTCATTAGATAGGAAAAGCACTAGTGGCACTTGTCACTTTTAGGCCCTTCACTCATTTCGTGGTCGAGCAGGAAACAGAATTTTGTTGCCCTCTCAACCACCGAGGCCGAATACATCGCACTTGGTAGTTGTTGTGCACAAGCTCTTTGGATGAAACAAACTTTAGAAGACTTTAACATTAAGCAACAAAAAATAGAGCTATGGTGCGATAACAAAAGTGCAATTGATTTAACTTACAACCCGGTTCATCACTCTAGGTCTAAACATATTGACGTAAGACATCATTTTATAAGAGACCACATTAAAAATAATAAAATTAAAATTTCATTTATAGGCATAGATAATCAACTAGCAGATATATTTACTAAACCGTTACCGGATTCCCATTTTTCTATGCTTAGGCTAGAATTGGGAATCCTAGACATTTCACAATGATTATATCACTACTTATGACCTATAAAATTAAAAATATCACAAAACCTATACACTTTAAAAAGAAAAACTAAATTTTAAATCAAACCATAGAATTTGAATGACTTAAGAAAAATTCTCACATCATTAATATTTCATAAAAAATTGTTCCAAAAAATAGTAGATATCAACATAAGATTAAGTTCATCAACAGAAAATGAAATCTGGGCAAGTTCACTGTCGCCCAGGCGACAGTGGATGTCGGAAAATTCTGACATCAGTCAGAAGCAGCACCCTGCTGAAAACTACTCAGAATCCTCATATCCAGCCCCGCTGCTTTCTGGACAGTCTTCTGAAGGTCCTCGTCTTACGGCCTTTCCACGCCGAGTCCGCCTAACCGATTGGCGTGGCGGTTCTTCATCTGGAACTTTCCATTCGGCCGCTTCTTCAGGAGTCGGCTTTAATTTCAGACCCTTCACTAGAAATTTCATAAACTTCTGCATTCTACTGCGATCTTTCTTCACTTCTTTCTTGTGTTCTTCAAATGAATCACGAAGATCATCTATAGACTCTCGTAGTGATCCTCCCCTAGGAATTCTAGGCTCTCTAATCTCTATTCCAGGATGAGGCTTTTTTTGAGACTTCTTCACTTTCATGGTACCCGTATAATATATTTTCGGAACACAATCATCTAAGTATGCATCTTGACCTATCCATTCATACTTCTTATATAGAATACGTTGAATTATAGGCCCCATTGGCAAAGTATGAATCTTCATCCATTTTGGATGTTTTAATCTAAAAGCATAACGAATTTGGGCAAGGATGAGGTCGGCTATATCAAAGGGCTCCTCCTCTATAATAAAATATGTAATCAGCGTCAACTGTGCTGTGATACTCCTTGTATCACCACTTTTTAGCATGACCGTGTTCCTTAATATATCTTGGACTAAATAGGCATCAGGAATGAGTGAAGAAACTTCCGTGATTAGCGTCTTCTTTTGACTTCCATGTAAACTTATGTTTACAAGAGTCCAATCTTTATCCTTTTTATAGCTCTCTACTATATCTGGCATATGATCACTCATGAGAAGACCAAATTCATCTCTAAGATCAACATGTGTTATTTCCACTTGTTGACCTTGGATTCTCGATCTCACTCCCCCATCCAATTCAGTGTAACTCGGGTCTTCCAAATGATTATAAAATTCTCGGATCAAGAAAGATGAGAACATATCTACTGAGATTACTGATATGATACCTGCATTAGCAAGACAATCATAGATATGATCGTGCTTAGGAGAGTCAAATTCTACATATTTTGACACTCCAATTATTGCTTTCTCAATACCAGGGTATACTTGATAAGAACTATGCGCATCTTCAGACATACTCTTATGTGCCTTAGAACTGGAAGCCATTCTGCAAACATAATAAAATAAAATTAAGGTTAATCACAAAATTATGTTCTGTGCACTGGAACGATGTCGCCCAGGCGACATTGACTGTCAGAAATTTCCGACAGTAATCCAGTGAACTTTTTATAAGATCTTTCAACTAGACTTCCAGATCTACTCAAAATCAAGCTATATTTCTGTTAAAAAAAATTCTAGAACAAAACTACATCTTCTCACATATCCTTTACTATTCATCTTCTTCAACCTTCTTCAAAAGGAAAAGCTTCAGTTTTTAAAATTAAACCATGTAAAAAAATACAAAACTTAAACCCCAAAAATCACAAAATCCAAACATATTTCACCAAGATCCAACAAGATCCACTAGATTTACACTAGATCTACACCTTTTATACACAAAACTTCAAAGATCTACACCATTCATCAAAAGTAAAATGAAAAACACATTTTTCTTCTTCTCAACTTTCAAACTCACAAATCTTTAAAAAAATTTGAGTCAAAAACTTAAAAATCCAAAAACCATACCTTAGATCTAGGGTTGTCGCCGAACTCCGACAGCTTCCTCTCACCTTTTAGTCCAGAAAATGATGTACAATGGGGTTTGACTCGGTTTTAAGCCGTATTTATATTTTTAGCTGTCGCCCAGGCGACAGTGACTGTCGGAAATTTCTGACAGCTCCCGATTTGCTTAATCTTCAGTTTTGGTCCCTTTGATGCTTTACAATAGTTATATGTCATTATTAATGCTACAACTCATGAATTGATGCCAAACCATGTGCTTTTTATTTTTTCAAAATGGCTATTACATGATTATATGATTTCATTTCCACTCTATCATCGTATTGACACTCCTACTAAGTTGTTTAGACTATTGGAAATTGTTTTCGCATGCCTCTAAGTTTGAGAAATTGTTTATATATAATAATGAACTACCACGTTCACTTCTTTTGATCCATACATATGTCTTTCTATTTAATATATACATGAATCATATTTGCTTTAACATAATACAATAGCACTTCATAAATACTACTTTCAACCTTGATTTGTTAGCACAACCAAATATACACCATCTTTTGCGATTCAAGTGAATTCGGAGATCCTTTGTCAATTAAAAATAAAAATTATAAATATCTCAAAATTAAGATATCACAAAATATTTGATCAAAAAAAAGTTTCAATTGAGGACAAGGATACTCCACGAAGCACTACTTACCCTCCTGATAAGTCTTAATAAGCATTGTGAGGTTGAGCACCTTGGAAAGAATTGTAAAGTGTCTTGTGCAAAAGAAAAATGGTACTCTATTCTTATTGTGCTATATCTTCAAGGTCAAAGTTGTCTTTATATGCTTATATTATGTTTTCTATTCAAATGATCATGTAAATTAAATAATTTCATAGGTTTGATCAAAGCATCACTTGTACACATCATTATGTTATATAAACATTCATCTCATGAGAATTGGACCGAAAAGATTCCAAATTTCTATAAACACTTGTGTCTTTCTATGATACTTTCAAATGACATTAATCATGTTTAAGTTATTTTATTTTATTCTACTACTTCATATGGCTATACCATCTCTTCATGAGTTTATTCAATATTATGGCATATTCCTATTATTTCAAGACATTCAATCATTTTCAACACAAGTGCTTCCGCTTACTCTTGTTTTCTACATCTTATCTCTTCCCTTAAGAACTACTCATTCATTTCATATTACCTTTTGCTAATACCAAAAGGGGGAGAATTATAAGTATATTCAAGAAATCAAAGAACTATTACACCTAAATATTCCACCTAAACAATACATCATTTCAATTTACTATAACATTTATGGGGAGCATTCATTTAGGGGGACCATTCATCTAGGGGGAGATTGCATTTAAGAGGAATATATCATGTTATTTTTGTGCACACATCACATGTTAAAATCAACAACCTAAATAGACATGATTTCTGTTTATACGGATTTGTTATTATCAAAAGGGGGAGATTGTTGAAGCATGCGTTTTGCACTCTTCCGGTTTGATAATAACAAAATCCCATTTATATTTGATTCTACTTTTATTAATGGTGTGCAAGTAACAGGTATGAGATGTTCACAATTCTGCTGGAGCTCAATTTGAGTGTATGAAAATTTTGAGGTCGGAATTTTCCAACAGCTAATGTCGCCCAGGCGACAGCAGAGAAGTTATAACAACTTCCCGCACGGCAACACGACGAACGATAGTTTTGCGCTGTCAGAAATCCGACAGCGATGTCGCCCAGGCGACAGCTCGGAAGTTACAGCAAATGCCTGCACGACAGCACTACGAGCGGCAGTTTTGCGCTGTCGGAAATCCGACAGCGATGTCGCCCCGGCGACAGCACGGAAGTTACAGCAATTGCCCGCACGACAGCACTACGAGCGGCAGTTTAGCGCTGTCGGAATTCCGACAGTGATGTTGCCCAGGCGACAGTGAAAATCTTTATATTGGCTCGTTTTTGTTCGTGCATTCCAAGCATTGAGAATTTCAAGTCCCTTCCTGAGTGCATACGAACCAGAGAGCTCCAGAACCTCATCAACTCCCATTTGTGCTTAGAAGGTTTGAGATTGAAGATGAGATCGGACGCGCTTCTACATCAACGATCATCTCGAGGCTTCAACCTTCCTTCCAGAGATCTGAATTTATAGGGAGTTGTTCTTTTCATTTTGTATTTTCATTTGTATACATTTCACTTTGTATTGGTAGGGAAATCGTCTCCTTGTGCGTGACGTCTAAGTCCTTGCGTGGCTTAGGGGAAAATCGCTTCCTTGTGTGGAGCGTCCAAGTCCTTACGTGGCTTGGTAGGAAATCGTGGCCTTGTGTGCTACGTTTAGATCTTGGGAAGATCTAGAGGATAGGCTTGGGCTTGTTTTAGGAAGAGACAAGTGATAGCCTTCCGATCCTTGGGAGAAGGATTGGTA
Organism: Dactylorhiza incarnata; assembly: GCA_033032865.1. Lineage (NCBI taxonomy): Eukaryota > Viridiplantae > Streptophyta > Magnoliopsida > Asparagales > Orchidaceae > Dactylorhiza > Dactylorhiza incarnata. Next base: position 2,472,010 of record JAWHQI010000266.1, on the reverse strand, counting down.
AACACAAATTGTAAAAGGTTTATTATCATATTTGTGCCTTGATCTTAAGCATTGTTAAGATCATATTATTTGTATGTGAATTTCATGATTATAAAATTATGACTTTTTCTTTAATTGCAAATATGGTTGCTTAATCTTTAACTTAGAAATTTGTGTTTGAATTAATTTAAAAATTACATTGGTTTGAAATTTTTATAAGTAATTTTTAGAAAAGTAAAATTTGTTTTAAAATTCTTAAGTAAAAAATCGTTATTTTTATAAGGCCCTTATTCACCCCCCTCTAAGGGCGCCACAAGATCCAACAGGTTACACGTTCATGACCTCTAAATTACACGGGCATGACAAGTGCGACAAATCCTTAGGGCGTGATAGCAGGCATGATCTGGTCTAGACATGTGCAGCGCGATCGGACACAGGTGTGACCTCTGGGTCATGGGCGTGTACTTGGCAAAATTCACGCCATGGCTTCCAGACACAGTCAACTGATATGGAACTATGGATTAAGTTGACGCGCCTTCGGTCATGCCCGTGACTGATGGCATGTACTTGGCAAATTTTCTCGACTTAAGCCCAGGATGGTGGCACCAGGTCTGGAACATCTTTTTTGGGTTGATACGCCCTTGGTCACGCCCGTGACCTTGAGCATGTACTTTTAATTTCTTCTCAAAATATCCAGAAAATCTAAAAAACAGAAATTAAGCTTAAGTTAGTACATAAATATAAAAAGAAACTATTTGCTTAGGAGAATGCATATAAAATTCATAACTTTTTATTAATATTGTATTAAAATTATACTAAAAAGTAGGTATAAAAACTACTCATCAGACAAATGCTGATGTAAACGTTAATCGTAATTTCTACACATCTAAAAAGAAAAGCTTTTCCAGCACAAAAAGCTCTGCTCCATTTGAAAAGCTTAAGGAAGGAGAAGACAAGTAGAAAGAAAATCTTTAATCTTCTCCAAAAAGAAAGGTCGATCACAGTTGCTGATTCAGATCAAGGATCGTTCATCTAATAGAAGATTCTTCATCTCTGTAGATGAAATTTTATTGCTTCATATACAACATCTGCAGGAAGATTTGAGTCGAAGCAAATCTTCATCAAGTCTTCAAGAAGACTCTAAAGCATTCAAGCTTATTCATTTTGAGTCAATATAAAGTTTTGTAATAAAACTTATTAAACTGTAAGATCTCTTTGAGATCTGAGCTGCGTGTGGAATCTGGGTTGTAGGGATCTATCTAGCCTGAGTGTAAGAGACTTTATCTCTTAGGTAGGAAGCCAGGAGTGCTTCTGAGTTGTAGGATCTTGCGGGATCTGAGGTAGGAGACTTGGTCTCTAAGGTAGGAAGTCGGAGAGGGATTCTGAATTGTAGGTTCCTTGGACCTGAGGTAGGAGACGTTGTCTTTGAGTTGTAGGATATACATATCTGAGTTTTGGCGGAGATTGTCGAGTCTAGCACACTGCTAGATAGGTGAAGGGGGATAGTGGAGTCCCCAGCGACACATTATCTTGGGGAACCGCTATAAATAGCATGTGTCTGTACTGTGATTAATGTGTGCTTGTGGCTTTTATTCTTACTATTGTGCATAGTTTTAAAACCGACGACATCACTTATTCACCCCCCTATAGGTGAGGACATCCCTGGACTAACAAGTGGTATTAGAGGGAGGTTGTTCAAAAAGAGTCTAACAACCTGAACAACATCCTCAACAAGGGAATAAGTCTATTCACCATGACATCTGGAGAAAGTTATTAAGCAATCAGTTCTATAAAGATACCTATGTGTAGAAAAGGATAATGGGACAACTGATATCCTGCAGGAAGAGTGTGCATAAGGGCAACTTTATCATTGTCTGATGATGAAAGTGACTCTGAAGAAGAAGATATCAATCATGGACTGATTTCCATGACTAATGAAGACGAAGAGGACAATTCTTATCCTAATAAGGTACAAATCAGAACTCATCTTTCAATTTCTGGATAAGACAATGAGAGTGATGCTAAAATAGAAGCAAACTCATCATCTAGTGATGAGAGTGATTCTGATTTAACAGACCAATTTGATGATCTACTCACCTAGCATGGTACTCTTCTAAAAACTCTCAAGAAGAGAAATGCCTTGACCAAAGCTCAGGCTAAAGAAATAGAAATTCTTAAGCCTTTTGGATCCCAGGTGGATGAGAAATCCCTTGAAATAAAATGGTTGACCAATGAGCTTTATGTACTTCAAAAGAAGTATGAAGCTCATAGCAACTTGTTAGCTCAAAAGGAAAGAGCTATCAAGGCTGTGGAGGAGAAGTTGCTTTTAGAAAGAAATCTTATAGCAAGCTTCTCAAAGCCTAAAACTATTCTTCCAATTAAAGATAGTTTCTCCATTTCTTATGGAGACGGGCTTGGCTATAATAAGGAGAAGGAAGATGTCTCATCAGCTAAAACCATCTTCCAGAAAGTTATTTTGCCCTCCAACACATATGATCAAGATCTGATATATGGATACCTTACCAATGGGTGCTCTACTAGTGGTACTAAGCCACAAAACTCAAAGAATAGAGCAAACATTGGACTGAGTGCTCTAAAGGCATCCCATGGGGAGATCCAAATGAAGAATCATGGGTCATTTGTGCATGGCTCTGCAGCACCATCAACAAAGGGAAAGGGAAAGGCGTTCCCTCAAAAGCCTGTCCCAAAAGCTAAACTTGTGATTGTGCAACCAATCTCCAAATCTGTGCACAGCCATAGGAACGGATCTAGAAGTATGTGTTGTGAAGCAGCCTACTCTTCTATCGATCAGCACCAACATTCCACTCCTAAGATAAATCAGAATAGGAAGTACAATAGGTTTGATTCCTGGTGCTGTGGCAAGATAGGTCACTTTGCTATAGATTGTTAGTTCAGCCCTACAGTACCTATAACAAAGAATGTTAAGCTTGGTAGCAAGTTTGTGGACAGGCTCCCTATCGTAGATGCTAATGGGAACCAAGGACCCAAATATGTTTGGTTTCCTAAGGTAAAATAGTTTGTTTTTGCAGGTATGTCCAAGGACCAATAAAATGTCAATCTGGTGTTTGGACAATGGGTGCGCCAGGCACATGGCTGGAACAAGAAGCCTCTTGAAGAACTTTACCTCTGTAGAAGATGGAGCCAAAGTTATATTTGGTGGATCTAATAGAGGCATCATCAAGGGCTATGGTATGATATCCAATGACATAGTCTATATCTCAAAAGTAGCTTATGTGGAAGGGTTACAACATAATCTTTTAAGCATAAGTCTTTGTGATCTTTACCATGTGATTGAATTCCACAAGGATAAGTGTCTGATTAAAAATTCAGTTGATCTTGAGACAATGCTATCAGGCACTAGGAGTGGCAATAAATATTGTTTAAATTTCTTATGTTTAGATTCATCTACACTTGTTTGTCTTATAACAAATGAGAGAGAGTCACTTTGTGTGCAATGGCACAAGAGGCTTGCTCATATGAACTATAAGATAATTAGCAAACTCTTTTCAGAAGACTTAGTTAGAAATGGACAAATCTTACATGCATTAAAAAGGATATTTGTCATGCTTGTCAGATAGGCAAGCAAACTAAGACCACCTTTAAAAGCATAGGTTCCAACGACTTAGAAAGATGTCTTTACTTATTGCATATGGACATATTTGGTCCCATGCCAATTCATAGCTTAGGAAGGAAGTAATATACTCTTATGGTAGTTGATGACTTCTCTAGATATGCTTGGGTATTCTTTCTTAAGAAAAAATCGGATACCTTGGATGTCTTTGCTTCATTTGTCAAGCAAATTTAGAATGAAAAGAGCTATTTTGTAGTCAAAATCAGAAGTGACCACGGGACAGAATTTCAGTCTGAACTCATGACAAATTTCTGCAAAAAACTAGGTATCCTTCAGGAATTTTCTTCTCTAAGAACACCACAGCAGAATGAAATTGCTGAGAGAAAAAATAGGACTATCATGGAGGATGGTAGGAAAATGCTGAGTGACTCTTCACAACCAAAATATTTTTGGCTGAAGTTGTCAACACTGCTTATCATGTGCAAAATAGAGATTCTATCATTAAAAGCCACAAGAAAACTCTTTATGATCTAATGAAGGGAAGAAAACTAAATTTGGTCTACTTTAGAATCTTTGAATCCAAAAGTTATGTCCTTAATAATGGTAAATCTTATCTAACTAAGTTTGTTGAGAAATGTTTTGAGGGAATTCTTATTGGATATAGTAGCCACATCAGAGCATATAGAATATTCAACAAGAAAACTCATGTGCTAGAAGAATCAATACATATTGTATTTGATGAGATAAGCCTAATTTATCAAGACTTGTCTAGCTCTTCTAGTGTTGCAGGTACAGATCTGGAGATTAAAGAGATAAACTTAGAAGAATCAACATCTCCTGATCTGATCATTGAGGATGATGTAACAATCCAAGGAGAAGCTCATGATACAACACCTGAACAACTACCAGCAAATACATCAAATGTTGAAGGTCAAGGGGCATTGCCACTAGCATGGAGGCACCATAGAGATCATCCAATCAGTCAATTGATTAGAGAAATGCATCAAGGAGTTAGAACAAGGAGAAGTACTCAAAATAAATCATTGTATCTGAGCTTCCTCTCTCAGATTGAACCTGAAATATTTGAAGAAGCCAACTCAGATCCTTCTTGGATCATGGCTGTGCAAGAAGAGCTAAGCCAGTTCAAAAGATGCAAAGTGCGGAAGCTAGTTCATAGACCACAACACTAGAATGTAATTGGAACCAAGTGGGTCTATAGGAACAAACTAGATGAGAGTGAGATCATCATCAAGAACAAGGCAAGACTGGTTGCAAAGGGATATTGATGAATAACAAATTATGCATATTTTAAGTATTATTTCTAGCCTAATTTTGGGTAATTTTGTACATATTGCATTTAAATCATTGAAATAATCACTTCTTTTTTTTTCTTTTGTAAAAATAAGTAATTATATATATAAAAGAATAAAATTTTGAAATATTATTGTATAATAAATTTATTATAAATATAATAAATATATATATAATATATAAAATATAAATAATATAGTTATATGTATGTAAATAATAAGTATAATAAATAAGCATATATTTATATGTAAATATGAATGAAAAATAGTAATAATATATAATTGATGTAAAAATAATATGCATGTTAAATAAATAGGTTGAATATATATATATAATAAAATAATAGTATAGTATATTAATAACATAATAATGATAATGAATAATAAATATACTATAAATATAATAAAATACATATATGTATGATATATGTATATGTATAAATATATATATATGTATAGTATATAAAAAGTAAATAATAATAATATATATATATTAAATATAAACATATAAATAACTATGTAAATTAAATGAAAATTAAATTGAAAATAAAAATATCTGTGCTGACCATAATATATATAATATACCCCTGTTCTTTGTAGATTGAGCCGCTTGGCTTATTTGTTCCGGACTAGGCTAACCGCGCAGCCGCCCTGGGTTCGAATCCAGGCCAGCGCACCTTTTTGCTGGATTAAATCCTGCCCGCGCCCCTGCCCGCTGCCGCCCTGCTGCCCGCACCCCTGCCCGCGCCCGTGCCAGCTGCCGCCCTGCTGCCCGCGCCCCTGCCCGCGCCCGTGCCAGCTGCCGCCCTGCTGCCCGTGCCCGTGCCCTGCTGCCCTCTGCCCGCGCCAACCTCTAGCTCAGCCCGCCAGCTAGCCCCTTCCAGCCCTCTAACCGCACCCCACAAGCTTCTTTTTTGTTAAATGCAGCTCATAAATCCTCTATAAATTGAGGGGGTGGCTGATGTTTAAAGGGTTCAAAATTTTGAGACTTATTCTTGATATTTTGATCCAATCTTGCTGCTTTCCTAGTTTTTGTGTTTAGGTAAATTTTTGCACTCTTTCTCTCTCTTGTTTTGTAACCTCTTTATGATGAAAATAAAATAAAATTTGCTTGTTTTTGTAACTATCTCTCTCTTTGTTTTTGTGAAAGTGTGTGTGTGTTTTCCTTTTGTTTTTTCCTTTTTTTTAGATTTTGTTCTGTTAAGTAGTGTTTCCATTTTAATTTGTGTGTGAGTGTGTATGAGGCTAACTTTCATGTTTTAGTTTTTTTTGTAATTTTTTGTATCATTTCAAGTAAGTGTGTGTGTGTGTGTGTATGAGTATAGATTTTGTTTTTTTTTTAACTTAGCTTTTAATTTAAGTATGTGTGTGTGTGTTAGTATAGATTTTATTTTCTTTTAACTTAGATTTCATTTCAAGTAAGTGTGTGTGTGTGTGTGTATGAGTATAAATTTTGGGCCTTTTTTGTAACAATAGCTTAGCTTTCATTTCTGTTACGCATTTATTTCCCGCCTATCCGTTTGGATAGGACTCGCTCATGCATTTATTTCCCGTCTATCCATTTGGATAGAACTTGCTCACGCATTTACTTCCCCTCTACCTATTTGGGTAGGGATTATATTTCTTTAATTTCTGCAATTTACAGCTTTCATTTCCATTCGGTAGAGGTTGTGCGTTTAAATTAGTGCGTTCTTTGTTTTTAACATAATTGCTTTTTGTTAATTCCGCTAACCGCTCAATCGCTTAAAATCATCGTAGTTATCATTATAGTTTTATAAAACTCTAAAAAATCTAAGCAAAACTACTTTCCAAATTAACGTTTTCGTGCTTTCTCGCTTTTTATTGCAATTATCGTTAAACGCACGCCAACCTTAATTTTCGTCATTAGTTTTTCTACAAAATTATAAAAATGAATTCAAAACTCTTTTCGATAAAATAATAGCGCGTTCCGTAGAAGTAGAAATAATCGATACGACCTTGGAAAAATACGACCTTGATATTTCAAAAAGAAATATCCTACACTACTATCGATAAGGTCCACTTGCCTTTATCGATTTTAGTCCGGATAATTATATAAACCCAAAAGCTTTCTCTCCAAAGCAATTTTTAAAACTCTCTTTTAAACACTTAAAAAATTGTTGCAACAACTCTTTGGTTGTTGCAACTAGTTCAAGGCAAAAGAAGTTTTAAAACGATCTCTTAAAGAATTGTTGCAACAACTCACAAAATTGTTGCAACAACATATTCAAAAAGCTTTCAACTTTCATTTCAACATAAGCCTTTCAAACCCTTTCTACTTAGCTTTTGGCGACGCGGCTAAAGAGTAATCCTCGATATTTCGAAAGAGGAAAAGGCCGTTACTTCTTTCTTTCGATAGCATAACGGGTAATTCCTCGAAGTAGAATTACTCGCGGGACTCTTCGAAAACGTCCTCCGAATTCTAATAAAAGAAGAAAGAAAGGCTTTACTTTAATTTAGCTTTTAAATCTTAAAAATCTATCAGATATAGACAAGAGGAAGAGATAAATTTTGACCATACCTATGCACCAGTCGCAAGACTTGAGGCAATTAGGCTTTTCTTAGCCTAAGCAACTCACAAAGGATTCAAGGTGTACCAAATGGATGCGAATTATGCATTCCTCAATGGTGATCTCAAGGAAGAAGTATATGTAGAGCAGCCACCAGGTTTTATCATTTTTAACTTTTTTGATCATGTTTACTTCTTAAGAAAGCTCTATATGGCTTGAAACAAGCTCCTAAAGCTTGGTATGAAACCATATCTAGCTTCCTTGTTAAAAACAAGTTTTCAATTGGGGAAGATATATAAGACATTATTTTAAAGGGAAGTAAAGGGCAAGAGTCTGCTAGTCCAAATTTATGTTGATGGCATAATTTTTGGGTCTTCTTATCACAACCTTTGCAAGAATTTGTTAACTTAATGCAAGGAAAGCTTGAAATGAGCAGCATTGGAGAGCTGAAATACTTCCTAGGGCTCCAAGTGAAGCAATCTGAGGATGGAATTTTCATCACTCAGACCAAGTTCACAAAAGAGCATATAAAGAAGTTTTGAATGGAGAGTGCAACCTCTATGAGGACTCCAATGTGTCTATATACAAGGATAAGAAAGGGAAACCTTTTGATTAGACCATGTACATATGCATCATTGGATCTCAGCTCTACCTTACTGCTAGTAGACAAGATATCATGTTTGTTACATATGTTTGTGCTAGGTATCAAGCTTCCCCTAAGGAATCTCATTATACCTCTGCTAAGAGATGTAAGACCCCCCTCCCAGAACACAAGACATGGTAGAGGGGAGTCCTATTCCCAAAATAGCTTCCTTGCGGTAGCGTTAGAACATGGGCTAACCTGCACCCCAAGACGTATATCCTATCGGCTAAACCATTATCATCATGCCAACCCATCAATAATAGAAAAACAACAGAAACCATAGATTCATAATTAAGTAAAGATGTCCCATCAAGTACAAAAGGACAGGTAGCTACAAAGCTCCTACAAAATATCAAAGTACAAAATTTGTAATAAGACTACATTTCAAAACACTCGCTCACATTTGTCACTGATGGTAGCAAAGGTATCAAAGTCTCAGGCCCTGTCACCCTGGCCTGGCTGTCCTCCTGCGTCATGCGCTGCTGCTTCACCTGCCGCTAGGTGTCCTAAAAATAGTGATGTCGCAACTGTTAGTCATAAAGACTAAGTGGCTTCACATCCTCTCCCCCGGTGACTCTTAGGTACCAGGCAGAAGGAGGGAGGGAGAATGATGCAACGTAATCAGTAATATACAATATAGAAAGTGGTAAGGGCATATAATTCACAGTAGAGAGACAAGAGTATAAAAGTACATCTACTCTAGTAGTATAGTCAGCAACAGAGTATAATAGAGCAAGTATATACAAAACTGAATTAAACTTAACTTATAAGAATGCCCATACAAGATTATAAGTTAAGGGTCTTTTGCAATAATAAGTAACTCATCATATAAAGGTGCTCATACAAGTTTAAATGATGAGGATCTTTATGCGTTGCAATGCAATGAATGTATGTATGAAGACACCCAAGATTTACGGATGCACTCTGATTTGCTATGTCGACATAAACTTTTACTTCCCACTTTTCGAGGGTAGCTAACCTGTCAGGCATCACCCGTCGTGGACAGACGGTGACAGTGGATCAGGCTCACCACTATTTGTTGGGTATGCACACTACCAGACCTAGACCTTACGTACACCTCGATGCTAAGAACACAACAGCGGAGCACCTGCATACTGGACACGGAAGGGGTCTTGGGAAGTAAACACTAAGAGCCCAGCCCAACCGGTCAATGGCACGGAAGGGGTCTTTGGAAGTAAACACGAAGAGCCCGCCCCAACTGGCCAAGATCTATCTGTAAGCTCCCATCGATGTGATGACTGGAGAGCCCGTAGATCTACCACAAGTAATCCTCCAATAAGGATCATTATGCAATAATGTGAAGACTATACAGACCCAAGAAATTTCCATGCTCAACCCGTGTTATCAAGCACCCAAGCACTCCTAACCAAGTCCATAACATAGTTACTATTACGAGTTAAATCAATGTTAATTAGCATACATGGACCAACCAACTGGTTCCTTAACATAACACCATAGGATATAACCATATCCTATAATCCACACCAACCATCACTGCTACCCTTACCGAGTTGTCATAACTCATGTGCAGTGGCATGTGTATGTAAGGGAAATACTCTCCTTTATCCTATAGGACTACTTGTGTGTTTAATGTCATGTTCAAGTTTACTATATGCATTTGCCCAAATATGTAAGCCATACCAATCCTCATGCTTGATTCGCAACATGCTTTGAACGTAATTGATTTCATAAGCATTATTCGATCACGCTTAGTCAATGCCAATCATCTTAAACCCGTTCTCCTAAAGGGTCATCAATCGTAATCTCTACTAAGCGGTTATCGCAAATCTAACTCTCTGATAGATTATCAAGTGATATAGATACGGATTTATGCATGTTTCCAAAATCCTTGTCTAAATAAGCACCTTAATATTTTATTTCAGCATAATAATTTACAACAACACTTTTAATTATGGGCTCATTTCAAAGACAAATCCTCTGAAACTTCTACCATAGATCGTAATTAATACTTGAGTCATTCCCACCAATTTTTGGTCTCATTGTATTACACAATACTTATTATTGGTACTTTACATTTATATGATACAATAGGCAAATTCATATCAAATATGTATTCAAAAATTCTGAAACTTAACTGGGGTGATCACAATATCACCAGGCACATTTCTACCAAATTTTATAAGCATCTGATAAAGAATTTTGAGAGAAATCGGTAAAACATCAAAAATCTAGCCCTAGAACGGAAGTTCTAGCATGGTCTCTTCCTAGAAAACTCCATTAAACTCACCAAGGTCAAGCTCTTTTGAGCCAACAACTCTCCTAAATCAGATCTAAAGATCTAGCACCAAGGGAGAGGGGGCGAAAGTCGCCTAATTTGCGGTCATGGATCGAGTTGGTCTTCTTGGCGGCATGGTGGCGGTCGGCCAAGCTTCAGTCCTCCTTCCAAGGTTAATTTCCTTCAACAAACTGGCTGGTCTCAGTGCTTGAAGTGTGGGGAAGAGGGAGGAAAAGTGATCAGCTCTTAGAATGAAGGAATGAAGTCCAAGGTTAAGGGACGTGACAGAAAATGGAGGCTGATTTGACTAGAATTAATGGGAAAAATACTTCTCATGCTTTGGATTTGACAACAGCGCCACATGTCTCTATCATATAGGACCATCTTGATTACAAGACATAAAATAGACTTTAATAACCCAAATAAGCCTTTTCTGGACGGTGCGCATCGTGACACAGTGATTCAGTTGAAATAAAATGGTACATGATCGATACTCGACGAATTCGTCGGGTGGTCTCGACAAATCGTCGAGACCTCTCGATGAATCATGGAGACCCACTCAATGAATCGTCGAGTCCCACTCGACCAATCGTCGAGTCCCACTCGAGCAATCATCGAGTCCCACTCGACGGGCCGTCGAGTCCCACTCGACGGGCCGTCGAGTCCCACTCGACGGGCCGTCGAGTCCCACTCGACGGGCCGTCGAGTCCCACTCGACGGGCCGTCGAGTCCCACACGACGGGCCGTCGAGTCCCACTCGACGGGCCGTCGAGTCCCACTCGACGGGCCGTCGAGTCCCACTCGACGGGCCGTCGAGTCCCACTCGACGGGCCGTCGAGTCCCACTCGACGGGCCGTCGAGTCCCACTCGACGGGCCGTCGAGTCCCACTCGACGGGCCGTCGAGTCCCACTCGACGGGCCGTCGAGTCCCACTCGACGGGCCGTCGAGTCCCACTCGATGGGCTGTGGAGTCCCACTCAACAGGCCGTCGAATCCCTACTCCACCAATCATCGAGTCCCACTCGAGGAATTGTCGAGTCCCGCTCGACGAATCGTCGAGTCCCGCTCGACGAATCGTCGAGTCCCGCTCGACGAATCGTCGAGTCCCGCTCGATGAATCGTCGAGTCCCGCTCGACTAATTGTCGAGTCCCCCTCGACGAATCGTCGAGTCCCCCTCGACGAATCCTCGAGTCCCACTCGACGAATCCTCGAGTCCCACTCGACGAATCCTCGAGTCCCACTCGACGAATCCTCGAGTCCCACTCGACGAATCCTCGAGTCGCACTCGACGAATCCTCGAGTCCCACTCGACGAATCCTCGAGTCCCAATCGAGGAATCCTCGAGACCCACTCGACCAATCATCGAGACCCACTCGACCAATCGTGGAGACCCACTCGACCAATCGTCGAGTCCCACTTGACGGGCCGTCGAGTCCCACTCGACGGGCCGTCGATTCCCACTCGACGGGTCGTCGATTCCCACTCGACAATCCGTCGAGTCCCTACTCCATGAATCGTCGAGTCCCAATCGACGAATCGTCAAGTCCCACTCGACGAATCGTCGAGTCCCACTCGACGAATCCTCGAGTCCCACTCGACGAATCCTCGAGTCCCACTCGACGAATCCTCGAGTCCCACTCGACGAATCCTCGAGTCCCACTCGACGAATCCTCGAGTCCCAATCGACGAATCCTCGAGTCCCACTCGACGAATCCTCGAGTCCCAAATGACGAATCCTCGAGTCCCACTCGACGAATCCTCGAGTCCCACTCGATGAATCCTCGAGTCCCACTCGACGAATCCTCGAGTACCACTCGACGAATCCTCGAGTCCCACTCGACGAATCCCACTCGATGAATCCTCGAGTCAAACCTTTTGTCGCGCCGACATTTTTCCTCGCTCAAGTGCACCATGAGCCTGAGTCAACTTACCAAACACGCATTCGAGGGGCCTAGAACGAATCGAGACGTTACAAATCCTATAAATAAATAAATAATTTCATCCCCGAAATTGAGTTTGGGCCTACGGTGTTTAAAGTACAAGGTTCGACACAATTTCATTCATACCTTGTAGGAACAAGTCCGAATAAGGCAATTGCATAGGGTCCATAGGTTCCCATGTGTACTCCTGCTTCCCGTGATTGGACCATAGGACCTTTACCAAATGAACACTTTTCTGTCGTAACTTCTGGATTTCAGTGTCTCTTATCCGCATAGGCTCTAACTGGATAAATCTGTCAGTTGCCACCGGACTGGAAGTAGTGGTGACGAACTGCTCAGGCCAAAGTAGTGCGTTCCAATGGGAGGACACATGAAATACGTCGTGCAAATTTTCCAACTCCAACGGTAGCTCCAACCTATATGCTAAGGGACCAATCCGCTCCAAGACGGAATAAGGCCCCAAGTACCGCGGGCTGAGCTTCTTCCCTACATGAACACGCGACACTCCATGCATCGGTCTAATCTTCAAGAAAACTTTGTCACCCACTTGAAATTCCACCATCCTGTTCTTTGCATCATAATACTTCACCTGCCGGCTCTGAGCCTCTAGCATGCGATCCCTGATTAACCTTATCATTGCATCGGTGTCATTAATGTACTCCAGCCCTAACGCCTTTTGATTCTCATCCTGGACCCATGACAATGGTGTCCTGCACCTCCTATCATAGAGTGCCTTATAAGAAGCCATCCTGATGCTTGCCTGATGATTATTATTATATGGGGACTCTAACAATGGTAGCAGTCTCTCCCACAGCTCTCCTCTATCCAAAACGAATAACCGTAGCAGATCCTCCATTGTTCTGATAGTTCTTTCCGAGTGGTCGTCCGTCTGCGGGTGGAAAGTGGTGCTAAAAGTTAACTTTGACCCCAAATATGTTTGGACTGCCCTCCATTCTCTAGAAGTGAATCGGCCATCCCGGTCTTAAACAATAGTCTTTTACACTCCGTGATATCTGACGAACTGTTCCACAAATAGACTCACCAAAACATCATGTGCCTCTTTCCTCATCGGGATGAACCAGGCCACCTTCGTCAGTATATCCACTATCACCCAAACTGAGTCATTCCCGAAATGAGAACGGGGAAGACCGTGAACAAAATCCATGGAAATGTCTTCGAACTTCCACTCGTGGATGGGTAGTGACTGTAACAGTCCTGCAGGGCTCTTACAGAATGTCTTCCCGGATCCCACCTCCTACAGGAAAAAATACTTTGTCGTGGAAATGAATGAGGTTGTCCTTTAAAGTATACTCCTCAGCCGATCCATCCTTGAGTGCTTGGAATACTGGTGCCAGAGCTGCATCCTTCTTTTGTTCGGCACGTATCTGATCTTGAATGTCACAAACTATGCTCAGTGCGGTTAAATACTCAGTGAAAACCTCAGGGCAAGCCCTAGAAATAAGCGTAATTTCCATCTCCTCGAGCATTTTGTCCAACTCCATGGACATCAATCTAGATTTGGTCCTTCCGCGGGTGCCTTCCTACTCAACGCATCTGCAACTGAATTCGCCTTCCCGGGGTGGTAGTTCAAAGTGAACTCATAGTAACACAAAAATTCCAACAACCGACGTTGTCTCATGTTCAAATCTTTCTGCCTGTGAACATACCTGAGATTCTTATGATCAGAAAAGATCTCGCATTGGATGACGTACAGGTAGTGCCTCCAAATCTTTAAGTCAAAGACCACTGCTTCCAGTTCCAAATTATGCACTAGGTAATTCGCCTCATGTTTCTTTAGCTGTCTCAAAGCGTACGTAATCGCGTGTCCAAACACAGCTCCCATACCTTGGTATGATGCATCAGTATATATCTGGAATCCCTCCTTCCCAGATGGTAAGGCAAGGATTGGTGCAGAGGTAAGGAGATCCTTCAGCTCTTGGAATGCAGCCTCGCACTTGGGCGACCATATAAATGGCGCACCTTTCTTGGTTAAAGCGGTGAGAGGGAGTGCGATCTTAGAAAATCCTTCAACAACCTTGCGGTAGTAACTAGCAAGTCCGAGGAAGCTCCGTACATCTGCTTCTGACTTTAGTGGCAGCCACTCCTTTACAACACGCACTTACTGTACAGTAAGTGCGAGTTCTGGTTCCTTGATCTTATAGGACTACTTATGTGTTTAATGTCATGTTCAAGTTTACTATATACATTTGCCCAAACATGTAAACCATACTAATCCTCATGCTCGATTCGCAACATGCTTTTAACGCAATTGAATTCATAAGCATTATTCGATCATGCTTAGTCAATGCCAATCATCTCGAACCCATTCTCCTAAAGGGTCATCAATCGTAACCTCTACTAAGCGGTTATCGCAAATCTAACTCTCTGATAGATTATCAAGTGATATAGATATGAATTTATGCATGTTTCCAAAATCCGTCTAAATGAGCACCTTAATATTTCATTTCAGCATAATAATTTACAACGGCACTTTTAATTATGGGCTTATTTAAAAGATAAATCTTCTGAAACTTCTACCATATATCATAATTAAAACTTGAGTCATTCCCGCCAATTTTCGACCTCATTTTATTACACAATACATTTTTATAATACTTTACATTTATATGATACAATAGGCAAATTCATATCAAATATGTATTCAAAAATTCTGAAACATAACTGGGGTGATCGCAATATCACCAGGCATATTTCTACCAAATTTTATAAGCATCTGATAAACATTTTGAGAGAAATCGATAAAACATCAAAACTCTGTTCATATTCATCAATGTGTACTAAAATATGATTTCTGGGAACTACAGACCATCAAAAATAATGTGTCACCCCATTCCAAAAAGGTATTTCCAAGGGCTACAACTTTCATATTGAGCCCAAGGTCTAGATCTAAGCCTAACCTCTCTAAAATTTGGTTTGAACCCAGTAGAGTAAATCTGGACAGCAAGCTGTCCTGTACATAAACCGAATCATATTCTACCCAACCATTTTCGATTTCACTTTGCCGGAGCTATAGAGCTCCACTAAAAACCCTCAACCACTCGTTGGAAAGGTATTTTTTTGAGGGCTACAACTTTCGTGTTGAGCGCAAGGCCTGAGTATTGCCGGATTATGCCTAAATATAGGTCTGAAGTCCGTCGCGTGTAAAAAACATATTTTTTTCATGTTATAAAATCTGCACGGATCTCAAGACAGATGAACAACATCTGTTCATCATCTTCCTCCAGCACACACATATAAAATCTCACCTTCTCTCCTCCAATACTCCTCATTAGACCACCGTTCTTCACGAGATCAACTCCTATAACTTCATTTTGAAGAGAGGAGTAGATCGAAGACATTATTTCGACAAATGATGCCCTAGAACAGAAGTTCCAGCGTGGTCTCTTCCTAGAAAACTTCATTTAACTAACCAAGGTCGGGCTCTTTTGAGTCAATAACTCTCCTAAATCAGATCTAAAGATCGATCACCATGGGAGAGGGGCGGAAGTCACTTGATTTGCGGTCGTGGATCGAGTTTGTCTTCTTGGCGGCATGGTGGCGGTCGGCCAAGCTTCAATCCTCCTTCCAAGGTAAATTTTGTTAGATCGTATGACGCCCTTAGAGGGGGGGGGTGAATAAGGGTGTGTCTAAAAATTAATTTTTACTTAGTAAATTTTTTTTTTAAAGAGATTTTACTTTACTAAAAAATTACTTATAAATACTTTCAAACCAATGCAACTTTAGTATTAAACCAAAACACAAATTTCTAAGATAAAGATTATGCCACCAAATATGTAATTAAAGAAAAAGACATAATTATATTAATCATGAAATTTGAGTACAATAAAAATGATCTTAACAATGCTTAAGATCAAGGCACAATTATGTTAACAAAAAATTCTACAATTTTGGTTTACCAATCCTTCTCCCAAGGATCGGAAGGCTATCGCTTGTCTTTCCCAAGACCAAGCCCAAGCCTATCCTCTAGATCTTCCCAAGATCTAGACGTAGCACACAAGTCCACGATTTCCCACCAAGCCACGCAAGGAGTTGGACGCTCCGCACAAGGAAGCAATTTTCCCCTAAGCCGTGCAAGGACTTAGACGCCGCACGCAAGACGACGATTTCTCTACCAATACAAAATGAAAAGAATGTGAATGAAAATACAATATGAAAAGAACAACTCCCTAGAAGATCAGATCTCTGAACGGATTGTTGAAGCCTCGAGATGATCGATGATGTAGAAGCGCGCCCGATCTCGTCTTCAATCTTCAATCCTTCTTTGCACAAATGGGAGTTGAAGAGGTTCTGGAGCTCTCTAGTTCGTATGTACTCAGGAAGGGACTTGGAATTCTCAAAAGCTACTTTTGCACGAACACAAGGAGGCAATTTATAGAAAATCGCTGTCGCCTGGGCGACAGTGACTGTCGGAATTTTCCGACAGCGTTAAACTGCCGCTGGAGTGGCTTCGTGCGGGCAGTTGCTGTAACCGTCGAGCTGTCGCCTGGGCGACATCGATGTCGGATTTCCAACAATGCAAAACTGCCGATCGTGGGTGGTGTCGTGGGCAGTTGTTGTAATCTCCGAGCTGTCGCCTGGGCGACATCGCTGTCGGAATTCCGACAGCTCAAAACTGACTTTCGTCGAGCTGCCGTGGAGGGAAGTAGTTGTAACTTCTCTGCTGTCGCCTGGGCGACAGCGGCTGTCGGAATTTTTCGACAGTGCAATTTTCCCACATTCAAATTTAGCTCCAGCAGAAATGTGAACATCTCATACCTGTTACCTGCACACCATTAATAAAAATAGAATCAAATACAAACGGGACTTTGTTATTATCAAACCGGAGGAGTGTGAAACGCATGCTCCAACAATCTCCCCCTTTTGATAATAACAAATCCGTATAAAAAGAAATCATGTCTTATTTAGATTGTTGATTTTAACATTTGGTGTGTGCACAAAAATAACATGATATATTTCTCTTAAAATAAATAATCTCACTTTAGGTGAAAGCTCCCCCTAAAAGAATGCTCCCCCTAAAGATATGCACCCCCTAAATATATGCTCCCCCTAAATATATGATGTATTGTGTAGGTGGAATATTTAGGTGTAATCTATTTAGGTGTAATAGATTTGTGATTTTTCTTTTTATACTTTAAATTCTCCCCCTTTTGGTATTAGCAAAAGTTAATATTAGATAAAAGTGTAGTTCTTAAGGGAAAGGATATAGAATATAGAAAGGAAGAGTAAACGGAAGCATTTTTTGTGTGGAAATGATTGAAGTCCATGAAATAATAGGAATATGCCATAGTATGAATAAACTCATGAAGTGACGGTATAGACATATGAAGTAATGAAAGAAAATAACCTAAACATGAGTAAGGTCATTTGAAAGTATCATAGAAAGACACAATAGTGTATAGAATTATGGAATATTTTCGGTCCAATTCTCATAAGATGAATGTTTATATAACATAATGATGTGTACATGTGATACTTAGATCAAACATATGAAGTTATTTAATTTACATGATCATTGAAATGTAGAACATAATAAAAGCATTTAAAGTCAACTTTGACTTTGAAGATATAGCACAAGAGGAATAGAAAACCATTTTTCTTTTGCACAAGACACTTTACAATTCTTTCCAAGGTGCTTAACCTCACAATGCTCATTAAGACTTATCAGGAGGGTAAGTAGTGCTTGGTGGAGTATCCTTGTCTTTATTATAAATTTTTTGATCACAGATGTTGTGATATCTTAATTTTGATATATTGATATTTTTTTTTAATTGACCAAGGATCTCCGAATTCACTTGAATCGCAAAAGATGGTGTATATTTTGTTGTGCTAACAAATCAAGGTTGAAAGTTGTATTTAAGAAGTGCTTTTTTGTTATGTTAAAGCAAATATGATCCATGTATATATTAAATAAAAAGACATACGTATTGATCAATAAGAAGTGAACGTGATAGTTCATTATGATAGATAAATAATTTCTCATACTTAGAGGCATGCGAAAACAATTTCCAATTGTCTAAACAACTAAGTAGGAGTGTCAATACGATGATAGCTTGGAAATGAAATCATATAATCATGTAAGAGACATTTTTTTTTTAAAATAAAAAACACATGGTTTGTCATCAAGTCATGAGGTGAAGCATTAATAATGACATATAACTATTGTAAATCATCAAAGGGGCCAATAATTGAAGAAATATCACTTCGGGAGCTGTCGGAAATTTCCGACAGTCACTGTCGCCTGGGCGACAGTCAAAAATATAAATAGGGCTTTGGACTGAGTCAAACCCTATTGTGCTTCATTTTTCTGGACTGTAGAGCGAGAGAAGGCTGTCGGAAGTCGGCGACAACTCTAGATCTAAGGTATGGATTTTTTATTTTTATGTTTTTAACTCAAAATTTTTTAGGGATTTGTGATTTTGATAGTAGAGAAGAAGGAAAATGTAGTTTTCATTTTGACTTTTGATGAATGGTGTAGGTTTTTGAATTTTTTTTGTTTTTAAAAGTGTAGATCTAGTTTAAAAACAAGTGGATCTTGTTGGATCTTTGTTAAAAATGTTATGATTTTGTGATTCTTGTGGTTGAAGGTTTGCTTTTGTTCATAGACTAATTTTAAAAATGGAAGTTTTGTCTTTTGAATGAAGGTTGAAGATGATGAATAGTAAGGATATGGAGAAGATTTTGATTTGAAAAACATATAATTTTTTTTTAAACTTGATGTTGAAACAACCTTGATTTTGAGTAGATCTGGAAGTGAATGTAAAAAATTTCGAGAGAAGTTCACTGGAGAGCTGTCGAAAATTTCCGACAGTCACTGTCGCCTGGGCGACAGTGTTCCAGTGCACAGCACATGTTTAATCAAAATTTTTATGTTATTTGCAGAATGGCTTCCAGTTCCAAAGCTCGAAGGAGTACTTCGGAAGATGTACATAGTTCATATCAAGTTTTCCCTGGGGTGGAGAAAGCTATTGTTGGAGTTGCGAAGTATGTGGAATTTGATTAGCCGAAGCACGATCATATCTATGATCGGTTTGCGAATGCAGGTATTCTCTCAATAATCACCCCAGAGCCGTTCTCTTCCTTTTTGATTCGCGAGTTCTATTATCATTTGGAAGATCCAAATTGCACTGAGTTGGATGGAGGAGTAAGATCAAGAATTCAGGGTCAACATGTGGAAATAACACATGTTGATCTAAGAGAGGAATTCGGATTAGTGGTTAGTGAAAATGTGCCGGATATAGTGGAGAGTTATAGAAAAGATAGAGATTGGACTCTTGTAAACATGAGTTTACATGGGAATCAAAAGAAGACTCTAACCACTGAAGTTACGTCACTCAATCCGGATGCTTTCTTAGTTCAAGATATCTTAAGGAATTCAGTCATGTTGAAGAGTGGAGATACAAGAAGTATTACGGCTCAGTTGACCCTCATTACATACTACATTATGGAGGATGAGCTTTTTGATGTGGCGGACTTCATACTCTCCCAGATTAGGTATGCGTATAGATTAAAGCATCCAAGATGGGTGAAGGTTCATACGCTGCCAATGGGGGCGATAATTCAGCGTGTACTCTATAAGAAGTACGGATGGATAGCGCAAAGTTCTTATTTGGATGATTGTTATCCGGAGATATATTATACGGGTTCGATGAAAGTGAAGAAGACGCAGAAAAAGGCTCATCCGGGAATTGAGATTCGAGAGCCGCCATTGCCTAGGGCAGGATCACTACGAGAGTCCATTGATAATTTACGTGATTCATTAGAGGATCACAAGAAGGAAGTGAAGAAGGACCGTAGTTGAATGCAGAAGTTTATGAAGTTTCTCGTCAAAGGTCTGAAGTTGAAGCCAACGCCAGAGGAAGAGGCCGAATGGCAAGTTCTGGACGAAGAACCGCCACGCCAATCAGTGAGGCGGACTCGCCGTGGTAAAGCCGTGAGACGAGGACCTCCAGAAGATTGTCCAGAGAGCAGCGGGGCTGGTTATGAAGATTCAGAGTAGTTTCATCAGGTTGCTGCTGCTGGGAGATGTCGGAAATTTCCGACATCCACTGTCGCCTGGGCGACAGTGAACTTCTTCAGATCTATTGCTGTTTAATGAACTTGATCCTTATGTTGTTTTCTACTGTTTTTATTTGAACAATATTGATGTAATATTAATGATGTTTGAATTTTTTTTTAAGTCTTTTTTAAATTCTATTGTTTGATTTTTAAAATTTAGGCTTTTGCTTTTTAAATTGTTTAGGTTTTGTGATAAAATTTTTTTTTTTTAATTTTATAGGCTTTAAATAGTGATATATTCATCGTGAAATGTCTAGAATTCCCAATTCTAGCCTAAGCATAGAAAAACGGGAATCCGGTAACGGCTTAGTGAATATATCCGCTAGTTGATTTTCCGTGCCTATAAAGTTGATTTTTATATTACCTTTCTTAATATGATCACTTATAAAATGATGTCGGACATCTATATGCTTAGATCTAGAATGTAATATGGGATTGTTAGTTAAGTCTATAGCACTTTTATTGTCACACTTTAATTCTACACTACTTTGTTGCATGCCAAAATCTTCTAATGTTTGTGACATCCAAAGAGCTTGGGCACAACAACTACCTAGTGCAATATATTCGGCCTCGGTAGTAGAGAGGGCAACAGAATTCTGTTTCCTACTCGACCATGAAATAAGTGAAGGGCCGATAAAGTGACAAGTGCCACTAGTGCTTTTCCTATCTAAAGAACATCCCGCGTAATCGGAATCCGAAAAACCATGTAAAATAAAAGAATCATTATGAGGATACCATAAACCTAATTTTGATGTTCCTATGAGATATCTAAAGATACGTTTCACCGCTTTTAAATGTGATTTTAGGATTAGCTTGAAATCTAGCACATAAACAAACGGCAAACATAATATCAGGTCTAGATGCGGTTAAATACAATAAAGACCCTATCATACTTCTATAAAGGGTTTGTTCAATTGAAACACCACTTTCATCTTTTCCTAATTTTAGTGAAGTACTCATAGGAGTGTTTGCATGCTTAAGGTTTTCAAATCCAAATCTTTTTAACATATCATGAATATATTTGGTTTGACATATAAAAATTCCATCATGTTTTTGTGTAATTTGAAAACCTAGAAAATATGAAAATTCTCCAACCATACTCATTTCAAATTCATTTTTCATAATTTGAACTACTTCATTACACAACTCTTCATTAGTGGCTCCAAAAATAATATCATCAACATAAACTTGTAAAATAACTAAATCATGATCAATTTGCTTAATGAAGAGTGTAGAATCAGCACTTCCTATTTTATAATCGTGCTTTAACAAATATTGAGTTAATCGATCATACCAAGCACGAGGCGCTTGTTTTAATCCATAAAGCGCTTTATCTAATTTATAAACATAATTTGGATATTTCTCATTTATAAAGCCAGGGGGTTGTTCTACATAAACCTCTTCTTTTATATACCCGTTTAAAAATACGGTTTTGACATCCATTTGATATAATTTAAATCTTTTAAAACAAGCAAATGCAAGAAATATCCTAACCGCTTCTAATCTTGCTACGGGTGCAAAAGTTTCATCAAAATCTACCCCTTCAATTTGTGCATAACCTTTTGCAACTAATCTGGCTTTATTTCTAATAATTCTAGATTCATTATCCATTTTATTTTTAAAAATCCACTTAACACCAACTACAGGACGATTTTTGGGTCGTTCTACAAGATTCCAAACCTTATTACGTTCAAATTGATTCAGTTCTTCATTCATAGCTAAAAACCAAAATTCATCATTTAAAGCGGTGGAAACATCTTTTGGTTCTATTTCAGAGACAAAACAAAGGTTTGAAAATAAAACATGTAGCGATGAATGAGTACTAACCCCTTTTTGCGGATCTCCAATGATAAGCTCCTTTGGATGATCCTTTGAAAATCTCAATTCACTTGGAGGCACATATTCTTCTCTTTCTTCTTCTCTTTCTTCTTCTCTTTCTCCTTCTCTTTCTTCTCCTTTTTCTTCTTCATTTTCTCTAAGTTCTTCATCATCATTCTCCACCGAAGGAAAGGGATCATCTTCTTTTCCTGTTATTTTCTTTTCTACACATGAAGCAAACTCATCAAACCTAACATGAATGGATTCTTCAACTATTTTTGTTCTTTTATTAAAAATCTGATAAGCTTTACTAGTTGAAGAATAGCCAATAAAAATACCTTCATCACATTTTTCATCAAATTTTCCTAAGGAATCTTTAGAATTCAAAATAAAACATTTACAACCAAAAACTTTGAAATAAGAAACATTTGGTTGTTTATTAAAAATTAATTCATAAGGAGTTAATTTTAAAATAGGGCGAAGCATTACTCTATTTATTACATAACATGCCGTGCTAACCGCTTCAGCCCAAAAAGATTTTGGTAATTTGAATTCAGATAACATTGTACGAGCTAACTCTTGAAGAGTTCTATTTTTCCTCTCCACTACACCATTTTGCTGTAGTGTGCGTGGAGCGGAAAATTCATGTTTAATTCCTAACTCCGTACAAAAAGAAATGAACTTTTCATTTTCAAATTCTCCTCCATGATTCGATCGTATGCGTTTAATTTTTAACTCAAATTCATTTTGAATACGCAAACATAATTTTGAAAATTCTGAAAATGCTTCGGATTTGGAGGTTAGAAATAAAGTCCAACAAAAACGAGAATAATGATCAATCAAAACAAATGTGTATTTTCTACCTCCTAAGCTAGAAATTCCAATTGGCCCAAATAAGTCCATATGTATTAATTGAAGTGGCCTAGTGGTAGAAATAATGTTTTTACTTTTGAAAGATGATTTTGAAAATTTTCCTTTTTGGCAAGGCACACATAGTGAAGAAGATAAATTTCCATTTAGCAAAGGTAAACCTTTAATTAATTTATCTTTTGAAAGTTTTGAAATTAACTTGGCACTAGCATGTCCAAGTCGCCTATGCCATAAATCGAATTCATCATTTTTTGATAAAAAACATTTTAAGGTAGAATTTGAAAAATCAAGAAATTTAATCATATATACATTATGACATCTAGGTGCGGTAAAAATAATTTCATTTGTTTTGGAATTAATAATTTTGCATAAATTTGTAGAAGATTCAAATAAAACATTTAAACCCTTATCACATAATTGACTAATAGAAATCAAATTATGCTTTAATCCTTCTACAAATAAAACATTTGAAATTGAAAAATTTTCGTTACTCGCAACTCCGATGCCGATGATTTTTCCTTTTCCATTGTCTCCGAATGTAACAACTCCTCCTTTCTTCATCTCTAGGCTAAGGAACTTTTCTTTATTGCCCGTCATGTGCTTTGAACAACCCGAGTCCAAGTACCACACGTCTTCTTTGTCCTTAGCCTGCCAACATACCTAGAAAGAAGAGGTGAGTAAAGATCTGGTTACCCAAGTGGTTCCACCCATAGTATAGGTAGAAGCCTTAGGCACCCAGATTTGTTTGATTTTACTTTTTCCTTCTTTCCAGCAAGAGTCCGTAGTGTGACCAAATCTATTGCATTTGGCGCATGTAATGTATTTAGAGGAGTATTACTTTTCTGGACTTTTACTGGATGAGGATGCAGTATTTAACAATTCATTAATTTTAGAATTTTTAAAAGTGAATTTTCTGGACTTTTCACTGTCGCCGGCGACAGTGGTTGTCGCCGGGCGACAGCTTCCAGATGTGTATCTGAGCCCAAACCTTCCAGATCCATGGCGTTGGTATCCTAAGATCATATCCAGTGATCTTCGGCCCATTCCAAATTTTTTCATGGCTAGTATTAAGTCATGAATCTGGTTTTTCATTTGTGTATTCTCGGATACTAGATTTACGCATCTACGTTCAAAAGATTTCTTTCCCTCATGGACTTTGGAGATTGAAGATTTCAGATCTCTCTCTAAAATCTCATTCTTGTTAGTAAGAATTTTTATTGTAGAATGAGATTTGGAAAGAGATTCTTCAAGTTCATTAATTCTTCCCAAAAAGTGATCACACTCTTGGCAAGAGATATCTCTTTTTCCAATAGTTTTAATTTCCCTTAACAATTTTTTATTTTCTTTAAGTAAAATGTCATTTTCAGATTTAAGAAGATCATTGTCTTTTAAGCTTTTTTCAAAAAATTTGCAAGTCTTTAAAAATTCAGAAAACAATTCATCATAGGTTGGAGGAGTTACCTCAGTGTCGCTTTGGACACTGCATTCGTCATCAGATATGACGCTCTTTCCCATTAAGCATATGTTGGCCTCCTCTTCTTTACTTGAGTCGGAACTGCTCGCATCCTCAGAAGTAGTATCATCCCAGGTTTCCGCCTTCAACACCTTCTTCGACCCTTTGTGCTTCTTTTCTTTAAGTTCTTTCAAGTACTTTGGACACTTGCTTCGAATGTGTCCTAACTTCTTGCAGTGATAGCACTTTGGTGGCGGTCTCTCTTCCTCCTCATCGCCTTCCTTTCCTTTTTTCTTCCTAAAGGTCTCCTTCTTAGAATACTTCTTAAACGAATTCCTTCTCTCCGGATTTTTCATAAATTTTCTAAATTTTTTAACAAATAAACTTTCCTCATCTTCTTCATCCTCCTCAGAATCACTAGTTTCTTCCTTCTTTGATCTTAGAGCCAATCCCTTCTTCCTTGGCTCCATATACTCTTGTTGTTGAATTTTCAATTCAACTTCATGAGTTTTCAAGTTCCCAGTGAGGCTCTCCAATTGTAAGGTCTTAAGATCATGTGACTCGGAAATTGCAGTCAATTTAGGATTGATCTTCGGGGGAAGTGATCTTAAGATTTTCCTTACCAAATCTCCATTTGAGAACACCTTTCCTAGCACCTTTGAGTCGTTCACGATTTTTGTAAATCGTGTGTACATCGTATCAATCTCTTCATCTACCTCCATTTTGAACCTTTCAAATTCAGATTCCAGTTGAAATAGCTTTGAATCCTTTACCTGCGAAGTACCTTCATGAGTGATTTCTAATAAATTCCAAATTTCAAATGCAGTATTACAAGCACAAACTCTATTAAATTCAGTGCGATCTAGTGCGCAAAATAAAGCATTCATGGCTTTTGCATTGTTCTTACATTTTAATTTATCGTTGTCATCCCACTTGTCTTTGGGCTTATCCATGGTTACATCTCCTACAACAAATGTTGGAGAAGTGTAACTTGATTCTACCATATTCCAGACTTCTATATCTAGCGCAATTAGAAAATAACGCATACGTGTTTTCCAATAATTATAGTTTGTGCCCGTAAAAAGTGGTGGCCTACTAATTCCTTGCCCCTCAACGAACGCGTGATCGTTGTGCGCCATTACTCCCGGTGGTAAAACCGTTTTGGAGTAACCTGCCTCTGATACCACTTGTTGGATCGTATAACGCCCTTAGAGGGGGGGTGAATAAGGGTGTGTCTAAAAATTAATTTTTACTTAGTAATTTTTTTTTTAAAGAGATTTTACTTTACTAAAAAATTACTTATAAATACTTTCAAACCAATGCAACTTTAGTATTAAACCAAAACACAAATTTCTAAGATAAAGATTATGCCACCAAATATGTAATTAAAGAAAAAGACATAATTATATTAATCATGAAATTTGAGTACAATAAAAATGATCTTAACAATGCTTAAGATCAAGGCACAATTATGTTAACAAAAAATTCTACAATTTTGGTTTACCAATCCTTCTCCCAAGGATCGGAAGGCTATCGCTTGTCTTTCCCAAGACCAAGCCCAAGCCTATCCTCTAGATCTTCCCAAGATCCATACGTAGCACACAAGTCCACGATTTCCCACCAAGCCACGCAAGGACTTGGACGCTCCGCACAAGGAAGCAATTTTCCCCTAAGCCGCGTAAGGACTTAGACGCCGCACGCAAGACGACGATTTCTCTACCAATACAAAATGAAAAGAATGTGAATGAAAATACAATATGAAAAGAACAACTCCCTAGAAGATCAGATCTCTGAACGGATTGTTGAAGCCTTGAGATGATCGATGATGTAGAAGCGCGCCCGATCTCGTCTTCAATCTTCAATCCTTCTTTGCACAAATGGGAGTTGAAGAGGTTCTGGAGCTCTCTGGTTCGTATGTACTCAGGAAGGGACTTGGAATTCTCAAAAGCTACTTTTGCACGAACACAAGGAGGCAATTTATAGAAAATCGCTGTCGCCTGGGCGACAGTGACTGTCGGAATTTTCCGACAGCGTTAAACTGCCGCTGGAGTGGCGTCGTGCGGGCAGTTGCTGTAACCGTCGAGCTGTCGCCTGGGCGACATCGATGTCGGATTTCCGACAGTGCAAAATTGCCGATCGTGGGTGGTGTCGTGGGCAGTTGTTGTAACCTCCGAGCTGTCTCCTGGGCGACATCGCTGTCGGAATTCCGACAGCTCAAAACTGACTTTCGTCGAGCTGCCGTGGAGGGAAGTAGTTGTAACTTCTCTGCTGTCGCCTGGGCGACAGCGGCTGTCGGAATTTTCCGACAGTGCAATTTTCCCACATTCAAATTTAGCTCCAGCAGAAATGTGAACATCTCATACATGTTACCTGCACACCATTAATAAAAATAGAATCAAATACAAACGGGACTTTGTTATTATCAAACCGGAGGAGTGTGAAACGCATGCTCCAACAAATTTCCTTCAGGAAAATGGCTGGTCTCAGTGCTTGAGGTGTGGGGAAGAGGAAGGAAAAGTGATCAGCTCTTGGAATGAGGGAAAGAAGTTCGAGGTTAAGGGAGGAGAGAGAAAATAGAGGCTGATTTGACTAGAATTAATGGGAAAAATACTTCTCATACTTTGGATTTCACAACACCGCCATGTGTCGCTATCCTATAGGACCACCTTGATTACAAGACATAAAATAGACTATTATAACCCAAATAAGCCTTTTCTGGACGGCGCGCATCCGGACACAATGATGCAGTCAAAATAAAATGGTACGGGATCGATACTCGGCGAACTCGTCGAGTGGTCTCAACGAATCGTCAAGACCTCTCGATGAATCATCAAGACCTCTCGATGAATCGTCGAGACCTCTTGATGAATCGTCGATTCCCACTTGAGGAATCGTCGAGTCCCACTCAATGGGTCATCGAGTCCCTACTCAACAAATTTGTCGAGTCCCACTCAATGAATCGCCGAGTCCTCTCGACGAAACGTCGAGTCCTCTTGATGAATTGTCGATTCCTATCGATGAATCGTCGAGTCCTCTCGACAAATCGTCGAGTCCACTCGACGAATTGTTGAGTCCACTCGATGAATCATCGTGTCAAACCTTTTTCGCGCTGACATTTTTCCTCGATCAAGTGCACCACGAGCCAGCGTCAACTTACCAAACATACGTTCGAGGGGCCTAGCACGAATCGGGACATTACAAGAGAATATTAAGATACCTTAAGGGAACTTCTAATCATGGCCTTTGGTATCTAGAAGTGATGATTTTGAACTAATTGGTTTTTCAGATACTGATTTTGCATGATGCAAAGAAGACAGGAAAAGCACTTCAGGTACCTATCAATTTTTAGGAAAGATGTTGATTTCTTGGAGCAGCAAGAAGCAGACAAGTGTGGCAATCTCCACATCTGAATCAGAATATATTTCAGCTGGGAGTTATTGTGCCCAACTACTATGGATTCAGCATCAGTTGGAAGCTTACAACATCAAGATAAGAAAAACAGCTATGTACTGTGACTCTTCCAGTGTAATTTCAATTGCTAAGAACCCTGTGTCATATAGCAGGACTAAGCACATTGAAATCAGATATCATTTCATCAGGAAGCATGTTGAAAAGAAATATATTTGTCTTTAGTTTGTCCCCATAGACAATCAAGTGGCAGATATATTCATTAAGCCCCTTGATGAAGCTAAATTTAACTTCTTTAAATTTGAGCTTGGTATGCTGAACTAAGAGAAAGCATATCAATTTTATACTATATGCTTATTATGGTGCTTATGCATGCTGATAGTTTATATAGGTGTAGTCAATAATACCTAGAGGGGGGTGAATAGGTTTTACTTATTTTCTTTATATAATCCTAATGTATCTAGCTGCAGAAAACTCAATCACAGAAAGCACACAAGGATTTATAGAGGTTCCTCAAGACAGGGTGTCTTGAGTAGTCCTCTTTCCCCCTTGACCTTTCTAACAGTGAGTTAGACAAGGCCACAAACTCCAATCTCAGCTCCTTGAGCTTACACCACAAGTTCCTCAAAACTTCTCAGATCAAGAGTGATCCTACCTCAGGCACATCAGCCCTACACTCAGGCTCAGCAGCCCTACACCTCAGGCACAGCAGCCTTATAGCTCAGAGTTATGCAACTCCTACCACTAAGAAATCCCACAGATTTCCTACCTCAGACCTATCAAGAAGTCCTACCACTCAAGCTGTCAACACAGCTTTACACACAGGCTCAACAGCCTTTCACTCAGGCAACAATGCCTTACAAAGATATAATAGAGTTTGAACTAAATACAGAAGACAAAAGATTTACTCTTAGGTCTTCTGAATCCTTTCTTCAGATCTAAAAACAGCAGCTTCAGATTTGTATCACCTTGATCTTCTCCTTCAGCAAAGCAGAAGATCAACTTGCCCTTCTTGAGTTTGTACATGAAGAGCTAACTAATCTCCCTTAGAAGATTAACTTCAGCTTCAGAGAACAACTTCAACTAGCTGAAACGTGAATGATCGATTGCGGCGGGCATCAAAAGTTTTTCAATGGAATAGTAGTGGTTGTTGTGCCCTAGCTTCTTCTTTTATACCTTCAGAAGGCTTCAACGGCTATATCGATTCTCCTGACACAGTATGGGGAAGATTGGAGTTGCTTTTCCCTTTCTATTGTCGTTTGCGCCAAAAGCAGATCCCATCAGCACATTTGGGTCTGTCTCAGCGGTTGGGCTGAGACAGCTTCCAGTCTCAGCGGCAGCTTCAGTCCCCTTCTCAGCGGTTGCTCCAGTCTCCTTCTCAGTGGATCCGCTGAGACGGCTCCTCATCTCAGCGGTTCTGACCCTTCGTCTCAGCGGTTCTGCTGAGACAGATCTTTATCTTCTTGTAGATGATTTCTTCTTATCTAAGGCCATGTTTGGCCCTTCCTTTTGAGTCACCTATGCCTGTATATCCTACACAAGTATAGCTTTGTTAAATACAATATGTCCTTAGCATTGAGAGTGATGCCTCTTCAAATCAAGGTAATATTGAGGGCAATATACCCAACAATCTCCCCCTATTTGAAGAAGGCAGAACATCCCCAATGCTAAGGTATATAAACATCAAAAACATATCTTGATCTGTAGCAAAGGCCCTAACACCCTAGGCATTTGCACTGGCCCTTTCTCCCCCTTTCTCCCCTTTCTCCAGCATTGGTACTGGCCCTATCTCCCCCTTTCTGGTTTCTTCAACCTTAACCTGCTATGGATAGAGGGACAACATATAAAGACCCTTTGGATCAACCTATAGGCTAACCTATACACTCTTAGCATTTGCCAACTTCCCCTCAACCTGAGCAGGGAATTTACTCCCCCTCAATTGGAGAGCTATTTTCTGTAATAGCTGATCCATTTCAATTTGAACATCCCATTTAAGCTATAGAATACTAAAGATAATAAATACAGAGTATATATATCAATAGTAACAAACATAATATTATGATCAGAATATGAAATATCATTTCACTTTAAATGTTCAGTGCAGACATTAAAAAAAATTCAACTTATAGTTGTACATTCAATCCAAAAAAAAAAATTCAAGGCTGGTTCTTCTAAGATGGACCCTAGGAAGAGCTTTCTCCATCTGTAGACTTTCTTTTCCTAGCTTCAGCAGCAGCCTTGATCTTCTCCTTTACTTTGAAGTACAGAAGTGGCTTGGGAAGATATCTTGTGGGAATCCTTAAAGGAGTTTCCCTTCTTACCATGTTTTCTTTGAGAATCCTTTCCCTTAAAGATTCCCTTTCAAGGTGTTTGATCCACTCAGCAGCTGAATAGACATGGTCAAAGTCCTTCATTGGATTGCCATGGCTCACCCAGTTATTGACAACAATTGTGTCCAACTCCAGATTGTCATCTTCATGGAGTGGATCCTCTAATCTTTCCATTCTTTTCTGTGGCATGTATTCTTCAGCGGTTTGAATACCCTCTACCCTCCGCCTCTTTGCTGCTCTCTTATCAGCAATCAGATTTGATTGACTTTGGAAGTCAAAGTCTTCATCTCTGTTAGGGTTCAAGACTGGAAGATTCAAATCAATTCTTCTTCCTTGCAGCACTTTTAAGGTTGAGTCCCATTGATTATCAGTGACCTTTCTGACCATGGTAAAGATATTTTCTTGAATAGCACTGGAAGCATTGTTGACCACTTCCACCACTTGCTTGTTGGCTTCTTCTTGATTGGAGAGTATCAGTTTATGGGAGGAATCCATGTTGTTATACAGCTATATGTGAGCTCCTTTCAGCTTAGCATGTAGATTGAGAATTTTCTCCTCCCCTTCTTTGCTATTTTCCACTATCTTCTTCTCTATTTCAGAATGTTGATTCAATATGGATTGAGAGAGAGTTTGAAAGGTGATGTCCACGTCATCTAAAATGTATTCCTTTGCCTTGTCAATGTGGGACTCGACTTGGCTGCTTGATGTGTTGACCACTTGTGCCATTCTGGCAACAGCTTTTTCCCAGACATTTTCATTTTTGTAGACCTGATTCTGTATATATGTGATGTCCTTTGTGGAATCCCCTTGATGGTCTGCAATATTCTTCAGAACTGTGTGCTGGGCAGCAACAGTATTTTTGGCCATTTCAAACCATCTTGTCATCTGCAGAAGGATATGATCTGATGCAATTTTGACATCATTAACCTGGGCATTCAGCTCAGTTCTTACTACAACCACTCTTGACTCCATTCTTTGCTCACTGGCCTGGATCTCCTGAGTCAATGCAGCTCTTGTTGCATACAATTCATCCCTTATCTGAGCAGAGACATCATGGACCTTTTCAGCAACAATCTCTTTCATAGACAACATCTGACCCTCAATCATGGTTTGTATTGAGTTTAACAGGTCAGATGTGTCCAGAACAGCAGCTGGTTTTGCCTGGGTCAGATCCTTTTCAACCAGCTTTTCAGCTCCACTTTGAGCATTAGCCCTTCCATTATCAGGGATCTGCTCCCCCTCAGATGGGGCATTAAGTGTACCTTGTAGATTTGGAGGGGTTGATTCCTATTGATGATCTCCCCCACTAGCAAACCCACCTCCTTCTTCATAGGCTGGGCTATGCTCCCCCTCACTTGGGGCATCCATAGGAGGAGAATTTTGTCTAAGGTTACCTGAAAAATGATTGATGAATTAGACACCTAGACTATATTATTGATAGAGAAGAGAGGCCTAACTGAAATCCTAATTTACCATGGATAGGTGAGTTGGGAAATTCATCTTCAGCTTGAGGAACAGCTGGATCAGCATTCATCTGAGATGGCTCAGGATTGGGCTCAACTATTCCTTGGGGCTCCTCATCTCTTCTTGTCCTGGGGACATCTTCATTATCTAGGTTCATTGGGTTGCTGCCAGATCTAAGGTCAGACCCATGAATATCCTCATTGTCAGACCCATCTGACTTTGAGGATGAATCTGATTTCTATTGGGATGACTCTTTCTTCTTTTCCTTTGCCACAGATGGCTGGCTCATAGGGAGCACTCTGGAGAATCTAGCCAGAGTCTTAATGTCCATTCTTTTGAGATAATGGAGATTTGACCCCTTGGAGTGTGCAAAGGTCTCTGAATGACTATTCTGTAGGTACAGAGATAGTATTCTTCCCATATTGGGGGCTTATAGAGATTCCTTTATCCTTTGAAAAATAACTTCTCCCCATGAGGTTTTCTTGGACAGAATTATCCTAGTCATTAGTTCAAACATGAACTGTGAGACAGTATCATGTGAACCTGGCTTGCATAGGATAGCTTTGCCCACTATATCAAACAACAGCTTCCCCTGTTGATTGAAGAACTTCCTCCTTAGACAACTGGTTTTAGTATCATTGTATCCTGTCCACTTTAGGGCAGTCTGCTTATCCTTTTCAGATATCTCCTCCTCTTCAGTTTTACTGCAGGGAGTTAATTTCAGTCCCTTCTCCAACCTTTTAGCTGTAATCTTTATCTTCTCATTTCCTATCTTGGACTTCAGGATGGTTTTGGAGGGAGATAATTTGACATGGTTGAACCATTCCAGAACTTCAGTTCTGAGAATGCAGCAAGGTTCAGACAGCATATGCTCCAAACCTTAAGCTTCCATTAGATGGATCACATGTCTTATTTCTTCTGAGGCATGAGAGAATCCATCTCTGACGAGTTCATAGCCCTCCAGGAGATCTTTTGAACTTTTTGGCGCCATGGAAGCAGAAACTCGAGGCGCTGAGACGGGAGAGAAGATAAATCATCTCGGCGGCTAAGGTTTTGGCTTTGTGGTGTGTTTTAAGTTACAGTGTATCTATTTATAGAATTTCAGTTTCGTTTTTATTAACCCTGGGCTTTTAGACTTAATTACTTTATTATGTTAAGGAGTTTTGGGTTAATTATCAGATTTCATATTGAACATACCCCGTCTCAGCGGTTCAGCTAAGACGGAGACCTAGGCCGCTGGGATAGTGAACTGTCAACCGCTGGGACATTTTGCTTGTCTCAGCGGTTCAGCTGGGACAGTGAACTGTCAACCGCTGGGACAGTTTGCTCGTCTCAGCAGTTCAGCTGGGATTTTTCTCAGCTGATTCAGCTGAACATACTCCTGCAGTTTAGCTGATCATAGGGTTTAGACCTAATATAGATATTTTGGCTGAAGATGTGTCCTAGTCATGTCACTAAGTTGTAGTGTACAATAATGTAAAGTTTGATAATTCACCATTCATAATCAACAATAGTGACAGCTACTACTCATACATTTAGGACTATTCTATACTAAGCATGTCAAGATCAATTTTGAAAGCATTGAATTTAGATTCATCCAGTGGCTTTGTAAAGATATCAGCTACTTGTGTGTCAGTGGGGATAAATTGAAGACAGATGTCTTTACACTCTACATGTTCTCTAATAAAGTGATATCTAATCTCTATGTGCTTAGTCCTTCTATGAGAGACAGGATTTTTAGCAATAAATATTGCACTGGATGAATCACAATACAAAGGAGATTCCCTTACCTTGAGGTTGTAATCCTCCAATTGATGTTGTGTCCAAAGGAGTTGTGCACAACAGCTACCTGCAACAATGTATTCAAACTCAGTTGTGGATATTGCAACACTGGTTTATTTCTTGCTGCTCCAAGATATCAATCTTCTCCCTAGGAATTGACAAGTACCACTTGTACTCTTCCTGTCTTCTTTGCAACCTGCAAAATCTGCATCTGAAAAGCCTATTAGTTCAAAGTAATTGTTCTTAGGGTACCAAAGGCCAAGATGCAAGCTTCCCTTAAGGTATCTCAAAATCCTCTTCACAGAGGTGTAGTGAGATTCCTTAGGACATGCTTGATACCTAGCACAAACACATGTAGAATACATAATGTCTGGCCTACTAGCAGTCAAGTATAATAGGGATCCAATGATGCATCTGTACATGGACTCATCAAAGGCCTTTCCTTTTTCATCCTTGTCTAATGATACATTAGACCCCATGGGTGTTCTCATGGTGGAGGCTGATTCCATCCCAAATTTCTTGATGAGCTCCTTAGTGTACTTGGTCTGGGAGATGAAAATTCCATCATCAGACTGTTTCACTTGGAGCCCAAGGAAATATTTGAGCTCACCCACACTGCTCATTTCAAACTCCCCCTACATTAGATTGGCAAATCTCTTGCAGAGGTTGTCATCAGTAGACCCAAATATTATGTCATCAACATAAATTTGGACTAAGAGACACTTGCCCCTTGTTTCCCTAAGAAACAATGTGTTATCAATCTTTCCCCTCATGAACTTGTTCTTGAGGAGAAAGTTGGACAAAGTCTCATACCAAGCTCTTGGAGCTTGCTTGAGACCATATAATGCTTTCCTAAGAAGGTAAACATGAGAAGTTAGAGTTGGATGCACAAAACCTGAAGGCTGTTCAACATATACCTCTTCCTTCAAGTCTCCATTGAGGAAGGCTGATTTGACATCCATCTGGTAGACTTTGAACCTCTTGTGGGCAGCATAGGCAAGGAATAGCCTAATTGCTTCCAACCTTGCAACTGGTGCAAAGGTTTGATCAAAGTCTATACCTTCCTCTTGCATGTATCCTTTGGCTACTAATCTGGCCTTGTTCTTGATGATTGTACCATTCTCATCAAGCTTGTTCCTGTATACCCATTTGGTGCCAATCACATTGTGTCCCTGATGTCTTGGCACCAGCTTCCATACTTTGCATCTCTTGAATTGTAGGAGCTCTTCTTGCATGGCTTCAATCCAGAAGATGTCTTGATTGGCCTCTTCAAACTTCTTAGGCTCCATTTGAGAAAGGAAGCTCAAGAATAGTGCTTCATTATGAGCTCTACTTCTTGTCAATATGCCTTGGGTATGATCTCTAATTATAAGATCTCTTGGATGATCTCTCAGGTGCCTTGCAGCAGCTGGAAGAGGATCCTCTGGAGGCTGTGGTTGTTCCACTGGTTCAGCTGTGACTTCACCCTCTTGTACCTCTTCTTCTTCAGGAATTGCAGCAGCTGTTTGTGTTTTGCTGCTGCTGGGCCTATCTTGGACAGTCAGCTCATGCATCCCTTCTTCATTTCCTGTCAAAATAGAAGAACTAGACCATTCTTTGTAGAGAAGGCTGGTCTCATCAAACACAACATGCATAGATTCTTCTACAACATGGGTTTTCTTGTTATAAACTCTATAAGCTCTACTATGTGAGCTATACCCAACAAGAACCCCCACATTGCATTTTTCTGCAAACTTTGTTAATTAAGATTTTCCATTATTTAGAATGTAGCATTTGCAACCAAAGATTCTAAAGTAAGAAATTGTAGGTTGTTTGCCTTTCAGAATCTCATAAGGGGTTCTCCCAAGGACCTTATTGATGGAGGCTCTATTGAGAACATAACAGGCTGTATTGACTGCCTCAGCCCAGAAGTATTCTGGGAGTGAGGAGTCACTAAGCAATGTTCTCCCAGCTTCTATCAAGGTCCTATTCCTCCTCTCAGCCACACCATTTTGCTGTGGAGTCCTTGGGTAGGAGAACTCTTGGGTGATACCAAATTCTTGACAAAATTTTGTCATGGCTTCAGATTGAAATTCCGTGCCAAGGTCAGTTCTTGTCCTGACCACAGTACATAGTAGATCATTCTGAATTGCCTTGACATAATTTATAAAGACATGTAAGGTATCTGACTTCTTCTTAAGGAAGAATACACATGTATACTTTGAATGATCATCTACAATTACCAAGGTATACAACTTCCCACCTAGGCTCTGAATTGGCAAAGGACCAAACAAGTCCATGTGCAATAGGTATAAACACCTTTCAGTATCCTTGGAGCCAATACTTTTAAAGGTGGTCCTAGTTTGCTTACCCATTTGGCAAGCATGACAGGGACCACTTTTAACACATTTTAGTTTAGGACTATTTCTAACAAGGTTTTTATAAAATAATCTATAGATTGTCTTATAGTTAATGTGGGCAAGTCTCTTGTGCCATTGGACACAAAGTGACTCACTTTCATTAGCTACAAGGCACACAGAAGAGATAGAATAATTGCAAATGAAGTCTAAGCAATAAACATTTCCACTCCTAGTGCTTGAGAGAATGGTCTCCAAGTCATTAGACTTTTTGATCAAGCACTTGTCATTGTGGAATTCAATGACATAGCCTAAGTCACATAGTTGGCTTATGCTTACAAGGTTGTGTGGCAACCCTTCAACATAAGCTACCCTTGTGATTGAGACTATGCCATTTGAAATCATACCATATCCATTGGTGACTCCTTTTTCAGATCCACCAAAGATAACTTTGGGTCCATTCTTCACTGGATGCTAATCCTTTAGAAGATCCTTAGTTCCTGTCATGTGCCTTAAGCACCCACTGTCCAAGTACCATATTTGGTTGAGACTGGTACTTGAAATAACCTGCAGCACAAAATTTAATGTACCTTAGGATCCCAACTGACTTTGGGTCCTAGGTTCATGTTAACACCATAGGGGATATTCCTAGAAAGGGCTGGTTTGGCTTGAGGTTCAATCTTTGCCTTTGGCACATTGGGGTTGTGCCAACAATCAATTGCAAAGTGTCCCACTTTGCCACAGCACCAACACTCATGAATGTTGTATCTTCTCTTCTGAGCATTTCTTGAGGATTGTGCAGCACAGTCCTTATGTCCAGGAATAGATACAACAGCATTCTTCCTGTTCCTCTCAACAATGATTTGACTGAATGTCATTCTGTGTGCTGTCTTAATGTTCTTTGTCCTGATGGCATCAGCTTGCAATGGCTTGGCAGCCATACAAGATGTGATGGCATCTGACACTGAGCACTCAGACATGTTTACAGATTTGGCAGCAGTCATTTTCTTGACTGATTCAACCTTAGAAGGGCTTGCCTTCTTATTCATGAATGATGTGGCTGAAGTACCAAAAACAAATGGTCCATGTTGGGCCATTTGAATTTCCTCATGGGGAGCCTTCATGGCACTCAATCCCATTCCCTTTCTTCCATTATATGAAGGAGCATTTTCCTTCCTATAGCACCTCTCATTCTTCTAGTGACCATAAATGCTTTCATGGTCATACCTGTTGGAGGGAAGTATTACCTTTTGAAAGGTGGGTTGAGGCTTAGCCTTCTCCTTGCTCTTTACTCCACTCCCTTCTCCTACTTCCATTTTATTGAACCCTAATCCTCTCCTATTGGTTTGAAAGGAGAAGGTGTCAATAATAGGTAGCAAAGATTTGGGCTTGGAGAATTGAGCCACCAGCATCCTCTCCTTGAGGAGCTTTTCTTCAAGATTCTTAATGATCTTGTTCTTGTGGCTTATAGTGTCCACATGGATGATTGACATTCCCTTTAGCTTGCCAATCTCCTTGCTCATTAGAGCAAGCTGGGTAGCATGCTCAATGCACTCAGATTTTGATTGCTTTAGGGAAGTAATTTCTTGGGCTTGCCTCTTGGCTAGCTTTTTGCTCTTTTTCAGAGCTTCCAGGAGTGCACCATACCTATCAATCAATTGATTGACATCCTCCTCAGAATCTGATTCACTTCCAACTTTAGATGGAGGAGATTCAGATTCTGGACCTATTTCATAATCAGAAGAAGAAGAAATTCAGTGTATCAATACCTGCTCATGTTCTGAATTGCTGTGGTTGTCCTCATTTTCAGTTATAGCCATCAGCCCATGGTCTTCTAGAGTGTCCTCATCCTCCTCTACATCACTATCAGAATGTGATAGAGGGTCCCTGATTCCTATCCTAGCAGCAGGACAGTCTTCTTCCTCCTGATCAGCAAACAGCCCCAAGTAGGCTTCCTCCTCACCATCTGAATCTAAAGATGAAGATTCCGATTCACTCCAGCTTTTGCCTTTCTTAGCTAGGAAGGATTTTTCTCCCTTCCTCTCCTTCTGGTGATGAGGTTTCTTGTCACCTCTTTCCTTTCTCTTGACTGGACAGTCAGCAATGACATGTCCAGGCTTACTGCAGCAATAGCAAATTATGTTAGTTGAAACATGTTTACTAGATTTAGAGTCATACTTGTCCCCTTTGGGATGTTGCCTCTCGGATCTGTAATGATCCTTCTTGGGATGAGAAGAGAAGGAAGGTTTGTTCTTCCATTGTTTCCTCCTGATCATCTTCTTGAACTGCCTTGTGAAGGCAGCAAACTCCTCATCTGAAGAGGAGCTGTCAGAATTGCAGCTCTCAGATTTCTCAGATTCAGCAGCCTTTCTTGGAGGTGACTGCACTCTAACCTTGTTCTTCTTAGAGCTTTCATCTTTGAGAGCAACAGATCTCTCCCTTGTGTGAGCCCTGGAGGAAGTGTCCTCCTCCTTTCTTGCAGAGTGCTGCATCTCATATGAGAGCAGTTTCCCAAACAGTGTATGGGTAGGGGTTTCTCCAAGCCTTGCCCCTTCTCTGATTGCACATATTTTAGTGTCCCAATCTCTAGTTAGAGATCTAAGAAACTTGTCATTAAGTTAATAATCTGTGATGAACACCCTTCCATAGGTTCTTAGTTCATTTACAATCCTAAAGAACCTTTCATAGCACATGGAGATATTCTCCTGGCTCAGTTGTCTGAAGGCTTCATACTCCTGATTGAGGAGTGACTTTCTATCACCCCTTACTTCAGCTGTTCCCTCCATATAAACAACCAATGTGTCCCACATTTCCTTGGCAGTTTGGCAGTGTACCAAGTTCTGAAATGTAGTGTCATCAATGGAATTTACTATTATATTTTGGGCTCTCTTGTCCATAGTGTATAGTGCTATCTCATCATTGGTCAGCTCAGAAAATACCTTAAGTACTTTTCTAGTAGGGTCAATAGTGGAGACTTTCTCAAAGGAATAAGGACCATTTTTAACAGTCAAAAAGATCCTTGGGTCTGAGGCTTCCATGAATAGCCTTACCCTTTGCTTCCATATACCAAAGTTTTCTTTGGAGCATATGGGCAACTTCATTGACCCCAACACTTTCTTCATTCCACTGTTGGCCATTGGATTTCAGATTTGACTACTCCTGTATAGGATCTGATCAGACTGTTAAGTCCTTTTGATCAACCTATCTTTGATACCACTTGATAGTTTATATAGGTGTAGTAAATAATACCTAGAGGGGGGTGAATAGGTTTTACTTATTTTCTTTATATAATCCTAATGTATCTAGCTGCAGAAAACTCAATCACAGAAAGCACACAAGGATTTATAGAGGTTCCTCAAGACAGGGTGTCTTTAGTAGTCCTCTTTCCCCTTCACCTTTCTAACAGTGAGTTAGACAAGGCCACAAACTCTAATCTCAGCTCCTTGAGCTTACACCATAAGTTCCTCAGAACTTCTCAGATCAAGAGTGATCCTACCTCAGGCACAGCAGCCCTACACTCAGGCTCAGCAGCCCTACACCTCAGGCACAGCAGCCCTACATCTCAGAGTTATGCAACTCCTACCACTCAGAAATCCCACAAATTTCCTACCTCAGACCTATCAAGAAGTCCTACCACTCAAGCTGTCAACACAGCTTTACACACAGGCTCAACAGCCTTTCACTCAGGCAACAATACCTTACAAAGATATAATAGAGTTTGAACTAAATACAGAAGACAAAAGATTTACTCTTAGGTCTTCTGAATCCTTTCTTCAGATCTAAAAACAGCAGCTTCAGATTTGTATCACCTTGATCTTCTCCTTCAGCAAAGCAGAAGATCAACTTGCCCTTCTTGAGTTTGTACATGAAGAGCTAACTAATCTCCCTTAGAAGATTAACTTCAGCTTCAGAGAACAACTTCAACTGGCTGAAACGTGAATGCTCGATTGCGGCGGGCATCAAAAGTTTTTCAATGGAATAGTAGTGGTTGTTGTGCCCTAGCTTCTTCTTTTATACCTTCAGAAGGCTTCAATGGCTATATCGATTCTCCTGACACAGTATGGGGCAGATTGGAGTTGCTTTTCCCTTTCTATTGTCGTTTGCGCCAAAAGCAGATCCAATCAGCACATTTGGGTCTGTCTCAGCGGTTGGGCTGAGATAGCTTCCAGTCTCAGCGGTTGGGCTGAGACAGCGTCCAGTCTCAGCGGTTGGGCTGAGACAGCTTCCAGTCTCAGCGGCAGCTTCAGTCCCCTTCTCAGCGGTTGCTCCAGTATGCTTCTCAGTGGATCCGCTGAGACGGCTCCTCGTC
Organism: Dactylorhiza incarnata; assembly: GCA_033032865.1. Lineage (NCBI taxonomy): Eukaryota > Viridiplantae > Streptophyta > Magnoliopsida > Asparagales > Orchidaceae > Dactylorhiza > Dactylorhiza incarnata. The sequence continues at coordinate 2,431,914 of JAWHQI010000266.1, read as the reverse complement.
TCAGCGGTTCTGACCCTTCGTCTCAGCGGTTCTGCTGAGACAGATCTTCATCTTCTTGTAGATGATTTCTTCTTATCTAAGGCAATGTTTGGCCCTTCCTTTTGAGTCACCTGTGCCTGTATATCCTACACAAGTATAGCTTTGTTATACAGTATGTCCTTAGCATTGAGAGTGATGCCTCTTCAAATCAAGGTAATATTGAGGGCAATATACCCAACACATGCTAAAAAGATTTCTGCAAAAGATAAGTCAGAAAAAGCAGAAAAAATAGCAAATCAAGTCTATCTTATCGAGTCCACAAGACGACATATAGGTCATATCGAAGGGTGATCAAGCCGACATAGAAAGTGTATCATCTTGGAGCATCTCTGACATACCAAAATTGGCTATTATTGGATCTCTCATCACAACCGTCTAATAGAAGATCAATAGATTTAATAAAAGCTCCCAGGTACGCGACTGTTGACTTTTTTAAAATGAAGTATATATAAGATAAATATTTAGAAAAAGATTAGACCTTCATTTGGCCTAAGCCGTCGAAAACAAAAGCTCATCCTGCACTACAGCATCGACTTTCTTCTCTCAAACTTTTCTGACAATGGCACCAAAGAAGGCAGACGATTCTTTTCTAGGACTCATATGCGCACTTCCGGCAAAGCCATAAAAATAAGGGTAAATGATACCTTATTAAGAGTTACAGTTCTAGAGCTGATGAAATCCCTCCCCCTACCTGTCTTTGAGGAGGAAGCTGAAGAGGATGAAATTTCAGATGAAGATTACTCTGAAGGACTGAATTGGTGTGGACATGAAGGAGATTTATGTGGCTCCTTGAAAAGAACAAACTTCAATTCCAAGGGAAAGCTCTTGGATAACATAGTGGGGAAGTGTTAATATGCAAGTCTGGGTCAAATGATAGAATCTCAAGAGAAATGTTTAAGATTATGACCAAGATTATTCTGAGCAAGAAGACCAACTAGGCTAAAGTCTTGTTTGATAAAATTGGGGAAAGCATTAATGCCCCCAATTTTGGAAGAATATTATCCTTATACCTGTTGTCTAGAATGTCAGAGCAGCTAAATAAGAAACTTGGAGCTCCCATCCACTACATGAAAAGGATGGACATTAGAACACTAGAGAGGTGGGAAAAGGTGTTCTCCAAGGCACCCAATAGGCCAAGAAATCAATTGATGCAAGTAGAACCCCTGCATAAGTTGAGGGGGAGACTGGTCAAGTATCAATTCTAAATACTTCAACTGAACCATTAGGTGAGCCCATGATCACCAATGAGGTCATTATTCCAGAACTGAATGCTCCAGCCATAGAGGGACAGGCAAATCTGCAAGATAATGTTGTAGTTGAGGGGGAGACTCACACTGAGCTCCCTACTCTAGGGGCTGAGGAAGCAAACTTATATGGGTTGACTCTCTAAGAGGACCCAGAGTCCTCCTAGAAGATCATGGTTGTTGCTGATAATGTGGATATCAGAGCAGAAGTAAATGTTACAAGACAGGACTCTCCTTACACCATAAATACTGAGGAAATGGATAGAATGTTTCAAGACATAGTCCAAGAGAAGGTTGTTCCCAACTCATCTTCTCCTTAACCGCAGCAGAATCTTCAAGTTCAATAATCAATCAGATACAAGATCCGCTAGCTGCTGGAAGTCTTCACTTTCAATCTTATGTGGATGATGTGGTGAAGGATATGCATGAAGACCTCTCTACTTAGATGAGGACGATTAAGTCGGACATTTCTCACATCAATAATCAAATTACTAGCTGGTTCACAGAGGTAGGAACAACAGCATATTGTAATATGAAAGCATTGTAATCTCTGAGTACAAGAATGGATTCTACTCTGGAATCACAATCGAGATCAAATGAAAACCTAGAGAGTGCAGTGGACTTTCTCAACAAAAGGTTGGCTGATAATCAAAATAGTATGATGGGCCAATTTCTGAACACTCAGGCACTGGCCAATAACACTTTGACGAAGAAGATAGATGAATCCTCCCAGAATCTACACAAATGTATATTTGAAGAAGCCAGAAAGGGAGAGAAGATTGGGGCTCACCAATCAATCTGGGTAGTCAATGCACTTCATCTCTTCTTGGGACTCAATCCCATAGTGACTGAACCTCCAACCAGTGACAATACAGTGCACTCTTCTAAGGCATTCATGCAGTAGCTGAAACTAGTCAGTAGAAAAAGAGAATGTTATCAGGAAAACAGAATGTAGTTGGAAGGAAATAGAATATTTGAATTTTGATGTGCAAAAGGGGGCAAATGTAGTTCTGGTTATCCATTTCCAAACATTTAGAACTCTTATATATATGATATTTTGGACGTTGTCTCAAATCTTCGTGTCATAACCTTAATTATTGTAGGTGTAGTTTATCTTTGAATGAGGTTCCGACTTCTTAAAATAGGGGGAGATTGTTGGGAACTTTACCTTCAATATTCCTGATTTGAAGAAGTCCTCGGGTCAAAGATAAATACACTTTGTATTTGACATATTTGTTCTAGATTATTGATTTCAAGTACTTGACAGTGCAAGTCTAACATAGGGCTAGACTTAGTGTCATCGGACATTGTTTTGCCTATGTAATCCCACATTATGCAAAACACCATTTCGACCTATGATCTAAAATATATTAGACTTGACACTAACTCTAAATCAAGCATATAAGTCTATCAAGTGAGCTAAAGCAAAGGGATTGAGTTGAGAAGTTCATAAATTGACTAAGGAAAATATCGTCTTGGAAAGCTTCAATATCGTTGAGTGAAGGTCTAGATATTGTTTTGAAGACTCTAAGCTCCAAGACGATATCATCTTGTAAACTCACAGCATTGCTTTTATCGTCTTGTCTAAGAAGAAGAAGAAGAAGGTTATCAAAATATCGTCTTGGTAAAATACTCTCCAAGACGATATCATCTTGACAAGGTTCATATACCTTCTTATCATCTTAAAAGTGTGATACATATAGTCTGAAGGAGTTATATGAAGGAAGAAATTGACTAAGTAAATTATCGTCTTAATTACTCGAAATATCATCGAGGAACCAAGACGACATTTCATGAATATCAAGTCAATTCGTTTAAAAGAACTCAAATATCATCTTAAGGAAGATTGAAGATATTGTTGGAACAACCCTATTACTGATTTGGGCTAGGATCACTATCTGTTGACTAGGACTAAGTTGACCCCAATGTATAGTCTAAAGGGTCACGGTTTTAGGATGATAGAACTAAGGAAAAGAATCAGTTTCTGCGTTCGACGAACTCCATATTGCGTTCGTCAAACTCCATCCTGCGTTCGATGAACGGCATGCTCCAGTTTGACGAACTTGGCAAGATTTTTCGTTCAATGAACTCATTCTGCGTTCGACGAACTTCTCTCTATGTTCGACGAACTTGCTCTACAGCTCGACGCACTCAGTTTTCCAGCCAGTCCAGCAGTTTATCTCTTCAGTTCAACGAACTTCATTCTGCGTTCGACGAACTCAGCTCTACGTTCGAAGAATAAGTATCAACATGTTCAGCTCGATGAAAGTGCTTCTTAGATTGACGAACTCAGTTCTTCTAGACAAATTTAGCAAATTAGCTCTCAGATCGATGAACTCTAGATTCAGTTCGTCGAACTCAACACTCTGTTCGACGAACTCAATTCTCAGGTCGACGTAATTCTCTTCAGTTCAGTATTTCAGACAGATTATTTTTATTCTATTCTCTGAACTCAGATCGACTATCAGCAACGGATCTATTCCTCCAGATAAGTCAAGGATATTATATTTCCTTTTATTTGTTCTCTCATTTCGAAAAAGTGGCCGTTGACACATTTTGAAAAGGGACACTTTCATGGAAAAGGAAAAATATTAATGGATATAGTTCCAAGAAAATCTATTCAGACTATTATATTCCTTAATTAAAGGATTTGATTTCAAATCAGTAAGAAGATTTCAAAAGGAATAAGCAAGAAGAAGATTTACAGCATTATTATTACAGTAGCAAGAAGAAAAAGAAAGATAAATACAGTCGAGAGGAAGAAGAAAAAGAGAAATACAGAAAGCCAAAAAGTTTACAAATCTTCATCTTCCTCAAGCAGCACCTCTCAATCTCTGAGAACAACAACACAGATCTTATCTCAGATTTTTTCTGCAAAGTTTTAAATCTTCAAGAGCAACAAATAATCTGAGAAACTTTTGTCTCTCAGATTCATCAACTATCAAAGGAAGATCTTCATTCAAGAGAAAGCTCCATCCTCAACTGTCAACTATTTTCTATTAGACAGGGGGAGCTTTACATCATCAAATCCACTAGTCTTCTCTAAGATTATTGACAGAGAAGAACTTCATAACCCTCTTTATCCCATTCTGTACAGGGTTATAACTCCCTTCAAAAGTTAACCCCTTGGTGGCAGGGCACCTGAACAAAAACCTGTAGTTTGGTTTGAGCACCTGATCAAAAGCTCAAGTGGTGTTTGGGCACCTGATCAAAAACCCATTGGTGATAGGGCACCTGATCAAAAACTTAGTGAATTCCTACCAAGGGTGGTAGAAGAGTAGATGTACCCAAGTTTATTGGGGAACAACTATAGATCCTTATGTCCTCTACGATTCTTGTTTATTTTTCTATGTTGTGTTGTGTGTTCTCTTTATCTTTGTTTTTATAACTCACTCAGTACACATATAAATATCACTATTTTAATTCTACTATAAAAATAAGTGAAAAACTTTTTAATACTCTATTAACCCCCCCCCCCCCCCCCCACTAGAGTAACTTTAAGATCTAACCTCACTTTCAATTGGTATCAGAGGTTTCAACTGATATCAGAGGTCTTTCAATTGGTATCAGAGGTTTCAACTGATATCAGAGGACTTTCAATTGGTATCAGAGGTTGGTTGATTCTTTACAGGCTAACACCTGAATCAAAAGAAAAATTAGATCTTAAGTTTTTCTAGAGTTTTTCTTTTGCTAAAAATCTATGGCACAGAACAAAGATTACTCAAGAACAAGACCTCCTATGTGCAATCTAAATAAGTTTGCATTATGGAAGGCAAGGATCGGATTATATATGATCTATATTGATGAAGATATTTTTAATGTAATTTTGACAGGACCTCCTACTCCTACAGCAACAACAAGTGCTGAAGCAACAACAAATAATGTTGTTCCACCTCCTGAGTGGACAGAAGCTCAAAAGAAATAGAGAAGTGTTGATGCCAAAGCAATGAATATATTGGCACAGACAATGTCAGATGAACTATTTCAAAAGGTTGTGGACTGCACCTCAGCCAGGGATATCTGGAATATCCTCAACAACATGGTTGAAGGTTCTGCAGAAGAGTCAGAGTCTTCATCCAGCTCATCTGAAGATGAAAATGAATCAAATGACAAGGATAATTGCTTGATGGCTATATATGACTCAAGCAGTGAGTTAGAAAATGCATTATCATCCAGCTCCAGTGATCATGAAGATGATGCAGATGAAAGAAGTTTCTGCATGATGGCAATCAATGCATCAACAAACAAGTCAGATGAATCAGAATCTGAAAGTGATGTTGATCAAGTAATATCTAACTTTGATTTTAATTCAAATGATTTTAAAACTCTTTGTTTAGATTTAATTAAATCTGAGAAGGAAATAATTTCCCTCAGAAATATGTTGGCTGAAATGAACCAACTAAGTGAAGAAAATGCAAATCTTAAGAAAGAATTGGCTGTTTCAAAAGAACACATTGTTCTCATTGAGAACAAGGTATCTGAAGCTAAGAAATTTGAAGAATCCCTAAATGGGAGAAGTATCAAACTGATGGACATCACAAGCATAGTGAATGCTAGATTAAGTGGCAAACTAGGCTTGGGTGCATCATCAAGTGAGCCACATCTGATTAAGAAAAACATTCTTTCTACACCAGTAAAATTCATTTCTGCCAAGGGCAAAGAGGCAGTAGAAATAGATGAAAACTTTTCAAGCAAGGATGTTAACAATAAATGAATTCAACAAAATTCGTCGAACGGAGCTCGACGAAATCAATTCATTTCGTCGAACGGAGATCGACGAACCCTGAAGCCAGAATTTCAGTATAGTTATTATTTGAACGGCGCTCGACGAAAGCAATTCACTTCATCGAACAGCGATCGACGAATTCACCCAAATTCGTCGAACGGAAAATATACAGAAAATCTGAAGAATTCTTATTCTCAATATACTAAGAATCCTTTCACTGAGTGGATAATTCCTCCAAGGAGATATCATCCATAAGGCTACAAGGATCAGCCTGAGATGTCTTTCATTTCAGAATTTTGTGGAAAAACAAAAGGACCCAAGGTAGTCTGGGTCAAGAACAACTAGAATGTTTTCTGTTTTGCAGGTACAGGGCTATCCAAAAATAAAAGAACAATGGTACTTGGATAGTGGATGCTCAAAGCATATGACAGGAAACAAGGCCAACCTAAGCAACTACAAGGCAAGGCTTAGACCCAAAGTGATCTTTGGAGACTCCAACTGTGGACAAACCAAAGGCTATAGACAAATCAAAGTTGGAGCAGTCACCTTCAAAGAGGTAGCTTATGTCAAGGGTCTGAAGCACAACCTCATCAGCATAAGCCAGTTATGTGATGAAGGTTATCAGGTAACTTTTAACCACTCATTGTCTTATTACTAATAATAAAAACATAAATGTATTATCTGGTATTAGACATGGAAACATTTATTTAGTCAATTTTGACTCTGCCAACTCAGACATTTGTTTATTTAATTCTATAAGTAAAACAAATGAATTATGGCATAAAAGGCTTGGACATATTAACCTTAGAACTATATCTAAGCTGTCTAAGGACCATCTTGTTAGAGGACTGCCTTCTGGTTCATACAAGAAGGAAGGACTCTGCAGGGCTTGTCAATTAGGTATGCAGACTAAGAGTAGTTTTAAATCTTTATCCAAGAGTAATTCACCTAGGATTTTGTACTTACTGCATTTGGATCTTTTTGGACCCACTGCAATACAAAGTCAATGAGGGAAGCATTACTCTCTAGTTATTGTAGATGACTTCTCAAGATTCACTTGGGTGTTCTTTCTTAGGAACAAGTCTGACACCTTCAATGTTCTGACAGACTTTCTCAGGTCCACCAAGATTGAGTACTCTACTCTAGTTGCATTGATCAGAAGTGATCATAGCACTGAGTTTGAATCTCTTCTGATGAGAGAATTCTGTGGAAAAGAAGGGATCAGACAATGTTTCTCTGCTCCTAGAACTCCTCAACAAAATGGGGTAGCTGAAAGGAAAAATAGAACACTTATTGAATCAGCAACTACATTGCTTGTTGATGCTCACTTGCCAATCTCTTTTTGGGTAGAGGCAGTGAACACAACAAATTATGTGTTGAACAGAAGCCTGATACATAAGCTCAAGGGTAAAACTCCCTATGAATTACTCAAGAATAAAAAGCCTAAGGTTAACTATTTTAAGATATTTGGATGTAAATGCTATGTGCATAACAATGATAAGAAGTATCTCAGGAAATTTGAATCAAAGTCTACTGAAGGTATATTCCTTGGATATTCTCTTTCTAGTAAAGCATATAGAGTTTACAATAAATCTACTCTTAAGATAGAAGAGTCCATGCATGTACCTTTTGATGAAACTAACATATTAAATGAGGAGGGGAATACCACCTCTACCAAAGATACTTTGCAGGTACCAGCTCTATGTGAAGAGCTTAATGTATTGGATCTACAGAATAAAGATTCTCTACTTCCATCAAATGAAATAATTGAAGACAGTGAAGAAGACGATAATCCAGATCTTGCTGACAACTAAAATCAAGTGACAACTAATCATATCCCTCAAGTGGAAACCATTGCTGAACCCACTCCAACTGTTGACCACATCACAGTTAGAGATCATCCAATATCTCAAGTCATTGGTGATATCTCAGCAGGTGTTTAAACAAGGCATTAACTACACCAAAATCAGATGCACACTTGTTTCCTATCACAAGTTGAACCTCAAACCATAAAAGATGCAGAACATGATCCAAACTTGATTCTTGCAATGCAAGAGGAGCTCAACCAATTTGAAAGGAACAAGGTTTGGGATTTGGTTCCAAGACCAAAAGGCCATCCAGTCATTGGCACCAAGTGGGTCTTTAGGAACAAGCTAGATGATCAAGGCATAATCATCCGAAATAAAGCAAGATTAGTAGCCCAAGGATACTCTCAGGAAGAAGGAATTGAGTATAGTCAGACCTTTGCTCCTGTTGCTAGACTTGAAGCTATAAGGATTTTTCTTGCCTTTGCTGCATTCAAGAAGTTCAAGGTATATCAGATGGATGTGAAGAGTGCATTTCTTAATTGAGATATCAAAGAAGAGGTCTATGTGGAACAGCCACCAGGTTTCATCTCTCCAACTCACTCTTCTTATGTATTTAAGCTTAATAAAGCTCTCTATGGTCTCAAGCAATCTCCCAGAGCATGGTATGAGACCTTAGCTAATTTTCTTTTGGAGAACAATTTATGTAGAGGCATTGTTGATAAAACCTTATTTTTCAGGATGCATAAAAATCAAACATTCACTACTAGAAAACGAACTTTTAGCCAGGGCAAATTACCGTGGCTAAAACTCCCAAATCGTGGCAAAAGACTTTTAGCCACGGACTGCCGTGGCGAATGGGCGTGGGCAATACGAGCGTCGCAAAAAAGTATTTGCCATGCTCTTTCTGTGGCAAATACCCTTTTTCTATGACTTTTAGCCACAATTTTAGACTTTTAGCCACGATAATTTGACTGTTTGTCACGACAAATGACCGTGGGCAATACGAGCGTGGCAAAAAGTCAATTTTCTAGTAATGATTACTAGTTCAAATATATGTAGATGATATCATATTTGGCTCTATGTATTCAAATCTATTCAAAAGGTTTTCTAACCTAATGCAATCTAAATTTGAAATGAGTAGTATGGGTTAGTTATCTTACTTCCTTGGTCTTCAAGTGAAGCAAACTCCAAATGGCATATTCATATCACAATCTAAGTATGCTAAGGAATTAGTGAAAAGATTTGGTATGTCTGATGTTTCCACCATGAAAACACCCATGCCCTCAAATGCTGTTGTTGACACTAATGAATCAGGGAAACCTGTTGATCAAAAAGTATATAGAGCAATTATTGGCTCACTACTTTACTTAACAGCTAGTAGGCCTGACATAATGTTTTCTACATGTATTTGTGCTAGGTTCCAAGTTAACCCCAAAGAATCTCACCTAATTTTATTAAAAAGAATTTTGAGATATATAAAGGGTTGTCCAAATCTAGGACTCTGGTATCCAACTGCATCAGAATTTGAATTAACTAGATTCTCAGATTCTGATTATGTTGGATGCATAGTAGACAGGAAAAGTACATCAGGAACTTGTCAGTTTCTTGGTGATAGGCTTGTGTCTTGGTTTTCTAAGAAACAGACAACTGTGTCTACATCAACAGCTGAAACAGAATATATTGCTGCAGGCATTTGCTTCTCACAGATACTGTGGATACAAAATCAACTTCTAGACTATGGTATCAATTTAAATAATTCAGTTATATTTTGTGACAATACTAGTGCAATATCTATAGCACAAAATCCAGTACTCCATAGTAGGACTAAACACATAGAAATTAGGCACCACTTTATCAGAGATAATGTGGATAAAAATAAAATTTGCCAACAATTCATTTCTACTGATTTCCAAAGGGCTGATATTTTCACCAAACCCTTGGATGAAAAGAAACATATCTTCTTTATAAACCAGCTAGGAATGATAGATGGAGATTCAATCAACTAAAAAAATTAAAATTTCTACTTATCCCATCATTTCATCGAACTGGGATCGACGAAATCTAGTCGTTCGTCAAACGGAGATCGACGAAGTCATCTAGGTCGTCGAACTGAGATCGACGAAAATTTATTTTTCGTCGAACACAGTTTTGATGAAGCCTATGTTTCTGATCATTCATTATAATCAAATCTTTTATTTCATTTTAACTGTATGCCTACAGAATTTGTTTCTCCCTTCCAGTTCCTTTGCACTTGATCTCTCTTTTTCATTTTGCAGGAACAATGGCAATTATTCTTCTAAGCTTGCATCCTTCCCAGCCTCCTCTTCAAATGTCCCTTCTTCTATGGGCCTAGCTCAGGCCTTCCTGAAACTAGGCATGGGGAGAAGTTTCATGAAGAAGCTCCTTTTGATAGGGCGAGATGTTTTGAAGAAGCTCCTTTATGATAGGGGGAGATGTTTTATGAAGATGCACAAGTTTCAAGGGAAGATGTTGTATGAAAAAGAAAATTCAGTTCTTGATGAAGAAGCTCGCAGCAATTTTGATTCAGAAATTCAGATATGATAGATTGAAATGCAGATTGGTAGCAAAGCAGATTCAGTTATTACTACAGTTCAGATCAACAAAAGCTAAAGCTCAAAAATGCAGATTCAGATTATAAAGCTTTTCAGTTCCTGTTCCTGTTCAAGTTGATTTGGTGAAGTCACCTCCAACTTAAGTTCCAAAATATTTCAGGAAGCAAGATTCAGCTCAGATAAACAAATTCAGAAATCTGAAGGCAAGGAATTCAGAATTCAGAAAGCAAGAATTTGAAAGGCAAATCACATTCAAGCCTCCTTCAGAGAAAGTCAAAAGGTTCTGATTATTTGTTTTTATTATTTTTATTTTCAATGTAAAATTTCAAAACTCAGAGTATCATATTTTATATCTGCTGAAATATTTAAAGTTTGTCAGATATATATGCTCTGTTGTTTTGTTGTTTGTTTTATTATTCATTTTTTGGCAAATAGTGTCCTAACCCAAATAGGGGAGATTGTTGGAACAACCCTATTACTGATTTGGGCTAAGATCACTATCTGTTGACTAGGACTAGGTTGACCCCAATGTATAGTCTAAAGGGTCAAGGTTTTAGGCTGATAGAACTAAGGAAAAGAATCAGTTTCTGTGTTCGATGAACTCCATACTGCGTTCGACGAACTCCATCCTGCGTTCGACGAACGGCATGCTCCAGTTCGACAAACTTGGCAAGATTCTGCATTCGACAAACTCATCCTACATTCGACGAACTTCTCTCTGCGTTCGAGGAACTTGCTCTCCAGCTTGACGCACTCAGTTTTCCAGCCAGTCCAGCAGTTTATCTCTTCAGTTCGACGAACTTCATTCTGCGTTCGACGAACTCAGCTCTGCATTCGAAGAATAAATATCAAGATGTTCAGATCAACGAAAGTGCTTCTCAGATCGACGAACTCAGTTCTTCCAAGAAGATTTAGCAAATTAGCTCTCGGATCGACAAACTCCAGATTCAGTTCATCAAACTCAACACTCTGTTCGACGAACTCAATTCTCAGGTCGACGAAATTCTCTTCAGTTCAGTATTTTAGACAGATTATTTTTATTCTATTCTCTGAACTCAGATCGAGTATCAGCAACGAATCTATTCCTCCAGATAAGTCAAGGATATTATATTTCCTTTTATTTATTCTCTCATTTTGAAAAAGTGGCCGTTGACACATTTTGAAAAAGGACGCTTTCATGGAAAAGGAAAAATATTAATGGATACAGTTCCAAGAAAATTTATTCATAATATTATATTCCTTAATTAAAGGATTTGATTTCAAATCAGTCAGAAGATTTCAAAAGGAATAAGCAAGAAGAAGATTTACAGCATTATTATTACAGTAGCAAAAATAAAAAGAAAGAAGAATACAGTCGAGAGGAAGAAGAAAAAGAGAAATACAGAAAGCCAAAAAGTTTATAGATCTTCATCTTCCTAGAGCAGCACCTCTCAATCTCTGAGAACAACAACACAGATCTTATCTCAGATTTCTCCTGCAAAGTTTTAAATCTTAAAGAGCAAAAAACAATTTGAGAAACTTTTATCTCTCAGATTCATCAGCTATCAAAGGAAGATCTTCATTCAAGAGAAAGCTCCATCCTCAACTGTCAACTATTTTCTATCAGACAGGGGGAGCTTTACATCATCAAATCCACTAGTCTTCTCTAAGATTATTGACAGAGAAGAACTTCATAACCCTGTTTATCCCATTCTGTACAGGGTTATAACTCCCTTCAAAAGTTAACCCCTTGGTGGCAGGGCACCTGAACAAAAACCTGTAGTTTGGTTTGAGCACCTGATCAAAAGCTCAAGTGGTGTTTGGGCACCTGATCAAAAACCCATTGGTGATAGGGCACCTGATCAAAAACCTAGTGGATTCCTACCAAGGGTGGTAGAAGAGTAGATGTACCCAGGTTTATTGGGGAACTACTATAGATCCTTATGTCCTCTGTGATTCTTGTTTATTTTTCTGTGTTGTGTTGTGTGTTCTCTTTGTGTTTGTTTTTATAACTCACTCAGTACACATATAAATATCACTATTTTAATTCCGCTATAAAAATAAGTGAAAAACTTTTTAATACTCTATTCACCCCCTTCTAGAGTAACTTTAAGATCTAACCTCACTTTCAATTGGTATCAGAGGTTTCAACTGATATCAGAGGTCTTTCAATGGGTATCAGAGGTTTCAACTAATATCAGAGGACTTTCTGATATATCAAGATAAATCGTGTTGAAGATTTGACTAGAAGATTGAAGAAACAAAATGTCATCTTGAAGAAAGATCAAGCCGATTCATGAAGAAGAGTCAGCTAGAAGGTAGAAGGAATGAAAAATCATCTTGATGAAGAGATAGCAAAATGATTAGTGCAGACAATTCGTCTAGAAGAATAAAATGTGAAATATCATCTTATAGACTATTAGTCACCAAGACAATTCATGTAGACAATTCAGTCAGAAGAGTACTCTATGATAAATCATCTTAAAGATTATCAAGGTATCTAGACAAATTGTGCAGAAGAACTGTAGTAAAGCTTTACAGTGCAAAATCGTCCAGAAGAAGTAAAATCGACTATACATCTAGTCGATTGGCTGAAAGGAGTGAATTCAAATTAAAGTGTGATTTTGGTGACAAGTCATTTATTGTCACCGCAGATTGAGCCAATAAATAGTGCTTGCTAAGGAAAGAGATATCTGACAGAATGTCAGTATTAGAATCAACTGTTAGACCTTCTTGTCTTATATAAGGGAATGTGATGTTGATGCAAACCCTAATTGTAATTTCTATACATCTAACAAGAAAAGCTTTTCTGCCACAAAAAACTCTGCTCCATTTGAAAAGCTTAAGGAAGGAGAAAACAAGAAGAAAGGAAATCTTTAATCTTCTCCAAGAAGAAAGGTCAATCATAGTTGTTGATTCAGATCAAGGATCATTCAGCTAATAGAATAATCTTAATCTGTGCAGAAGAAATTTTATTGCTTCATCTACAACATCTGCAGGAAGATTCTAGTCGAAGCAAATCTTCATCAAGGCTTCTAGACGACTCCAAAGCATTCAAGCTTATTCATTTTGAGTATATAGAAAGTTTTGTAAAAAAAACTTATTAAATTATAGGATCTCTATGAGATTTGAGCTGTAGGATTACCGTGTGGAATCTGAGTTGCAGGGCTCTATCTAGCCTGAATGTAGGAGATGTTGACTCTGAGGTAGGAAGCCAGGAGTGCTTTTGAGTTGTAGGATCTTGTGGGGTCTGAGGTATGATACTTTTTCTCTGAGGTAGGAAGTCAAACAGGGCTTCTGAGTTGTAGGGTTCTTGGGACCTAAGGTAGGAGACGTTGTCTCTGAGTTGTAGGATCTGTGGATCTGAATTTTGGCAGAGAATACCGAGTCTATCATACTACTAGATAGGTGAATAGGGAAGTGGAGAACCAGTGACACATTGTCTTGGGGAACCACTATAAATAACGAGTGTCTATGTTGTGATTGATGCGTGGTTGTGGCTTTTATTCTTACTATTCTGCAATGTCTTAAAATAGCTGATATCACCTATTCACCCCCCCCCCCCCCCCCCACCCCTCTAGGTGAGGACATCCTTGGACTAATAATTATGATTTAAGTTAAGATTTCTCATTTCTTGAACATATTTTCTAGGAGCTTTGCCAAGGATTCCTTCCTGAGATAGTGATCTTGGAAGGTTCCAACTATTATAATAATTATTTATTTTTGGTGTTGAAGGAACATCTTTAGCTAAGGGAATTTGTGATTTTCCATATGGCTTGAAAAATCTTACTAGGTTCATCCAGGAAGGTATGCTCTAGGTATCCTGTGAAGCATTGACATTAGTACGTAAGCCCAAGTGTCTGAATCTCATATTTAGATTTTCAGTTATGTTCTTACACTTGTTGGTTCTGCCATTGAGGCAATCCTCAAATTCTTTGGCCTTTTTGAGACACTCCCGAAGATAAATATTTTTTGCCTTCAGAGTTATTATGGATTTATTTAGGGTGAATATTTCACCTCTTAATTCATAATTTTTTTTATTTGGACATTTCTTTATTTAGAGAGAATCTCTTTCTTTAGTGATTCAATCTCTTTTTCTGCATTCTCTAGTTCAAGGCACATTTCCTTGAAGAATAATTTAAACTCGTTTGAACTATAGTCTACTTCATCAAGTAAAGTTATCTCTTCTTCCTCATGAGGAATCTCTATATCATAGTCTTCTATGGCCATGAGGGCCATCATTCCAGCTTCTTCTTCATCCTCTTCTTCTGAGCTTGTTGATATATCTCCTTCAAGATTACTCCAGGTTTCAGCCATAAAACCACTTCCTTTCTTCACATATTTCTTCTTAGGACCATAACCTTTATTTTTATCATTTCCCTTTTTGTCGTCCTTTGCATTCTATGTACATTCTGGAGCGATGTGTTCAGCTTTCCTGCAGGTGGAATAAACAATTTCTTTAGGTGGAGTTTTATAATACCTGGGTTTTGAGTACTCCTCTCTTCTTCTAGAACCTTCAGCTCTGACCCATTTTTTAAATTTCCTAGCCATAAAGCTCATGACCTCATCATTAACTAATGAGCCGTATTCTTCCTTTACTTGTAGTGCTATCAACTTCTCCTTAAAAGGAGGAGTCTTCATTTGCGCAACTTCTTTTGCTCTTGTTTTTAGTAATAACTCATATGATTTGAGCTTGCCCAAGTGAGCATCAGTGGTGATCTCATTTTGACACCGCACTTCTCTTATAGCCCATAATATGTTGTCCCATGAGCTAGGTAAGCACTGTTGGGTTTTCTATAATGAGTGGAAACAGCACATCCCATGTGCGTAGCGAAATAAAATAAGAACAACCCAAAAAAGTTTCGGATCTTGCGATTTCATGATTCAAGAAATAAATAAAACAACACATTGCAGTATACCTGAGAGGGATTGAGTTAATACTCAACCAAGGTGCTCCAGAACTAGATCCGGGTACGAGCGGCTGAGTTCCAAGCACAAAAAGAGTATTCGCGCCTCTATAGAAGTCCACACAAGTGAAGGAGAACCCCAATCTTCTTGTCCAACAAGAACTGGGTCGGGGAAGGAGTGCCCTCAACGTCTCCCACGGATTGATAGATCCGTCCAATGGAGGGGCGGCGGAGATAAGGATAGACGAATGTGTCTCGCAGAAAAATAACTAGCGGAACAGTTCTGCCTCTGTCTCAAATAAAAACCTTAGGGAAAACCTAATCGTTTCCCTACTTATACCCAGGGCATAAAATCAGATATCTGCAGACCCCAGTCTTTAATAGGAGCATTCAGTTTGTATCATTGTGATCACTAAATATCGTCGAGATGGTTCGACGATATCGTTGTTACAACCTATATCATTAAGATAATCCCGATGATATCATTGTGACAATCTATATCGTCGAGATGATCTCGACGATATCATCGTGACAACTAAAATACCATCGTGACAATCAAAACGATATCGTACATCATTTCAATGATACATCAAAGGTTGTTAGTTAGCTATATCGTCGTGATCATTTGTAGATATTCACAATATCATCGTGATGATCTCGACGATACATACAATGACGTCTTAAACACATGACAACATGCTCCATTCAATATTCATAATATCTATGGAACATTCAGCTAACTTGACCAAACTCCAATGTGTCATAGGATTGGTCCTTCACTCATATCCAGTATGAGTAAGTCCAACACAATCCTTCCTCCAACTTCTCCAAACACTCTTATGTGCGACCCTATAGGCTCATATTGTGTTGGTAGTGAGGCTAACTACTTGATTGCTTTGAGATCACCTTGGAAATACCAACAGGCACATCATCAACTTATCATTGATCTCAATATTTGAAATCTCCTTTTCTAGACCTTTCAGCTCACTTACTATAATGTTGAATCTGGTGTTCATATCAGTTATAGTCTCTTGAACTCCTTTCTTGAAATTTTCATATTGAGAGATAAGTGAGGATTTCTTATCTCTCCTTTCATCAGCGGATTTCTCTACCATTTCTATGAGGGAATCTCACGTCTCCTTAGCAGATTGGCAATCTGCAACTTTCTGGAAAATTTCATCAGACATTGTATTGATAAGGATGTACATGGCTTTGGCATTATTGGATTTAGCCCTCTTGTAATTTTTAGACCATTCTGCCTTGGGGATAGTCACAATCCTTCCATCAGCATTCATCATAAATGTTGTGATAAATCCTGCTAAGAAAGAGTCAAATATGTCTTCACCAATAAAGTTTATATATAATTTAATTCTAGACTTCTATAATAAAAATTTATTTAGGTTGCAAATAGGGGGTCTTGTGGTTTCATATTCTCTGGCTTGTGATTTGCTCATGTTTGTGATATAAAAATTTTCTCAAGTGATTAGTCCTATGAGGATCTTGTTGATCAAGGAGTTAAACTTTTCTGATCAACCAAGCTCTGATACTAATTGAAAGGTGAAGAAAATCTCTTGAGAGATACTCTAGAGGGGTGAATAGAGTAATTCAATTTCAAGAAGATTTATTTTACTATTTTAACAGTTTCATAGAATCCCCCAAGTATATCACAACCACAATAATTTAATAGTTAAATAAAAGAGTATTGAAAATGAAAGCACGGAGAAGATGTAATCAATCATAGACGACGCAAGAAATTTTATAGTAGTTCCCCAATAAAATTGGGTGCGCATACTCTTCTTCTTATAAGCAGGATTCCACTATCATGGTGTGGGATTTTGATAAGGATCCCTTAGAACTAAGAGTGGTTGATAAGGTCTCTCCAAACCAGATGATCTTTTAGTAAGGTTGCTCTAACCGAGAGTTGTTGACAAGGTCTCTCCAAAACCAAATGAGTTTTTGATAAGGTCACTCTAACCACGAGTTGTTGATAAGGTCTATCCAAAACCAAATGAGTTTTTGATAAGGTCGCTCTAACCGGATAGAATCTTTTAAAGAGAGTTTCAAGAAATCTTTCATCGGGATGATTTTTTGTTTCCACAATAGTTCTTCAGCAGCAGGGCTTTTGAGAGAACTAATTCGTTACAGCACGGTGTGGATTCTGTATTATAATGAACAGGAGATTCCTTGAGAGAGAATAAGAGAGATTTGATTCTTGAGAGAGAGGAGAATCTTCTAATTATCCTTTGAGTTATAGAGAATTTCAGAGTTACTTGCTTGCTGTTGTTGTTCTTCAGGAATGAAGAATATTTTGAGAGAAAGAAGAAGGTTATGACTGATCCAAAATTATTTTTGTACAATCTATTTATATCTTCTTCTATTCTTCTGCTCGTTGCATTTCAAATTCTTGGTCTTGGAAGATATTTAAAATATTTTCCTTTGTATTCTTTTGAATAATTAATGTTGATGGCTTCCTCAAATGAAGTTCCTAGAATGGAAAGTCAGTACTTCCTTAAAATAGGTTTTAACAGATAGACGATATCTTTTCAGATGATGATGTTTATTTCTTGGAACCCGCTATAATGGTCAGGAAATGTCCTTTCTGAAGGGGTCAAGAGAATCTTGACTTTTGAATAAATTCGAGACAGCTCTGAGAAGAAGAGAAGTCAGAGCCACTTGGATTACTGAGCAGCTTTTAATCTGAGTTGCTGAGGGAAGAGAAATCTATGTATCTTTGAGATGAATTCGATGTGACTAAAATTCATGATGTAGTAAAGGAAAATTCATAGTGTCTTTGAGAACATAGTTCGCTTACTTTTTATGTTGCGTAAAATACCATTCGACGCTACTTTGAAAAGTCTTGAATCTTTTAGAAAAAAATAGTTGATGACTTTATACCTTTATAATGAATCAATTCAACAGAACTAGACATAGCCTTTTCTATAAATCATTAAGGCTTATCCTAAAATCATTTTCACCTAATCTATTTCATCAAATATGAGGTTTTTCCCAACACGTAGTTTGAGAAAGTCCTAATATATAATACAAGGTCTGCATCATAATTTAATCAACATTAGCCAATTGTGTGATAAGGGTTACAAAATAATCTTCAAACAAGATATGTGTTTGATTATTAACAATGACTCGGGAGTTATTTCTCTTTTATTTATAATAAATGGTAATGTTTATTTAGTAGATTTCTTATCTAATAAATCTAAAGTATGTTTGTTTAATTCTTCCATTTCAAGCTCTAAATAATGGCTTAGAAGGCTTGCCCATTTGAATTTGAAAATACTCTCTAAGTTGTCAAAACGTAGCTTAGTTAAAGGTTTGCCAAACTCAAGATATATTAAAGAGAAACCTTGTAGAGCTTACCAGTTAGGAAAGCAAACAAAGGTCTCTTTTAAGAACCAAGTTCAAAATTGTTCTCCAAGGATCTTATATATGATATGATCTACTTGGGCCAATTTCTATTAGTAGTTTATGAGTAAATTCTATTCTTTAGTTGTTATGGATGATTACTCAAGATTCACTTGGGTGTTCTTTCTATAAGCTAAGTTTGATACACTCAAAGTCATCACAAATTTCATTAAACAAATCCAAAATGAGTTAAATACTTCAGTTGTACTGAACATAAGTGATCATGACACTGAATTTGAGTCTCATAGGTTGAATAAATTTTATGAAGGGGAAGGGATCAAGCATAGTTTTTTTGCTCCAAGGAGTTATCGAGAGAAAGAATTGAACAATAATTGAAACAGGAAGGACTTTACTTGTTGAAGACAATTTACCTATGTATTTCGATGCTAAAGCAGTAAACACTGCATGTTATGTCTTGAATAGGAGTTTAATCCACAAGACTAAGGAAAAAAACTCCATATGAACTGCTAAAGGGAAAATTCCAAAAATTTCTTACTTAAGAATTTTTGGAAGTACTTGTTATATTTTGAATAATGGTAAATCTCATTTAGCTAAATTTGATTAAAATGTTGATAAAGGTATTTTCCTTGGATGCCCTTCATCTAGTAAAGCCTATAGATGCTTTAAGAAAGGAATCATGTGCATGAAAGTGTCTATTAATGTTACTTTTGATGAGACTAACATGTTTTATAAAGAAAAAGTAATATTTCAATCCTTATGCAGGTTGAAGAAGTTACTAATAGAATAAATCAGATGGTGCTTGGTAAAAGGTCTCAATCGAAAACCATTTAAGCACTTCATTGCAAAAATCAACAAACATTAGCAATGTTGATGACAAAGATGTTGAAGATATAGAAAATCTACGATGACTTGAAATGTTGCAGTACACTTCAGCCACTCCTCTTATACAAGCAGAAGACATAATCAACATAAATTCTCCTATGACAAATTATTGATCATATTACAACCTTTGTCAGAGAAGAAGACAATGTTGAAGTTATCCCACAAGTGAAAAGGATTGATCTCCTAAAATAATTTGTGAATCTCAAGGATCATCTTACCACTCATGTGATTGGTAATATATCAGATGGTGTTTAAACCTGATACAAAACTTTCAATGGGGACATGTTCTTAAGCCATTATCCTAAATGGTGTCTAAGAAGTTTGAAGATGCAGATAATGATTGATGGGTCAACAGTAATATTATCAATGTCGTACAAGTATAAAAAAAATGGGATGAATCTCGTAGTATCAATCTCACGTGGAACATGGCGGGGTGGAGTAATCTATAGAGAAAAGACTTGAGATAGAAGTCTTAGTCAGAGAGTTTAACGGGGGGTTAATTTTTACTAACACTAAAGCATTAAAAGGAAAACTAATTTAACTTGCGGGCCACTGACACCACTTCGCTCCTCCGTAGGTCGCCGACTTCCGCTTCACACATACTAACACAATGAGGGTCGCCTTCACCTCTTCTCACCTCCATAGGTGGCACTCCTCTGATTCGCACTCGTTGCACCTTTCTTTTGCAAAGGTAAACCCCTCGCTCTCAATGGCTCGCATCTATCTCAATAAAAGCACAGAACAACACAGCCATAAACTCAAATCACAAACACATTAACACAAGAAGAACATCATTTCTGTATCAACCACAATAGATAATATAGCTATGAACATCTACACCCATTGGTACTGGTGTATAGATTCTTTAGAATACATTTCCAAATACATACATGAATCATAAAGGAGAGAAAATGGATACAAGATACCAATCCTTAGCATAGAGAGAATGGAAGTCTATTCTCCTCAGATCCATAGGGGAGCCCAAAATGGTACATCAGCTCTTCCTTCTTGGCCTCATCAATGATACCGGAGAAGCTGTCACCATCTCATAACACATCATATCATGGGGTTTGTTCCCCTTAACACCAAGAGATCCTAAGTCAAAATCTCCAAAGGGACCTTACAAATGATCCCTAACACCTTTAGGAAGCTTGGGGAGGTAGAATATGGCTAGTGGTCGAAACCCGACTTCTGGGCAAAAATGGAGGGAAAGCGGTGCTCCAGGTGGATGGATGCAGAAGAAATCATGAAAAATAGATTTATAGGCCTTCTGTGAATTAACTCATGCACGATCGTGCATTAGGGAATGAAAATTGTGCGGAAATGGGTCACCCT
This sequence comes from Dactylorhiza incarnata, assembly GCA_033032865.1. Lineage (NCBI taxonomy): Eukaryota > Viridiplantae > Streptophyta > Magnoliopsida > Asparagales > Orchidaceae > Dactylorhiza > Dactylorhiza incarnata. The sequence continues at coordinate 2,411,043 of JAWHQI010000266.1, read as the reverse complement.
AAAGTAGTAGATGACCGAGCATGAACAATAGTCGCACGATCGTGCATTTTATGCACGATCATTTACTATTAAAGACCAAAATCTTGGGTCATCCAGAATAACACATGCAAGGCCATGCGTGAGTAGCATGTGCTCGTGCATGAAGGAACAATGCCTGATCATGCGATGTAAAGATAGATAGCCTCTGTCCATGCGTGAACAAACGGATGACCATGCAACTTCAAAATGCACGTACATATACTAAATTTCCTTAAAAACAATTGTAGACAACCTGTAATCCAACCAAATGATCATAGTAGGTGTCTAAGTATACAATAAAGCATAAATGATCATAAAACAAGAATGAGAAGGATAGAAAATCTCCCTCATTCAATAAATGTCCAAAATACACCCTATCTAGCATAGAAATGCTCGCCGGACTACTTTGGGATTTCTAATGATATGATATGGAAATCATACAAGATTGAGCTATTATAGTATGAAAATAGTGCTAGAAGGGTGCCTAAATCACTATATGGAATTCACTCATCAAATACCCCCAGAATTCAATGATTACTCATCCCGAGCAAACCGCTCTCCTCATCGGTATTAGACAAGACTAAACTATCAATTAGAAAGTGAAAAGTATGGAGTATACAAAGAAGTTCTATGCTCAATATGTAATGGGAAGAAAACTATAATTAACTTTATGTAAACTAACTATCAATACTTTTCAAAACTAAATATGACTAGTTATATCCACTTATAAGTACAAAAATCCAATCGTCCTAGACCTTGCGTAGAATGAAAATAGTGTACGATGAGCTTAGCATTATCCTTCTAAGATTGGGGTATCCTCCAAAGAAATTCATAAATGTCTATGACAATAGGCTTGCCCGGTCACACTCTCTCCACGGCATTGGCTAAATCTATTTTTACAAATCAATTGGACTTAGAAATAGGATGAATCATTAGTCTTGGGTTTAAGGTGAGGTGAATCAAAAGATAAACATGATGGCTTTAATCACACTTAAACCAAAATATGATCTAGCATCAAAATCAGCCTACCAAAGAAAAGGAATGGGAAGTGACACCCCCAGACATGAATTTTTGCATATCACTTCCACATTGGCCAAACACTAACCCTTTATTCAGATTTTTCTTTTTCAAATTTCATTTCTTTCTTTCTTTCTTTTTCTTTCTCAAATAATATTTTGTTTAAGCTTTTTTCAAAATTACCCAAAAGATTAGCTTTTAAATGCGCACCAAATTACAATATTTCACTTAAAACACAAGTAGAAAATCAGATTTTGAATTTAATCTCTAATCTAAGTATGAGATTAGGTTAATCATTTTGGCATTGGTGATAATGAGGTGGGGGTGAAACAAAGGATGGGTGTAAGGACTAAAGAGTTTATGTGATGGTAGTTCATATAGGCATGGATGCAAATGCTCAATCTATCCACTAAAATGCCTACATCATATTTGCAAAAATAATACTAGCATAAGCATAAGCTTCGAGAGTCGCTAGGGGCAAGTTCTAGACAACGAGAAAGGATACCATTTCATCGAAGTCGGATAATGCCTGGAAGGAGCCCAGTGTAGGGTCTAGTCCACGACATCTCTCTGATCGAGGGAATTCAGTTTGAGAGGGCAAATAGCTAGCATGCAGGATTGGGGTTGATCTCTTCCACTCGGGCAGAGGTCTAATTTATGGAAACACCATTCTCGAAGACATCCAACTCTCTCAAGGATGAAATTTCTCACAACCTAGGAGGTCGTCTCGTCTTTGCTATTGTCTTTACCTCTATCCACTTGTAGAAGTAGTCGATCATAACCAAGAGGACTTTTCTCTGGCCACTCACTTGGGGGAATGGCCCCACGAGGTCCATTCCCCAAAAGGAGACTGGCTAGGGGGTTGCGATTGATCAAAGACAATGGGTTGGTTGTAGATGGAGCGGGGCATAGATCTGGAAATTTTGGCACTTCCTTGCAAACTCCGCCGCATCCTTCCTGATGGTAGGCTAGAAGTACCCCACCCTTAGCACCTGCTTTTCTAAGTTTTGGATTCATGAGTGACTCCCGCACTCAACTGAGTGGACCTCCTCTAGGACCTGGGTAACTTCTTTCTCTAAGAGGAACCATTCCAAAGGACCGGACATGGACTTACGGTAGAGCACCCCATCGTTCAATAGGTAATAGGCCAACTTGTATCAGAACCTCCTCCTATTCTCAACATCTATTGGTACTTCCTCTGTAGTCAAGAAAGTGACAAGGGGGTCCATCCACGAGGTCTGTAGGTCAGCCTCTGAAAGTGAAATTGGATATCAGTTGAAAATGATAGATATAATCAACCACGCTTTGATACCAATTGAAGGTGAGGTTAGATCTTAGATTTACTCTAGAGGGGGGTGAATAGAGTATTAAAAATTTTCACTTAATTTTATTGCGGAATTAAAATAGTGATATATATATATATATGCAGAGTGATTTATAAAAACTAAATAAAGAAAACAAATCAGCACAGCACACAGAAAATAGACAAGCACACAGACGACACAAGGATTTTTATAGTAGTTCCCCAATAAACCTGGGTACGTCTACTCTTCTACCACACTTGGTAGGATCCACTAGGTTTTTGATCAGGTGCCCTATCACCAAGGGGTTTTTGATCAGGTGTCCACACACCAAGTGAGCTTTTGATCAGGTGCTCTAACCAAACAACAGGTTTTTGATCAGGTGCCCTGCCACCAATGGGTTAACTTTTGAAGGGAGTTATAACCCTGTAAAAGAGGGGATAAGAAGGGTTTGAATGTTCTTCGCTGTCAACAATCTGAGAGAAGACTCTAGTGGATTTGATGTAGAAATGCTCCCTCTGTCTAATATGAAATTGATTGACAGTATATGGCTGGAAGCTTTCTTTTGAATAAAATTGATCTTCCTGTAGCTGATGAATCTGAGAGAATAAATTCTTCTGATTATTGTTGGTATTTTGGAGATCTGATCTTGCAGTTGATGACTGAGAGAGTATTGTTGATGATGTTGTTCTCAATAAATTAGTGCTGCTTGAGGAAGAAGAAGATGAAATCTGTAAAACTTGTGTTCTTTTTCTTCCTGTAACCTTCTTCTTTCTTTTATTTCACTGTACAGCTATTTTGTGATATGTCCTGTAATGTTCCTGTCATGAAACTATGGAAGTAATATTGTATATCTTCTTCCCTTTTCTTTTGATAATATTTTAAAATCAAATCCCTTGAATTAAGGAATAAATATATCTGGGAACCATAAATCTGACATGCCGTATATCTCTTTTCCTTTTCCATGAAATGTCCTTTTCCGAGAAATGTCAGTGGCTATAATCTCGGAATAATCAAAGGAAATATATTAATCTTACTTATCTGGAAGAATAGAGCCGTTGCAGAAGATCTAAGTTCAGATAATGGAATAATATAATCTGTCTGAAATAAATCTGTTGTATTGCAATTTTCGTTGATCTCAAGATTTTCGTCGAACACAATGTTGAGTTCGTCGACCTCAAATGAATCTGGCTAGAAGAATTAAATTTGTTGAGCTGAGAAGAACTTCATCGATCTGAACATCTGATACTTATTCTTCGAACGCAGAGCTGAGTTCGTCGAACTGAAGGATTCGTCGACCGCTGAGACGCCGAGGTTGAAGATTGTCGAACGCAGGAGCATGCCATTCATTGAATGCAAAGTGTAAGTCGTTCATCGAATGCAGAGAGCAAGCCGTTCGTCGAACGCAGATAGCATTTTGTCGAACGCAGAACCCGAATGATTTCTTGAGTTCTAACAGCCTAAACTCTTGACCCATTGACTATACATTGGGGTTAACTTGATCATAATCAGCAGATAGTGATCCTAGCCCAAATCAGTGATAGGGTTGTTCAAACAATCTCCCCCTATTTGGGTTAGGACACTATTTGACAAAAATTAAAAACAAACAAAACAACAGAGCATATATATATATATATATATCTAATATATTTTAAATAGTTCATCAGATATAAAATAAATAATACTCTGAGTTCTGAAACATTTTAATGAAAACAGAAATAATAAAAACCTTTTGTCTTTTCTGAATCTGCTTTCTGAATTTTGAAATCTGATATTATCTGAACTGATTTTTCTGAATTCTGAATTCTGAACTGTATCTGCTATATTTCAGCTTTCTGAATTGTTGATCTGAACTGAAACTTTATAATCTGAATTTGATAACTGCTCTTTCTTAATCTGCTTTGCTACTAATCAGAATTTGAAACTGTCATAACATCTTCTCCTAAATCTGTCAAATTCTGAATATGTAGCTTTTCCTATATCAAAAACTGTATTCTGAATCTGAACTTGAAACATATGTAGCTTCTCCATGCATCATTTCTCTCTTTTATAAAATATGTTAGCCTGAGAGCATCTCCCCCTGAGACTGGAGCTTCTTCAGCTTTCTCCCTTTGCCTAGTTCATAGAACATCTCCCCCTAAGCAAAAACTGCATCAAATGGAGCTTGTTCATAGAACTGAAAACATGCTTCTTCATCAGCATTTCCTCTTGAAGCTTGAGCATCTTCAGAAAATAACTAACTCCCCCTATCAAAAAGGAAAGTATCTCCCCCTGACAATAAGGATCTTCTACAATACATCTCCCCCTGCCTAGTTTCAGGAAGACCTGGAGCTAGGCCCCTAGAAGAAGGGACTTTTGAGGAGGTAGGGAAGGATGCAATTTTTATATTACTACTGTTCCTGCAAAATAAAATAGAGATCAAGTGCAAAGGAACTGAAAGAGAAGCAATTTCTGTAGGCATTCAGCTTAAATAAAAAAGATTTGATTATGATAACAGGTGAGAAATAAAAGCTTCATCAAAAATGGGTTCGACGAAAAATGAGTTTTCGTCGATCTCGGTTTGACGAACTTGATGACTTCGTCGATCTCCGTTCGACGAAAAACTTGATTTCATCGATCTCAGTTCGATGAAGAGATTGGGTAAGTAGAAAATTTAATTTTTAGCAGATTGAATATCCATCTATCATACCTAGCTGATTTATAAAGAAAATATGTTTCTTTTCATCCAAGGGTTTAGTGAAAATATCAGCTCTTTGCAAATCAGCAGAAATGAACTGTAGGCAAATTTTATTTTTATCCACATTATCTCTGATAAAGTGGTGCCTAATTTCTATATGTTTTGTCCTACTATGGAGAACTGGATTTTGTGCTATAGATATTGCACTAGTATTGTCACAAAATATAATTGAATTATTTAAGTTGACATCATAGTCTAGGAGCTGATTTTGTATCCACAATATCTGTGAGTAGAAACTGCCTACAACTATGTATTCAGCTTCAGATGTTGATATGGACACAGATGTTTGTTTCTTACAAAACCAAGACACAAGCCTCTCACCTAGAAACTGGCAAGTTTCTGATGTGCTTTTCCTGTCTACTCTGCATCCAGCATAATCAGAATCTGAGAATCCAGTTAATTCAAATTCTGATGTTGTTGGATACCAGAGTCCTAGATTAGGGCAACCCTTTATATATCTCAAAATTCTTTTTAGTAAAATTAGGTGAGATTCTTTGGGGTTAACTTGGAACCTAGCACAAATACAAGTAGCAAATATTATATCAGGTCTACTTGCTGTTAAATAAAGTAATGAGCCAACAATTGCTCTATATACTTTCTAATCAACAGGTTTCCCTGATTCATCAGCATCAACAACAGCATTTGAGGGCATGGGTGTTTTCATGGTGGAAGCATCAGACATATAAAACCTTTTCACTAATTCCTTAGCATACTTGGATTGTGATATGAATATGCCATTTGGAGTTTGCTTCACTTGAAGACCAAGGAAGTATGATAGTTCACCCATACTACTCATTTCAAATTTGGATTGCATTAGGTTAGAAAACCTTTTGCATAAATTTGAATCGGTAGAGCCAAAAATAATGTCAGCTACATATATTTGAACTAGTAGAGTTTGATTTTTATGTATCCTGAAAAATAAGGTTTTATCTACTATGCCTCTACAAAAATTATTCTCCAAAAGAAAACTAGCTAAGGTCTCATACCATGCTCTGGGAGCTTGCTTGAGACCATAGAGAGCTTTATTAATCTTAAATACATAAGAGGAGTGAGTTGGAGAGATGAAACCTAGTGGTTGTTCCACAAAGACTTCTTCTTTGATGCCTCCATTAAGAAATACACTCTTAACATCCATCTGATATACCTTGAATTTCTTGAATGCAGCGAAGGCTAGAAAGATCCTTATGGCTTCAAGTCTTGCAACAGGAGCAAAGGTCTGATCATAGTCAATTCCTTCTTCCTGTGAATATCCTTGAGCTACCAATCTTGCTTTGTTTCTGACTATGTTGCCTTGATCATCAAGCTTGTTCCTGAAGACCCACTTGGTGCCAATAACTGGATGGCCTTTTGGTCTTGGAACCAAATCTCAAACCTTGTTCCTTTCAAATTGATAGAGCTCCTCTTGCATTGCAAGAATCCAGTTTGGAACTTGTTCTGCATCTTTTATGGTTTGAGGTTCAACTTATGATAGGAAATAAGTGTGCATCTGATTTTGATGTAGTTGATGCCTTGTTTGAACACCTGCTGAAATATCACCAATCACTTGTGATATTGGATGATCTCTAACTGTGATGTGGTCAACAGTTGGAGTTGGTTCAGCAATAATATCCACTTGGGGAATTTGTTCAGTTGTCACTTGATTTGAGCTGTCAGCAAGATCTGCATGATCCTCTTCTTCACTGTCTTCAAGATTTTGTGTTGATGGAAGTGATGATTCTTCTTTTTGTAGATCTAATCCATTGAGCTCTTCACATAGAGCTAGTACCTGCATAGTATGTTTGGTAGAGGTGGTGTTCCTCTCCTCAAGTAACATATTAGTTTCAACAAAAGATACATGCATGGACTCTTCTATCTTAAGAGTAGATTTGTTGTAAACCCTGTATGCCTTACTAGAAAGAGAATATCCAAGGAATATGCCTTCAGCAGCTTTTGCTTCAAACTTCCTGAGATACTTCTTATCATTGTTGTGCACATAGCATTTACAGCCAAATATCTTAAAATAGTTAACCTTAGGCTTTTTATTCTTGAGTAATTCATTGGGAGTCTTGCCCTTAAGTTTATGTATCAGGCTTCTGTTCAACACATAATTAGCTGTGTTCACTGCCTCTGCCCAAAAAGAGAGTGGCAAGTGAGCATCAACAAGCAATGTAGTTGTTGATTCAATAAGGGTTCTATTTTTCCTTTCAGCTACCCCATTTTGTTGAGGAGTTCTAGGAGCAGAGAAACACTGCTTGATCCCTTATTTTCCACAGAATTCTCTCATCAGAAGAGACTCAAACTCAGTGCCATGATCACTTCTGATTAATGCAACTACAGTAGAGTACTCAACTTGATGGACCTGAGAAATTCTGTCAGAACACTGATGGTGTCAGACTTGTTCCTAAGAAAGAACACCGAAGTGAATCTTGAGAAGTCATCTACAATCACTAGAGAGTAATGCTTCCCTCCTAGGCTTTGTATTGCAGTAGGTCCAAATGCAGCAAATATAGAATCCTAGGTGAATCACTCTTGGATAAAGATTTAAAACTACTTCTAGTTTGCTTACCTAATTGACAGGCCCTGCAGAGTCCTTCCTTCTTGTGTGAACCAGAAGGTAATCCTCTAACAAGATTGTCCTTAGAAAGCTTAGAGATAGTTCTAAGGTTAATATGTCCAAGTCTTTTATGCCATAATTCATTTGTTTTACTTATAGAATTGAATAAGCAAATATCAGAATTGGCAGAGTCAAAATTGACTAAATAAATATTTCCAAATCTAATACCAGATAATACAGTAATATTTTTATTATTGGTAATAAGACATAAGTAATGATTGAAAGTTACCTGATAACCTTCATCACATAACTGGCTTATGTTGATGAGGTTGTGCTTCAGACCCTTGACATAGGCTACTTCTTTGAAGGTCACTGCTCCAACTTTGATCTGTCCATAGCATTTGGTTTGTCCACAGTTGGAGTCTCCAAAGATCACCTTGGGTCCAAGCTTTGCCTTGTAGTTGTTCAGGTTGGCCTTGTTTCCTTTCATGTGCTTTGAACAGCCACTATCGAAATACCATTGTTCATTTTTGCTTAGATAGCTCTGTACCTGCAAAACAGAAAAATAAACTAGTTGTTTTTGACCCAGACTACCTTGGGTCCTTTTGTATTACCACAAAACTCTGAAATAAAAGACATTTCAGTTTGGTCCTTATAACCTTGTGGATGATATATCCTTGGAGGTATTATCCATTGAGTGAAAGGATTGTTAGTATGTGAAGAATAAGAATTTTTCAGATTTTCTGTATAATTTCCGTTCGACGAACTAGGTTGAGTTCGTCGATCGCCGTTCGACGAATGGATGTGCTTTCGTCGAGCGTCGTTCGAATAATGACTATATAGGAAATCTGTCTTCAGAGTTCGTCGATCTCCGTTCGATGAAGTGAATTCATTTCGTCGAGCTCCATTCGACGAATTCTGCTGAATTCCTTTATTCTTAACAGCCTTACTTGAAATGTTTTTATTTACATCTACAACCTCTTTTCTCTTAGCAAAAATGAATTTTATAGGTGTAGACAGTATGTTCTTCTTAATCAGAGGTGGCTCACTTGATGATGCACCCAAGCCTAGTTTGACACTTAATTTGGCATTTACTGTGCTTGTAATGTCCATCAGTTTGATGCTTCTCCCATTTAGGGATTCTTCAAATTTCTTAGCCTCGGAAAGTTTATTCTCAATGAGAATGATATGTTCTCTGGAGGCAGCCAATTCTTTCTTAAGAATAGCATTATCTTCACTTAATTTATCCATTCCAGCTAGCTTATTTCTGAGAGTGATTATTTCCTTCTCAGATTTTATTAAGTCTAAGCAAAGAACATTGAATTCATCTTTGAAATCAATTGAACTGAAATCAAAATTAGAAATTACCGGATCTGCATCATTGTCATCTTCTGATTCTGATTCTTCTTCATCTCAGTTGTTTGCTGAGGCATTGATAGTCATCATACAGAAATTCTTTTCTTCTTCATCATCTTCATCATCAGAAGAGCTGGATGAAGATGCACTTACTGACTCACTGCTTGAGTCATAAATGGACATCAAGCACTGATCATTCTCCTTTGATTCTTCTTCATCATCAGATGAGCTGGATGATGATTCTGATTCAGTTTCACTCCAAGTTTCTGCTACAAATCCTCTTCCCTTGTGTTTGTGCTTGTGGGAGGAAGACTTGCTGGAGTGTCTTTTATCTTCCTTTTCTTTTCTCTTCTCCTTCTTCTGATTTTCTGGACAGTCTGGCATAATGTGTCCAGGTTTCCTGCAGCCATAACAAATTATTTTTTTAGGATTTGATTTGTCATACCTTGGCTTTTCTCTTGATCTGGAGTCTTTCTTTCTGGAGTCCTTCTTAGCCATCTTGTAGAACCTTTTGGCTAGAAGGCTCATGAACTCTTCATCTCTTGGAGCCTTTTCTTCTTCTTAAACTTGAAAAGCTATGCTTCTCTCCTTCTTAGATGCTGGAGATGAAGTAGATTGCTCAGCTTCTCTGGTTTTGATAAGCTGCTCATAGGATTTGAGTTTGCCCAACAAGCTCTCAGTTGAGATCTCATTAAGGCTACTGGCTTCCTTGATTGGACAGATCCTAGAGTCCTATGTGCTGGGGAAGCCCATAAGGATCTTATCATTGATCTCAGTGATGGAGATCACTTTGTCCAAGGTCTTCAGCTCATTGATTATGAGGCTGAGCTTGTTATACATGTCAGCCACTGTCTCAGATTCTCCCTTTTTGAAATTCTCATATTGAGAAATAAGGTGGGATCTTCTGTCCTTTCTTTCATCAGCTGATCCTTCAACCATATTGTTGAGAGAGATCCAAATTTCTCTTGCTGAAGTGCATTCCACCACTTTCTGGAAAATGTCATCAGACATTATTTGTGCCAAAATTTTCATTGCCTTGGCATCTACACTTCTTTGCTTTTTCTGGGCTTCAGTCCACTCAGGTGGTGGAACAGCATTGTTGTTAGTTGTGGCTTCAGCACTAGTTATTGCTGTAGGTGTTGGAGGCCCTGTCAAAATAACATTAAATATTTCCTCATCAATAGAATTCATGTACAACATAATCCTTGCCTTCCATAGTGCAAACTTACTGAGATTGCACATAGGAGGTCTTGTGCTAGAATATTTTTTGTTCAGTGCCATGAGTTTTTAACAAAAAGAAAACTCTAAAATAAATCAACTACCCTCTTATACCAATTGAAAGTGCAATTGGACATCAGTTGAAAGTGATTGATATAATCAACCACGCTTTGATACCAATTGAAGGTGAGGTTAGATCTTAGATTTACTCTAGAGGGGGGTGAATATAGTATTAAAAATTTTCACTTAATTTTATTGCGGAATTAAAATAGTGATATATATATGTGTATGCAAAGTGATTTATAAAAACTAAATAAAGAAAACAAATCAGCACAGCATAGCACACAGAAAATAGACAAGCACAGAGACGACACAAGGATTTTATAGTAGTTCCCCAATAAACCTGGGTACGTCTACTCTTCTACCACACTTGGTAGGATCCACTAGGTTTTTGATCAGGTGCCCTATCACCAAGGGGTTTTTGATCAGGTGTCCACACACCAAGTGAGCTTTTGATCAGGTGCTCTAACCAAACCACAAGTTTTTGATCAGGTGCCATGCCACCAATGGGTTAACTTTTGAAGGGAGTTATAGCCCTGTACAAGAGGGGATAAGAAGGGTTTGAATGTTCTTCTCTGTCAACAATCTGAGAGAAGACTCCGGTGGATTTGATGTAGAAAAGCTCCCTCTATCTAATATGAAATTGTTTGACAGTAGATGGCTGGAAGCTTTCTTTTGAATAAAATTGATCTTCCTGTAGCTGATGAATCTGAGAGAATAAATTCTTCAGATTATTGTTGCTCTTTTGGAGATCTGATCTTGCAGCTGATTACTGAGAGAGTATTGTTGATGATGTTGTTCTCAGTAAATTAGTGCTGCTTGAGGAAGAAGAAGATGAAAATCTGTAAAACATGTGTTCTTCTTTTTCTTCCTGTAACCTTCTTCTTTCTTTTATTTCTCTGTACAGCTATTTTGTGATATGTCCTGTAATGTTCCTGTCGTGAAACTGTGGAAGTAATACTGTATAACTTCTTCCATTTTCTTTTGATAATATTTTAAAATCAAATCTCTTGAATTAAGGAATAAATATATCTGGGAACCATAAATCTGACACGTCGTATATCTCTTTTCCTTTTCCATGAAATGTCCTTTTCCGAGAAATGTATTGCTCTTACTTATCTCGGAATAATCAAAGGAAATATATTGATCTTACTTATCTGGAAGAATAGATCTGTTGTAGAAGATCTGAGTTTAGAGAATGGAATAATATAATCTGTCTGAAATAAATCTGTTGTATTGCAATTTTTGTTGATCTCAAGATTTTTGTCGAACACAATGTTGAGTTCGTCGACCTCAAATGAATCTGGCTAGAAGAATTAAATTTGTTGAGCTGAGAAGAACTTTCGTCAATCTGAACATTTGATACTTATTCTTTGAACACAGAGCTGAGTTCATCGAACTGAAGGATTCGTTGACCGCTGAGCCGCTGAGACGTTGAGGTTGCAGTACTGGGCCTCTTGACTCTAACTCTCCCCAAACCTGAGAAGCGACCAACATAGAGTAAATTCAGATGTCATGAATCCCTAATTCATGGGAGAGGTGAAGCCTTGGACCACAGCCTCATACTCTGCATGATTGTTGGTGATCAAGAAATGGACGCAGGTTGACTGATCTATTACCGTTTCTGGGGGTTGTATGGAAAGATGCCTCCTCCAAAGGAGTTCTTTTCTGATGCACCATCCAAAAACATCTCACAGGCTATCCATTCGGATGCTTCTGTCTTGTCCACCTCCACTGTATAGTCTGCTAAGAAGTCAGCTATGGTCTGAGCCTTCATTGCTAGCTGAGGGACATACATGACATCAAACTTGCTAAGATATAACGACCACTTGACCAACCTCCCTGAATGCTCCACACCCTCCAAGATATTGTGGAGGGGTGACTAGTCACCACCCTGGTTGAGTGAGGTTGGAAGTGAGGTCGGAGCTTGCGAGCGAAGATGATCAAGGTGAATGCCAACTTTTCCAAAATAGGGTACCGCAGTTCCGCCTTCCGCAAGACTCTACTCATATAATAGATTGGGAGTGTCTCTTGCCCTCCTTGTGGACCAGGTCTGAACTCACCGCATTGGCCCCTACCCTGACATAAAGGAAAAGATCTTCACCCTCTTTCGGTACTTGTAACAAGGGTTCCCGTGTCAACTAGAATTTCATGCTCTGGAAGGCTTCCTAACACTCCGCCGACCATTCAAACTTCTTATTGTCTCGGAGGGTCTTATAGAAGGGCGAGCACTTCTCTCCAGCCCTGGAGAGAAATATACTCAACCCTGCCAACCTGACTATCAAGAGTTGTACTTCCTTCACGTTCCTGGGCCCCTCCATCTCCACAATGGTCTTGACCTTAATTGGGTTCGGCTCTACTCCTACTAGGGTCAAGAGGTGGCATAGGAATTTTTCTTTCCCTTCCCCGAACACACACTTCACCAAGTTGACCCTTATTTTGAACCTCTAGAGAGTTGCGAACATTTCTGCCAAGTCCCAAAGATGCTCCTCCACACTTTTACTTTTCACCATGAGGTCAATTATGTACACCTCAAGATTTCACCCCTTCTGCTCATTGAACACCCTGTCTATCATTCTCTGGTACATGGCATCCGTATTTTTGAGACCGAAGGGAATAATCTTATAACAATAACACTCATCATTGGTGATGAAGGACACATTTTTCATGCCGGGGGGCAAACGGATTTGGTGGTAACCAGAAAAAGCATCTAAAAAACTCATTACAGAAAAGCCAACGGCTGAGACTACAGGTGCGTCGATCCGAGGCAATGGATAACAATCTGTTGGGAAAAACTTCTTTTGATTTAACTTAACAAATTAACTATATGTGATTTTACTTCCTAGGATTATTACCCATGTTGTATAGTAAGGGTAATTTGGTCATAGAAGTATTAGGAAGTCAGTTGAGTCAAAGTCTCGAGAAAGGCAAACTGAAATCATGGAGAAAATTATCCAGATTAATATGCGTCGACTTGCGTCGACTAGAAGTCGATTCAACATCCACTGAAAGTCGACGTTACTCTGACTAGACATCGATGCAAAAGGCAGAAGTCGATGTAGATATTCTTTCAAGATGAAATCGACGCAACATCAATTAGTATTCGACGCATAAGTCTGAATTTGAAGTCTACATTCTTTATCTCGATGGATACGTCGATAATGAATCAGCATGGTAGCAAAATTCATTTCAAAGCTGAGAAAGATTTTGAATTTGCTTCTAGTAGAATTTAAATGTGCGTCGATATGAAGTCAAAAGTTATTCGACACAACGTCGAATACAGTCAAAGATTTAGAAAACTTCCTGGAATGGATTCTAATGATTATTCAAAAGGTATATATTGGAGATATTTGAAATATAACGGGTCATAAATGTATAATAAGAGAAAGAATCATTCTAGAGATTCAAGGGTGATGAAATTGGAAGTTATATAAAAGGTTATTGACGGGCTGTCAACATAGGTAAAAAGAGAACAATAATTTTCTCTAGACATTCCAACTAGATAAGGATTAGAAAGGGAAATTCATTCAATCCCAATTCAATTGAATCGACAGAAGAATTTATACAGACAAAATTCAAAAAGGAGTTAACGATCCTACTTCTTCTGCTTGGCTGATATCTCTCTCTCTCTCTCTTTCTCTCTCTCATCACACCCAACGGATCTGTGTACAACATTCTTCTTCTACAAGCTGCTGAAAGCTTCTTCTTCCTCCATCTCTGAAAGAATATAACAAATGATACAGAGATCAAGACCAGATCAGTGCATATAATCCTTATATCTTCTTCTAAGCAAGGATTCATCCTCTAATAAAGGATCTAGACCACTTATTTCCTAGAATCCTCGGTGACTGTTGAAAGAGGATTCAACTCAGAAGATTACACTTCATCTTCTTCTTCTGTTGCTTACTCTATTTCTTATTTCTATAAATTAAGTAATGAGTTTTAAGAATCCCTCTTCAAAGGATTCAGTTTGGTTCAAGATCTCCATATCAAAAGATCTGGTTTGGTTCTAAGAGTCTCCTTATCAAAAGACTCAGTCCCTGGTTCTAAGAGTCTCCTTATCAAAAGAGTCAGTGGTTCTAAGAGTCTCCTTATCAAAAGACTCAGGCACTGTGATATTTATTCTTACCAAGGTGATAGAAGAGTGGAGTACCCAGATTTTGGGGAACCACTATAGCTTTTGTGTCCTCTGTGTTTGTGAATTTTCTATGCTTTATCTACACAACTTTGCAGGCACATCGAATTCCTTTCGATGCAACTCTACAGATGCGTCGACTTCTAATCGAAGCAACTCTGTGCTTGTGAATTTTAAATGTTATTATTGCTGTAAAAGTGGACACAATGCTAAAACTTGTTGGTTTAACAGACTACCACTCTACCATCCTAATAGGTATCGTGGAAGGCCTGCTTACACTTTCATTTCACCATTTAAAGGTAGAAGCAATGGGCCAAGGTAATCTGATTTCCTACTGATGTTTTAGTTACATGTGCAGGATGAATAACATAGGACAGCCCAACTAAAGGAAGGGTAATGTAGATATAATGGACTTTAATTTTAGTTACAGAAATAACATGTGCATGATGTACCTTTGCCCTTATTTCTGGAGAAGTAGAAGCGGATCTATTTGATAGAGAAAGAAAGAGATATTGTTGGGTAAATACTGATATGCAAAATCTCTGCCCTTGTTGTCATATCCAGAGCCTTCTATTCCACCAAACCATGTCTTTCAATCACCTCATCCCTCATTAATTATCCCTCCCACTAATGCTCCTACTTCCTCCACTATGCTAACCTCCTCTCCTCTCAATCTACATTCTATAATCCTTCAGGCAGTACAGATGGTCACTAGCACAATATTAAAATGAATGAGCGTGTTTTTTAAAATTCAAACAACCTTTGAAACCATGCAAATACAGCTTGGCGAGGTCACTGTCTCTATACAATCCTTACAATCAATAATGTCCTCCTCCTCTCTAACTAGGTCATTCTTAACCTCCCATACCGATGAGGTTAAGAAAGTGGAGAAACATAAGGAGGATCAGGTGGATCAGGTTGATAAATAGGGGAGATTGAGATTGAACATGCTAAACTTAGTACACATACTCAGGGGGGACGAAGATGCTAATCAAACTCCTAATCAAGTTAAACTTGAAGATGATGAAGAGGAGTCACCACTACAATTTGCAAAGCTTTGAAAGATTTCTTTACAGACTAGAAACTGGAAATTAAGAATAAAGAAACAAAGGTTGAATGCTGATGCTGAATTTGTAAAGGGGAAAGTAGCAGAATTTGTAAAGGGTAAAGTTTAAAATTCTATCTTGAAGACAAAAGTTTTCATTTGCCTGCCCATGGTTTCTTCTTTATCCTTATTTATAAATGATGTACATTTTTGTGTTATTCCTTTATTCTGTAAAATCATTTTAAACAATTTATAAAATTTGTTACGATAAATAGGGGGAGATTGTTGGGAAAAACTCATTTCGATTTAACTTAACAAATTAACTCTAGGTGATTTTACTTCCTAATATTATTACTCATGTTGTATAGTATGGGTAATTTGGTCATAGAAGTCTTAGGAAATCAGTTGAGTCAAAGTCATGAGAAAGGCAAACTGAAATCATGGAGAAAATTATCCATAGTAATTATGCATCGACTAGAAGTCGACGCAACATCAACTGAAAGTCGACATTACTCGGACTAGATATCGACGCAGAAGTCGATGCAGATATTCTTTCAAGATGAATTCGAAACAACATCGATTAGTATTCAATGCAAAAGTCAGAATTTGAAGTCTACGTTCTTTATCTCAACGAAGACGTCGATAATGAATCGACACAACGTCGATAACAAAGTTCAATTCAAAGCTGAGGGCGATTTTGAAGTTGCTTTTAGTAGAATTCAAAGATGCGTCGATATGAAAATAGAAGTTATTCGACGCAATGTCAAATACATTCAAAGATTTGGAAAACTTCCTGGAATGGATCCTGATGATTATTCAGAAGGTATATATGGAAGATATTTGAAATATAATGGGTCACACGTGTACAAGAAGAGAAAGAATCATTCCATAGATTTAAGGGTGATGAAATTGGAAGTTATACAAAAGGTTAATGATCGGCTATCAACATAGATAGAAAGACAGCAATAATTTCCTCTGGACATTCCAACTGGAGAAGGGTCAAAAAAGGAAAGACATTCAATCTCAATTCAATTGAATCGACAGGAGAATATATACATACAGAATTCAAAAAGGAGTTAACAATCCTAATTCTTCTTCTACTTGGCTGATCTCTCTCTCTCTCTCTCTTAGCCTACCTGATAGATCTCTATACATTATTCTTCTTCTACAAGCAGCAGAAAGCTTCTTCTTCCTCCGTCTCTGAAAGGAGCTAACAAAGGATACAGAGATCAAGACTTGATCAGTGCATATAATCCTTGCGTCTTCTTCTAAGCAAGGATTCATCCTCTCATAAAGGATCGAGAACACCTAGTGCCTAGAATCCTCAGTGACTGTTGAAAGAGGATTCAACTCAGAAGATTACACTTCATCTTCTTCTTCTGCTTACTCTATTTCTTAGTTCTATAAATTGAGTAAAGAGTTTTAAGAATCCCGCTTCAAAGGATTCGGTTTGGTTCAAGATCTCCTTATCAAAAGATCTGGTTTGGTTCTAAGAGTCTCCTTATTAAAAGACTCGGTCTCTGGTTCTACGAGTCTTCTTATCAAAAGACTAAGTGGTTCTAAGAGTCTCCTTATCAAACGGCTCAAGCACTGTGATAGTGTATTCCTACCAAGGTGGTAGAAGAGTGGAGTACCCAGATTTTGGGGAACCACTGTAGCTTTCGTGTCCTCTGTGTTTATGAATTTGTTGTGCTTGTCTCTTGATTATTTCTATTATTCTGTGATAGTATTAATTTTGGTTCGAATTTTGGATGTCTGGTAATTAGGATTAATTCTATGTGCACTTATTAGTAAAAGTTTTTTAAATCTTTATTCACACCCCCTCCCTCCCCCCTCTAGAGAATACGCAGGGGAGATATTGTGCTCTTTCAATTTGTATTAGAGCTAGGTTGATCAGAAAAAGTTTAATACCTTGATCAAAAGATCCACTCGCTTATATTTTATATTTTAATATTATTGTAAGAAAATGAGTTCTAAGGACTATGCATCCACTAGCCCACCAGTGTGTAATGTGGACAAGTTTATACTCTGGAAGACCGAAATTGAACTTTATATGAACTCTATTGATGAAAACATCTTTGATGTTGTGCTGACAGGTCCTCCAATGCCTTACATAAAGGATGTTAGGGGAGCCTCAACATAAGAACTAGTTCCCAGATCTGAGTGGACTGAAGCTGAGAAGAAAGTAAAGGCCTGTGATGTTGGGGATATGAATATACTAGCATCAACTATGTCGGGCCACATATTTCATAGAGTGGTTGAATGCCAGTCTGCAAAAGAAATATAGGATTCTGTATCTAGTTTAGTTGAAGGAAGTTCTAATAAAAGGAAGGACAAGATGAA
This sequence comes from Dactylorhiza incarnata, assembly GCA_033032865.1. Taxonomy (NCBI): domain Eukaryota; kingdom Viridiplantae; phylum Streptophyta; class Magnoliopsida; order Asparagales; family Orchidaceae; genus Dactylorhiza; species Dactylorhiza incarnata. Next base: position 2,393,280 of record JAWHQI010000266.1, on the reverse strand, counting down.
AGGAAGAGGTTTCATAGCTGAACCCTGGAGTGACTCAGAATCTGAGTAAAGTTCCTCATCTAAAAGTGAGGAAGAAATTGTTGCTGAAGAAGCCTGCCTGATGGCATTGGAGGCTTCCTTAGATGATGAAGAAGATCAGGTATCATATTTTGATAATTTTGATTTCTCTTCCAATGAATTTAAATTCTTCTTTAAAGATTTCTATAAATTGAGTAAAGAATTTTAAGAATCCCTCTTCAAAGGATTCAATTTGGTTCAAGATCTTCTTATCAAATGATCTGGTTTGGTTCTAAGAGTCTCATTATCAAAAGACTCAGTCCTTGGGTCTAAGAGTCTCCTTATCAAAAGACTCGGTGCTTCTAAGAGTCTCCTTATCAAAAGACTCAAGCACTATGATAGTGTATTCCAACAAAGATGGTAGAAGAGTGGAGTACCTAGATTTTGGGGAACCACTGTAGCTTTTGTGTCCTCTGTGTTTGTGAATTTTTTGTGCTTGTCTCTTGATTATTTCTATTATTCTGTGATAGTATTAATTCTTGTTGGAATTTTGGATGCCTAGTAATTAAGATTAATTCTCTGTGCACTTATTAGTAAAAGGTTTTTAAATCTCTATTCACCCCCCCCCCCTCTAGAGAATACTCAGGGGAGTTAGTATGAACTTTCTCAATTTTTGGGACAAACTTAATTAAGAATTGAAAAATCGATACACATTCTCCACCTCCCATCCCCTTTCTTCACATTACAACATTGGAGACCCATCCCGGGCACTAGATCTCCAACACAAACCATGTGTCTAACAATTTCTTCACCTCCTCCTGGATAAGCTCGCTAGAGTAGTGGTTGTTGCCCTCTTTTTTTGTTGGATAGGGTGGACTCCCTTGTCGAGGTGGTGGAAAGCAACATATGCGTCGATGTCTGCCATGTCTGTGGCTCTCTAAGCGAAGATGTTCTCATTCTCCAATATGCATGACATAATCTTCTCCTTGTCTTCCTCCTTCGGCTCCCCGCTGATATTTACCATCACGAGCCTCCCTCCCTCAGTTCAGATCTCCTTCTCCTCCACTTCCTTGGTTGCCTCTAGCCTTGCTATCTCCTCCAACATCTTGTTAGCCCTCCTTAGCCTCCCTCTTCTATTCAATGGTATTGACATCGCTGAGGTAAAACTGCCTTGCCACCCTGGGGTCGCTCCTGATCCTGATCTACAATCCTCCATGGTTATAATTCAAGTAGCGGTGGTAGGACGAGGGCATGCACTTGTGCGCGTTGATGAGTGGCCTGCCGAAGATGGATTTTTAGCTGCTGGGGGTATTGATTATGATGAATCTGCAGCTCTTCATCATTCCTCCCAACGTCATGACCAGCTCCACTCCCACTTACACCTCCTTTCGTTCTCCTAAAAAGCCAAAAGTTGGCCCCTCTATTGCGATCACCCACTTCTTTTCCTCCTTTATCACGCTGAACGCCTTCTCGAAGACCACGTTGACAGAGCTTCCATTGTCCATGAGGATGTAGGAGACCGTGCAGTTTTCTACCGCGGCCTGGATCACCACCCCATCATGGAAGGGGTCCCTAGCATGTCCTCTTCTAAGAAGGTGACCTCTCCCATCCGGGGAGGGTTTTGGGAAGTCGAATCTATGCTCCGATGATACACTGCATGGAGCCCCTCCCCCTCCAGGTTGCCTCCAACTCCACTCCTTTGTGGATGACTCCAATTCCTCCATGACAACCTAGGTCTGTTCAATCTTCGCACCTTCATGGGTAGGGGGATCTCCCCCCACCCCCATCATTCATCACCACTTCTCCCCCTCCTTGCTCATCCTGCCCTTCCCGGGCTCCTTAGCTCCAAGAACTTCGGACACGTTTTTGTCGCGTGGTCTTCCACCTGGTGAAAGTCACAGTAAAGCATTACTCTTTGCTCCTCCTCCCTCCTGGGTATCAGGACCTTGCTCCTTGACCGTACCCAATCACATTCATCTCCCGAGGGGGTGTATGGTTTTTCCTCCATATGTCTGGTCTCCTCTCTGGGAATTATAGTGAGCTCGGCGCTCTGGAGAGAACCTTCTCCCAGTCCTTCCTTGGAAGTCTCCTCCTACCCGCCTCCATGCAAGCCTATTGAGCGGGGCCTAAAACCTCATCTCCTGATCCTGCTGATCTCGATTTCCATGAGTTCTTCCTCCCTCCTGGCTCTTTGTCCCTTCCCTTCTCTTGACCTCCATATTGCTCCATCATTTCGCCTCCTCCTTTCCACCCCCTGTCAGCTTAGCCAACTTGCCACAAATCTCTGGTTCACCACCTCACTCTCCATATACCGCCCAACTGGATTGATTAGCCCTACAAATGACAAAGGGGGGATCAGGTCCAACTCCATCTTAAAGAGTCCCTCTTGCAAGCCTAAGTTGTAGGAAAGCATGAGGGTATGACTCGACACATCCTTAACCATGGGGACCTCCTCTTGAAAAATGATCGACGTAGGCTCCTTGCAACTCATGTAGTCCCTTCTTGATGAGGAAGAAGTCCTCGTGTCCCTTCTTCCTTTTATTCATGGTGGAGAAACAGAGCAGTAAACTCATGTGTAGGTATTCAAAGTCGTGAATCAAATTGGTCGGTAACTGATAAAACTAATCTTTGGCCTTCCCCTTGAAAGAGATGACAAACAAATGACACTTGAACGCATCTGTCATCTGCTTGATTGAGACCACATCCTCTAACAACTATAGGTGTTGTATGGGATCATCCCTCCCCGAGTAGTAGTTCATCGCCGATTCTACAAATCCTTTAGGAACAAGGGCAGTCAACACCAGCTCACAAAAGGGGCTTATCGGTGCAATTCAGTGGGCTGGAAGAACTCTCTCGTATTCATCCTATAAGTAGCGAGTATTTGGTGGGCACGTGAAGAAGACTCGCGCGTGGAGGGTCTGATCCTCCTCCCCCGTGGCGCTTCCCTTGTCAGATCATCTGCTTGGTCCTGCCTCGCCAGCCGAGGTGGAGACCACTGGGGATGGACTCGCTGCCTCTACGCGAGGTCCGAGCAAGGCTCACACGGTGTCCTCCATCGACTTCTTGAACTCAGCAAAGTCGCTTTTTATCATGTACTCGCCCATGGGAGGCGAGTTCCTCTAGCCAGTTTCATGTTCGCCATGTTCATACAAGGGGCCGCTGGGTGATATTTTCTTCACAAGCTACCAGTTACGCTCACCACACGAAAAATGTTGAAACTCAAAAACCGGTTCAGCTGAGTTTAGATCAAGGGGGGTAGCTTGAGTTACTTCTCTCGCCATCAAATCCCAAAGAATGAGTATTTCGAGCCTAGAACTATCCCTCACTAATTAATTGGTGATTGCCCATAAACAGACCCGCAGGCTGCAGCGAAGAGGTCCCGCAACTAACCCAGAAATTTTGCATTGTTTCCCCTCCCAAAATCAGAAGCTGAGCCAACACCTCAGACAGTACATAAGAATAAGTGAGTGAGAGCTCAGGCTCTTTGGGTGGTTTATCCGTGCTGATCTCGTGGATTAAGGGTCCTATTTATAGAGTAACCAATCTGAGGGTAGAACAATCATTTTGGTCGGTGGGTTGCTGCCTCCGCCTTAACTAAACTTCTATTCGCAGACCCAAATGGCCTACGAACAGCTTCCTCCGCCTTTTCGATAATACTATTCATAGCCTCAGTGGGTTGCGGATAGCCGCTCTTATGATCAAGTTACCATATACAATGATAGAGAACTAGCAAGTTGGGGCGACTCCAACTCGCCTCGCGCTATTCTGAAGGGGAGAGCATGGTCTAACTCCTAAACTCTCCCTTTATCGCCCAAGGGAGTAAGCGAGTACGACCAGGGTGTTTGGGCCTATTCCCCTCCGGCTGGGTGGCTACTTGGTCTACTTGCCTAATACTGGTTGTACACTAGTGATTTCCACTTCCTAGATATATCCAAATTGAGTCGCCACAACAACAATAACTAATTCACACTCACTAAATCTTTCACAAATCTACTCGCCACAACAATGACGAGTTCACATGATTACCATAATTAGTGAAAGTGAAACATCAAGAGAAATTACAAAAAAAGAAAGAATTAAAAAGACATGAAAACTCCCTCATACTGATGTCGTAGGAAGAAGATGAAGCTTGGTTGAATATTCACTTCATTCCCTTGCAATACCTTCACTCCGATGATCCTTAAAGATTGTTTTTCTTTTTTATCTTTAGGAAGGAGAGGGGGAGTTTTTTAATGCTCAAGGATGGTCAGGGCAAACTTGCTCTTCAAAAATTATGTCTTTGAGAAGAAATCACATCCCGTATAAATAGAATCACAAAATGTTATGCGAGCTACTATCGGCATTATCTGCTACCAAGGTGCATTATCATATTAAATTCAAAATATCGCGCATGTTCCCTCATGCTCTTTCTTATGGAGCAAACACTAACGCCTGACTTTAACTACTGCCCTCGAGTGGTAGTGTAAATACTTTCTGACCCATCCAACTGTTGGAACATGCTTTCCACATCTCTTGGTTTTAGAATAACAAATCTCATTATATTTGATCATACTTGTCATGTGTTTATAGTGTATAGGAACTTCAGCTTTCAAGCCCCTATGAGTTCGAAAAAGAAAGACGATGATCCTCAATCATTACGATGCTCTATTGCTATCGCAGTGCGTTAAAGCTATCGCGGGTGGTAGCTTCTGCATATTTGGAAATATCATCGAGATGGCAATATTGTCGAGAACAAAATATAGATGTGACTCATATATAACAAGTTCTACCGCGACACATTAACATTATCACTGGCGATAGCATTGGCATATTTGGAAACAGATGTTGGGTTTTTCTTCACAATAAAGTGGACAGCATTTCACATATGCGCAGCGGAAACATAACAAGAACAACCCAAAGAGTTAAAGGATCTTGCGGATTTCATGAATCAAGAAATAAAAAAGGCAACAAAACGATATACCTTTACGGGATTGAGTCGATACTCAACCAAGATGCTCCTCACTGATTTCTGGTAGAACCAATCTTGAGTTCCAAGAACCGAAATGGATCGGCCCATCTACAGAGATCCACACAAGCGGAGGAGAACCTCAATGCCTTGTCGAACAAGGAATGAGTCAGAGAAGAAAATCTCTCAGCGCCCCCATGGACTGCTAGATCCGAGACAAGGGAGGCGGAAACTATCGAAAGAGGAGAGAAGCCCTAGCGGAACACTACCGGCGCTGCTCTCACAAAACACGAAAAAGGGGTCGGTCATAATATCCGTCTCCGTATATCGAACCCTAAGATCGTGAACTGTTATATACCAAAGGCTGCATTCGACGACTCAAAGAGGCCTGCGTTCAACGAACTCAAAGAAGCCTGCATTCGACGAACTCAAAGAAGCCTACGTTCGACGAACTCAAGAGTCCTGCGTTCGATGAACTCAAGAGGCCTGCGTTCGATGATCTCAAAGAAGCCTGCGTTTGACGAACTCAAAGAAGCCTGCGTTCGACGAACTCAAGAGGCATGCGTTCGACGATATATAAGTTCAGCTATACATTATAACTGAATTCGACTATACACTATAACCGAATTCGACTATATAAATTTGGCTATATAAATTCGTCTAAACCCTGTAGCCGAATTTGACACAGTTCGGTTAAATACTTTAGCCTAATTTGCCAAGTATAAATCCATTCGTTTAAACCTTTTAAACGATTTCCCATTGAGATATTCTCAACTTAATTCCAAACAATCACAGGATTGGTCCTCCACTCATATCCTATATAAGCAAGGCCAACTCAATTCTTTCTCCAATTTCTCCAAGCACTTTTATGTGCGACCCTATAGGCTCATATTGCGTTGGCAGTAATACTAACTGTTGATTGCTTTGAGATCACCTCAGAAATTCCAACAGTCTCCCACTTGATCACAAAGTGTCAACAAAAGTCTCACAAATAATGAGCGGCATCTAGCAATACATCATTGCTACCCAAGCAATAAGAGTTCATAACTCATCAAGCCTGTCTTAACCAATGTATCAGTGTTGTCTTGTCCCTTTGTCCCTTACATCCGGATAGAACTAGAGGCATGGATCGTGTCACCCACATAATTGTTTAATCCTAGTTTCCTGATCTAGAATAGACCTTAAGAGAGTGGTAAGCTCAATATCATATATTGGCTCAACCCAGCATGACCATGCATTTCTCGGTCTCATTCCATCAAGGGGCCCATGGATGTAACTCATATCATAAAGGAGGACAAATCCCATTTCTGCTCACACACAAACATCCAAATGATTCATAACATACCCAACAACCACCCTTATCGTCAACCTTTCTCAAAAGAAGACTTTAGATGGCATCAAAATACGCTCTTCCTCACCTGATGAATGTTGTGACTTCAGGTCAAAGGACCACAAACACCATTGTCACTTGAGACCTACTTGTGACACGTTCATATAACAATCCACAAAGTAGTCTCATGGTGGGTCTGTCCAGTATAACTTGTTCCTAACAAGTACCCATGTGATGACTTGATATCACAATATCATGACCTGTGAGAACCGGTCATCAGTCAATGCACATGCTAGTTTTATGGTCTCATCCTCGCCCTAATTTCTAGGATGATACCTCGACCAGGGACCATTTAAGAATGAAGCTTCATTTAAATTTAGGCCCTCACATTCAAGTCACGTACTTGAATTCCTATGGAAGCAAACATTCTAAGGGCATTCATTATGTTAATTAGTCTATCATATAGAAACAGTTCACATAATAAAAGAACTTGCCATAAATGTAAAATGAAACATATAGTACATATCACAATTCATCAAATGAATAAACAACCAACAAACATGCAATTCACCAGGCTCCCACTAAAGATGATCATTCAGGTATCTAATACCCATTGATCTAACATGACCATCATGTTTCTTTTGCGCAAGAGGCTTTGTCAGTGGATCCGCTATGTTTTCTTCAGTCGGTACTCTGCAAATGCTCACATCTCCTCGATCGACAATCTCTCGAATAAGATGGAACCGCCAAAGTATGTGCTTGGAGCGCTGATGAGATCTAGGTTCCTTAGCTTGGGAAATTGCACCGTTGTTGTCACAGTAGAGAACTACGGGATCAACAATTCTAGGAACTAAATCTAGCTCATCGATGAATTTCTTAATCCACGCAGCCTCCTTTGCCGCATTTGCGGCAGCAATATACTCGGCTTTTGTCGTAGAATCGGCAACTGTCTCCTGCTTGGAACTCTTCCAGCTTACAGCTCCTCCATTAAGGCAAAATACAAAACCTGATTGGGACTTTGAATCGTCCTTATCAGTTTGGAAGCTAGCATCTGTGTAACCACTTACAACGAGCTCTTCCTCTCCACCATACACCAAGAATGTATCCTTAGTAATTCTCAAGTACTTTGGGATATTCTTGACAGCTATCCAGTGACCATCACCAGGATCAGACTGATACCTTCTCGTCATGCTCAAAGAATATGAGACATCGGGTCAAGTACATAACATTGCATACATGATTGATCCAATTTCTGAGGCATATGGAATAAACTTCATGTGGTCCTTATCTTCCAAAGATTTAGGACACTGGTCCTTAGAGAGACTCACACCATGAGACATGGGTAAGAATCCCTTCTTGGATTCAAGCATGTTGAACCATTTCAACACCTTATCAATGTATGTACTCTGGGTCAAACCCAGCAACTTCTTCGATCAATCTCTATAGATCTTAATACCAAGTATATAAGTTGCTTCACCCAAGTCCTTCATAGAAAAGCAGTCCCCTAGCCTGTTCTTAACAGCTTTTAGGGTTGGAATGTCATTCCCGATCAGCAGTATGTCATCTACATACAATATCAGGAAAATGACAATGCTTCCACTAATCCTTTTGTAAACACAAGGCTCATCTTCGTTCTTGATGAAACCAAACTCTTTGATCTTCTCATCAAAATGCAGATTCCAACTTCGAGAAGCTTGTTTCAATCCATAAATGGATCGATTCAACTTGCATATTTTAGTGGCTTCACTTGGAGATACAAAACCCTCGGTTTGTGTCATATACACTTCCTCAAGGACGTTTCCATTAAGGAAAGCCATTTTGACATCCATTTGCCAGATCTCGTAGTCATAATACGCAGCAATAGCAAGTAGAATTCTGATGGACTTGACCATGGCTAGAGGGGAAAAGGTCTCATCATAGTCAACACCATGAATTTGCCTGAAACCTTTAGCCACCAGGCGGCCTTTGAATGTCTATACATTCCCATCCATGTCGGTCTTCTTCTTGAAGACCCACTTGCACCCTATGGGTCGTACCCCTTCAGGTGGTTCCACCAAGGTCCAAACTTGGTTTGCATACATGGAGTCCATTTCAGATTTCATGGCCTCAAGCCACTTCTCGGAGTCAGGTCCACACATAGCCTCTTGATAGGTTGCAGGCTCATCATCATGATCCATAAGCAACACATTACCTATTTGAGACACGAGAAATCCATATCTCTCAGGCTCAAATCTTGGTATATTAGATCTACGTAGGACTTGTGTTTCTTGAGCAGGTTCTCTAGCTATAAAAGATTGTAGTCCTTGCTTAGGTTCCAATTCACGTTCATTCATTATTTGTGGTTCTTGAACTTCTTCAAGTTCCACCTTTGCAGTCTTTCTGGATAAGAACTCTTTCTCCAAAAAGACGCCAGTCCTTGCGACAAACACTTTGCCCACGGACGACAGGTAGAAGTAATACCTTTTGGTTTCCCTAGGATATCCCACAAGATGACACTTATCTGATTTGGGTTCCATCTTATCATACATTTGACGTCGTACATATGCCTCACAGCCTCAAATCTTAATGAAAGACATACTAGGACGCTTCCCAGTCCATATCTCATATGGTGTCTTTTGAACCGTCTTCGATGGAATGCGATTTAGTGTAAAAGCAGCAGTCTCTAGAGCAAAACCCCAAAAGGAAACGGGCAGATCTGCATGACTCATCATCGACCGTACCATGTCTAACAAAGTACGATTCCTCCGCTCAGAGACACCATTATGTTGTTGTGTTCTAGGTGGGGTAAGTTGTGATACAATACCACACTCTTTCAAATGATCACGGAACTCCTGACTCAAATATTCGCCACCTCGATCAGATCAGAGTGCTTTTATCCTTTCTCCCAATTGGTTCTCTACTTCATTCTTAAACTCTTTGAACTTTTCAAAGGACTCGGATTTGTTCTTCATAAGAAACATGTATCCGTATCTACTGAAATCATCAGTAAATGTAACGAAGTAGTGGAACCCACCTCTAGACATAGAACTCATGGATCTGCACACATCACTATGTATGACACCCAAGAGATCATATGTCCTCTCAGTATGACCAGTGAAAGGGGCTTTAGTCATTTTGCCTAATAAGCAAGATTCACATCTCTCAAATGATTCATAATCAAATGAGTCCAGTAGTCCATCTCTATGGAGCTTGGATATGCATTTCTCGTTTATATGGCCCAAACGACAATGCCAAAGGTATGTAGGATTCGAGTCATATGTTCTTAGTCTTTTATTATTTTCAACATTATAGATCGGATGGTCTAAGTTCAAAACATATAAACCATTAAACAATTGGGCTGCACCATAACGAACATCATTCATAAAAATCGACAACAATTGTTCTTAATTATAAATGAAAAACCTTTCATGTCAAGACATGAAATGGATATAATGTTTCTAGTTTTGGCTGGAATAAAATGACAGTTATCTAATTCTATTACAAGCCCTGTGGGCAAAGAAAGATAGTAGACACCAACGGTGACAGCAGCAACTCCTGCTCCATTTCCGACGCGCAGGTCTACCTCCCCTTTACCCAGCATTCTTCTCCTTCTCAGTTCCTGCACATTTGTACAAATGTGAGAACCGCATCCGGTATCCAATACCCATGATGAAGGAGCAGAAAGGTTTATCACTATAAAGTAAATACCTAAAGTGGAAGTCACACTTCCCTTCTTCTTTTGCAGATCCTCAATGTAGAGGGGACAGTTCCGCCTCCAATTCCCTGCCTTACCGCAGTGGTGGCACTTTCCTTCCTTCGTCAGACCTTTCCTTTTCAGTGCAGAAGACTTGGGATCAAGAGGAGACTTAGATCCAATCTTCACCTTCTTGGATCCCTTGGCCTTGCCCTTACACTTATGCACCATCAGTATGGGGCTGGCAGGCTTGGCCTTCTTCATGTTGTTCTCGGCAGTTCTCAACATGCCAAGGAGCTCGGGCAGGGTCTTTTCTATTTCATTCTTGTTATAGTTCAAGACGAACTGCTCATAACTATCCGGCAATGATTGCAGGATCAGATCTGTGGCCAACTCTTGACCCAAGGGAAAACCCAGTCTTTCAAGGTTCTCTATATACCCAATCATCTTGAGTACGTGAGTCCCTATTGAGTCTCGAGCTCCCATTTTGCACTGAAATAATGCCTTGGATATGTCAAACCTCTCTTGCCTGGCTTGCCCCTTGAACATTTTCTTGAGGTGCCCGATTATCTCATAACCACACATGCTCTCGTGTTGCTTTTGAAGCTCAGAGGACATGGTAGCAAGCATGAGGCATTCCACATCCAAGGTATCATCCTGATACTTCTTGTAAGCATCTTTGTCTGCTCGCGGAGTATTCCCGGTCGGCTCTGTAGGGGATTCCCCTTCCAAGACATAGAGCTTGCGCTCTTGCCTGAGAACAATTCTCAGGTTCCTATACCAATCGAGGAAGTTCGTCCCATTGAGTTTGTCCTTCTCAAGGATGGCTCTCAGGGACAACGTGGAGTGAGATGTTTTTGCCATGGAAATTCTACAATAAATTTGCAAAAGATTTTCAGTACAATATTTCAAAATACATTTTATTTTAATAAGGACTTTAATTAAATACTCCCACTATTTTAATCAAATTGATAGGCCTTAATTTCGATTCGGAGAGTTTATGCGATCTACTCTCTTAGTGGACAAGATCTGTATTTCACCAACACAATGAGTCCGCTTTGGCGTTTCTCTCACAATATGGTTATTTAGGTAGACAACGCTTGTCAATTGCATCACTATGCAACTCTTGTATGGTTGGTGAATAACTCTTTATTCGCATCCATCATATGGTGCATGCCAACCCTATGCCTCTAGGCACTCAACCTTTGAGGTCACCTAGTTAAGATAGACCCAATGTCGACAGTGGGATATAACAATTATACGCTCGCACCCTTACCAAGATAGATTAATACACCTTGCTTTGGCAAGCCCACACTTCATCGATCGAGGCAGGAAGAGTGTCATCCATCGGAAGGCATCCAAATGCTTAATATTGGATTATGGGATTTTAAGATACAATCGATGAACATTTCATATTGATTAACTTTTAATCAGCGTGCATATTCACAAAATAGAAATACAACATTTCAAACCAAATGCATCCTCAATGCGCACAAAAATTATCAACACTTTGATAAGAAGGGCTAAATCTGAACACTTAGAACACTTCTAAATCTCCAGATTTACATGCATTGAACACAGCAAAAACAACTCCACTTGTGCAGTAGACAAGCTCATCTCCCAATGTCAGATGCAAAATCTCAGACATGTGATTTCATAAATCACATGGAGGGACGGTTACTGCAAAGGAGAAACTATTTCTGAAACAATGAAATCGCAACGCAATCACATGCGTTCTTGGAGGGGTTCCAAGAAAAAATCAGGGATTTTAGAATGCTTCTAAAATCTCGATTTACACGCACTTGATTGCAAACCTCCCTCTGATACCACTGTTGGGTTTTTCTTCACAATAAAATGGACAGCATATCACATATGCGCAGCAGAAAAATAACAAGAACAGCCCAAAGAGTTAAAGGATCTTGCGGATTTCATGAATCAAGAAATAGAAAAGGCAACAAAATGATATGCCTTTACGGGATTGAGTCGATACTCAACCAAGATGCTCCTCACTGATTTCTGGTAGAACCAATCTTGAGTTCTAAGAACCGAAATGGATTGGCCCCTCTATTGAGATCCACACAAGCGAAGGAGAACCTCAATGCCTTGTCGAACAAGGAATGAGTCAGAGAAGAAAAGCTCACAGCGTCCCCATGGACTGCTAGATCCGAGACAAGGGAGGCGGCAACTGTCGGAAGAGGAGAGAAGCCCTAGCGGAACACTTCCGGCGCTGCTCTCACAAAACACGAAAAAGGGGTCGGTCGCAATATCCGTCTCCGTATATCGAACCCTAAGATCATGAACTATTATATACCAAAGGCTGCGTTCGACGAACTCAAACAGGACTGCGTTCGACATACTCAAAGAAGCCTGTGTTCGACGAACTCAAAGAAGCCTGCGTTCGACGAACTCAAAGAAGCCTGCGTTCGACAAACTCAAGAGGCCTGCGTTCGACGAACTCAAGAGGCCTGCGTTCGACGATCTCAAAGAAGCCTGCGTTCTACGAACTCAAAGAAGCCTGCGTTCGACGAACTCAAGAGGCCTGCGTTCGATGATATATAATTTTGGCTATACACTATAACCGAATTAGACTATACACTATAACCGAATTCGACTATATAAATTTGGCTATATAAATTCGTCTAAACCCTTTAGCCGAATTTTGACTTAGCCGAATTCATCTAAACCCTTTAGCCGAATTCGTCTAAACCCTTTAGCCGAATTTGACACTGTTCGGTTAACCACTTTAGCCGAATTTGTCAAGTATAAATCCATTCGTTTAAACCTTTTAAACGATTTCCCATTGAGACATTCTCAACTTAATTCCATACAATCATAGGATTGGTCCTCCACTCATATCCTATATAAGCAAGGCCAACTCAATTCTTTCTCTAATTTCTCCAAGCACTTTTATGTGCGACCTTATAGGCTCATATTGCGTTGGCAGTAAGACTAACTGTTGATTGCTTTGAGATCACCTCAGAAACTCCAACAACAGCGTCGAGAGGAAATATCGTCGAGAAAGGAATGTCAATGGGACTCTTGTATAACATGTTTTACCTTGGCGCGTTAAGGCTAATGCTCGGTGGTAACTTATGGATGTCCTGCCATCATGTTGCTAATAGAGGAGCAAAAAAGGAGGAAGATCAGATTGCAAGGAAACATATTATATTAATGTGGTGCGTTAGTATTACCGTGGCGCGGTAGGATGGGCTGCCAAATTTGGAGCTAGAATATTATCAAAGATGACTCAATCCGCGTGCCTTCCTATTGCCTAAAGAGTCTACCACCTGGCGGTATCAATAACACTGGTGATAGGATCCGAGTCTATTTAAAGAGCAGTCCTCCTCCTTTTAGCGGTGCTGATTAACACTGCAACAAAGCCAGAACTCTTATACCTTCTTAAGAGCCTCCTCCTTGCAGCTAAGAGAACTCAATCATTGCTCGTGAATGCTAAGAACTTGAAGAAGGATCGATCACGCTTACATCATCTTCAAGTTCAACATATGAGGGAGTTTTTGATGTTTTACTTTCATTATTGTTTGTAACTCTTATTTTTTCGGTAGATAAATTCGCTCGTATGTTGGCGACTAGGGCCTTGCGAAGACTAGGGAGAATTCGCCATATGGGTGTGGCGACTTGGTCTAGGGTTATATCTATGGGAGGCTTTAGGCCTCATATGGGAGAGATAGGGCTAGGGACAACCAGCCCTTGGGAGAAAGGTCAGTATAGAAAACCAAAAAGCTTTTTACATTCGCCTAAATTCCAAGCATCATTGGGATTAAGTTTTGTAATCATGTTTAAAGCAATAATCTTATCTTTTTCTCTAGCATTGATGTATTATCTCTAATCTTTGGAATCTAAACAAAAAGGGAGTTTTATGTCACTAATGTCGAGCGGTAACTTCTACCGATGGCGGTAGCAACAGAGGCTTCATCTCCCTTGCATAGTGCAACATAGTTTCATTAAAGCTTACATCATTGTCTTGACTAAAATATTTTCATAAAATATATTCAACTCATAACTATAATTTCACTTAAGCTTGAAATGTTTTAAAACTCTTATTCACCCCCCCCCCCACCCTAAGGGCACATACAGATCCAACAAGTGGTATCAGAGTCAAATTATTCCAAAATAGCTTCACAATCGGGAATAATGGCGCTTCATGATCTCGCTTCCACCAAAGAGGATGAAACTGTATTAAAAGAAATATCTTTAGCACCACCTTTATTTATGGGTGAAAATTATAAAGGGTAGAAAATCTTAATTGGAAATTTTCTAAAATCTTTGGACATTAAAGTTTGGAATATTACTTCTAAAAAGCCCCCAAGTATTCTAAATAGAAACGAGATGGTTTTAAATGCTAAATCAATAAATAGTTTATTTTGTGCACTAGATCAAAAAAATTTTAAACTCATTTATTTATTTCCTACAGCTTATGAAATTTGGAATTTTCTTGAAGAAATACTTATGATTCCCTTTCTCTATGTATGGAGTGCATATCAATGGGAATGAAAGAAGTCAACACATCAATGGGAAGGGAAGATGGAAACTCAACTATAGAAGAGGAATGCAAAGAAGATGTCAAAGGAACTTCATGTTAAAATCTTACCTCATCTGAAAGCAATGTAAGTAAATCAAATTCTTTTCTTATTTCTAATTCCATTGCTACATTGCATGTGCTAGATATGGCTAAACATATAATTAAGAAATTAAAAAATATTAATTCAAAATTGCATTTAGAAAATAAAAATTTAAAAGCACAACTCATTGTAAAATCAAATTTTGATGTGTCTTGTTCCCCTTTAGGTTCTTTAGTTGAAAATGTTTCACCTTGTATAGAATATAATGAATTAAAAGAAAAATACAAGGAACTTGAAAAGGAGTGTATTTTTGTAAAAGAATAAAATGATAGATTATGTTTAAAAAATTCATCTTTAAAAAGTGATTGTGCTATGTGCAAAAATTATAATATTGAAACTAAAGAGATGGATGAGATATTTTAAGAATTAAGAAATGATTATCAAACTCATATTAGTTCTTTAACATCAATTCTTAAAAATAGCACACTTGCTTATAATAACACTAGGCATAGTCTCAAGATTAAGAATAATGAATTAGAAACAAAAATCAACTTGCTCAAGGAAATTATGAATAAAAACTCACAACACATAACTCTACAATATCACGCAAAATCCATGAATTTCCATATCTTGACTAAGACAAACAAAGGAAATGAAAAACATAAAAAACGTGTAAATAAAATTATAAAACACTATCATCATTATCAGTTACACCATCAATTTTCTCCCAACATAAAATTTAATGCATACAAATTTGTTATAAATAAACAATTCAAAAATAACTATTATCCTAAGACTCAAGCTAATGACTGTGGAAATTTGATAAATAAAAATAATAAGTTTGCTAGGTATGAATGGAGACCCATTGTTAGAAACAACATATTAACTTCACTTGAAAGGGCTCATTCATCATTGTCTCTAAATAAATCTTCACGCTATATTTGGTTACCCAAAGGAACCGTTACCCTTGGTTCTCTTTGGATACCTAAAACTCTTATTCATTAGTATACAAAAAATGTGTGAAGTAGAAATAAACTAAAAGGAATTACTCAAAATCTACTTCACAATGCTAAAAATAAAACATTTTTTTTCTTTTCTGTTTGCTTTATGCACTTTTTGTGTTGTCTTTATTTCTATTGAGCCAAAAAACTTATATTTTGAATATTTAAATGACTACATTTTTTCCACATTCACCTTACTTTAAAAACTTATGCCTATAAGTAATATTTTTGAACTAAAGCTAAAATCCACAAGTTTCTAAATTAACTATTCAAAAGTTGTTTCGAACTTTAAAATTTAATGTAGATTATATGATATGTGCAAAGTTAGTTACTTAAGAATTGGATTTAAATGTCTATTAGGGGTCTTGGGCTAAAATTTAAAATGTGCAACTTTTGGATTATTTTTCTAATCTTTTTAATGCATGTGATAGCTCCTATAATGTAAAATCATAATCAAGAGAAATCGGAATTGAAAAACCACAAAAACCATGTTTATTTGATGAAAAATCGAACCTCTGTTTGTTACCGCCTGGCGCTAACTCTATCGTCAGTGGTTTCTGTATTGTCTGAAATTCCTGATTTTCTCAAAATTATTTTCTTTCTGAAAATTACATTACTTCTCTAATAAATCCCCCATTCGTAAAGATATATCCAAAAGTGAAGTAAGAAAAAATCTAACCAAACATTATACCAGGAACCTACTTCACAGAAATTAGCATAGAAGTGTAGTTAAGTTATAAAACAAAAGGTCTAAATAAAAAACAACACACAGAAAAGTCTTTATCACTAACGCAAGCAGTAGTATCTAACGCTGGCGATAGCAACCAAAAATTACAATCATGTCCAAAACCTGTTTTATTACACAAAAAATTAAAAAAAAAGTTCAATCCTCATTACCGTTGCTGCTACTTTCTCCTCTATCTCTCTCATCTTGTCCGATGAACAGATCGTTGAGGCGGCTCCTCCACGTGATTCTCCAAATATGCCTCCTCTGCTGGTGTAGGAGTAAGCTTGAGATCCTTCATATTAAATTGCATCATCTTCGACAACCCGTTCATCTTCTTCTTCATCTCAGCTCCCTACTCCTCAACCAACTCACAAAGATCACGTTGCATTTCTCGAACTGAACCCCCACATCAGATCGGATGTTGTGGTAAAGGAGGCCTAACCATTGATGGAGGATGAATGGAAAGAGTAGAAAATACCGTAGGACGAAAATCAAGAGGGTAATATTCTCGATTGATTGCCGGATATTTATTAAAAGGAGTCCTTTGAATAATCACCTCCCAATGGAAGGGTATTTAGTCTCTGCCACCTCGGATCCTTTAGCCTAAATATATACCTCATTATGGATAGGAGAAGATCAGCCACATCAAATGATATTCCCTCCAATATATGATAGGTAACCATACTGAGCTGGGTCGTGATCATTCGTGTGTCCCCTGCCTTGTACATAAAAGAATGTTGGAGGATCTCCTGTATGATAAACGCGTCGGGTGTCAGGGTAGAGACCGTAGGTATCAGTTCTATACTATCATCCTGGCCTTACAAAACAATATTTATAGGAGTCCAATTTCTCGGTGTATGAAACCTCTCCACTATATCCAATCTCATATCACATTGAACCAGGCCAAACTCTTCCTGCAAATGTTCATGTGAAATCACCACCTCATGGCCTTGGAGAAATGATCGCATGCCATCATGGAGATTAGTCTGATCTGGATCCTCAAATCTATTATAAAACTCTCTAACTAGCATGGATGAAAAGCAATCATCCACGATCGCTGAAAGAACCCCTGAATCAGCCATTAAAGCATATATGTGAGAATGATAGGACATATCTATCCCAACGGGCATTCCCACGCCGATTGTAGAATCCTTCACACCTGGGAATACATCATGAACATTTCGATCTTTGTTCACATATGTACGATGAGTGTGTGAACTAGAGGAAGCCATAATCTGAAAGCACGATAAACAAAGGAGGAGAAAAACATCAAAATCATAAATCTGGTGCTACCGCGACGCTTTAGAAACTAATGATGGCGGTAGCTTACGAAAACCCTATTCATCTTCCTCCTCCATTCTTCTCAAATAAATTTAAAATCAAGTTAAAAATTGCATTAAAATGAACGATCTAACATATCCTAACATATTTACTAAGAAAATCCAACATTAACACCATGATCTAAGCAATTTTGCTTAAAACTCATCAAATAAATGCATTCTTCCACACCTCCATGAAATCATCTAACAACTCTTACAATCTAACCTAAATCTCAACATTAAATCACTAAAAGAGAGGAAATTGGCAAAAGAAAAACATACCACTCATTATGGTCGGCGGAAGATGGACACACGAGTCAAGAAACCCCAGGGAAAATGAAATCGGAATGAACGAGGAGCTTTTATATTTATGCAAATTACCGCAGCGCAGTAATTTCTATCACTGGCGGTAGTGTAAAACCTGTAGCTAGGGTCACACCATTGACACACTTTATGGTTAGTAAAACTTATGGTCATGTTGTCTATGCCCTTCTCAGACTATTTGCTCAATAACATGTGTCACATACATATACTCAGTTGCAATAAAAAAAATGTTTTAGGCTCTTGTGCCAAACTTGCAAAATTCACATTTTGTGTGTTCTCTTGTCTGATTTCTTTGCTGTAATACATAATGCTTACACTAAGCAATCATAATCAAGCAAAAAATTTCAAAAAACACACATTTTTCTTGAAAATACAACTTCTGTTACTAGGGCGCGGCGGTAGTATAAAAATCCTGAATTAGCTATTTATTTTAAAATTTATGTATTTGTATTTATTCCTTATTGCTCTCTAAATACTAAAAACAAAAAAATAAAACAAATAAAAAATCAAATAAAAACGTGTTTTTCTTTTTATATCAAAAATCAACTACAAAATTGAAAAATAAACTAAAAACACAAAAATATGTTTTCAATTGTCTTAATATTGTCTTCAAAAATTTAAAAATTTATAATACTTATTGTTATTCTTTGAAATATTCCAAGGATGATTAGGTTTATCTTTTCAAGATTAAAATACAATGTTAAATTTAAATTTCAAATATCTTAAAACATTGGTTTGTGTCATGCCTTGAACATTATCTTGTAATATGCAATGAAATTGATTATAGAAATCATGTGTATGATTGTTAGCATGTCTCTAAGTATGAGTAATATTTTTTATGTGATAATGATTTACTCACTCACATCTTCGATAATCTATATATGATTTTAACCTTACTCTTGCATGATTTTATAGTGTAACAACTTAACTGTTGGATATGTGATTAATTTATCTACACCACAATAAAAATCTCTTTCATGCACCCATATTTGAAGAAGCGTGTTCATTCAAAAACTATATGTTTGCAAAAACAAGTGAATTCGGAGACCTTTGTCATTAAGCTAAAATTCATATGAATAATTTATAAAGATAACTCCACCAAGTACAACTCACCCTCCTGATAAGTCTTAATGAGCTATGTGAGGTTGAGCACATTCGAGAGAATTGTAAAGTGTCTTGTGCAAACACTTATATACACTACTTCTTCTTGTACACTGGATCATAAATAAATCAATGAAAACATAATATATGTGATCCCTCAAACACTACTTTGCACCCTGATAATTCTAAGTAAGCATTATGTGTGCAGAACACCTTGGTAGTTGTATTATTTTTTTGTGCATTGAAATCAAATTTAGCTTTTTGGGTGGAAGTAATTCTAAAAATGTATTTTCGATAATGTTGTATTTATTCCATTATACATGTCACATGTTTTGATTATATTATTCGCATACTCTTATAAAAACACTGTTCGTACACATCATTATCTCTTATAAGACTTATACTCGTGAGAATTGGAGTCTACTGCATATCTACATTTCTTCTCTACAATCTTTAGTAGATGCACTAGATAGTCTTGTATAATCTCTACAATGTATAAGTTTACTTGAATTACAAATTTAAAACATTGCATCTTTCTATCTTGTCTTGATAAAGTAGATCGTGCTAACATTTTTAAAAAAACTTATTTTTGACTACGCCTTTTATGCTCAATTTGATAATTTACTCTCTAAACAAGTTCTATTATGTTTTGATAACAAGTGATATTTGATCTTGGTCTTAAATTGATAAAACATCTATTTTCTACTAGACTAAAACTCTTACTCATTTACTATGCTTCAAACTCTTATAAAGATATTTCTTTGCAAAATCATTCAACAAGCTTTTCACAAATTTTACTACTTGTAAGTTCGATCATGAATATTTTCTTACCCAATAAGTGGTCGTGTTTACTAATCTAATGGTGCCTCAAACTTACAAATCAAATCTCTTTTGTTTGTTCACCATGTGGTATCACTAAGTCATAAATCTTTGTTATGGCCATTCCCTTCTCTACAAACATATTAACTCTTAAACGGTATATTTTCTCTCCACCCTCTTTTGATAATACCAAAAGGGGGAGAATAACTTTGAAAGAAATTCACACTTAAGGGGAGTAAAATACATAGGATGTTTTGATGTAGAGGGAGCACTCATATAGGGGGAGCATCTATATATGGGAGCTTGAAAAGTTTTAAAACCCTTATTCACCCCCCCCCCCCCTCTAAGGGCGCATACAGATCCAACACCAAATCAAATCCATATTTTATTGGGGGGCGATAGTGTACAAAATTTATTTTTGTTAGGTCATCCCAAAACCTTCCAAGAAGTACACCACCCCAGTTTTCCGCGCTACCACCGTTGGGAAACAACACTATCGTTGGTGGTGAGGTAGTGTATATGAAATTTTCCTTACCTGCCATCCTGAAAGTGTGCAGGTTCAGAAAAGGAACATTTTGTTCACTAGCTCTAAGAGAAATTGGCTGTCACCGAGGTAGTGTTCAATTTTTAATAAATTTTTCTCCATTTTACTCGTTCAATTCTTTATGTGCAATCACTTATGCCCGCACATATACATGTACCTACATACTATGAAAACTTGCAATTTGACATTAGTGACTTACAAAGATTTGTTATTCCCAACAAAGAGTGCGTCGAACCGTTCCAACAAACACACCATTTTGATAATAATAAATCTAGATGATTGGAAAATAAGTAATTGCATAAAAAATAAGTTTCATAGTGGCAAATATTTAAATCAGAAGGATGACTGAATGAATGATACAATGAGATGAATGGCCCCCTAAAATATTACTCCCCCTAAAACCATGTTCACCCCCTAAGTATGTGATATTTCACAATCTCAATTCTCTATCACCCTCTGTTATTAGCAAAAGAGAGTTAACACATATATAGGGGAAATGTAAGCATAAGTAACATAGTGTGGAAGTACGAAAGATAATCACATAGAAAAATATAAAATTTATGAATATGCAAGATTAAATAACGATGCCGAAAGAATTGGCAAGATAAATGTGAGAATATTATAGAGATCATAACAAGTAATCCATTACTTCAAATAAAGTGTAGTGAATGTGTACTGAAGCTAAAAAATTCAATTCTTATGCGCGGAAGTATTATATGAGACAATGAAATGTACACATTTGAAAAACATCAATTTGGTACTATAAATAATAATGTAATGAATCGTACATAAACATTATCACTATGTCAAGTAAAATCACTCCTATTTATGTACATACAAGTACAACAACCAAGGTGTTTCGTACACGCAATGTCATTAGAGCTTCTCAGGAATATGAAGTAGTGCTTGTGGGTGTTCCTTACCAAGCTTTTTTTTATTGTGACAAGGTTCCCTAATTAATTGAAATCTACCCACATAGACAGATACACTTTCACTTGTATACAAATTATTATAAGACAACACTTCTTTTGAGTTGATGTTAAGAATATTCATGGATCGTATAAAGACAATTTGTTGGAGTGCAAGAGATTTATTCGTGCATCATAACGAGCAATGTTATTGATGATAATAGACAACATGATGAGTGAGATGTGTGAGAGAACATTATTTCATATAAAACATCGCACATACATAGAAGAATACTTACGCAATCTTATCGCATAGTCCTACACTATAATGAAATATACATGGAGGATTACAGAGCATGATAAACATCTACAATGTAGTATATGTTTAGACAATAAATCAAACACTGAAGATAATCACATGAGTCGATATACATACCGCTAAGGCGCTAATAATTAAATATATATATATTATATTTTTGGTTTGTTTTTTGAGTTATCTATTTTTTTTCAGTTGAAAGAAGTGTACGTAGGAGCAATAAAAGCAAATAAAGAAAGTTTTTCAGATATTTCGAAGAAGAAGATAAATGAATGGTCTGTTTTATTTTTATATTGATGTGATGTGCCATTATTTTAAAATTGAGAAGATGTGTTTGTCTACAACGACTTGAACGTTAAAATGGCATTTAAGTGCACATTTTGTACGGCAGAAGTTTAAATAATATATATTATGTATACATTATCAAACATTTATCTATATTATTATCTTATAAATACTATAGTTATTTGATGTTGACTTGCCGCAACAGCTTACATATTTGCCCCTGACTGCATTGTAGATACAGATCTATTATTTCATTTTTATGAATATTATGATGGCATAGAAATTTATCTATTATATTTTTTCTATGTTATCTCATTGAACAAGTCGCATGCCCTTGTACAACTGCACAAGATATAATGCAGCAAAAAGACAATCTAAATGATTCCAGAGAGAAAGAACAAAGGGCTCCAGTTAAGATACGACTGAGTGAACCCGGCTTCTGTGCCTTACTTAGGCTCCGTTTGTGGGGGCTTATTTTCACCGGTCAAGCGGTTACAACCGCATGAACCGGACTTTAATTATGGTCCGGTTCATGCGGTCGTAACCGCTTGACCGGTGAAAATAAGTCCCCTCCAAACGAAACCTTAATAATACTTATAATCTGTAATCTATAATTACATGAAGTCATTGTCTAGGATGGCCGGGCAACAAAGCAAAACAACAAATGTGAACATCAACTAAATAAATATCAAACTAATGAATTACCTATTACTTATTTATTACAAGAGCCGTTTGACATGCAGACTTCATGCCTTGCATAACAGTACCTCCACTGCTCCAAGTACCCGGTGAGCAATAGGACGTTGAGCGATGGCTTGAAGTACGGTCGTCATCACATTGTACGTGAGGGATTGTCACGTGCATTACGTATTATTAGTATAAGAAATTCTAAGAGCCATCTGTAACGTTGGCCGTTGGTGGACATGCACCTCCTTTCAGGCACGAGAGACGGACTGAGCGTGGGATTAAAGCGGGCTGAGTCGTGAACGAGTTGGGCGGGTTAAAGCCCGCAATCCCAATTTTTTCACATCCGAAAGGGGTAAAAGCATAATTTTAGCGGGATTGCAAGGGCATTTTAGGAATGTGAGCAACAGACGCACATTTGCCCATGTTTCTTTTTATAAAGTCTAAATCTGTAACTTGGTCTGCGGGCATACACCTCCTCGCGGCCCTGAGGGCTGGACTGGGCGTGGGATTAAAACGGGCTGAGTAATGAGCAAGGTGGGCGGGTTAAAGCCTGCAGGCCCAATTTTTTCACCTTCAAAAGGGGTAAAAGTGTAATTTTAGCATAATCTAGGAAATATGAAAATGTGAGCACTGGACACATTTGTTACTGTTCATTACCCATGTTTCTTTATATATTTATATATATATATATATATATATATAGATATATAGATATATAGATATATAGATATAGATAGATATACATATATATATACATGAGTGAGAGAGCACGGGCCCCCGTGCGGGCAGCAACATTCGGCAACGGCGGTGACATTCGACGTGGGCGACATTCGGAAGGGACGGCGACATTCGGCGGGGGCGACATTCGGCAGGGGCGACATTTGGCAGGGGTGGTGACTTTCGGCGGCGGCGATCTATATTTATATATGTATATATAAAACTTAATTCAATTTTGTTCAACAAAAACCATATGGTATGATGGTTGTCATCTTTGCTTGACATAGTGAAAACCTGGGTTCAAATCTCACTATTTACAATTTTTGTGAGATTAAAAAATGGGTCATATGACACTCCTTTTTCAATAAATTTAGGGGTAAAATCATAATTTCATGTTGTAGGGTACTCTACACTTCATAGTTTTAGGTCACCACTTAGTAGGTTTAGGAGACCAATGAAAAAGTGGAGAGAGAGGGAGCGGTTTGATCCGACGGCTGATGAAATATCATGCCAGATTCGATGGTCGTAATCATTTCAACGGGTTTAAAATTCATGAGTTGATACTTCTTTATATATGGTAAAGATATATATATATGTATACACAAGTGACCGACACGGGCCTCCGCCCCTATATCCCACCGCGATAGTACCTCGACCGCGACAGTACCTCGACCACGATAGGCACAGGGCTCTTCCCTATCAATTAATTAATGCAACTTAAAATAATCGCACTATCAATTAATTAATGCAGAAACTAGTTAAACATCACTTTTCGATTTTTTCTTAAAAATATCATTGTTCTTATGCATATATCATCATGCACGTCAAATAAAATTTAATAAAGTTGATGAATTTTATAGTAGCTCCTCGAAAATACTGCTGACATGCCTAATTATATCCTTCTTCAAAAATATCGCTGACATGCATAATGACAACCTACCATAGTAGGTATAGTAGTTGATGGTGTTCCCCAAAATGGACCTGGTCGAACCCGGTCGAACCTGTAATTTTTCGTCATGACCTCGACCGGCTCAGCAATACAATTCCAACGGGTTCATTCTTGTGCAATTCCGAGTGCGTTTGGACTCCAAATCGGTCGCCGGTATGCCCATTTGCGCAAGTTAATTGCGTCATGCCCTGCCATACGGGCAGGCACCGCCGAGCACGCAAGCGCCACGCATGGCGTGAGAGTCGAAAAGTGTTGCGCGGTAAGCGTCACACGTCAATCTTCACGCCAATAAGCGCGGCAATTACGACGTCAATAGGGCGCGACACTCGTCGTGCCAAATGAGCGCGGCACTCGTCGCGCCAAAAGGGCGCGGCGCATGCCGCACCGAAAGGGTGCGGCACTTGCCGCACCAAATTGGTGTGGGCACTGTCGCACCAAAAAGGTGCGGCAAATGCCGCACCTAGGGGGTGCGGCAAATGCCGCACCTAGGGGGTGCGGCATTTGCCGCAGCCCCCCAGCGCCCAACTGGGCGCTGACCAAGTCAGCGCCCCATTTGGGGGGCTGACTTGGTCAGCACCCCATGTGGCACTCCCCAATTGGGGAGTTTTCCATAACAGCACTCCCAAAATTGGGGAGTGCCGCACTCCCCATTTGGGGAGTCTCCTGTCACAGGATTCCTCAATTGGGGAGGGGCTTCCTCCCGCGCAGCAAGATACGCGCAGGCCGCGCGGCAGCCGCCGTGCGGGCTGTGCGGCAGCCGCAGCGCAAAGCGCGCAACATTTTATTGTTGTGCTCCCTTCTCCCATTCTTCGGGCGTCGTCCTTGGCGCTTCTTGACGCCCCCCACAGTCTTACCCTCATCACCATGAGCGGCACGTGCTCACGGCGCGTCCACCTTCTAAGTCCAAGTTCACAACGCGCGACGAACGCGTCAAAGTTCACGGTACGCGCCGAACATCTCCACATTCGCAGCGCGCTCATAACATCTCTACTTGCATGGCGCGCACAGAATGCCTCCGCGTTCATCGCACACTCAGAATGCTCCCTTGTTCGTTGAGCGCCCATAACACCCTCGTGATTGTTGCGCGCCCTGAACGCCCTCGTCTTCGTTGCATGCTCAGAACGCTCTCGTGTTTGTTGCACCCTCAAAATGCTCTCGGGTTCGTTGCACGCTCAGAACGTTTCCACGTTCGTTACGCGCGCGGCAGTTAACCTTTCCTGATTGTCCAGATTTCAGGTCTAGTTCACTTTGCTCAACACCATCAATGAAGCTGCCCGAATTACCCAAGGCGACCGAACTGCCCCGGGGGGGCAAGAATGGGAATACCCAAAAAATGGCAATCCACGTGCTCCAAATCGAACAACGTGATTTCAAGTCTAGTTCACTTTAGGAATGTGAGCAACATACGCACATTTGCTTGCCCATGTTTCTTTTTATATAGTCTAGATCTGTAACTTGGTCGTTGGCGGACATACACCTCCTCGTGGCCCTGAGGGCTGGACTGGGCGTGGGATTAAAGCGGGCTGAGTAATGAGCGAGATGGGCGGGTTAAAGCCTGCAGGCCCAACTTTTTCACCTTCAAAAGGGGTAAAAGTGTAATTTTAGCATAATTTAGGAAATATGAAAATGTGAGCAATGGACACATTTGTTACTGTTCATTACCCATGTTTATATATATATATATATATCTATAATAATATATAAAGATATTTACCCTGATCTGCAGTGTCCTCCGCGTCCTTCGCAAACGTGATGCCTTTCCGTCGCAGCGTGATGTAGAGAGAGAAGGAGAGAGAGAGCGGGAGAGAGAGCGGTCCGTTCGTCGAACGGAGCTCCCGTTCGTTGAAAGGGCTCTATAATACATTACGGAACGCAGGGCTCGCGTTCGACGAACTGCATTAAGCTTGAGCGCTGCGTTCGTCGAACGCAGGGCTGCTGCAGTTCGTCGAACGCAGGGCTCCTGCAGTTCGTGAGCCCTGCATTCGACGAACTGCAGCAGCCCTGCGTTCTACGAACGCAGGGCTCAAGCTTAATGCAGTTCGTCGAACGCGAGCCCTGCGTTCCGTAAATGTATTATAGAGCCCGTTCGACGAACGGGAACTCCGTTCGACGAACGGGTGCTCCATTCGACGAACGGTTGCTCCGTTCGTCGAACGGCCTATAGCCATTCGTCGAACAGCCTATATATGGCCATTCGACGAACTGACCTGGTCCTTCGACGAACTGGCCTGGCCGTTCGTTGAACGGCCTATATATATTATATATATAGGCCGTTCGACGAACGACATATCTATAATAATATATAAAGATATTTACCCTGATCTACAGTGTCCTCCGCGTCCTTCACAAGCGTGATGTCTTTCCGTCGCAGCGTGATGTAGAGAGAGAGGGAGAGAGAGAGAGAGCGGTCCGTTCGTCGAACGGAGCTCCCGTTCGTCGAACGTGCTCTATAATACATTACGGAACGCGGGGCTCGCGTTCGACGAACTGCATTAAGCTTGAGCCCTGCGTTCGTCGAATGCAGGGCTGCTGCAGTTCGTCGAACGCAAGGCTCCTGCAGTTCGTGAGCCCTGTGTTCGACGAACTGCAGCAGCCCTGCGTTCGACGAACGCAGGGCTCAAGCTTAATGCAGTTCGTCGAACGCGAGCCATGCGTTCCGTAAATGTATTATAGAGCCCGTTCGACGAACGGGAGCTCCGTTCGACGAACGGGTGCTCCGTTCGACGAACGGCCTATATATGGCCGTTCGACGAACTGGCCTGGCCGTTCGACGAACTGGCCTGGCCGTTCGACGAACTGGCCTGGCCGTTCGACGAACTGGCCTGGCCGTTCGACGAACTGGCCTGGCCGTTCGACGAACTGGCCTGGCCGTTCGACGAACTGGCCTGGCCGTTCGACGAACTGGCCTGGCCGTTCGTCGAACGGCCTATATGTATATATATACAGGCCGTTCGTCGAACGACCTATATATGGTCGTTCGTCGAACGGCCTATATATGGCTGTTTGACGAACTGGACGGGCCGTTCGTCGAACGGCCATATATAGGTCGTTCGTCGAACTGGCCTTCCGTTCAACGAACTGGCCTGGCCGTTCGTCGAACGGCGAATAATATTTGTAAAATTTTAATAATTAAATAATATAATATACATAATATTATAATATAATATATATTGTTAAATAATATATTTATAAATTTTGTATTATATATTTATAATATATTCTCTATTAGTATTATATTATATATTATATATTATATATATATATAATTCTGTATTATATATATTTTATATTATATATTCTGTATTATATTCTGTATTAGTGCTCCGTTCGTCGAACGGATGCTCCGTTCGTCGAACGGCCTATAGCCGTTCGTCGAACGGCCTATATATGGCCGTTCGACGAACTGGCCTGGCCGTTCGACGAACTGGCCTGGCCGTTCGACGAACTGGCCTGGCCGTTCGACGAACTGGCCTGGCCGTTCGACGAACTGGCCTGGCCGTTCGACGAACTGGCCTGGCCGTTCGACGAACTGGCCTGGCCGTTCGACGAACTGGCCTGGCCGTTCGACGAACTGGCCTGGCCGTTCGACGAACTGGCCTGGCCGTTCGACGAACTGGCCTGGCCGTTCGACGAACTGGCCTGGCCGTTCGACGAACTGGCCTGGCCGTTCGTCGAACGGCCTATATATATTATATATACGAGCATCTTCGCACGGGCTACCGCCCGTGCTCGATGCTCTCCGCAGCGACAGTAACCTAACATCGACGGTACCTCTGCCCAAACTCACCCACTCTTGAACGCTGGCTCAATTGACAGGGCACAGGGAGCCCACGTGCCCCGCGCGGCAGTACCGCCAGCAATGACGGCTACCGCCCGTGCTCGATGCTCTTCTCTTCGTCAGTACCCCAACAATGACGGTACCTCCGCCCAAACTTGCCCGCTCTAAGATGCTCGATCAATTGACAGTGCATGGGAAGCCCTGTGCTCCACTCGGCAATAACCCCGCCTCGACAGTGCCCCGGCGCGACTGGCGCTCCCGCCGCTCGTGAACCCACGCGCGCACGACAAAATCGGGGACAGGCTCAAGCATTGAAGAAAATTTCGATTCATACTCCATAACAGAAAGATACACTAAGTTAATTGGGCAAGTTGCTCCTTCATACTTTGTCCCAATACCACATGTGGAATCCTTTATGAATTCACTGCAAGCAATGTCATCATCATTTCTTCTCTTAAAGTGGATGTGTCTGCTCTCTCCTGTCCC
The DNA here is from genome assembly GCA_033032865.1 of Dactylorhiza incarnata. Classification (NCBI taxonomy): domain Eukaryota; kingdom Viridiplantae; phylum Streptophyta; class Magnoliopsida; order Asparagales; family Orchidaceae; genus Dactylorhiza; species Dactylorhiza incarnata. The sequence continues at coordinate 2,364,794 of JAWHQI010000266.1, read as the reverse complement.
GATTTTGTCGTGCGCGCGTTGGTTCGCGAGCGGTGGGAGCGCCAGTCGCGTCGGGGCACTATCGAGGCGGGGGTATTGCCGAGTGGAGCACAGGGCTTCCCATGCACTGTCAATTGATCGAGCATCTTAGAGCGGGCGAGTTTGGGCGGAGGTACCATCATTGTTGGGGTACTGACGAAGCGAAGAGCATCGAGCATGGGCGGTAGCCGTCATTGCTGGCGGTACTACCGCGCGGGGCACGTGGGCTCCCTGTGCCCTGTCAATTGAGCCAGCGTTCAAGAGTGGGTGAGTTTGGGCAGAGGTACCATCGATGTCAGGTTACTGTCGCTGCGGAGAGCATCGAGCACGGGCGGTAGCCCGTGCGCAGATACTCGTATTCTAGGGAAGATGCTTTGATTATGCTAGTAATTTGAGAAAATATTATTATAAAATCTAGCCATCCAAAGCTGAGGAATAATGATGTGCGTATGTAATCATGAACAGAACATTAGAGATAAATGTGTAGCTTGGTTTTAGAAGTAAGCCTCGGTTCGATGAAGGTTTTTTTTTGAAAACAAATTAGGCCCACCATACAGTTATCTTTTTCCAACTTCCTGTCGTTTTGAGGTTTAGCAAGGGAGACCTCTAATGCATTCTCTTTGGAAAAGAAAATGTTTGCAAATCTGTAATTACACAGTATGCAAAATCATCAGACTGTGTGCAAAATAAAATGTTTGCAATCAGGGCATCAATAAGATTTTGATGAACAACGATCAACAATGCCCAAAGCTTTGAGAGAAGCATACCATACAACAGTGGTTTTGCAAATTAAAGGCAGGAATTGTTTACTAAATAGAAGCAATGGGAGAGGTGCAGAAGATTTTCAAACCAGGAACAAATGGTGATGATCAAAAAGTTAGATCATTTAGTTCACAAAAAAAAGATTAATCAAATAACAGAAAGCTCTATAAAATCAGAATCAGAGAAAACATTTTGGAAAGATGAGAACTTATTAAATGAGCAATGAACAAAACATTCAAGTATGTTTGATCAACTGAGTCTTCATTCCCATTTTCCTTTGCAACCCCAAACAGAAATTGCATAAAAGAACTAAAACCATAGCTCATCAACGCAATCTTCATTCCCACACCGCTTCTCATCACCAAACCGATATTAATTATGTATAATTAGCTAACGAAATGCCTTCAAAAGCCATAAGAAGGGTAGGGTAGACGCCATATTCACTGTGATTTATTTCAGTTCAGGAGGTTTCCAGCTGGAGTATGATTGTTCATTGGAAAACAGAAAATGAAGCAAAGACAGTGGGCAACGGTCTAACTTTCTGGATGTCATTCAGACAGTTAGGGACAAAAATCATAATTAAACCTAAGGGCAGTATTTAAATATCACTAAATATGAAGTAGAAATTTATAGCATTAATACGTTTACAGTAGGAAGGAGAGTTGTACGTTGCATCAATTTTTTGCAAAAGAAACCTCCTGAATAAAATCAACAGCCAAATTTCCAACTAATATCTCAATTAGGGGTATCAACGTAGAACAAATAAGCAAAAAATCATAAATAAAACCTTATCAAGCCATAACTTCATCCTCTTTAGCAAAACCACAAAGCTAATACCCAGCCCGCCGTGCGCATGACATAATTGGGATGGGGGAGAGCACCGGGCACGGGTGTTCGCGAGCGGCGGGAGCGTCGTCGCACCGGGACACTGTCGAGGCAGGGGTACTACCGCGCGGGCACGGGGGCTACCACGACGGTTCTGCAACACGACGACGCTCGCTCGGCTTGCACCCCCGGAGCTCAAGCTTGATAATTAAGCCATTACAAAAAGTAATTCAGTTCAGAAGCAGAAGAGCAGCTCATCACACAAAACATTGACAAAAAGTAAACCTGATAATTTTTCCAGTTTCTATAATTTCATAAAAACTGATTTCAAATCAGGACGCCGAGACAATGCGCTCCATGGACAGCTGCCTAAAGTTCTAATTAAGGGTTACAAACTTGACCCCTCATGCAGTAAATGAAGTTGCAAAAATAATATTTCACTCACAGTCGTAATGGAACCTCCATCTAGTTCTGCCCTATAATCTTGAGCAATGGTTGGTGTGACTTGCAATCTTAGCGGAATCATCGGAAGAGAACATTCCGCTCGCTCGCGTTGCTTATAGAGATGGAGTCCGCCTCATCCTGAGATGAAGTTGTCATCCTCGACGCATCCACAGATGATGTCCCCCCGTCCCTCTCTCAACTGACAGCGCCGCCATTGTCCACCTATTGATGACACTCAGACGAAAGTGGTGCGACATTGGGTGCTCCGAAGGGTCCAGCACTGACACCAAGTAAATGCCTCTTGGTCCTCTGCCGGAAGCGACAGCGGCCGGAGAGTAGTTCGAGGTAGCCTTTCCTGACCGATTGGAGGTGTAAAATGACTCTCTCTGCTAAGGGAGTAGCAATTTCAAAGGGGACACATTCATAAGCATAAATTGCCATTATCATTAAAAAAACTTATTGGTGACAAACATCTACTTGCCCAAAAAATTGCATTTAGCATTTGATGAAATCTATGTAATTGAAGCAAAGATAAAATTCAAGCTCAAATCCTATTGCAAATCTATCTAATTGAAGAGAAGATAAAATTCAAGCTGAAACCCAATCAGAATCAGAGAACATTTGCAAAGTTGAGAAGTTAATAAATGAGCAAGTGAATAAATTTGATCAACTGAGTCTTCATTCCCATTTTCCTTTGCATCCCCAAACAGAAATTGCATAAAAGAAGTAAAAGCATCGCTCATCAACGCAATCTTCATTCCCACTCCGCTTCTCATCCCCGAACTGATATTAATCATGTATAATTAGCTAAAGAAATGCCTTCAGAAGACATCAGAACGGTAGTATAGAGTCCATATTCACTGTGATTTATGTCAGTTCAGGAGGTTTCCAGCTGAAAAATGATTGTTTAAAGGAAAACAAAAAATGAAGCAAAGACAGTAGGCATCGGTCTAAATTTTACTGTCTGTCATTCAGACAGCTATGGACAAAAACTTAATTAAAAGAGGAGAACCAAGAAAATAAGAAGGCCATAAAATCATTTTACCCTCTCCGAGGAAGTTGTTGCTCCTGGTTGCGCGAACAAATTAGAGAGATATTTGTGCCGTCACGTGCTCATCTAACGTTGTCATTTAGCTGTAATGAACCAGATTGCGTGATTGGTCGAAGAAATCACTGTAGGAGAAAAAAAACTTGCGTGTGAAATCCATATATTCATGGTGAACATCTATTGTATCAATATATTCATCTAACTGTGATTTCAAAAGGTCTACCCTACAATTGAAAACATGCATATCAGTTATATGGGCAAAATAAGAAATAGTTTAGCATAAAATTTGTTTAGCAAAAAATGCGAGTGCGCGCGGTAATAAATAATCAAAGTTGTTAGCATAAAATGCGATTTCGCGCCGTAATATGTAGTGAAAGTTTTTAGCATAAAATGCGACGCACACGGTGATAAGTAATCAAAGTTTTTGGTTATTTCGAAATTAAAAGACAATCAACATAAAAGTTAATATGTTGACAGCAGTTGCACATGTGAGCATGAATTGACGATGAGAAGCAAAACCTCAATTTCAAAACATGTAGGCTGCAGTTTAAGAGAAACATACGGTCTGCTTTCATGCATAAAAAAAATATAAATCTCTTTTAATTAGTGAGAACAACAACGAATACACAATATAAGATATGGCAGCTATGGAGGCAAGGTAATCTTAATCGATTTTAATTAGTGCGGCAACGTTGATCATGAAAAACTGATATGGGAAAATTTGAACATCTGAAACGTGTAACCATGAGCATAAGAATGAACATAAACAACTGATCATTCTTATTGTTTCTATTGGTAAGCTCTACATAGAAATAAGAATGGAGCATGCTTTTTATATGCACAGTAAATGGGCACAATGATTATAATGTATAAAAATATATGTTAAACAAACAACTGATTAATCAATAATAATGGAGCATGAGCTTTACAGTTTATTAAACTGATCATTCTTATTGTTAACAGAGATTGCGAGGACTGCTCTCAAATTTTCAGCTCCTCCTGAGATGAGGAATGCTTGTTAACAGAGATTTCAAGGAGGACTGCTGTCATTTTCAGCTCTTCCTGTGTTTGCAGCAGTTTAGAGATCACATGTGAATGTGCTAACAAACCAAAAATGCAGCAGGACATTTCTTTTACCAATTGATTATGTGCATAAATGATCTTTCCTCCATACCTTTGCCCATAAAACAAAATCTTGATGATGTACATGATGACCTATAAATGGGAATGGAAACGTGAGGTTACTGTCAGTCATATATACAATGCAAGAATTCAATATGCAAGAGAAATAAATAATTTGGATATGTAATAGTGAAGCCATTTTCCTTGCATATCAAAATCAAACATCAGTTTTATAGTCTTATTTATTTTGATGTGTACAAATGATCTTTCAACGTTAGCAATGTTGAGGTTAATCAGTGGAACAGTTCAGCATGGCAAAGCAGTAGAGAGAAATGATATTTATTTAATAAACAAATGACAAATGGAGTGAAGGTATTGGACATCCATTATCTGTTGCAGTTGAAGCCATTGATGGGAGAAATTTGATAGTGCACAACATTTCAAATTGGTCATTGAAGATGAGAAGAACACAAATCCATTGGGTGATGTCGTTAATGAAAATAATCTAAATAAAACACTACATGTTTGTGGTAATCTTCAATTAGTCTAGGATGTTACTCTCAAAATATACAGCAACAGATCAATATAGTCTTGGCAAACTAAAGGAGCAAACTTCATCAAGAAAGCTTTTGAATGATGTACAAAACAATGGAGTAAAACAATTCAACAGAATACTCACGGCCAAAATATGACGAAGATGAGTGTGCAATTGCCGGCTCGCATAATGATTTTATGATCTCATGCGTTTGTAGGGTTCTAATGGCATAAAAGTGAAACTCTATGAAGATGAGCGACTCCAACCTACAAAAGCTTTTTGTTCATTAAAAACTCATAACTATCGCTATTCTTAAACAAACCTTCTCCACGGGGAATGCACGTGTTCGCCATCAGTCTGCTAAGCGTCTGTTAAACATGCATACACATATGTCTCTGTTTTCTAAACTGAAATGTAGAGCAAATAATTGAAGTATAAGACAGCTCAAAAAATCTGATGCAATTCATGCCAAATAAATTAAGAGAAGGATCTCCTACCAGATTGCATTCTACTCAAAAGACTGGCAGCCATGGAGGCAATCAAAGTAATCCACTGAGATGTAAAAGAAACGAAGCTCTTTCTTATAGTAATATACAACTTCTTTGATAAACAATTCAAACAGAAGAAGGCAAAAAAATCAAATATATACAATTATTTCATGAAATCAGACGGAAGCACTGCAATACAGATAAACCCCACTTCTTCTTTTTCTACTCCGCAGCATCCTCTTCAGTATGGTTGAATGAAAAGATGGGTGAATGTTATAAATAAGAGGTAAAGACCAGCTGGACCAAAACAGTGAATAAACACAGCCAACAAAAACAACAAACAAAAACTCAAACAAATGTGAAACAATTTATGTGAGGTGAACAAAACAGCCAACCAACAATTGCGAAATCTGTAGGAACCTAAACAATTCTTCTGTAATCATTGTACTGTGCTAAACGTGAGCAAAAAACTAACAATGTTTTGCAAATTGCTGTCAGATAAATCGCAAGAGGAGGAAGCTCACCGATGGAGTTGGAGTGAATCCGAAGAAGGAGTCATCGCTGATGCCCTGAGAGAGTGCAGAGTCGACGATGGATTGAGGCGACCGGAGTCCAGGGCGGCAAAGTAAGCAACTGTGTGACGTAGAAATGAAAAATGAAATTCAGAAGTGAAATCGAGAAGAAAAACGAAATTCAGCAGCTTTGGACGAGCAGGGTTGGACGGAGAGTGGTTGAACTGTGACGGAGAGGGATTGAGGGAGGAGAACGAAGGAGAAGCGAGGAGAACGAAGGAGAAGCATACCGGCAATCGAGAGCCCTGCGGAAAGTCAGCGAGCAGCAGAAGGACCTAGAAATCAGATATAGACCAACGAATGAGTAGGAGGAAGAGGAAATCTGAGTGGAACGGTAAAAGGAAATCAAAAAGGAAGTAAGACGGTTACCGGCGGAGCAGGAAGTGCTTGAGAGATGAGGTATCGGCGGCGGAAGCGAGGCAGGGGCTCCATTAGTAAGCGTGCAGCGGCGAGAACGTCGGTGGAAAGACACGCGGCAGACGCAAAGGCCGACGCAGACGCTGCCGCCCTCTCTCGCTGCCAGCGCGCAGAGGCGTAACGGAGGCGAAGCGCTACGAAGAAGCGGCAGAGTAATCGAGAGTGCAGTCGGCGCGAAGAAGAGCGGTGAGAAGGGTGTTGTCGCACTGTGGCAGAGGGCGTCGCCGCTGAAGATGAATCGGCCCTCTCTCGCTGCCAGCGCGCGGACCCGTGACGGAGGGGGATAGGTGGCGACGCAGAGGCGAAAGGGCGAAATCGGAAAACCCCGTGACCGACGACGTGCGACTCAACAGTGCAGAATATCCTTATTAATATGAGAGAAACTTAGGTGCGCAACTCTCACCTAGAACTAGGTGGGAGAGAAATACAACTGTATGATCTCAGATCGGACGGTATATAAAATACTGACATTATTATTACTTATAAATACAAAAGTATTTAGGAAAAATACAACCGTAGGATCTGCGATCAACGGCTTAAATAAGCTCCTCTCACCATGATCTTGGGTGAGAGTTTCTCACATACAAATTTTTCTATTAATATAGATATAGTCGTTCGACGAACGACATATATATATATATATATATATATATATATATATATATATATATATATATATATATATATATATATATATATATATATATATATATATATACATATATATATATATATATATACATATATATATATAGGCCGTTCGTCGAACGGCCTTCCGTTCGACGAACTGGCCTGGCCGTTCGTCGAACGGCCTTCCGTTCGACGAACTGGCCTGGCCGTTCGTCGAACGGCCTATAATATTTTTAATTTTTTAATATTTAAATAATATAATATACATAATATTATAATATATATTGTTAAATAATATATTTATAAATTTTGTATTATATATTTATAATATATTCTGTATTAGTATTAGGCCGTTTGTCGAACGACCTATATATAGCCGTTCGACGAACTGGTCGGGCCGTTCGTCGAATGGCCATATATAGGCCGTTCGACGAACGACCTTCCGTTCGACGAACTGGCCTGGACGATCGTCGAATGGCCTATAATATTTTTAAATTTTTAATATTTAAATAATATAATATACATAATATTATAATATAATATATATTGTTAAATAATATATTTATAAATTTTGTATTATATATTTATAATATATTCTGTATTAGTATTATATTATATATTATATATATAATTCTGTATTATATATATTTTATATTATATATTCTGTATTATATTCTGTATTAGTGCTCCGTTCGACGAACGGATGCTCCGTTCGTCGAACGGCCTATAGCCGTTCGTCGACCGGCCTGGCCGTTCGACGAACGGCCTGGCCGTTCGACGAACTGGCCTGGCCGTTCGACGAACTGGCCTGGCCGTTCGACGAACTGGCCTGGCCGTTCGACGAACTGGCCTGGCCGTTCGTCGAACGGCCTATATATACTATATATATAGGCCGTTCGACGAACGACATATATATATAGGTCGTTCGACGAACGGTCTGCATATATATATAATATACAAGCCGTTCGTCGAACTGGCCTGGCCGTTCGTCGAACTGGCCTGGCCGTTCGACGAACTGGCCTGGCCGTTCGACGAACGGCCTTCCGTTCGACGAACTGGTCTGGCCGTTCGTCGAACGGCCTATAATATTTTTAAATTTTTAATATTTAAATAATATAATATAAATAATATTATAATATAATATATATTGTTAAATAATATATTTATAAATTTTGTATTATATATTTATAATATATTCTGTATTAGTATTATATTATATATTATATATATAATTCTGTATTATATATATTTTATATTATATATTATATATATATATAGGTCGTTCGTCTAACGGCCTATATATGACCGTTCGACGAACTGGCCGGGCCGTTCGTCGAAGGGCCTGCCGTTCGACGAACTGGCTTGGCCGTTCGTCGAACGGCCATATATAGGCCGTTCGTCGAACTGGCCTGGCCGTTCGAGGCCGTTCGTCGAACGGCCTATAATATTTTAAAATTTTAATATTTAAATAATATAATATACATAATATTATAATATAATATATATTGTTAAATAATATATTTATAAATTTTGTATTATATATTTATAATATATTCTGAATTAGTATTATATTATATATTATATATATAATTCTGTATTATATATATTTTGTATTATATATTATATTATATATATATATATATATATATATATATATATATATATAGGCCGTTCGTCGAACGGCCTATATATGGCTGTTCGTTGAACAGCCAGCCAATATATGACCGTTCGACGAACTAGCCAGGCCATTCGTCGAAGGGCCTACCATTCGACGAACTGGCTTGGTCGTTCGTCGAACGGCCATATATAGGTCGTTCGTCGATGGCATGGCCGTTCGACGAACGGCCTTCCGTTCGACGAACGGCCTTCCGTTCGACGAACTGGTCTGGCCGTTCGTCGAACGGCCTATAATATTTTTAAAATTTTAATATTAAATAATATAATATATATAATATTATAATATAATATATATTGTTAATATTTTACTATTTAAATTATAATAATATATATATAATTCTGTATTATATTAAACTTTGTATTATATTAGATTATTTTGTATTATATTTATAATATATTCTGCATTATATATTTTGTATTATATTATAAATATATATATATATATATATCATATATATAATTCTGTATTATATTATATTATTTTAATAAATTTTTATTCTTTTTTTTTTTATTTTAAATACGCAGGTGTCGCCTGAGCGACGCCTATATTTTATATATATATATACAGGCCGTTCGTCGAACGACCTATATATGGCCGTTCCACGAACTGGCCGGGCCGTTCGTCGAAGGGCCTGCCGTTCGACGAACTGGCTTGGCCGTTCGTCGAACGACCATATATAGGCCGTTCGTCGAACGACCATATATAGGCCGTTCGTCGAACGACCATATATAGGCCGTTCGTCGAACGACCATATATAGGCCGTTCGTCGACCTGGCCTGGCCGTTCGACGAACGGCCTTCCGTTCGCCTGCCGGAGCGCCGCCGGACCAACCCCGGAAGGTTCGCCAGGGCCCGGCGACCTCGCCGGTGGACGACGGTCAGGCCGGCGGTGGCTCCGGCGGCGGCGGCGAGGGGGGGGGGGGGGGGGGGGGGGGGGCGACGCCTGCGTACGGGATTTGATCGGGTTTCCTCTATGCTGATTTTTGTTTGCTATTCGCAAGCCCTGAAATATCCGGGTATAGCTATTTGCAGCCCAAATCGTCGTGATCGAACGGCAGTGATTCAATTTGTGGTTGTATTTTGAGTCTCGCATGGTCCTAAAAGTAGTTCTTTATATAACGAGCATCTTCGCACGGCGGGCGGTGCTTTTCACTTCGATAGTGCCCTAGCATCGACGATACCTCCGCCCAAACTCGCCCGCTCTAGGACGCTCGGCCGATTGACAGTGCATGGGTTGCCCCGGTGCCCCGCAAGGCAGTACCCCAGTCTTGATAGAGTTTCGGCGCGACGGGGACGACGCCTGCGTACGGGATTTGATCGGGTTTCCTCTTTGCTGATTTTTTTTTGGCTATTCGCAAGCCATGAAATATTCGGGTATAGCTATTTGCAGCCCAGATCGTCGTGATCGAACGGCAGTGATTCAATTTGTGGTTGTATTTTGAACCTCACATTGTCCTTAAAGTATTTCGAGCATCTTCGCACGGGCTACGCCCGCTCTAGGACGCTCGGCCGATTGACAGTGCATGGGTGACCCCGGTGCCCCGCAAGGCAGTACCCCCCGCCTTGACAGAGTTTCGGCGAAGCAGCGCTCCCGCCGCTCGCGAACCCCGGTGCTCTCCCCCGCCCCCGGTGCTCTCCCCGTCTTGCGCACCGGGGTTCGCGAGCGGCACGCGTTCCACCGTATTATTTAGCTGTTTTTTAGCTCTACAAAATTAAAAAAAAAAAATATATATATATATATACATATACTATATTAAAAAAGCGAAAAACACTTTTTATTGAAAAATTTAACTTTACAATTTTAAGTTTCTTTCTTACAATATTTTTTATTTCTTTATTTTATACGAGCATCTTCGCACAGGCTACGCCCGTGCTCGATGCTCTTCGCTTCGACAGTACTCCAGCAGCGGCAGTACCTCCGCCCAAACATGCCTGCTCTAGGACGCTCAGTGAATTGACAGTGCATAAGTAGCCCTCGTGCCCCACGCGACAGTACCCCCGCCTCGACATTATCCCGGCGCGAAGACGCTCCCGCCACTCGCGAACCTCCGATTTTGTCCCCCATCCCGATTTCGTCGTACACACGGGGGTTCGCGAGCGGCGGGAGTAAAATATCACTAACAATAAAGAGTGCATTCGTACAATGTAAATAACATAAAAATAAAGGTGGGAACTCACCATGTAATCGAATCCAAAGTGGAACTCAGAAAATGGGTGGCTTTGGGGAGGTATGGGAGCACTGTAATGGATCATATTGAATATTCTCATTTTATATGAGCATCTTCGCACGGGCTACGCCCGTGCTCGATGCTCTCCGCATCGACAGTACCTTAGCAGTGACAGTACCTCCGCTTAAACTCGCCCGCTCTAGGACGCTCAGTCGATTGACAGTGCATAGGTAGCCCTCGTGCCCCGCGCGGCAGTGCCCCTCCTCGACATTGTCCCGGCGCTAGGCGCTCCCTCCGCTCGCGAACCCCCCGTGGGCACAACAGAATCGGGATGGGGGAGAGCACCACGGGGGTTAGCGAGCGGAGGGAGCGCCTAGAGCCGGGACAATGTCGAGGAGGGGCACTGCCGCGCGGGGCACGGGGGCTACCTATGCACTGTCAATCGACTGAGCGTCCTAGAACGGGCGAGTTTAAGCGGAGGTACTGTCGTTGCTAAGGTACTGTCGATGCGGAGAGCATCGAGCACGGGCGTAGCCCGTGCGAAGATGCTCGTGTGTATATATATATATATATATATATATATATATATATATATATATATATATGTTTCTATATATATATATATATATATATATATATAGATATACAGATATACATATATATATATATATACATATATACATATATATATATATACATATACATATATACATATATATACATATATATATACATATATATATATACATATATATACATATATATATATAGATATACATATATATATACATATATATATACATATATATAGATAGATAGATATACACGAGTGAGAGAGCACGGGGGCCCTCCGTGCGGGCGGCGACATTCGGCAAGGGTGGTGACATTCGACGTGGGCGACATTCGGAAGGGGCGGCGACATTCGGCGGGGGCGACATTTGGCAGGGGAGACATTTGGCAGGGGTGGTGACTTTCGGCGGGGGCGATCTATATTTATATACGTATATATAAAACTTAATTCAATTTTGTTCAACAAAAATCATATGGTATGATGGTTGTCATCTTTGCTTGACATAGTGGAAACCTGGGTTCAAATCTCATTATTTACAATTCTTGTGAGATTAAAAAATGGGTCATACGACACTCCTTTTTCAATAAATTTAGGGGTAAAATCATAATTTCATGTTGTAGGGTACTCTACACTTCATAGTTTTAGGTCACCCCTTAGTATGTTTAGGAGACCTATGAAAAAGTGGAGAGAGGGGAGCGGTTTGATCCGACGGCTGATGAAATATCATGCCAAATTCGATGGCCGTAATAATTTCAACGGCCTTAAAATTCATGAGTTTGATACTTTTTTTATATATGGTAAAGATATATGTGTGTGTGTGTGTGTGTGTGTGTATACACAAGTGACCGACATGGGCCTCCACCCCCTATAGCCCACTGCGATAGTACCTCGACCGCGACAGTACCCCGACCACGATAGGCGCAGGGCTCTTCCCTATCAATTAATTAATGCAACTTAAAATAATCGCACTATCAATTAATTAATGCAGAAACTAGTTAAACATCACTTTTCGATTTTTTCTTAAAAATATCATTGTTCTTATGCATATATCATCCTGCATGTCAAATAAAATTTAATAAAGTTGATGGATTTTATAGTAGCTCCTCAAAAATACTGCTGGCATGTCTAATTATATCCTTCTTCAAAAATACCACTGACATGCATAATGACAACCTACCATAGTAGGTATAGTAGTTGATGGGGCAACCTACCATAGTAGGTATAGTAGTTGATGGGGTTCCCCAAAACGGACCTGGTCGAACCCGGTCGAACCTGTGATTTTTCGTCGTGACCTCGACCGGCTCGGCAATACAATTCCAACAGGTTCATTCTTGTGCAATTCCGAGTCCGTTTGGACTCCAAATAGGTCGTCGGTATGCCCATCTGCACAAGTTGCGTCATGCCATGCCATACAGGCAGGTACCGCCGAGCACGCAAGCGCCACGCATGGCGTGAGAGTCAAAAAGTGTTGCCCGGTAAGTGTCACACGTCAATCGTCACGCCAATAGGCGCGGCAATTACGTCGCCAAGAGGGCGCGACACTCGTCGTGCCAAATGGGCGCGTCATTCATCGCGCCAAAAGGGCGCGGCGCATGCCGCACCGAAAGGGTGCGGCACTTGCCGCACCAAATTGGTGCAGACACTGCCGCACCAAAAAGGTGCTGCAAATGCCCCACCTAGGGGGTGCTGCATTTGCCGCAGTCCCCAGCGCCCAACTGGGCGCTGACCAAGTCAGCGCCCCATTTGGGGGGCTGACTTGGTCAGCACCCCATGTGGCACTCACCAATTGGGGAGTTTTCCATAACAGCACTCCCAAAATTGGGGAGTGCCGCACTCCCCATTTGGGGAGTCTCCTGTTACTGGATTCCTCAATTGGGGAGGGGCTCCTCCCGCGCAACAAGATACACGCATGCCGCGCGGCAGCCGCCGCGCGGGCCGTGCGGCAGCCGCAGCGCAAAGCGCGCAACATTTTATTATTGTGCTCCCTTCTCCCATTCTTCGGGTGTCGTCCTTGGCGCTTCTTGACGCCCCCCACAGTCTTACCCTCATCACCACGAGCGGCACGTGCTCACGACGCGTCCACCTTCTAAGTCCAAGTTCACGACACGCGATGAACGCGTCAAAGTTCACGGTACGCGCCGAACATCTCCGCGTTCGCAGCGCGCTCATAACATCTCTACTTGCATGACGCGCACAGAATGCCTCCGCGTTCATCGCACACTCAGAATGCTCTTGCGTTCGTTGCGCGCCCACAACGCCCTCGTGATTGTTGTGCACCCTGAACTCCCTCGTGTTCGTTGCTTAGAACGCTCTCGTGTTTGTTGCACCCTCAAAACGCTATCGGGTTCGTTGCACGCTCAGAATTGTTGACGCCAGGAAAATCCTGACCTCAAGATTCGGACCGATGCAGCCGGAGGCTACTCTCCCAGCAGCCCGACGAGATGGCTTGGCTGGCAACGACGAAGAAGCTAGAAGAGCAACAAACAGGACCCCAGGTGCTGCGGCAGGGAGGTCCCACCACGTACCCAGAAGCTCCGAAGAGACTTCCACTCCAAGACCAAAGAACGGCCGAGCAGGGTACGAGGAAGGCACCGACTTGGCTAGTACCGGGAGTAGCGGCCAAGTGCGACAGGTTCCAGAATGCAAGAGCAGGGTTTCGAAAGCTCAAGTCCAGGTGCCAATCCAAGTACCCCTGGGGTCCTATTTATAGGAAAACCAAGGGGTAGGGGGGGTTTATAGCCCAGCCCCCAACCCGACGACTATGGGTTACTCGGCGAGTATCAGGCCATAGTCGCCCATCTGGCGAGTATTGGGTGCTGCTCGCACACGCCGGGCCAATAATCGCCAGGTCTTCTGTTCCATACTCGCCAACCTGGCGAGTATTGCCTGCATACTCGCCGAGGTCTTCTCTTCTCTGCCTTGAACTACCGGGCTCTGTGTTGACCTCTTTGACTTTGACTTCTGCCTACGTGGCCTTGGAGGGGTCCACCCTCGGAGAATGAGGGTTGCACACAATCCCCACTCTTTGCGAGTAACGTAGTTGCTCGGAAAGAACCATCCAACCTTCACTCGACGAGCTTGCCTACTGGCGATTATTGGCCTATACTCGCCATCTCGCTGGCCGACGCTCGAGGTCTATAAATAGAGGGGCAGGGGTCTCTGATGGCACGTCTTTTCTGAACTCGCTCAAGATGGTGCGTGACTATGCTGCCGAGGCTAAGGCGGCCATGGCTGGTCTTGTCGGCCTTTTTGATGGCACTTCGCTCCCTCCTCACCTAGATCCCGCATCTGGCGACCTTCCATCTTCCAAGAAGAGGAAGAGGCTCGCCCAGAAGAAGAAGAAGAAGGAGAAGAAGAAAGCCGCCGAGGAAGAGGTCGCTGCTCCTTTGGGCGACCAACACCAGCAGCTGCTGAACGACCTGGGGCTTTCCAATGAGGGCGACTCGCCGTCCGCTGATCCTCCTGCTCCAAATGTCGCCGAGGGGGCGAGCGTTCCTGAGATCTTGGCCCAGAATCCGTTGGAGAATCTCGCTTCTGTGCGAGGTGCGATTAATCTACTCGCCACCTTTTTTAACTGACCTCGACTTGGTCCGGGTTGCTGAATATTTCTTCTATGCTCGCAGATTCTTCCACCATCGGTGCTCAGGAGGAGCCTTTAGCCGCACCTCCTCTGAGATCGTCGCCCATGATCTCGCCTAGGGGTGGAGGTCGCTCAGGGTGAGTTCTTCACAGCTCCTCGCTGGAGAAGAGGCCGATGAGCGAGCAACGTGCTCCTTTGGCGGGCATCGTGCTTCCGCCTCCACCGCCACCGCCTCTTCAGTCTGTGGGGACAGCGAGTAGCTCGCAGCTGCCCGTAGGCGGGCTTCCGCCACCTCCTCCGTTCCCTCCTTCCAAAATTCTTCAGGGTGACCAGCGCCCTTCGACTTCTACTGCGCCTTCTACTCATCAGGGCGAGTCCTCGCGCCGTGGCGGGACTGGGGGCTCCTCGGGCTTCTTTCCTCCAAGGGGAGGAGGACGACCAGGCGATAGTCGCGGTCGTGGGAACGCACCTCCTAGCCGGGATCAGATGGCTGGATCCCATCCTGCTCGGCGAGGCGATCATCATCACAGCACGTCTCCCCAGCGAGGCAGGGGCTCTCCTCGCCATCGCTCTCGTAGTCCTCGGCCAGGTATTTGGTCGCCATTCCTGATAGTCGCCACTTTCTTCACTTGGTTCCTTCAGTCGTCAAAGCTCTGATATTTTTACCCTCTTTGCATCTCGTGCTCGTACTCCCATAGGAGCCTTGATCGACGCGGTCGGGCTTCCTTCTCGCGAGTACCAGGAGAGGGCTACTCGCGCAATCCTAGAGCTGGAATCCAAGCTGGAGCGCTTAGCGATCTGCGAGCCTCATCGTCGCCTGACTGAAGTGGAGTCGCGCATAGAGCGTCTGGCGAGCAGCGATGCTCATCGTCGCCTGGCTGAGTTGGAGGCGCGGGTTTCTCGACTGGAAGAGTTCGATACTCGGCTGGTTGCTACGGAATCTCGCCTTCAGTCGGTCAACGAGCTTGAGCGCAGACTTGGGAGGCTTGAACATCGCCAACAACTGCACCATGACGAGCTGGTGGGGATGCGCGCGAGCATGGGCTCGGTTGGTCGGCTGGCGAGGATCGAAGACCAGCTACGTCAGGGCGAGGACGCGATGTATGTGGCCTCCGAGCACTTCAGGCGAGCTCGCGACTTGGGATGGGTCGGGCGACAACCTCAACAGCCAGACACTCAGGCGAACCTTCAAGCTCCTCCCTAGATGTTGCTTTTTCTTTATTTTTCTTCTTTCTAGGTCATGTCGCCTTTTGGCGAGTATCCCTGTACTGCTGAACTATTGCTTAATATTTATTCGGTGAGTATTAGAAACTCGCCTTTTATTACTTGCTTCTGCTTTCTTCTTCTGCGATGGTTTTCTTGATTTTTTCTATCTTCTTTTACCTTGGCGAGTATTGTCTGCGCGTCGCCTTAGGCATGGCGAGCTTGTTGATATTGGTGATTATAACTTGATACTCGCCACCCCCTTATTCCCGATCGCGCCGTCGTGCTCGATACGCCAAGCTACCCGACCACTATAAATAGGGGGGGGGGGGGGGGGGGGTGGGTGAGTCTTAATTACGCTTTGGCGATTTCCTAACTCTTGCGCGAGTATCCTCCGTCTCACTTTCCCCTTCTCTTCTTTGATACTCGCCTTTCTTTCCTTCCTTTCAAAGATGACTGACGAGGCGACCATCCGGCGTGCCAATCACGCCAAGAATTTTGCGGCGACCATCTTCAAGAAGGCAGTCACGACTGAGAAAGATTTGGAGGTCGTCAGGGAGAAGTACCTCCCGCCAGAGTATGTCGCGAGGCTTCCTCGCCAGGGCGAGCGACTAAACACCTTTTTGACTAATGAGCGGGTGATCCCTACTCGCCACTTCGAGGTGGGCTTGCGACTACCATTGTGGACGGAGTTCTCCCAGATACTCCGTTACTTTGGGATAGTCCCTGCCCAGATCAACCCCAATGGGGTGGCGATGATCGTGGGCTTCCTCTGCTACCTGCGCGACCAGGGAATAGCCTTCGACCTGTCGGTCTTTAGGCGAGTATTCCATTTCATGGCGACTGGCGAGGGCGTCGTCTTCCTCTGCAGCCACGTCTGCACGCTAGCCGGCACCGCTAACAAGAATCATCGCTGGGGAGAGCGAATAGTCGTCATCGCTGGCGACTTTCAAGCCGTCCCTGACAAGTCCTTCCAGCCACCGGAGAGCGTCTTCGGGGTTTCCTTCCTAAGCGAGGGTGGCGAGAAGCTGCTCGATGCTTTCAAAGGTCGCCGCCTTGATGTGGTGTACTGGAGGAGGCGAGTAGATGAACTCGCTGAGGTTTTCGCAGGCGAAGGTAATCCACCGCGCGAGTATTCGCAATACTCGCTCTTCGTCTTCATCTTGGCGACTAACTGGACTTATTACTCTTCTTGCTGCAGCAGTGCATGTCCTGCCGCGCGAGCTTCTTCCTGCGGTGGTGAAGGCGACGGCTTCCACACCAGGAGGTGCGGGGACTTCTGTTCGCGGGGAAGGGGTCTACTCGCCCATAGACTTGTCGCCAGGAGGCGATGAGCCCTTGATCATCGGCGAAGGATCTGGGCCTTCGAAGAAGCGGAAGGAGAGGGGCGAGCCCTCCGAGCCCTCGAGGAAGAAGAAGGAGGTCGCTCACCGGGACCTTGGCAAGAAGGCGGACCCTTCTGAGGCCGGCGAGCCCTATACCCACCATAATTTCAACTTGGGTGTTCGTGGTGAGGACGCCTATGGTCGCCGCCTAGTCGCCTGGTCGGAAGGCGACCATGTGGTGTCTCTGAGCTCCAACCTTCCGCCCTGGTCAGAGGACTGGGAGGATCAGGGCGAGGGCTTTGATGTGCTTCATGCCATCTATGGTCGTGAGGACGCTGAGAGGCTGCGAGAGGAGCCTGCCGAGTACTTGGCACACCAGACCTCGCGATCTCTGCTGCGCTCCGCCGAGCTGGCGCACATGACGGCGAGGAGGTTGCTGGAGTACGAGGAGGTGATCCGGATCAGCACAAAGAAAATGATCGCCATGGGGCTCAAGGCGAAGGAGCATGAGGTACTCGCTTCTCTATGATACTCGCCTCCGGGATAGTCGCCATTTTGCCGAATAACTTGCTGACTTTGTGTGTCTTCTTGCTTTTGAAGGTCGCCGAGGTGGAGATGGCGACAAAGATGTCCCAGCTGGAGAAAGAGCTGGATGACACTCGGCTGGCTTTGGAGGCCGCCCAAGTTCGCATCGCTGAGATGGAAACTCGGCCTGCCGAGCAACAGCCAGCGGTGGCGGGCCCCTCTAGGGTCGGCAAGCAGATCCGGATGCATGGCGATGATATGCCACGCGTTCGCCGAGAGATCGCGCGAGCTACTGGGACCGTCATCCTGAGTCAGCTGAAGGCGGACGATCTCCTGAAGCCGGCGGCAATGGAGTTGACAGTGGAGGACATCATCCCGGCGCTACTCGCCGAGGAGTCCACCTCCCCCTTGCGAGCACCCTCAGAGGATGACGATTCCGGGGACGAGGATGACGATGATGATGATGACGGTGATGATGATGTTGATGACGACGATGGTGGCGGCGAGCCAGATGTAGATATTGATGGCGAGAATGTCGCCTAGTCGCCTGGGCACCCTTTTTTGCCCGCCCGGCGACCTTTTGTAAACACCTTGAAGATTCTTTTGTTATAGACATCAAATATTTACATACAAAAAAGTCAAAAACTTTTACTCGCCTGTTTCCTTGGTGTTTGCTTTATTGTCTGAATGTCGCTTAAGCTCCTAGGCTCTTAGGATCGCGGCGAGATGGAGCATTTCTTCATTCTCGCACCTGTATACTCACATATTATGCTCGCGCATGTATGCTCGCCTAGGTACTCGCGCATGTATGCTCGCCTAGGTACTCGCGCGTGTATGCTCGCCTAGGTACTCGCGCGTGTATGCTCGTATTCTTCAATATCTCCCTTGGTGGAATCGAGCTGTGGAGGCGACTTGGAGGGTTCCGAAGGATACATGCTCTCAAGGCCTCGCTCTGTACCTGGTGAAGAGCCTATAAAAAATCATTTAATGATATTTAAGGGAGTTTTTTATGAGAGAAGGGATAGGGAATGGCAGTCGGGGAGGTCCGGAGGGACACATCATCCCAAGGCCTCCATCCTTCGTGGATACCAGATGTCGACGGAGAATGACGTCAAGTAGGGAATGACGGTCGGGGAGATCCAAGGGGACACACCCTCCCGAGGTCTCCATCCTACTTGGATGCCGGAATGTTTCCATTCTTTGGCCGGTCGAATCGATCGCTCCCATTCTCAAGGTGGGGTATCGGCTTTCAGACTTTACCCTAGTAATCTCTCCAGTCGGATGAGAAGTGCAGTCGGTGGGAACCGCGGCCAACATGCAAGGGGGGAGCTAATCTCGGCCGTCATTGCAGAGGCTTGGTCTTAAGGGAACGCACATCCGAGGCACTGTCCCATCATCCGTTCTGAGTTTTTACGAGGGTCAAGTCGGAGGCTCGCCTTCCAACCTGCGGCGGTGAATGTTGATGTAGGACGACGTCAAGCACGGAGTGGCAGTCGGGGAGGTCCAAGGGGACATACCATCCCGAGGCCTCCATCCTACTTGGCTGCTGGATGTGGATCGGACCTGCTTCCTGTTGCTCGATGAGTTTAGCAGGGAGTTAAGCACACTTTAGGCACAATAACTCATATGATCTGACACAATAATTTCGAAAATGAAATGCTTTGCTGCGAGCTTTTTAGCTCTCGAGGGTACATGACGCCTTTTTTCAAGGGTCCCCTGAGCTAGTGAAATCGATCATCCCTTCGCCGAATCGGAAGGTCGGCGTCCAGACTTCTTCCTGGTAATCTCTACAGTCGGACGAGAAATGCAGTCGGTGGGAACCGCGGCCAACATGCAAGGGGGGAGCTGATCTCGGCCGTCATTGCAGAGGCTTAGTCTTAAGGGAACGCACACCCGAGGCACTGTCCCATCATCCGTTCTGAGTTTTTACGAGGGTTAAGTCGGAGGCTCATTTTCCAACCTAGCGTGGAGATTGACTTCACCTGACTTCTTTATTTTGAAAACTTTGTTGATGCGAAAGAAGCTGCCTCGTCCCATGTTTCAGGGAGATGCAGATTTTATTCAAAGAAATGAATTTACAAGGATGGGATATACATATTCCCCCTTAGGGATAAAACCTTTTCAGGTCATCGCCGCTCCAGGTGCTCCCTAGCAGCTCGCCTTCCTGGTTCTGCAAGCGGTATCCTCCTGTCAGGAGTGCTTCCTGGATGATGAAAGGTCCTTCCCAGTTCGGGTTGAGCTTCCCGACGGCCGCAGACCTTCCTGCTGCGTCCACCTTTTTCAGGACCAGATCACCTGCTTGGAATTGTTTGAGGCGGACATTTTTGTCAAAATGTTTTGCCATCCGGCGCTTGATCTCCTCTTGCCTGGCTGAAGCTAAATCTCGGAGTTCTTCGATGTAGTCGAGAGATAGCTTTTGAACCTCTTCATTCTCTAGTCGCCATTCTTCGCTTCCGTCTTCCGCAGCTACCACCCTTGGGCTTCTAACTTCGAACTCTACTGGAATGAGAGCTTCCGACCCGTGAGAGAGTTTGAACAGTGTTTCCCCTGTGGTTGAGCTAGGAGTGGTCCTCAGAGCCCACAGGACCGAGGGGAGCTGGTCTGCCCAGTTACCTCTTAGGTTCTCCACCTTCTTCTTCAGTAGGTTGATGATCAGTTTGTTGGCGGCCTCCACCTGGCCATTGCTCCTTGGGTGATGCACGGAAGCGAAACGAAGGTCGGTTCTTAGTTGCCTGCAAAAGTCCTCCAGTTCCAAGCTGGCGAACTGGGGACCATTGTCGGTGATGATGGCGAGAGGGATCCCGAATCTGCAGATGATCTCTCCCCAGATGAAGTTCTTCACGACTTGAGAGGTGGTCTTGGCCAGGGCTTTGGCCTCGATCCACTTGGAGAAGTAGTCGATCATGACGAGAACGAACTTTCGTTGTCCACTGGCTTGAGGGAAAGGGCCGATCAAGTCCATCCCCCAGATGGCGAACGGCCATGGGGAGATGATCGATCGGAGCTGCTGGGCCCGCTGCACCTGAAGGGGGGCGAAGAGCTGGCACTTCTGGCACTTCTTCGAGAAGATCTCAGCATCCTTCCGGATAGTAGGCCAGAAGTAACCATGCCTCAAGACCCTCTGCTCCAAAGTGCGAGTCCCAGAATGACTTCCACACTCTCCCGAGTGGATCTCTTCCAACACTCGGGGTACTTCGTCTTCAGAAACACATCTGGCCAGGGGGCCCGAGATGGTCTTGCGGTATAGTTCCCCATCTTGCAGGAGGTAGTATGCCGCCTTGTACCGAAATCTTCTTTTATCCCCTTCGTCTGCCGGGAGCTGGCCGCTGGCCAGGAATGCCACGAAGGGATCCATCCACGAGGGGCGTTGCTCGATCTCCATCATCTCTCCCTCTTCAATGGACGGGAAGAATAGCTCGGTGATAGTTCCTCCAGCCCTTGGCCCGTACTTGGCGAGGCGATCTGCTGCCGAGTTCTCCTCCCTTGGCACATGCTCGACGAAGAAGGACTGGAAGCCTCCCATCAGCCCTTTCACTTTTATCAAGTACTTCTGCAAGGTGGTGTCGCGCACCTCGAACTTGCCTCGAATCTGCGACGCGACCACCATTGAATCCGTGAAAGCCCGGACATCACGGATCCCCAGCTCCTTGGCAAGGCGCAAGCCTGCCACTATGGCCTCGTACTCTGCCTGGTTGTTTGTGACGGGGAAGAGGATCTCGATGGCTTGCTCGATTCTTGTTCCCTGTGGGCTGACGAGCACGATGCCCACCCCCACAGAGCTTTTGCCCGAAGCTCCATCAACAAACATCTTCCAAGGAATTGGATTGAGCACCTCTTCTCCTGGCTCCGCTTCCACCGAGAAGTCAGCCAAGAAGTCTGCTACTGCCTGGGCCTTGATCGCCACTCGGGGAGAGAAGGAAATGTCGAACTCGCTGAGTTCTACCGACCATTTCGCCAACCTCCCTGAATGCTCCACTCCCTCTAGGACATTGCGGAGAGGATGATCAGTCACCACTCGGATGGAGTGAGACTGAAAATTAGGCCGGAGCTTTCGCGCCGACACCACCAAGGCGAAGGCAAGCTTCTCCAGGATTGGATACTTCAGCTCCGCCTTCTTCAGTACCCGGCTGACATAGTAGACGGGTAACTGCTTCCTTCCTTCCTCCCGGACCAAAACGGAGCTCACCGCCTCTGCTCCTACTCCCAGGTAGACGAGCAGGTCTTCGCCTTCTTTCGGGATCTGGAGGAGAGGTGTCTGAGTCAACTGCTCCTTCAGCTTCCCGAACGCCATCTCACATCCTTCGGACCACTCGAAGCTTTCCGCTTTGCGGAGTGTCTTGAAGAATGGAGAACATTTCTCTCCGGCCTTAGAGAGGAAGCGGCTAAGACCCGCCAGCCTTCCTGTCAACCTTTGGACTTCCTTCATCGTCTTCGGGGATGGCATCTCCAGGATCGCCTTGACCTTGTCGGGGTTAGGCTCTACTCCCTCCGAGGTAAGGAGATGCCCCAGGAACTTCCCCCTTCCTGCTCCGAAGATGCACTTCGCCGGATTGAGTCGCATCTTGAATCTTCTTAGCGTCGCGAAGGTCTCTGCCAGATCGGCTATGTGTTCCTGGACACTCTTGCTTTTGATCAAGAGGTCATCCACATACACTTCCAGGTTCCTCCCCTTTTGCTCTTTGAAAATATGGTCCATCATCCGTTGATAGGTGGCTCCCGCATTCTTCAAACCGAAGGGCATCATTTTGTAGCTGTAGCAGCCATCGTCGGTGATGAAGGAGACATCGCGGAAATCGGGGGGATGCATCCGGATCTGGTGATATCCTGAAAACGCATCAAGGAAACTCATCACAGAAAAACCGACGGCTGAATCAACCAGCGCATCGATTCGAGGCAAGGGATAACAATCCTTTGGGCAGCTTTTATTCATTAAGGAAAAATCCACACACATTCTCCAGCTTCCCCCCGCCTTTGTCACCATTACAACATTGGAGACCCAGCCTGGGTACTGGATCTCCGATACAAAACCTGCATCAAGTAGTTTTTTAACCTCCTCCCTAATTGGCTTGGCGAGGATGGTGGCGGTTCTCCTCTTCTTCTGTCGGACGGGCTGGACAGTGGGATCCAGGTTGAGGCGATGACACGCAACCTCAGGGTCGACTCCTGGCATCTCAGCTGCGCTCCAAGCAAAGATATCGACGTTCTTTTGCAGACACGCCGCCATCTCGATCTTCTCCTCGGTCTTCAGCGACCCGCCAATCTTCAGCAGCCCCGGCACTCCCGCTGCGGAGAGTACCTCGATCTCCTCGACCTCTTCAGCCACTTCCAGCCTGGCCGGGCTCTCCAGCACTCTTCCGAACTTTTCCGCGTCAGCCATCCAGCTAATGGTACTGACGGCGCTAAGATAGCACTCCCTAGCGGCTCTTGGATCGCTCCTGATCCTCACCTGGACGTCTCCCTTACAGTACTTCAAGCACTGATGGTAGGGGGATGGGACGGCTTTGAAGGCGTTGAGAAGCGGCCCCCAAAGATGGCCCTGTAACAGCTCGGGGCGTCGACGATGACGAATCGACAGCTGATGGAGGTGCCACCGAGCGTTACAAGGAGATCAGCTCCTCCTTCCACTTCCTTCTTCTCTCCGGAGAAGCCGAAGAGGGGACCATCAGGTGCCCGAACCCTGGCAGCTTCGACTCCCAGTCCGCCAAACGTCCCCTTGAAGATGACGTTTACAGAGCTACCGTTGTCGATCAGAATTCGATCAACGGTGAAGTCCTCCACCGCGACTTGAATCACGAGGGCATCATGGAAGGGATTCTCGTTCCCTAGCATGTCCTCCTCGGAAAAGGTAATCTCCTCCATCGGGGGTGGTGCTTGTGAGGTCGAGGCGACACTCCTGCGGTAGATCTGATGGAGGCTCCCCTTGCGGGAAGCTTCCAGCCCTGCTCCCCCATGGATTACTCCAACTCTGCCTCCCTGGCCCAGGTCTCCCCGACCTCCCTGGTCGACCCGGTCCTCGTTCCTCCTTCGAACGACGGCAGCCTGCCCTGCCTGAGGCTCGGCAGGGGCCTCTATCCTCCACTGCTCTCCTCCAGCTTCTCCTGCTGCCAGCCTCCTCCGGGCTTCCCAAAAGTCTGGGCAGGCAGCCATGGCATGTCCCCCCACCTGATGGAAGTCGCAGTAGAGGGGAACCTCTTCTGCTTGACGCCTCCTAGGCTTCTGCTTCTTCCTTCCTTGACGGCGGCCTCGCCCGGCTACCGCCATTGCTTCATCTCTCCTCCTCTCCTGACGCCTCTCTGGCTGGCGAAAGGGCATTCTTTCTGGGGATCTTCCCCTTTGATCCTGACGCTGGTGCCGTCTAGCCGGCCTCCAAGGTGTCCGGTTGACGGGGACCTGGTAGCGCCTTCCTTCCTCCTGACGCTCAGGGGACTCGACGGGCCTTCTCTCCACGATCCTCCCGGTTTCCTTCCTCTTGAGCTCCTCCTTCTTCTTCTCTTCTTGCCGCTCCGGCCTCTTCCTTTCCTCCCTTCGGGTCTCCTCTCTCTTCCTCTTCTCAGGGATTCCATTCCTCTCTCCACGGTCGCCTCTGGTCACCTGTGCCAGCCTTGCCAAGAAGTCGGGGTTGGAGGCCTCTCCCCGGACAAACTTATTGGCCCTCTGAATGAGGTTGTCGTAGGAGTAGGGAGGATTCTCACTGAGCTCCAACTTGAAGAGGCCTTGACTGATGCCGAATGTCAGGGCCAGCAACAGGATGTTGCTATCCACCTCCTGGATTTGCAGAACCTCCTCCTGGAAGCGCTCGATGTAAGGTCCCAATGCCTCATTTGGCCCTTGCACGAGGTAGAACAGGGCCGTTGCCTCCTTCTTCAGCTTCCGGGCCGTGTCGAACCGGGTCGTCAGCCCACGACACAGGTCTTCGAAGCAGTAGATTGAGCCTGCGGGCAACTGGTGGAACCAGTCCCAGGCCTTTGCTCGGAAGGTAATGGCAAACAACCTGCACTTGAAGGCGTCCGACATGGTTTGGATAGAGACTATATCCTCGAACCATTGGATGTGCCTGACGGGGTCCTCCTTCCCCGAATAGTAATTCAAGGCTGGGTCCCTGAATCCTTCTGGCACTGGCGCGGCGAGAATCTCCTCGCAGAAGGGGCTCCTCCCTCCTGCCCGGCGACGATCCTCCACTTGGCGAGTATCACCACCATACTCGCCATATGGGCGAGTATCCTGGTACCTCGCCTGCTCGCCCGGCTCGCGAAAGCGAATACCTTGCGAGGTTGGCTGGTAGAATTGCGACCTCCTTGGTCGCTCGGTTTCATCCTCCACCTGCTCCTTTCCTACTCGCCGAGGGGGACTCCCTCCCTCGGACGGAACTGGGCGATGCGGCGAGGTCGCAGTGACCTCAGCGCGCGGCTGAAGCGCTGCTCGCATGGCTCCCTCCATGCGCTGCGCGAAGGCTTCGAAAACCTCCAGCGTCACGAACCTGCCAGTTCCCGTCGAGTTGCCGACCTCCTCCTCATGGTCGCCACCTACGACCATCTCGCCTTCTTGCCGAACTTTCCTTCTCTGACTGCGGTCCACGCTCACCGCACCAAAGTGTTGACGCCAGGAAAATCCTGACCTCAAGATTCGGACCGATGCAGCCGGAGGCTACTCGCCCAGCAGCCCGACGAGATGGCTTGGCTGGCAACGACGAAGAAGCTAGAAGAGCAACAAACAGGACCCCAGGTGCTGCGGCAGGGAGGTCCCACCACGTACCCAGAAGCTCCAAAGAGACTTCCCCTCCAAGACCAAAGAACGACCGAGCAGGGTACGAGGAAGGCACCGACTTGGCTAGTACCGGGAGTAGCGGCCAAGTGCGACAGGTTCCAGAATGCAAGAGCAGGGTTTCGAAAGCTCAAGTCCAGGTGCCAATCCAAGTACCCCTGGGGTCCTATTTATAGGAAAACCAAGGGGTAGGGGGGGGGGGGGGGGTTTATAGCCCAGCCCCCAACCCGGCGACTATGGGTTACTCGGCGAGTATCAGTCCATAGTCGCCCATCTGGCGAGTATTGGGTGCTGCTCGCACACGCCGGGCCAATAGTCGCCAGGTCTTCTGTTCCATACTCGCCAACCTGGCGAGTATTGGCTGCATACTCGCCGAGGTCTTCTCTTCTCTGCCTTGAACTGCCGGGCTCTGTGTTGACCTCTTTGACTTTGACTTTTGCCTACGTGGCCTTGGGGGGTCCACCCTCGGAGAATGAGGGTTGTACAAGAATGTTTCCACGTTCGTTACGCGCGCGGCAGTTAACCTTTCCTAGTTGTCCAGATTTCAGATCTAGTTCACTTTGCTCAACACCATCAATGAAGCTGCCCGAATTACCCAAGGTGACCGAACTGCCCGGGGGGAAAGAATGGGAATACCCAAAAAATGGCAATCCACGTGCTCCAAATCTAACAGCGTGATTCGTCCGTGAGATGGTTTCGGTGGTTACGACGGCAAAATTACCAGGCTACCCCTAGCCAAAGCTATAAAAGGAGCCCAGAGCCTTCATTTCAAGAGACTTTGCCTTCTCCACCCGACAGAGCTCCGTTGAAGATTTTCTCTAAGTTATCCTTTGGGTTCGAACATCTCCTTCGCGGACTTAGAGATTTCCTTCGCGGACTTGGAGATTTCCTTCGCTCTGGAAGACTACCTTCCTAAGCGATTCGGGAATCCTTCGGGTCCTGAAAGGCGACTCAGTGATCTCATTTTTGTTCCCAGAAGAAGAAGTACTTAGCTTTCCGATAGGTAGCCTGTCACCCTCAGAGTTCTCTTTCTCTCTACCTTTGTAACAAGTCGCGGCCTGTCGTGCTTGAATTCTTAATTTCCGATTGTAACCCCCATCAAATAATGGAATTTGACCGGCACAGCTCCGACCACGTGGTTTTTCACCCTTTTTTGGTTTTCCACGTTAAAAGTCCTCGTGTCACTTATCGATTCATTCATTGACTGCTTGCATGCTCGGTTCGCTTCCGTGCTAAGGTATTTCAATCCGATCGGTCTACCAGAGCACCCGAGCGACCCGCAACAGTTTGACGTCGTCTGTGGCAACAGTGTTCCCAAATACTCCGCAAAGAAGGAAGTATTTGCTTCAAGGCAGTACTCGCTACCGATCACAATGACAAGAAGAAGTGCTCGTACTATCGAAGAATCAGCCCCTGGGGGGCATGTTGATCCAGCACCATCCCACTCGCTCATCAATGCTCCTCTCGCGTAAGGGTCCATGAACGAACACATTGCGTCACAAGAGGGGCGCGTGCGCGAGATATAAAAACACTAAACCGAGATGCTCGTGCTCCTAAGGAACGGAGGGGCATCACGAGCTCCTAATCCTGCCTATGAGCAAGACAGCCTGCCTCCTCCAGCTCTAGATCACGCTCCAACTGAGAACATCGCTCGCGAGCATTACATTCTAGAAGAAGAGATCTCTAAAGCGGCCAACTCAGCACGCCCAGTCCATCCAACCAGAGAACATGAAGCTCGTCATCACCACCACCACCCAGAAGCAGCAGGCTTCAGGCGTGTAGAAGGAAGGCTCACTCGAGAGGAAATTCATGACGTGATCGGCGAGGAATACGAACAAGTCGGGCAACGGGCCGCTCTAGCTTGCCTCCCTCTCCACCACGGATCACCGTTAGCACCTGAGGTCTTAACGCAGCCAATCCCAGACGGCTTCAAGCTCCCCAACATGGAGACGTTCGACAGAACAGACGATCCACTGGAGCATATCTGCCACTTCGCCACCAACATGAGGATTTACAACGCCACTGACCAACTGTTGTGCCAAGTATTCGCGACAACACTAAAGGGGCAAGCACGCACTTGGTTTCA
Organism: Dactylorhiza incarnata; assembly: GCA_033032865.1. Classification (NCBI taxonomy): domain Eukaryota; kingdom Viridiplantae; phylum Streptophyta; class Magnoliopsida; order Asparagales; family Orchidaceae; genus Dactylorhiza; species Dactylorhiza incarnata. The sequence continues at coordinate 2,337,037 of JAWHQI010000266.1, read as the reverse complement.
CTCTCTGGGAGAAGGAGTCATCAACAATTTTACGGAACTAACTCAGCGATTCACCGACCAATTCATCGCCAATCGCAAAATCGTCCGGGACCCCTCCCACCTTTCAGGAATATGCCAGAGCGAGGGAGAGACCCTCAAGTATTTCTTCTGTCGCTTCACTACTGAGGCGCGTTAAATTCCAGTGGTGGACCCCGAGCTTCTACGAGGAGTTTTTCTAGGAGGGCTCCGCCCCACTGGTTTCTACTCCACACTAATGCGGGAAACTGTGTCCAGATACCCATACCTCATTCACTAAGTCGAGGCCCAGATAGTAGCTGATGAGGCAATTGAAGCGCACTGTCAGCAGTTCAAGGGAAGCTCGAAGAGGAAGAGAGAGGAGCCGCTGTCACAGATTGTTCCCAATAAGAAAAAGCATCACGACAACCCCAGTCGAGACCGAAGAACTCGCCAGCATCAGAACTACACTCCCCTGAACACTACCAGAACTAATGTTTGTTGGGAATTGTATCCACAATTACCTTGATTTGAAGAAGTCCCCTTGAACTAAGTTGAATTGAGTTTGTATTTGATGTTGCTCTCTAGTAATGTGTTTGCAGGTTTTTAAATGGCTAAGTACAAACCAATGTCAGGTTTCAATGGGTCATCTAACACATGCCTATGCAATGTAATTCCTCATTGTATGGACCAAGGTGTTGATTCATGTGAAATCTCTCTATTGGGATGTACTTTTTATTCAAACACAAAGGAAGAGCTAAAGGGAGGTACTGCTGTTCTGTGTTCAAAGAAGAAACAGATTTTTTTCTAAGTAATTCTGCGTTCGACGAATTTAGATGAGTTCGTCGATCTCAGTTAGACGAACGGAAGCATTTTCGTCGAGCTCTGTTCGATGGTCAGTTTTACTGGAAATCTCAGTTCCGCGTTCGTCGATCTCAGTTCGACGAACTGAATGAACTTCGTCGACCTCGATTTTGCCTTAGCTGTAAGGAGTTCGTCGATCTCCGTTCGACGAACAGAAGAAGTTTTCGTCGGCCGCCGGTTCGCCTAAGTTAAAGTTGGTTCGTCAATCGCATTCGTCGATCTCCGTTCGACGAACAGAAAAAGTTTTCGTCGACTGCTGTTTTACCAGAGTTGACGTTGTTTTCGTCGATCGCGTTCGTCGATCTCCGTTCGACGAACAGGAAATAATTTCATCGACCGCAGTTCTTCAGAAGTTCCGTTCGATGAACCTAAGTACTTTCGTTGATCTCAGCTTTGTGAAGCTTCTATGTTTTCTGATAACTAAAATGAGTTCGTCGAGCTCAGTTTGAAGTTTTTTCTTCTCAGGCCGAGGAATTGACTCTATGTTGTTTTGTTTCTCCAATTCTTTTCTCGAGAAGTCTTTATATTTCTCGAAAAGTTTTTCTCTATCCCGTAAATCCTTATATTCTCTTCTCTAAGCCGAAGCCTATTTATTTCTCGAGAAATCCTTTGTTCTAGAGAAATTAATTGTTTTCTTCTTAAATCTATTTTCTCAGAAGCTCTTTTAATTTCTCAAAAAGTTTGTTGTTCTCGAGAAATTAATTCCCTGTATTCTTAATCCTGTTTTATCAGAAGCTATTTTATTTCTCGAAAAGTCCTTGTGTTCTCGAGAAATTTATTCATATCCTGAAATCATTTTTCAATTCTTTTTTACGGGACGTCATTTCTTTCTGTTTAATCTGACGGCTCTTTTGATTTCGTTTAAGGTTCATTCCACCTTAACTGATGTCGTTAAGTCTTTTATTATAAAAGGCACTCGTTCTTAACTTCCAAAAAAGAATTCATTACTCTTCCTGATCAACCCTAATTTCTCCCGTCGTTCCAAGAAACACAAGAAAGTGCCGTCTCCTGTCGAAAAGCTGGAGAACGATCAGCTGTTCTAAATCAGTCATCTCCATTTGATGAAGGTTCGATTGATCACTGCTCCTTCATCTACAGTTTCTATTGGATCAAATCGAATCAAAGAAGGTCAGATCTGAGTTTTATTGTTCTTCTTCATCGACAACTAGTCAAAGCTTTACAAGCCTCAAGAAGGAAGAAGATCTTAAGGCCTTTCAGATCTGGTTATGTATTGATAAACTTGTATCAATTCTTTATTACATTTGTTTGTAGGAGAAGTTTTCTCCGGGTTGTAGGAGAGGTTATTCTCCGAGTTGTAAGAGAGAGTTTCTCTCTGAGTTTGTAGGAGATTTGTCTCCGAGATTGTAGGAGTGTTGACTCCGAGATTGTAGGATCTTTCTTGATCCGAGTTTTAGTGAAATAGTCAAGTCTAGCTGTGGTGCTAGATTGGCGAGGTCGGCAAGTGGAGTACCCAAGATCGGGGAACCACTATAAATTTCTGTGTTATCTGTGATTGTGATTTGCTTGCTGTGTATTCTATTTCATTAAGTTCTTTAATTCCGCAAAAGACGCAGTTATCACCTATTCACCCCCCTCTAGGTGATTTAGGTTGGCAACTAGATACTTCAATTGATATCAGAGGGTCGTTGTTCTTGAAAGGTTAACACCTTGAATAGGATCTATCCATTCTAGTTGCTAGCAATCATGGAAAAGTGCAAGGAATCTTCCACGTTGAAACTGCCTATCTGCACAAAGGCCAATTTCCCCATGTTGAAAGAGAGAGTGAGATTCTACATGGAGTCCGCAAATCCAAGAATTTTCCAAGTCGTGGAAGAAGGCCCTCATGTGCCAATGACTGCCTCAACAATTGACCCTACCGTTCAAGTTCCAAAGAAAATGATGGACTTAACAAAGGATGAAATCCCTCTCGTTGCCCTTGATAAAAAGGCGAAGAATATAATTGCTAGTGCGATGGACGACTCCATGTTACAAAATCTAATCCACTGCAGGTCAGCCAAAGATATGTGGACATCCTTAATAGTTCTTATGGAAGGTACTGAAGAAGTAAGGGATGACAGAAGATCTCTTCTAAATCAAGAGTACGAGGCCTTCAAGCAGAGTAAAAAGGAGTGCATTGCCGATGCATACGAAAGATTCTTCAAAATCGTTAACGGCCTAAGAAATTATGGTCGGGAATTTACTAATGGTGAACTGAATGACAAATTCCTGCGATCCCTGACGAAAGACTGGGATAGCAAGATAGTTGCAATCAGGGAGTTTGGAAAGTTACCAAACCTAGACCCACATAATTTGTTTAGGAAGTTATTATCCCATGAGCTGCAAATGAATATTCGCAAAACAGAAGAAGACGGGAATAGGATTTCAAGCAAGGAAAGGACCTTGGCTATGAAGGCAGAGAGTTCCAGAAAAAGCAGAGCCTTGTCTCCAATTAGAGCACAAGAATTTGGTGATGAAAAAGAATCTGAAGCCGGCTCCTCCAGTTCTGAAATGTCTGATGGGGAGTTTTCTCTAATCTCCCGACAGTTCAAGAAACGGCTCAGTAAAAGAAGGCACATAAAGAACAAGTCTTCCTCCTCTGACTATAGGCATTCTCGACGTGATGGTGATCATCACAGAAAGGGTTCTAGCAATCATGACAGGTATTAGACTAAAACCAGTAAACATATTTCTTCTGACATAGTTTGCTATTGTTGTAATAAGCCAGGGCACATGATCGTTGAATGCCCTTACAAGAAGAAAGAGGGTGGAAGAAAAGAAGAAAAGAAATCCACCCATGGGAAAAAGAAGACTGAAAGAAGTCTAGTCGCTAAAAAGTCCAAAACTTTAAGCGACAGTGACTCAGAGAAATCAAGTAGTGAAGAAGAAGCCTACTTCGGGCTGATGGCCATGACTGATGAAGATGATGAAGAACCCCCATATACCGGGAAGGTAAATTCTCACACCATCTTATCCGACTCTGATTATGCCTCAGCTGAACAAAAGGATTACCCCTCAGATGATGACTCAAACCTCATGACCCAATATACTAAAATGCTTAAAAGATTTGACAGATACCGAAAGGTAGTCAAAATTCAGGCCAAGGAGATCATGTCTCTCAAAGAAGTGGAATCTAATCTGAGAAAGGAAGTTGAACAACTTTCTTCCTTCAGAGAGGAAATCCAAGTCTTGAAAGACAAGATCAAAAGCTCGGATGAGCTCCTTGATCGGAGAGAGAACTCCATCAAAGTTCTGGAAGAATAGCTAGCCGCTGAGAAGAAGCTAGTTGAAAAGTTTTCACAACTGAAAACCATTCTTCCAATCATTGATACTTTCTCTGTTAAAGCAGGTAGCAGTGGTTTAGGTCATGTGGATGGGCCAAGTAATTCTTCTAAGGGAACCCTTGCCAAGAAGAAAAATAAGAATGCTAAGAAAGCTACCGTCGAAGAGAAAGGGAAATCCCATCAAGATCAAGTGGCATTTACGAAAGTTTTCCTTCCTACAAATGTCTATGATATGGAGAGCACTTATGGTCACTTAACACGGCCAATTAACCTTGCACCTGTTAATGACTATAAGGGGTGGGCTCATCCTCGAAATCTCGGTGAAAGTGCTTTCAAGGCACCTTATCAAGAGATTAATCTGAGAGATTATGGTCCTTATGTTCATGGTCCGAGTGCTATGAGAGCACCAATAGTGAAGGCTGTTGCACCCAAGCCTAAGGAGAAAGCACTACCATGTGTGTGCTGTACTCATGAGGCATCCTCATCTAGAAGGATTGCTCCTGCCAAAACTAACGTTCAAAAAGTTAAGCAGGAGAATACTAAGAGAAGGTACAACAGGTTTAATTGTTGGTGTTGCGACAAAATAGGTCACTTTGCCGTAGATTGTTGGTTCAATTCCACTTATTCCAAGAGACCACAAGTTAACAATGCAAGAAAGACCGCTCGTAATGTTAATGTTCATCGTGGTGCTCAACTAACAAGGGACCAAGGACCCAAATTAGTTTGGGCTCCTAAGGCAAAATGATTTGTTTTTGCAGGAATGTCCAAAGGCCAACAAAAATCCTATCTGGTATTTGGACAGTGGTTGTTCTCGGCATATGACCGGAACTAGAAGCCTCTTACAAAATTTTATTCCAGTTGAGAACGGACCAAAAGTTTTTTTGGCGGATCTGACAGAGGAATAACAAAAGGCTACGGTATGATTTCTAATGGTAATGTATCCTTTTCAGATGTAGCTTATGTGGAAGGATTAGAACATAATCTTATAAGCATAAGTCAACTCTGTGATAAAGGATACGTAGTTGATTTTCATAAAGATAAGTGTTTGATAATGTCGGCTAAAAATCAAGAAACGATTTTATCAGGCACTCGTTGTAGAAATATATTTTGTTTAAATTTTCTTTGTTTATCCTCTTCTACACCAGTGTGTCTTTTAGCAAAAGATAGTGCATCTCTTGCTGACCAATGACACAAGAGATTAGCACATATAAATTTCAAAACTATAAATAAATTATTTTCACAAAACTTAGTGCGTGATGCGCCAAATATTAAGTGCATTAAAGATAGACCTTGTCATGCTTATGTAAAAGGCAAGCAAACAAGAGCTACCTTTAAGAGCATAATTGACAAAGATTCAACTAGGTGTTTATACCTACTTCATATGGACTTGTTTGGTCCTTTGCAAATTAGAAGTTTATGAGGTAAGTCTTACACATTAGCTATTGTAGATGATTACTCACATTTTGCAGGGTATTCTTTCTAAAACACAAGTCAGATACATTTGATGTTTTCACTAAGTTTGTCAAGCAAATCCAGAATGAATTTGAATGTTCAGTGGTCAAAATCAGAAGTGACCATGGAACAGAATTTGAATCTGGGACCATGATAAAATTTTGTGAAAGCCTTGGTATCTTTCATGAGTTTTCCTCTCGAACTCCACAATAAAATGGGGTAGCTGAGAGAAGGAATAGAACACTCATTGAGGCTTGCAGAACAATGTTGAGTGACACTTCACTACCCGAATACCTTTGGGCTGAAGCCATCAACACTGCTTGCCACGTGCAAAATAGATCACTCATAAACAAGAACCATGAAAAGACTCCTTATGAACTACTAAAAGGCAAGAGACCAACCATCCCTTATTTTAGAATCTTTAGTAATAAATGCTTTGTACTTAATAATGGAAACCATTACAAAACCAAGTTTAGTGAAAAGAGCTTTGAAGGTATTTTCGTAGGCTATAGTAGCCATAGTAGAGATTATAGAGTTTTTAATAAGAAAACACTTGTTGTTGAAGAATCTATTAACGTTGTATTTGATGAGACAAGCATGTTACATAGCAGCTCTTCTAGTGCTTCTATTGAAGTTGCAGGTTCAAAGTTACAAGATATAAGCTTGGATTAGCCAGTCAAAGATGATGCTCAACCCTTCGTCAAGATCTCTCCCCCAACCTCAACAGTAGAAGAAGATCATATTGATGAAGAGCCAATTCAAGTGGAAGAAGACATTCCTGTAGTAGAAGATGTTCCCGATGTCCAAATTCATGCAAGGAATCTTGAATTCAGACATACGAGGGGTCATCCAATTGATCAGATCATAGGAAATCCTCAAGTCAGAGTAAGAACGAGAAGAGGTACTTCTAACAAAAATATGTATTTGAGTTTTCTTTCACAGGTTGAACCGAAGAAGTTTCATGAAGCAAATGAAGACCCTCATTGGATAATTACAATGGAAGAAGAGTTGAATCAATTCAACCGTTGCAAAGTGTGGACTCTAGTTCCAAACCCAAGGATAAAAATATCATTGGAATGAAGTGGGTCTACAGAAACAAGTTGGATGAAGACGGAACAATCATAAAGAACAAAGCCAGACTTGTAGCAAAAAGTTACAGACAGGAAGAAGGGATCGACTTCGATCAAACTTATGCTCCAGTAGCAAGACTCAAAGCGATCAGGCTGTTCTTAGCCTATGCTGCATTCAAAGGTTTCACTGTATACCAAATGGACGTCAAGTCAGCATTCCTTAATGGTAATATTAAGGAAGAAGTTTACGTGGAACAACCTCCAGGTTTTGTTAATCTTGACTTTCCTGAATATGTTTATTTATTACAGAAAGCTTTATATGGTTTGAAACAAGCTCCTCGAGCTTGGTATGAGACGATGTCTAACTTTCTTCTTGAGAACAAGTTCACAAGAGGAAAGATAGATAAGACATTATTTCTTAGGGAAGTAAAAGGCAAGATTTTGCTAGTGCAAATCTATGTCGATGACATTATTTTTGGCTCCACGGACGACAACCTTTGCAAAAAGTTCTCAAAACTTATGCAAGGGAGGTTTGAAATAAGCAGTATGGGTGAGCTGAAATATTTCTTAGGACTTCAAGTGAAACAATCTGAAGATGGAATTTTCATCTCACAGACGAAGTTCACCAAGGAGTTAATTAAGAAATTTGGAATGGAGAGTGCAACCTCTATGAGGACTCCAATGAGCTCAGCTATGTCTCTCGACAAGGATGAGAAAGGGAAACCTTTTGATGAAACCAAGTACAGAAGCATAATTGGTTCTATGCTCTACCTTGCTGTTAGTATACCTGATATAATGTTCTCTACATGTGTATGTGCTAGATATCAGGTGAATTCTAAGGAATCTCACTATACCGCTGCAAAGCGAATTTTGAGATATCTTAAGGGTATACCAAATCTTGGCTTATGGTACCCAAGAAGTAATGATAGCGAGCTAATAGGTTTTTCAGATGCTGATTTTGCAGGTAGCAGAGATGATAGGAAAAGCACTTCCGGGACATGCCAATTTCTCGGAAGGAGACTTATTTCCTGGAGCAGCAAAAAGCAAAATTGTGTTGCAATTTCAACCGCCGAGTCAGAATATATTTCTGCAGGAAATTGTTGAGCATAACTTCTTTGGATAGAGAATCAGCTAGAAGATTACAACTTGAAGTACAAAGACATTCCAATGTTTTGTGACTCCTCCAGTGCTATTGCTATCGCAAATAATCCAGTCTCGCACAGCAGGACAAAGCATATTGAATTACGATATCATTTCATCCGGGAGCATGTGGAGAATGGGGACATCAACCTATGCTATGTCCCGACGAATAAGCAAATTGCGGATATTTTCACGAAGCCGTTGGATGAGACCAAGTTCTCTTTCTTCAAGACAGAACTTGGTATGCTCAACATGGAGTGATAATCAAGTCAGAAATGAAGCCATGAAGAGATGAAGAATTTCAAATGTTCTGATTGTCAAGGAAACAAAGGCCTAAATTTTTTTTCAGAAAAATTATAAGTCTTCTTGATAATTTCTCGAGAATTGGGTAGTCCCTCGAGAAATAATCAGGCTCAGATGAATCTGCTGAAGCTCTTAATTTCTCGAGAGATCAAATAGCTCTCGCATAATGGATCCTTTTTCTAGAAAATCAGAAATATCTACTTTCGAGAAGTCGAAAAGGCAGGTACGCTGTTTTTTTTATATTAAGTAAATTCATAAAATGTTAAATAAAATCAAAACTATAAATAGAACATCAAGAATGACTTAATGTTCACGTAAACCCTTTCTCTCTCTTCTCGAAAGCCCCTCTACTGTTCATTGTCTTCTCGCAACATCCAGTCTCCAGTTCATTTCATCTCGCAATTTCTCCCAGCAAACGCAAGTTCAACAACTTTGTCTCGATGGCCCCGTGTCTTAGGGCTAAGATCGACGTCGGATGTGAGCTCGAAAGGTTAGGTCTGATCGATCTTTCAAACGACTTTCAGAATAATTTCTATCTCTTAGATGTCGCTGGGTTATCTTTTATTTTGGAACATCCTTGTCGTATTCTATTCAGAGAGGTAGAGGATTTCTTCCTAAATGTGAAAGTTGTCAAGGAAGGGAGAATGTTAATCTCCTTTGTAAATAATCTGAAGATTAAGATTTCCACCAAAACTTTGACAAAATATCTAAGGCTTCCAGTGATAGATACTGAAGATGACCTGGATGATGTTGATTGGGACAGAACTATGATATTTTGTGGTTTAGAAAAGGGATATACTGCTGTTAGAAGACAAAAGATGAATGTTGTTGGTAAGTTGTTGGTAGACATTGTTTCTAAGGTCCTTCTCTGCAGGACAGACAGTTTAGGATATGTTTCTGAAGATGTGTTTTGTTTGATGATGGCTATTGTGACTGGAAAGTAGTGTGACTGGGCCACTCTTCTTCTTATTAAGATTAAAGCAAGTCTCCTTGCTCCAAACTATGCAAGGATACTTTCTTTGTATCTGAATCAGATGAACCCAGTAGTGTTTGACATGTCTAAAGGTGCCGTCATTCATCATCTAAAGAAGATAAATGACTCCACAATTCAGAGGTGGGACATCAGGATAACAAAGCCTGGCACTGAAGGTGCAAGTTCCCAGGGGGAGCCTCTTCCTTCTGTCAATTCTGAACTTCAGAATTTGACTCCAGATGTAGCTCCAGCTCCTCCTTCTGATACACCTCCTTTAGTTGTTACTTCAACTCCAGCACAGCAATCAGCTCAGCAAAAAGTTCAAGATTCACCTCATCAAGATGATGTCATTCATCTCCTTCAGCTCCTCCAGATTTTGTTGTTGAGAATATTCAGGCTGAAGCTGTTGACAGTACAATTGCTGATATTCTTAATGAGATTCATCAAGAAAACCTTGAAAAGCACAATCCCAGTGGCCAAAGGGCAGGGTCTGGTGCTGATTTTGATTTCTGCAATGGAGCAGATGATGACTCTGTTCATGGATCATCTCCTTCCCCAGCACATGTTGAGGGGGAGCATGAGTTGTTGTTGGACACAAACAAGGATGCTCAGGGAGAGCTAGTTTGTGAAGAAGATGGTCAGGTTAAAGTGTCTTCTCCTAAAGTGGTAAGTTCGGTGATTATTGAAGAAATTTCTGAAGATGTTCAACCTGCTTTCATTCCTCCTCCTCAGTTTGAAGAAGACTCACTTCTTGGTAAGATTGAGTTATTACTTAAGAGACAAAGTGACAAGTTTGATTCCTCTTTTAAGGAAATTCATGCTAGAATTTCAGATGTTGAAAAAGAGATGAATAAGAAATTTGCTGAATCAAAAGCTAGTATTGACAAGCTCAAAGAAGTTGTCATTCAAGGAGGTAAAGCTATATGTCACACCATTAAAGGTGTAGCAGCAGTTCTGGAAGAAGTAATTCAGGTTAGAAAAACTCAAGAATCCCAGACGTCAAAGGCTGAAGAAAGTTCTTTCAGGTTTATTGATGAAGTTGGAATGTTCAAGGAATCTGTCATCCAAACCCTATCTGTAGAAGTCAGAAAGGGGGAGGATAAAATGGCAGAGATCTTGGATAATCAAGCTTCTCAGCTCCAAAGAAATGTTGGTGATCAATTTGAGCAGTTGAATGTTTGTGTTCAGAAGCAAATTGTAGATGTAAATTCCTATACATTCAAGACTGCAGTTTGGCTTCACAATGAAATCTTTCCATAATTGCAGGTTCACAATGTTCTTCCTCCTCAATTCTCTCCCAGGCCTGAAGTCCAACCTTAGCTTGTTCATCCTGTGGATTCTTCTCAGGTGTGGGCTTCTGATCATTCTGCAGAACCTTCTGTGAGGCCTAGTTCCAAGAAGAGAAAATATGGTGAAGGTCCTGCAAGCAGGTCTGTTCCAGGGTCCAGTTCAGCATGTTCTAGTAAAGCAGTAGCTGAGGAAGTTCTTCCTGAAGTATGGAGTCTAGTCTCCAAAATCATTATTTTTGATACTTTAAAGTTAGTTGAAGAAGGTGGCATGAAATCTTCTGATTATTACAGTTATTCTGAGTGGAAAAAGTATGACACAAGCAAGACAAAGAGAAGGATTCACTTCAGCACTTATGGTCACAACAATCCTACAGCTCCAGCCCCTCCTCCAAAGTACTATCCCAAGCCATTTGCTAATTTTACAAGACAAGAGCAGAAGAGAAGGAACAATGCCTGAAGAAAAGCTTATGAGTTCCATCAAATCTTTTGATGATTCTGATTGTGTGAACATTAAATCATTTTAACAATCTTAATCATATATAGTTTTTGATTTTGTTGCTCATTTTGTTTTTTTTTCTTCTTTCTCTGTGTTGTGTAGTTTATCTATTTTATTTTGTTACAATTCATCTTAGTTTTAGGGTTCTGACTTCTACAAATAGGGGGAGATTGTTGGGAATTGTATCCACAATTACCTTGATTTGAAGAAGTCCCATTGAACTAAGTTGAATTGAGTTTGTATTTGATGTTGCTCTCTAATAATGTGTTTGCAGGTATTTAAATGGCTAAGTACAAACCAATGTCAGGTTTCAATGGGTCATCTAACACAGGCCTATGCAATATAATTCCTCATTGTATGGACCAAGGTGTTGATTCATGTGAAATCACTCTATTGGGATGTACTTTTTATTCAAACACAAAGGAAGAGCTAAAGGGAGGTGTTGCTGTTCTGTGTTCAAAGAAGAAACAGATTTTTTTTCTAAGTAATTCTGCGTTCGACAAATTTAGATGAGTTCGTCGATCTCAGTTCGACGAACTGAATGAACTTCGTCGACCTCGATTTTTCCTTAGCTGTAAGGAGTTCGTCGACCGCGTTCGACGATCTCTGTTCGACGAACAGAAGAAGTTTTCGTCGGCCGCCGATTCGCCTAAGTTAAAGTTGGTTCGTCGATCGCGTTCGTCGATCTCCGTTCGACGAACAGAAAAAGTTTTCGTCGACCGTTGTTTTGCCAGAGTTGAAGTTATTTTCGTCGATCACGTTCGTCGATCTCCATTCGATGAACAGGAAATAATTTCGTCAACCGCTGTTCTTCAGAAGTTCCGTTCGATGAACCTAAGTACTTTCGTTGATCTCAGCTTTGTGAAGCTTCTTTGTTTTCTGATAACTAAAATGAGTTCGTCGAGCTCAGTTCGAAGTTTTTTCTTCTCAGGCCGAGGAATTGACTCTATGCTGTTTTGTTTCTCCAATTCTTTTTTCGAGAAGTCTTTATATATCTCGAAAAGTTTTTCTCTATCCCGTAAATCCTTCTATTCTCTTCTCTAAGCCGAAGCCTATTTAATTCTCGAGAAATCCTTTGTTCTCGAGAAATTAATTGTTTTGTTCTTAAATCTATTTTCTCAGAAGCTCTTTTAATTTCTCGAAAAGTTTGTTGTTCTCGAGAAATTAATTCCTTGTATTCTTAATCCTGTTTTATCAGAAGCTATTTTATTTCTCGAAAAGTCCTTGTGTTCTCGAGAAATTTATTCATATCCTGAAATCATTTTTCAATTCTTTTTGACGGGATGTCATTTCTTTCTGTTTAATCTGACGGTTCTTTTGATTTTGTTTAAGGTTCATTCCACCTTAACTGATGCCGTTAAGTCTTTTATTATAAAAGGCACTCGTTCTTAAGTTCCAAAAAAGAATTCATTACTCTTCCTGATCAACCCTAATTTCTCATGTCGTTCCAAGAAACACGAGAAAGTGCCGCCTCCTGTCGAAAAGCTGGAGAACGATCAGTTGTTCTAAATCAGTCATCTCCAGTTGATGTGAGGGTTCGATTGATCACTGCTCCTTCATCTACAGTTTCTATTGGATCAAATCGAATCAAAGAAGGTCAGATCTGAGTTTTATTGCTCTTCTTCATCGACAACTAGTCAAAGCTTTACAAGCCTCAAGAAGGAAGAAGATCTCAAGGCCTTTCAGATCTGGTTATGTATTGATAAACTTGTATCAATTCTTTATTACATTTGTTTGTAGGAGAAGTTTTCTCCGAGTTGTAGGAGAGGTTATTCTCCGAGTTGTAAGAGAGAGTTTCTCTCTGAGTTGGTAGGAGATTTGTCTCCGAGATTGTAGGAGTGTTGACTCTGAGATTGTAGTATCATTCTTAATCCGAGTTTTAGTGAAGTAGTCAAGTCTAGCTGTGGTGCTAGATTGGCGAGGCCGGCAAGTGGAGTACCCAAGATCAGGGAACCACTCTAAATTTATGTGTTATCTGTGATTGTGATTTGCTTGATGTGCGTTCTATTTCATTAAGTTCTTTAATTCCGTAAAAGACGCGGTTATCACCTATTCACCCCCCTCTAGGTAATTTAGGTTGGCAACTAGATACTTCAATGTTCTTCTTGCCATCCATGATAGCAACGCGCTTTGCAGGCCCGAGCCACTTGCGCCAAATAGAGGAAATCAGCCGCAATATTGCCACTTCCATCGCGGGCATGGACACAGTACTGAAGGATGCAACCGGTTGAAGGAAGAAATCGAGCGTCTTGTCCAACAAGGCCTCTTATGAAGGTTTTTACTAACCCAAGTTCCGAACCAGCATGGACTTCAGGATGACAATCTAGTAGACGACAATGTCGTACCCCGCGGTGGATGAGCCAGATGCACCGGGCAGGGAAACTTTCCCCTAGTAGAGCGTGCACATCCCGCATTTCATCTATCATCAATTTTAATTCTTTTCTTTTTTCCTATTTTTCACTTTTAAAATAGTAAGCCGCAAGATTGTACTTGTGCGCATGTACCCATTGTGTATTAGTTGGGAAAAATCCCTTGTGATTTAACTTAACAAATTACTTATAAGCGATTTTACCCTCTAGGCTTATTAACCACATTGTATAGTAAGGGTAATCTGGTCATTAGATGTCTTAGGATGTCACACTCAACTTAGAGTGTCAAGTCTAGGTCAGGACAAGCACAATCTGAGTTGAACTAATGCTTGCGTCGAATACAAGTCGACGCAACTTCGACTTACTGTCGACGCAACTCAGCCTAAAAGTCCAACAACTCAAACCCTCTGTCAAAGTATATCAAGTCAACGCTACGTCGAATAGGAGTCGACGTAGATAAAGGAGCATGTCGAAGTTATCTTAGAAGTTGACGCAACTTCGACTATAATTCGATGTAGATAATGAAGTTCAGAATGAAATCTTCAACTCGATAGTTACGTCGATAAGTAATCGACATAACGTCGACATCAGAGTTCAACCAGAGCTTGAAGAAATTCGAAGCTACTCTTACAAGAAGACAAAGGTGCGTCGATAAGAAGAGAAAATGAAGTCAACGTAGTGTTGAATACAGTCTGAAAAGGAAACCTTTTCAGTTGTTTCTTTTGCACTCTCTCTAAGGGCCCATAGCACTAAAGACCGTTCTACAATGACTTGTTTATTGCCTAGAATGGAGAGGAGCATTCAAGAAGACAAAAAAGCTTTCTTGGAAAGGATTCAAACGGTTGGCAGACGGGTCGTGAACAAAAGAAGGAAGAGAGATTAATTGTCCAAGCCAATACCTTTTCAGCATAACCCAAAAGAAGAAAGGAATTCAAATAAAATCATGGACAATAAATAAGAATAGCAGTGAGAAAAATGATAGGACAATCAACACATTTTATAGAGCTTGTTGATTAGGGTTTCTTCTTCTTCTTCCTCCTGGAACCCTAAAAAGATAAGGAAAAAGAACCGTTCTCTCTTAGAACAGAAAATTGAAGGCTGCTCTTCATCAACATATTATAGCAGCCAAAATACAAGGATAATACAGTCAAAAGGATCTGAAACAAACAACCTTTGCAAATCATCACCATCATAAGCAAGGGTTCATCATTAGCAGATCCAGCAAAAGGAAAAACAGAAGCTGAAGGCTTCAATAGAATTCTGAGAACAGAATTCTTCTTCATATTTCTTCCTCTTCCCTCATCTTTCCTTCATCTGTAAAAGAATTTTAAGAATCCATCTTCCAAAGGATTCAGTGGTTCAAGATCTCCTTATCAAAAGATCTGTGGTTCAAGATCTCTTTATCAAAAGATCTGTGTGGTTCAAGATTTCCTTATCAAAAGATCTGAGTGGTTCAAGATCTTCTTATCAAAAGATCTTTGGTTCAAGAGTCTCCTTATCAAAAGACTCGGGCAAAGGTTATGCATTCCTACCAGTGTTAGAAGAGAGGAATATTCACATTTTGGGGAACCTCTATAAAATCTTGTGTCTTCTGTGCTGTGCCTTTTCTGTGTTGTCCCCTTATTTATTGCTTACTGTTTCTTTATTTTTATAATTACTACACATTATTTATTCTTTATCTTGGTATTGCTGAAGCATAATTCCTTAGGGGTTTCATTGTATGCACAAGTAGGATAGAAATATTTTAAATCTCCATTCACCCTCCTCTAGAGAATTATCAGAGGCACACTGTGCACTTTCAATTGGTATCAGAGGGAGGTTGGTCATTAAAAGGTTAACACTTTGATCAAAAAGGCCTCCTACTCTTATTTCTTTACAATAAAGTTATTTCATTAAGAAAATGAGTTCTAAGGATTATGCCTCAACTAGACCACCAGTGTGTAATCTGAATAAGTTTACACTCTGGAAGGTTAGAATAAAATTTTACATGAACTCTATTGATGAAGACAACTTTGATGTCATAATATCAGGTCCACCAACTCCATACAAGAAAGATGCCAGTGGGACTTCAACTCAGGAACTTGTGCCCAGAGCTGAGTGGACTGAAACAGAGAAAACGCAGAAGGCATGTGATGCTAAAGCTAAGAATATTCTGGTCTCCACAATGTCAGGTGACATTTTCCAAAAAATTGCTGACTGTCAATCGGCTAAAAAAAATCTGGGAGTCACTTTCCAGACTTGTGGAAGGAAGTGCTAATGAAAGGATGGACAAGAAGTCCCGTCTCATATCCCAGTATGAGAACTTTCAGAAGAAAGCTGAAGAAACAGTTGCTGATATGTATGACAGATTCAGCCTTATCATTAATGAGCTCAGAGGCTTGGACAAGGAGATATCCTTGACTGAAATTAATGATAAATCCTCATGTTCTTCCCAAGCTCAATGGATTCAAGGATCTAGGACATCAGAGAGTCCAGATGTCATAGAGAAATCTCTACTGAGGCTTTACTAGGAAAGCTAAAGTCATATGAGATGCTTCTTAAGAACAGAGCTGAATCAGAGGAAAAGGAGTCAAACCCAGCTCCTATCCAAAGGAGCCTTGCTCTGAAAGCTACTGAAGGAGAGGCCTCCACTCCTGAAGATGAAATGTTCAGTCTCCTATCAAGGAGATTCAAAAAAAGGGTGAAGATAGAAGACTCAAGGAGAAGAGAAAGAAGCTCAAAGCCTATATATGACAAGACTCTAAAGAAGGAGGTGATATGCTACTCCTGCAACAAGCCAGAGCAGATAGCTCCTGAGTGCCCACAAGACCAAAGGGTCAGGAGCAGCAACATGGATGAAAAGAAGAAGAAGAAGTCTTTCAAGGGGAAAGACAAGAAGAAATCCAAGGGTTTCATTGCTGAAACCTGGAGCGACTCTGAAGCAGAGTTAAGCTCCTCCTCATCTGAGAGTGATGATGAAGCAGAAGCAGAAGCAGCTTGCATGATGGCCTTGGGGATGTCTTCAAATGATGAAGAAGAACAGGTATCAATGTTTGATGAATTTGATTTTAATTCTGATGATTTCAAAAATTGCTTTCAAGAATTTTGCAAGGATTTCCTTAATGCACAAAAAGAAGAAGAAACAGTTAGGTTAGAACTAGACAACCTAAAGCAAGATGAATTATATCTAAGAAATCAAGATTTAAAATATGAAATTGATAATAAAGAATCAGAATTAATTGAAATTAGAAAAGAAAATCTAAAGCTAAAAGAAAAGCTAACAAGGGTAAAGGCCTTTGAGGACTCACTCAATGAGAGGAGTCAAAAGCTCAGATACATCATACAAAATCTCTCCATGAGATTTAATCACCTAGGGTTAGGAGCAGAGTCATCCACTAGCACAGAAACCCCTAGGAAACCTGCCTGGAAAAATCCAGTTAGCTTCATTAGACCTAGTGACTATAAATCCTATGAGGACAGTGCAAAAACTAAGGATCAGGAAACTAATAAATCAAAGAAAATAACTAGAGGTAATGAAACAAATCTTAACAAAGAAAAGAAATCTCAAGGGAAGAGTAATGCAGGGAAACTAAATAATCAAAAGTCTAAAGCCAAACCTAGGGTAATAAGACACTCTATTGATCTTTTATATTTAGATACATTCTATACACATTTTAAGTGTCAAAATAATAAACATAGGTTTGGGAAACTCATTCCTTATCATCCAAAAGGGTATCATGAAAGACCTTTCTATTCTTTCATTGAACCCTACAATGGTAAAAGCAAAGGGCCCAAGGTAACCTGGGTTCCTTCTAATGTTTGAAATTACTTTTGCAGGGTAAGGTAGGGTCCTACTCAAGAGATAGTGAGAAAGGAAGGAAGAACTAACTTCAATCAAGGGAGTGATTTCTCCTTGAAATTCCCTTGTTATCTTTATAGTTCATAAAATTAATAGCATAAACACTATTTTCAATAAATATCATTGCTGGGAAAAATTGCTAGAATTTTCTAAGAAAATAGATCTATTTATTCAGAGTTGCATCGAATAGAGTTCGACGTATCATCGGGTTCTACTCGATGCAAGCACTAAAAGCCAATCGGAGTGGATGATACGATTGTTATTCCACGTAGCGTCAAGTTCATATCGATGCATGCATCGACTTAATAACTGCTGATCAAATTTGTGGTCGCGAAATCCCTGCGTCGACTTAAGAATCTCAAAGTCGCATTGGATGGTAATCAACGTAATGTCGATATAGCAGCGCACGCAAAACTATTTCTAGAAGCATCATAGACATATTTTTGCGTGCCAAATATTAATTGTATATCAATGGTGCTTCGATTTAAACCCTAAGTTGCGGCGATTCATCTTCTTTTAAGCGAGTTCAGTGTCGAACCATTTACGCTTTCGAAATTTCCTCTCCCTTCTCTCTTGCTCCTTTCTTCTCCATCTCTCTTGCATCTTTTCTCTTTCTCTCTCTCTCTCTCTCTCTCCCTCTCTCTCTCTCTCTTCTCTTATCTGTTTGTAGGTATCTCGAAATCAATGGCTCCTCCAAAGATGAATTCAGGCTTTGATATGGATGTAGAATCCTTCAATGCGGCTGCATAAAGTTTTAAAGCCATTCTTGGCTTATTTCAGACAACTGGGATAACAAAGGTGATTTCCACAAGGAGCAAGATACTTGATATAGAGCTGATAGAATTCAAGGAGAGTGTGCAGATAGGAGATGATGGTTCCCTTAATGGGAAAGTTTCTAAAACAGATATACGCATCACAGAGAAGCTGCTAAATTAGACATTTGATCTTACAACTGAAAATGACTCAGATGAACTAATATGGGAAGAAATCAAAAGGGTACTAGAGATAATGCAGTTCAAGAAAGAAAAGTCTATCAATCTGAAGAAGATTGATCTTGGAGAAGAGTATAGGTTCCTTGCTGACATAGTAGGAAAGGTGTTTCTATGCAAGATATCAGCACATGTTGTCATTCCCAGGCAGCAGCTGCAGAACATAGGAATTCTAGTTCTACAAAAGAAGATAAACTGGGGGAGATGCCTACTAAAATTGATTGACCATAAATACTCCCACAAGGAAAATGCCTACATGAGGATTATGATCCAGGTGCTCTTCCATCATTATTCAGGGGTGTGCAAATCAAAAGGAGTGCCCATTCCTCCAAGCAAAAGGATGAATATAGGTATATTCTCCAAGTTAACCAGGCAAATTCTGAAGCCTGGTCAGTCTGCACCTTCTCCTCCGCCCTCTCCAACTCCATAGAACACTGTACCAGATCACCGAAGGGATGTCATTCCAGAACAGGAACCTGTTGCAGCATCACAAGAAGCTATTCCAAATGATACTACAGTCCCAAAGCCAACACCTCAATCTCCCATCCACCAACAACCACAACAACAACCATCCATACCACATCCAAACAACCAATCTATTCCATCTCCACCACCAACCTATATTTCTCCAGAAACCTACCAAACCCTTTCCCGTGCCTACCAGGATCCTTCTAATCAAAATGAGAAACTCACACCTCCACCTCCACCTGCCCTTACCTCCCATCCTACACCTTCCTTTGACATCGAGCAAGCAATATCCAAAGCTGTAGGGATGGCTTCAAGCACCTTTGCAGACCTACTGGCCATCCAAGACAGAAGATTTGAAAAGAAGTACTCACAGATGGAGTCTGAACTACTAGATTCAAAGAGGTCTCTTCAAGGTCTCAAAGAATTCATGTCTTCTTCCTTAGTAACAAAGGATGTCTTAACCTCTCTTATCAGCCAGGTTAAGAAGGGGGAGAAAATTCAGGAGGAGGAAGGACCTACTCTAGAGATGAGTGTCCATGACAAGGGGAATGATGTTGAAGCCCCTGATAAAATTACTGCATTCCAAAATGTTCAGGGGAGACAACTGATCAGGGGGAGCTGGTTGAAAAAGATAAGGAAGAGATACATCAATACCTAACCAATGTCCAGGGGGAGCTCCAATCAACTCAAGAACCAGCCCAAGAGCCAGCTGGAGCAATGATTATTGTTGTAGGTATAGCAGTGGTCCAGGGGGAGCTCCATGGTGATCAGTTGCTGAATGATGTGGCCAAGATTGACAAGGAAGCTGTTCATAGTGCTGAGCTGAATGCACAGATTCAGGGGGAAGCTTCCCAAGGACAATGTTGCTGAAGAAGATGACGAGCCTTTGAACTTTGCTCAAAGGAAGATAATTCCAAAGGTGTTTTCAAGAAAAAGGAAAATCCCTGAGAAGGAGCAATGAAACTCAAGTAATTTTGTTATACTGTCTAAAGAGAAACAAAAAGGGAAGGTGGTGTGCTGAACATTAAAATACACTTGACAATGTATAAAATATTTTGTGATCGCAGTACTATGATACTGTAATTGTCTATGTTGCCTTGTATATATCTCTGTTTATGCAAAAGAATATATAAAATCACTTTAACAAAATCTGTAAAATTTGTTAAGATAAATATGGGGAGATTGTAGGGAAAACCCCCTTGTGATTTAACTTAACAAATTACTTATAAGTGATTTTACCCTCTAGGCTTATTACCCACATTGTATAGTAAGGGTAATCTGGTCATTAGATGTCTTAGGATGTCACACTCAACTTAGAGTGTCAAGTCTAGGTCAGGACAAGCACAATCTAAGTTGAACTAATACTTGCGTCGAATACAAGTCGACGCAACTTTGACTTACTGTCGACGCAACTCAGACTAGATGTCCAAGCAACTCAAACCCTCTGTCAAAGTATATCAAGTCGACGCTACGTTGAATAGGAGTCGACGTAGATAAAGGAGCATGTCGAAGTTATCTTAGAAGTCGACGCAACATCGAATACAATTCGGCGCAGATAATGAAGTTCATAATGAAGTCTTCAACTCGATGGTTACGTCGATAAGTAATCGACGTAACGTCGACATCAGAGTTCAACCAGAGCTTGAAGGAATTCAAAGCTACTCTTACAAGAACTCAAAGGTGCGTCGATAAGAAGATAAAATGAAGTCAACGCAGCATCGAATACAGACTGAAAAGGAAACCTTTTCAGCTGTTTCTTTTGCACTCTCTCTGAGGACCCACAACACTAAAGACCATTATACAATGGCTTGTTTATTGTCTAGAATGGAGAGGAGCATTCAAGAAGACAGAAAAAGCTTTCTTGGAAAGGATTAAAACAGTTGGCAGATGGGTTGTGAACAAAAGAAGGAAGAGAGATTAATTGTCCAAGCCAACACCTTTTCAGCACAACCCTAAAGAGGAAAGGAATTCAAATAAAATCATGGACAATAAATAAGAATAGTAGTGAGAAAAATGATAGGACAATCAACACATTTTACAGATCTTGTTGATTAGGGTTTCTTCTTCTTCCACCTCCTGGAACCCTAAAAAGACAAGGAAAAAGAACTGCTCTCTCTTAGAACAGAAAACTGAATGCTGCTCTTCATCAACATCTTATAGCAACCAGAATACAAGGATAATACAGTCAAAAGGATCTGAAGCAAACAACCCTTGCAAATCATCACCATCATAAGCAAGGGGTTTCATCATTAGCAGATCCAACAAAAGGAAAAAATAGAAGCTGGAGGCTTCAATAGAATTCTGCGAACAGAATTCTTCTTCATACTTCTTCCTCTTCCTTCATTTTTCCTTCATCTGTAAAAGAATTTTAAGAATCCCTCTTCCAAAGGATTCAGTGGTTCAAGTTCTACTTATCAAAAGATATGTGGTTCAAGATCTCCTTATCAAAAGATCTGTGTGGTTCAAGATCTCCTTATCAAAACATCTGAGTGGTACAAGATCTCCTTATCAAAAGATCTTTGGTTCAAGAGTCTCCTCATCAAAAGACTCCGGCATAGGTTGTGCATTCCTACCAGGTGGTAGAAGAGAGGACTACCCACATTTTGGGGAACCTCTATAAAATCTCGTGTCTTCTGTGTTGTGCCTTTTTCTGTGATGTCCCCTTATTTATTGCTTACTGTTTCTTTGTTTTTATAATGATTGTACATTATTTATCCTGGATCTTGGTATTGCTGAAGCATAATTACTTAGGGGTTTTATTGTACAAGTAGGATATAAATATTTTAAATCTCTATTCACCCTGTTGAAAATGTTGAAGTGTGAAGTTGGCGGTCTGGGAGGAGACCGCGCGGTCATGCGGTCTCTTCTGCGGTCTGACCTATTCTGTCTAGCCACAGCTTATTCGGCCTGACTGCCGTTCTTTGTCCAAGGCTGCCGAGGTGAGGCCGTGCGGCTGGTTCGTGAGACCGCGTGGCGAGCTGTTTTCTGTACTGTGCGGGTTAAGTTGTTAACCGCGCGGTCTGTTTTCTGTATCCGACAGTCCGGTCTGATGGTTGTTCGGGTTCTTGGTGGTGCGCGCCGACTAAGGTTCTCTTAGTCGCGCGGTATCCTCTTTTGTGTTCGCATAAGATGGTCCTTTGGCGATCTGCTGGTGTATGCGGACACTGGTGTTGGTCGACTTGGCGAGCTGTTGCCTTAGTCGACTTGGCTGTGTTCGTGGTCTCTGGAGGAGGCCTCGTATATGCGAACACTGGTGGTGGGCGTCATGACCGTGCTGGTTGTCATGATCGCGCGGCTTTCTGAAGGAGTGGTGATCTCCTGGTCAGGGTGGAAGTCGGCAAGCTCACAAGGCGCAGAATGATCTTCTGCTAACTGCGCGGGTTGACCGGTCTTGGCCGCGTGGTCAGGGCGGTGACTCTATATCATAGGGTGGTGACTAAATCAGGTCGCACGCCTATAAATAGGAGTCACTGTAGCAGCAAAATCAATCGCACCAAGTGTAAGCTGAACTCGCGTCCAGTGTTTGCGGTCTCTTTTTTGTGACCGTGCGGTTTGCTGATTGAATTTCCTTTGTACAGCTTCTCTGGATTGTGCGGACAGAAGCGGTCACCTCTTTTTCTAAGGTGTTCGGGCGGTCTCGCGACTTGCAATGTGGGTTGCTATAGTTCGGGAGAATCAGTGGAGTTTGGGAGGTCGCGACTTCAGTGGTGTTGATTCAAGTCGCCGGTAGTCTGTTCGCGCGGTCTCCTTTTCTAGTCGCGCGAACACCCAGACCGCGCGGTTTGGCGGTTTCTGTGTTCAGACCGCCAGTTATCTTTCTTCAGCTGTATTTTTCCTTTTGGTTAGTGTACTGGCGAAATCATGTCTCGCCATATATACCTCGCATTGTAATGAAGATTTCTGCTATTATCAATAAAGATTGCATTGCTTCATGTGCTTCTGGTTGTTGGCTGTAACTTTGAGTTGTACAATTCCTGCACACTCATAGATCTACGGAAAATGTCACATGGTATCAGAGGGAGGTCGGAGTGGATAGAGCAGTGAACAACTCAAAGTTGCCATCGCCTTTGTGAAGAAGGAACCAGTGGTAGAGCCATGGAAGCAGGTTTTGCAAGAGGTCTTGGAAGTGAGATGCTCACGTCGACTAACTTTAAGATGTGGAAGTCGTGCATGTAGAGTTATCTTCTGGGCGAGGACCTCTGGGAGGTCGTTAGAGGAGATAGTATGGAGGAAGTTGTCCTAGTTGGGGATAATGGTCATGAGGTGAGGAATTGGAGGAGGATTAATGCGAATGCATAGTTCACTCTAAAAAGGGCAATTTCACCTGACCTATTCGATCACATCTTAGGGTGTGGATCAGCTGTCGAGATCTGGAGAGCCTTGGATGGGCTGTTTAACAAGAAGAATGTAGCGAGGCTATAGTTTCTGGAAAATGAGCTGGCTAGGTCGGCTCAGGGAGATCTGTCCATCTCTACGTTCATCCTGAAGATGAAGAACCTGTGCGCTGAGATTTCAGCACTGGATCCTGATGAGCCAATTTATGAGGCGAAGCTAAAGAGGCACATCATCCACGGCTTGCGGAAGGAGTATGTGGCCTTTGTGATGTCGGTGCAGGTTTGGGCAAATCAGTCGTCTCTGCTGGAGCTGGAGAATCTGTTTGCATCGCAGGAGAGCCTAGCAAGGCAGATGGCGGGGGTGTTAGTGTCTGGGGGAGAAGGCGAGGTGCTCTTCACAGGGAAGAAGGAGAAATGGGATAAGAAGAAGAAGACCACTGGAGGCAATGGGCCTTCAACTTCTGGACAGCGGGAGAGGGGCTATGCTCCCAAGGCTGAAAGGAGAAAAAGGGGGAAGGACCCAAATGCTTCAGGTGCGGAAAGCTTGGTCACATCAGGAAGGATTGACGGGTGAATCTTCAGCTAGGGCATGCTGCTGCAGGGAAGGAGGATACTGAGGCCAGGCAAAATGATGGAGGATGGGGAGGAGCCTTCTCGGCTTCTGTCGGAGCTGCGACTCCTATCAACTATCAGGAGGGCTGGATCGTGGACTCGGGGTGTGGTCATCACCTCACCGGGGATGAGTCGAAGCTTTCTTTAGCGCAGCCTTACTCAGGTAATGATGCCATCATAACTGCTGATAATACTGTGCATACTGTCGAGAAGGTGGGGGTTGTTTCCTTGGGCAGTGATAGGGGGCCACTAACTTTGAAGAGTGTCTATCATGTGCCCGGAATGAGGAAAAACCTCTTCTCCGTGACCAACATTGTTGACGCTGGAAGGGGAGCTAGGGAAGAACAACAGTGGTCACCTCTTCTTCTAAGGTGTTTGGGCGGTCTCGCGGCTTGCAGTGCGGGTTGCTGGAGTTCGGGAGAATCAGTGGAGTTCGGGAGGTCGTGACTTCAGTGGAGTTGATTCAAGTCGTCGGTAGTCTGTTCGCGCTGTCTCCTTTTCTAGTTGCGTGAACACCCAGACCGCGCGGTTTGGCAGTTTCTATGTTCAAACCGCCAGTTATCTTTCTTCATCTGTATTTTTCATTTTTGGTTTGTGTACTGGCAAAATCATGTCTCGCCATGTATACCTCGCTCTGTAATAAAGATTTCTGTTATTATCAATAAAGATTGCTTTGCTTTATGTGCTTCTGGTTGTTGGCTGTAACTTTGAGTTGTACAATTCCTACTCACTCCTAGATCTACGGAAAATTTCACACACCCCCTCTAGAGAATTCTCAGAGGCACATTGTGCACTTTCAGTATCTAAAATTACTACAACTACTTTCTGGCTCTATTATCGATACAAATCATCTAAAGTAAGGCTACAAAAGTTAAGGCCACGACCTTCGGTACTAACACCTAGCAGCAAACTCATCAACATGGTGAAGAGAAGAGGCCTCTCGTGAGTAGAGGATAAGTGTCGAGTACGACAATCTTAACTAAGTCTGCCCAAAAGACAACCTCGCCACCACGCTGCTTGGGCATCTCGCCTCCGCGCTGCTTGGGCACCTCGCCACCACGCTGCTTAGGCAACTCGCCTCCGCACTGCTTGGGCAGCTCGCCGCCGCACTGCTTTGGCACCTCGCCTCTGCGCTGCTTGAGCACCTCGCCACCGCGCTGCTTTGGCATCTCGCCTCTGCGCTGCTTGTGCATCTCCCAACAACGCTGCTTGGGCACCCCCGCCTCCGCGTTGCTTGGGAACCTCGCCACCCCGCTGCTTGGGCATCTCGCCTCCGCATCGCTTGGGCACCTCACCACCGCACTGCTTGGGCATCTCGCCTCCGCGCTGCTTGGGCACATCGCCACCCCACTGCTTATGCACCTCGCCACCAAGCTACTCAGGCCTCAACACAAAATGACAAGCTCGTCACGATCTCCAACGCAATCACTGGGCGGCAAGCTCATCACGATCTCCAATACAATCACTGGGCAGCAAGTTCATTACGATCTCCAATGCAATCACTGGGCGGCAAGATCGCAACCGATCATGACGAGATAGAAGTTTCTCCCACAATTAGAACCAAGCGACGACTTCCAGTAAAATCGCATGATGACATACTCATAACTGCGCACGTCACGACAACTCGCCTAAATGAGCTCGCACACCTGAAGATACACGTTCGTCATAAAAAACTTTGAGCTCATTTTAACAAAAAGTGACCTCCGAAAATTTGGGGGCATTTGATGGGGTTCCGCAAAACGGACCTGGTCGAACCCGCTCGAACCTGTGATTTTTTCATCGCGACCTCGATCGGCTCGCCGATATAATTCAAATGGGTCCATTCTTGTGCAAGTATGAGTCCATTCGGACTCCAAATCGGCCACCGGTATGCCCATCCGCGCAAGTTACCTCACGCCCCGCCATATGGGTAGGCACCGCCGTGCACGCAAGCGCCACGCATGGCGTGAGAGTCAAAAAGTGCCACGCGGCAAGCGTCACATATCTATCGTCGGGCCAATAGGCGCAACAATTATGACGCCAAGAGGGCGTGGAATTCGCCGCGCCAAAAAGGCATGGCACTCGCCGCGCCAAAAGGGCGCAGCACTCGCCGCGCCAAAAAAAGTGCGGCACTCGCCGCGCCAAAAGGGCGCGGCGCATGCCACACCGAAAAGATGCGGCACTTACAGTACCAAAAAGGTGCAACACTTTTCACAAACCACTAGACCCCTAGGTTTAATTTTTGTCAAGAATTTGTCATGACAAAAGGGGAGAACTGCCAAAGAGCCCCAGAAACCCAAGGGAACAGGTAAAATTGCACATTGGGTGCATTTAGCAATTTCTGATGACCTAGCCTAGGAGTGGCCAAGAGACTTTAGTAGGTCAAAGTAACCTCACATTAACCCATATGACCATTCAAGGAGGTAAATAGGTCATTATGGACCCTTGAGGTCAACCAAATTGGTCAAGTTGACTAAAGTCAACTTTAGGCTAGTTTAGGTCAAACCTCCCTAATTGAAGTCAATTGGACTCCATATGACCAAATTAAACTTATCAATATAAGGTAACCTCCCAAGGGGATCTAATGGACCCAGAAGACCCCATCATGGGGCCACCAATTGTTTTAAATTGACCAAGGTGCCATTTAGGTCAACATAGGCCAATCCTCCACCAATAGATCCAATTGACCTCCAAAACATGCAATTGACCTCACCCCTAGTCTTATAACATCATGGGAGACACAATGGGACCAATAGCCCCGTCATGGGGCCACCAATTGACCCAAATTGACCAAGGTGCCCTTTAGGTCAACATAGGTCAATCCTCCACCAATAGGTCCAATTGACCTTCAAAACATGCAATTGACTTCACCCCTAGTCTTGTAGCATCATGGGGATCAAATGGACCCAAAAGCCCCATAAAGTGGTCACCAATTGACCCAATTTGACCAAAGTTAACTTTCCCCCAATTTTGGTCAAAATCACACCAATTGGCTAAATTGGCCCAATTAGGGCATCACCATGACCCAATCAACATTGGGTGGTATCAAGGGGCTCAAGACAAACATATTGGACCAGTCAACCCATCAAATTGACCAAGTCAACCCCAAAGTTAACCTTGGTCAAAGTAAGCCTTAATTATGAGATTAAGAGCCTTCTAATTAAATCCAATTGGGCTAAGGCCTAATCCAAAGCCCATCCAGCCAGCCCATGAGCCAAATGACCCCTTAAGCCCCTCTAAATTTTAATGGAGAGAATCTATGGAGGGCAAGGTAGGGATTTCACTCATTTGGGGGATAAAGAGGAGAAAAATGAGGAATGCATACCACTTGGCACATCCTCCTCATTTCCAATGGCAGACAAGGCCTTTCCCATGCATTGGGACTGGCCTCCCTTCAATGCTAGCTGGATGCCATCAAGGGGAAGGCTCCAAAGTGCCTTGGTCGAGACCCTCCATGTGAGGACTACAAATACACCCCTCCTCAGCCCCTCGCAACCCTTTCATCACTTGCACCACCTCACAAGCAGTCGAGCCCGGTCTCTGGAGCAGATCCTTAGCCAGAGAATCACTGATTGGATCAAGCTCGCCGCCGACAACTTCATCAATGACACCCAAGAGGAATACCCGCGCCACCAGCCTCACTCAGGTGGGAATCCTTCTCTCCTCCTCTTGTGATAGTATCTTCCTTCTTCCACTTTCAAAATCGAAGAAGAAATGGAGAAAATCTGTTGGGAAAATGATTTCTCTTAACCTCTGAAAATGAGTTGAATATGTTTTCTAAGAAAGAAAAATCAAGGTTAAGTAAATATGCGTCGAATAGTATTCGACGCAACGTCGAAGTGGTATCGACATTCCTTTCAGAATGAGTCGAAGTAACTTTTGGAAGAAATCGACGTATCCTATGTCGACGTAGCTCTGACTTCTAGTCGACGCATCTTGTGAAGTCGACGCACCTTAGTCGACGCACCTTCCTTATTCTCCTCTCGACGTTCAGCCAGGACGAATTCGACGCTTACGTCAAATAGTAATCGACGCACGTCGATTTCTATGTTTAATTCAAAAATCGCCAGATCTCTTTCCTTCTGTTATAGATCTGATTTATATGGAATCAATTTATTCTTTATAGCTGTTCTGAATCATTCTTTTCCTCTAATAGATTCTTGGCTAATTTGATTAAAACCATTATGGACATTATTTGAAATCAGAATGAATTCTTTCCTTCTATTGATATAATTATTATGGAAATATTTCTATCTTTCTATTTCTCTGTCTGCTAATCAATTTTCCTCCTATAGTATTATTTGAATGGATAGAGCTATAAAATAACAAGGAGGTCGGCAGAGAACAAACAACAAGTGATCCACCATATACATATTGAAAAAGAGGAAAAGCTCCCAAGTGAAAAAGAGAGAGAATTGAGAAATAGTCCTGCAGCAACCATCAAGCTTCCATCTTCTCCTGCTTCTGAAGCCATTCTGCTGCAAACTCTGATAGCTCTCATAAAAGAGAGAAAAGGCCTACAATCTCCTTCTCACTATAGAAGAGAGATTTCATTCACTACTTCTTGTGCTTCCAATCTTCTTGCTAGGAAGAAGATTCTTTCTTGTCTTAAATACTTCTTCTTCTTTTTCTTATTTCACTTTCACATATTGTAAAAGAGTTTTTAGAATCTCTCTTCAAAAAATTCAGTTGTACTGGTTCTAAGACTCCTTTTCAAAAGACTCAGTTGGTTCTAAGAGTCTCCTTATCAAAAGACTCAGGGTGGTTCTAAGAGTCTCCTTAACAAAAGACTCAGTGCAAGATAGTGAATTCCTACCAAAGGGGGTAGAAGAGTGGACTACCCAAAGATTGGGGAACCACTATATTTCCTTGTGTTGTGCTGTGATTTCTTTTCTTGCATTTACTTTCTTTACTTGCTTAATTCTTGTTGGTGTGTGGGAAGCCTTAATCTGTGATCACTACACATATATATATATATATAATTGCACAAAATATTTTTAATCTCTATTCACCCCCCCCCCCTCTAGAGAATTCTAGTGAGGTTAACTGTGCACTTTCAATTGGTATCAAAGCGAGGTTGATCTAAAAAGGATAACTCCTTGATCAAAAAGATCCTATCTCTCTTATATTTATATATATATATTTCTAACAATTATTTTTCACATGACACAAATCAAAGATTATGCTTCCACCAGACCACCAATGTGCAATCTTGAAAAGTTTGCAGTTTGGAAAACAAGAATTAGGATTTATATGAATTCTATTGATGAAGAATTATTTAATGTTATCTTGAAAGGTCCTCCCAAGCCTTATAGAAAAGACTCAAGTGGTGAAGTGACTCAAACACTTGTCCCAAAGGCTGAGTGGACAGTTGAAGAGAAGAAGACAGGAACATGTGATGCAAAAGCTGTAAATATTTTGGTCTCAACCCTCTCTGATGAAATCTTTCAAAGGGTTGTTGATTGTGAATCAGCCAAAGAAATTTGGGAGACTCTCATAAAGATGGTAGAAGGAAGTGCTGATGAAAGGAAAGATAGGAAGGCTCTATTGATCTCTCAATATGAGAACTTCCAAAAGAAGAATGAAGAAAGCATCTCTGAGATGTATGACAGATTCAGTCTGATCATCAATCAACTAAGGGACTTGGATAGAGAAATCTCTCTCACAGAGATCAATGACAAATTGCTGATGAGTCTCCCAAGTTCATGGGACTCAAGGATATGGGCAATAAGAGACACAAGAGGATAGAAGGAAATTTCAACAGATGCTCTCTTAGGAAAACTCAGATCCTATGAGCAACTGCTGAAAACCAGAGAAGAGAAAACACCCCAACTTCTTCAAAAGACATGAGCATTGCATTAAAAGCAACAGAAGAAGGAAGCTCTGTCACTGAAGAAGAACTATTCAGTTTCCTGGCCAGAAAATTCAAGAAATGGATCAGAACAGATGGATCAAGGAGGAGAGAGTCAAAACCAAGGTATGACAAAACTTCTACTAAAGAAATTATTTGTTATTCTTGCAGGAAACCTGGACATATTGCCCCAGAATGTCCAGAAAATGCTGAGACAAAGAAAAATCTGAAAAAGAAAGATCTCAAGAAAAAGGGGAAGAAGAAAGAAAGAGGCTTTATTGCAGAAGCCTGGAGTGAAACAGACTCTGAGGACAGCTCCTCTTCTAAGAGTGACAATGAAGAGCCTAAGCAAGAAGACCTATGCTTAATGGCATTTGAAGGCTCAAAGAAAGATGATGGTACCAACTCATGGAGTGAGACATGATCAGAAGAAAGCATATCTTCTGAAGATGAAAGAGAAAATAGCCTTATTCTCATAGAGGAATCTGAGGATAAGGATGAGGTAAGCATTTTTGATGAAATAGATTTTCAAAGTGATAATTTCAGAAATGATTTTATGGGAATGTGTCTAGATCAACTAAAAGCTAAACAAGAAATTAAGGATCTAAAAGAACAAATTAATATGGCTAAAAACCAGAGAAATAGAGAAGATAAATGCTCTAAAAATTATGAATTAAGGGCTAACATCATAGAAAAGGAAGTAGAAAGGGCTAGAATAGAAAACCAGCTCCTTAAGGATAAGGTGTCCCAGACAAAAGCTTTTGAAGAATCAATAAAAATGAGAAGCCAAACTCTCAAGGAAATCACTGAACAACAAACAAGGAGACATAAAAATCTTGGTCTAGGGGCTGATCCCTCAACCAGCCAAATTCCATCCAACAAACCTGCTTGGATGATCCCTATAAAATTCACCAAACCCATCAAATCAAACCAAGAAAAAGACTCACTAAATAAGGAAGAAGACTCCCTCAAGGAAATAAAACAATTTAATGAAACATCATATTATTCAGCTGATGACTCTCAAACTTCATCTGAAGAAGCAACTAAGCCAAAAGAAACAATACATAAAAGAGCAAAATCAGAAAAGGGGAAAAAGAAAATTTATGAAGATACAGTTGCGTCGACTTCATATCGACATATGAATGATAGTGCGTCGAACTCTACTCGACGCAATCTCTCAGATGCCTCGACCTCAACTCGACGCTTGAATAAAAGTACGTTGACATCAAATCGACGCAACTTTGTTCATGCATCGATACCAGATCAACGCAATCTGGAGAAAGCATCGAATATAAATCAACGCAACTATCAACATACGTCGAATAGATATCGACGCATACAAACTCAGAGCAACTTAAATGCCTATCCTCCAAAAACCTTCCATCTTAACCCCTGTTCAGGACCTATTCATCCTAATCATGGTTTCTATCCTAATCAACACCTCTATCCTAACCAAACTTTCTATCCTAACCAAAATTCCCATCTAAATCAAACTTTCTATCCTAATCAACACTTCTATCCCTCTCTAAACTCAAATTCTCACAATACTAAGATAATCAAGTGCTATATATGTAACAAAACTGGCCACCTTGCCAAACAATGTTGGCACAATCAATCAAACTATCTGTGAAAATTAGTCCAAGACTAACTTAGAAACCTTTAGGATTAGGAAGAGATAAAAAGAAATAAACACCTAGAATTTTTCAGGAAAATTAAAAGTCACATCGATTTCTAATCGACGCACCGTCGATGACTCAACTTAATAAGTAAAATCGACGCATCCGTCGATACGAAACCCTAGCATCTTAACGCGGGCTGTATCGACGCTTACGTCGAATTCCACTCGATGTAAAGTCGATTTCATGAAAACGAGCGGCAATACTAAAATATTTTCGGTCACATCCACTGAAGTACCGAATAAACCTCGAATAGTGTCGCATTTCGACGTTTCACCTGACTTAAAAAGACTCTTCAGTTAGAAACCTTCACTACTCTGCATCCTTCATCCTTCTTGCTCCTAAGTCCAGACGATTTCTTCCTCTCTCTCTCACTGACCTAAAATGGCTCCCAAGACCAACTCTGGTTTCGACATTGACCTTGCATCTTTCCAAGCCGCCGCAGAAAACTACAAGAGCATCATTGCTCTGTTCACTGAAGCTGGACTAGATAAGCTCATCTCCACAAGATGCAAGATCCTGGAAACAGAGCTCACAGAGCTGATGACTCATGTTCAGATATCTGAACAAGGAGAAATCCAAGGAACAATCCATGAGACACCCGTTTCAATATCAGCAGAACACATTAGGACAACCTTTGATCTTCCATCAGGTACACCCTAATATTATCTTTGTTCAAAGCAAATAGGGAAAGAAAATCAGCTTCTAAAGAATAACTAAATAAGTCTTCATCAATCCCTTATTAGGTGATGAATCTATAGACCTCACACCTGATGAAATCAAGCATCTGCTAACCACCATGAAGTTTTCAAAGGATAAACCAATCCATCTAAAGAAAATAGACTTTTCTGAGGAGTACAGACTGCTAGCAGATATAGTAGGAAAAATCCTACTATGCAAGACCTCAGCCAATGATGCAGTGCCCAAGCAGCAACTGAATATCATGGGGGCCCTGGTACTGAAGAAGAAGGTGGACTGGGCCACATGCTTGCTCAAGATGATAAGCTCTAAATACTCACACAAAGAAAATGCATATATGAGGATTATGAGTCAAGTACTCTTCCACTCCTTCCCTGACCTATGTAGGTCAAAAGGAATCCCTATTCCTCCAGGGAAAAGGATGTCAATAGCTCTATTCTCCAAATGGACCAGGCAAATCCCTAAGCCTGGTTCCATTCCTGAAAAGACTCAATCTCCTCCTAACTCTCTTTTTCATCCATCTCCTCCTCCTTCTCCTCAAAGAGACAATCCTTCTCTACCACCATCATCTACTCCATTAGTCTCTACCACTCTCACAACTCCTACTCTACCTACCTCTTCTCAAACACCTGCTCAAACAACAGTTTCTCCATCTCTTCCTCCTCATACTTTCTCATCCTCTCCACCTCCTTTATCACCCATACCTCATGTATCAACTAACTTCTCTCCAGCTTCATCACCACCTCCACCACTCTCTCCTCATCACCAACCACAACATGAACCATCTGCATCCATTGAAGCTCTCCTCACTCAGTGCATTGCATCAGCAGCTCAAACATTCCAAGCAATGCTGGATGAGCACTGCTCCCAGATTCATTCCTCCATCCTACACATGCACACCCCAAAAAGATGGGGTCAGTGCCTCTGTGCAAAGTCTGAAGACCTCTCTCTCTTCCTGTAGAGTAACCAAGTCTTTCTTAACCTCCTTGGCCAAGAAGGTCAAGAAGGGGGAGAAGCTAGATGAAGAGCAGCCCTCCAATCCTAAATCTCTCTCCCACAAGTCAATTGGATATGAGAGAGTACCTGAGCTACATATTGAAGAACAAACAGTAGAGGTACTCAATATAGCAAGAGAGGCTGCAAGTCAAGTGGTACTATCACAAGGGGAGGCAAGCAGGGCAGAAAATGAAGCTGAAAAGGAAGATGTGGCAGATGGTGAGAAAGATAAAGATAAAGAAGCTGAAACTCAGGGGGAGCTAGGTACTGTTATAGTTAAAATAGGAGCTCAGGAGCCAGGTACTGCTATGACTGAAGATGAAACTGAAAAAGAAACTGAATAGGCAGAAGTAGAAGCAACCAAGGAAGCTCCATCCCAGGGGGAGCAAACTGATGTAACTCAGGGGGAGCTGAGTGAATTACCTGGTGCTGAGAAGGAGCAACCTCCCTCTCTTAAAATAGTTGTATTCACTAGAAAAAGGAAGACTCCTCCTACCCTTCCTGAAATGCCTTAAAACAATGACTGATATATTTATGGTTGAATACTGATTGATCTGAACATGAAGTCTGTTTATAAGATGTCCTTTTCTAATTTTTCTTCTACTTGCTTAAATGCTTTGCTGTGATTGATCAATATGCTGATACAATTCTCTCTAAATAGGGTTAAGACAAATAGGGGGAGATTGTTGAGAAAATGATTTCTCTTAACCCCTGAAAATGAGTTGAATATGTTTTCTAAGAAAGAAAAATCAAGGTTAAGTAAATATGCGTCGAATAGTATTCGACGCAATGTCGAAGTGGTATCGACATTCCTTTCAGAATGAGTCGAAGTAACTTTAGGAAGAAATCGACGTATCCTATGTCGACGTAGCTCTGACTTCTAGTCGACGCATCTTATGAATTCGACGCACCTTAGTCGGCGCACCTTCATTATTCTCCTCTCGACGTTCAGCCAGGACGAATTTGACGCTTACGTCGAATAGTAATCGACGCACGTCGATTTCTATGTTTAATTCAAAAATCGCCAGATCTCTTTCCTTCTGTTATAGATCTGATTTATATGGAATCAATTTATTCTTTATAGCCGTTCTGAATCATTCTTTTCCTCTAATAGATTCTTGGCTAATTTGATTAAAACCATTATGGACATTATTTGAAATCAGAATGAATTCTTTCCTTCTATTGATATAATTATTATGGAAATATTTCTATCTTTCCATTTCTCTGTCTGCTAATCAATTATCCTCCTATAGTATTATTTGAATGGACAGAGCTATAAAATAACAAGGAGGTCGGCAGAGAACAAACAACAAGTGATCCACCATATACATATTGAAAAAGAGGAAAAGCTCCCAAGTGAAAAAGAGAGAGAATTGAGAAATAGTCCTGCAGCAACCATCAAGCTTCCATCTTCTCCTGCTTCTGAAGCTATTCTGCTGCAAACTCTGATAGCTCTCACAAAAGAGAGAAAAGGCCTACAATCTCCTTCTCACTATAGAAGAGAGATTTCATTCACTACTTCTTGTGCTTACAATCTTCTTGCTAGGAAGAAGATTCTTTCTTGTCTTAAATACTTCTTCTTCTTTTTCTTATTTCACTTTCACATATTGTAAAAGAGTTTTTAGAATCTCTCTTCAAAAAATTCAGTTGTACTGGTTCTAAGAGTCTCCTTTTCAAAAGACTCAGTTGGTTCTAAGAGTCTCCTTATCAAAAGACTCAGGGTGGTTCTAAGAGTCTCCTTAACAAAAGCTCAGTGCAAGATAGTGAATTCCTACCAAAGGGGGTAGAAGAGTGGACTACCCAAAGTTTGGGGAACCACTATATTTCCTTGTGTTGTGCTGTGATTTCTTTTCTTGCATTTACTTTCTTTACTTGCTTAATTCTTGTTGGTGTGTGGGAAGCCTTAATCTGTGATCACTACACATATATATATATATAATTACACAAAATATTTTTAATCTCTATTCACCCCCCCTCTAGAGAATTCTAGTGAGGTTAACTATGCACTTTCAAAATCCATTTCGGTTTTGGTGTTCCTCAGGCTGAAAAATGAAAACAGTGGGGGGCTTACTTCGGCCACCTCCAGCCGAGTTCTCACCGCCG
The DNA here is from genome assembly GCA_033032865.1 of Dactylorhiza incarnata. Classification (NCBI taxonomy): domain Eukaryota; kingdom Viridiplantae; phylum Streptophyta; class Magnoliopsida; order Asparagales; family Orchidaceae; genus Dactylorhiza; species Dactylorhiza incarnata. Next base: position 2,302,261 of record JAWHQI010000266.1, on the reverse strand, counting down.
GTGGAAAGCCCTACCTCGGTCAGAGGTGGTGGCTTAGGGGTTTCGCCGGAGGTGATCGGAAATCGCCGGAGGTGATTGGAGATCGCCGGAGGTGATCGGAGATCGCCGGAGGTGATCGGAGACACCGGAGGTGATCAGAGATCGCCGAAAAATGGGGCCAAGGATGGCCCTAGGGGAGCGAATCGCGGCCTTGAATCGTTGGGATGATGGCGGGGAGCCGTCCGATTTCAGGCAATCAGATATTCGCAGCCCAAAATCATTTAATAGGAATTATTTCACTGGTTGTCGCACTTTTACATGATTTTAACCTATTTTTTGCTACCAAAAAGGCTGAATCAGAAAAAGCGTTTAATACCAAATATGTATCCCTAGGTCTTACCTTCATATGCGCACCGATTTCACCTGATTTGGTGCACCAGCTCCTTGGGCACCTGTTTTGGTGCAAGGTGTACTATGAGCACTGCAAGTGTATTTTGTGAAATTATTTGAAAATACTCCATAGATGGGCATGAAATTTAAACCATAATTGTAATATGACCAACTACATAACCTGTCCCAAAATTGGAATTTTTGGAGAGTTTTTTTTCTATGATTTTAGGAATAATTTAATAAAACATGCATGGTCTAATTTTTTGGTTAAATGGACTCAAATACTTCCAAATCTTCTCTGGAAGATTAGTTAAGTATGTATAAGTGTCTGGTAAAGATCTTGGGTCATTTGGACCCATGCATGTAGATAGATCTAAATGCAAATGAAACTTAGTATAATGAATTTTAAGGATGTGACATGGGGAGTATTTTGTGAATTTTTCCCAAACCCTTGGGAGAATAAGTCTGAAATTTTTAACATAGGTATAATATATCTAAGTACACCCTCTGCTCAAAAATGAGTATTTTTGGAAAACATTTCCCCATGGTTTTTGTAAATAATTGATAAAGTATGTATGTGTATCACACATGCCTAGACCACACCAAGTGATCCCAAATTTTGGTAGGGGTGGGGTAGGACTCTATAAGTCTCTGGTAGAAATTTGAGACCAGTTGGCTTCATGCATATGAAGGAATCCTCTCATACATGCTAAGAGAGAAGTGTTGGGGTGCATATAGCACTATTAATTAGGCCTGAAATTTTATGGTCAAATTAGCTTATTTTAATCTAAATTTTGGGTGGCATAATAACAAGACCATGAATAGGCACTAGTTAAAGTTTGAGCCCAATTGCATGTGAGGGAATTTCATATGCCATGATCTAGGGGTTAAAAGGATGTTCATAAGGATACTTATGCAATAATGTTTGAGAATTGAAGGGTGATCCCCTGGTCAATTATCATGAAACTCAAAACATGCACTTAGGGTCACGAGGTAATACACCTTAGAGAAAATTATGAAATTTGGGGTTAATTTCCTTAAGGAATTAGGAATTATATGATTTTGTCACAAAGAGCTCAAATGAACACACTAGGGTCAAAACTTTCTGAAACACCATGAGACTCTGGGTTTCACTTAAGAGAGTGAGAATACACTCTGTGGAATTTTGTTGGAATTTTTATAAGTGTTATAGCCCATTACTTAGTCATTATTCAATTTACCTCAATTTACTTCACCCCACTTTTAAGTAAATTATTGAACTTAAAGTTTCATGAAATTAGGTATTTTAGTTTATGAGACCATTTGAAACCCATGAATTTTTTTATGGAATTTATTGTTAATTATTAATGGTACTTCTTGCACAAATTGGCATTTTGTTATTTTCATTGAAAAATTGATATGTTGAAATGTTGGTACTGGAATATTCTAGGATTTAGAATTTAGACTTGTGATCTCATTATGGTCATCTGGGAATTTTATTAGATTTAATCATTGACGAATTATCATACCTCCTTCCCAAATTGACATTTTGTTATTTTTATTGAAAAATGGATATGTTGAAACATTGGTACTAGAATATTCTAGAATTCAGAAGTTAGACTTATGATCTCATTATGGACATCTGGGAAGGGAATTTTATTAGATTTAATCACTAACCAATTATCATACTTCCTTCACAAATTGACATTTAGTTATTTTTATTGAAAAATGGATATGTTGAAATATTGATACTGGAATATTCTAGAATTTAGAAGTTAGACTTGTGATTTCATTATAGACATCTCGCAATTTTATTAGAAATAATCACTGACCAATTATCATACTTCCCTCACAAATTGGCATTTTGTTGTTTTCATTGAGAAATGAATATGTTGAAATATTGATGCTAGAAAATTATAGAGATTAGTAGATAGACTTGTAATCTCATTGTGGACCTCTGGAAATTTTATCAGATTTCATTATTGATCAATTATCATACTTCCTTCACAAATTGGACATAAAGTTAGTCTTTGAAGTTATATTAAGGAGAAAAATTATGAAATTCTTCTGAACTCCATTTTGGATCTTAACTAATATCTGGAATTTATTTGGGAGTTATTGGCCTATGAAAAAGGGCACTTCATGTTCAATTCTAGTCTCACCCGGATTTTTAAGAATTAATTAAATAGGCCCAATTATGTTTTTATTATGAGAAAATTTAAAATCTGAATGTTGGTAACCCTACAACTTCTGGAATTAGATTGGGATTAAACTTAGTTAGGAATCATATAGTCAACATTGTAGGGCATGTGGTTTCACTTAAGGGCAAACTGGTTTGCGAATAGTAAAAATTGAAATATTAGATTTAGACCCCCCCCCCCCTCTTCCTGATCATCAATCTTGAAGTTAATAACTCCTTGTTTTTGCATATACATGGTGGAATTGTTGGGTTAACCATTAGGGGCACATACTAGAAGTAGAAGTCGGGTGCGATTAGTAAAAATTACTGAGTTGGGATTTTGATTCGCTAAGTTAAAGGTCATGAGAGGAGGTCCACCGGTAATTAGAAGTCCTAATTATTAATATCAGATTATGGAACTTTTGATAAAGATTGAGATATGTCGTAAAGAGGTAGCCTACTACTAAGACAAGGACAAGGAACAGTGTTCAATTGAACATTGTCGCTCTCCTATTCGGTAATTGAAAACACCCTTATAAATACATCATAACAGGAGAGGTAGTGGGTAAATATGTAAGACCCCATTTTTTTCGAAACTGGGTCTTATGCCCAGAACCGCCGCTTTACGGTGACACCATCACTCGGAAAGGTCGCCACCACAAAACGCCGATCCTGCCGGCCATATCGATCACAGAAGAAGAAAAGTATAAACGAACAAATAGAAGTTCAAGTCCATATATCACATGCTATATATATTAAATGTCCACATAATATAACTGAAATAACAAAGGTTACATTAGTGATAAAGGGCTCATGCCCTGTACATCATGTTCTCACTATAAGATCACTCGCGGAAGCTAACTACTAATCACTCACTGATCCTGAAACTTGTGCTCATGTACGGCTGTACTAGACTGGTCCGCCTCCGTCTGCACCGGGCTCTGGTGCTGCTGCGTCTCCTCGGTCCCCTAAAATGATATGGTCCACCGACCGTTAGTCAAAAATAATAAGCCTTATGTTGCCCACCCCACCCCCAATGGCTCCTAGGCACCGAGCGGGAGGAATGAAGCAGAGGACAGCAAGGGGTATAAACAAAGAGCAGATGACGTTGAATCTAACTACAGAAAGTTCTACCACTACACATGTGTATATAGTTAATTGAAGTAGTAATAGAGCATGGTAAAGAGTAAGTAAAGAACAGTAAGTAATGACAAGTATATAATATAAAAGAAATGTAACCATTGATTTATAGGAATGCCCATACAAACTTATAGACCAAGGGGTCGTTTAGCAAGGCCTATCGTATAAAGAGTCCCATAACCAATTTATACGATAGGGGTAGGGGTTGAAATGCAATGTTTATGTCATGACATGCAGAGTTATGCAGTTTATGATATGTTCATACAAGTGCAACTCACACACTTCGACTCTATGCACACAGACCTTTAGTTCCCCCTTTTTGAAGCTAGCAAGACTCCCAGGATACTCCCGTAGTGGCAAACAGAAGCGGTGGGTTGGGCCTCGCCCACCACTAGGTTGGTATTCACACTACCTAGCCTAGAACTATCGTACGCCTCAATGCAAAACCGTGGAGCATTTGCGTACTCTTACTGGCTGGACCACCAGACTTTTATGGCTAAGTGCAAATTCCACACTTGCCGATTCAATGTATTGACGTCGGTGTGAACGACCGTCCAATACCGAAGACCCACCACCTTTATGCACATGCAAAAATGTTTACCATTTATCTCCGAGCCATAAGCTCCTCGGGCTAATCCGCACGTCACCATAACCTTCCGAGCCACAGGCTCGCTGGACCAACCCGTCCGCACCAACAAGCATTACTGAGCCACAAGCTCACCAGACTAATTAGTCAACCACTACAACCACCGAGCCTACCGCTCGTAAAACCAAACCAAATTTTAAAATGTTACACTTTGGTGTTGATCACGTTTTCTGTAGAGGGCTACAACTTTGGGGTTGATCACGTTTTTTGTAGAGGGCCCTAAGTATTTTTAATAATTAAATCTAGGTACAGCAAAAAAAGACAGAAATACGAATTAAATCAATAACACACATCTTGATGCAAGATTGGAGGGCATCCACTCATCTTCCTCCTCTAGCCGACGGTGGAGATTGCCCCGACCTGTAACCCCTTTATCTTGGTTTTCCCGGCCATCCACGCCCCTCCCCGGTCAGCCAATGCCACCACCACCTTCCTTGAGGTGGTGGCTGGCGATGGGAGGTCTTGGTCGGTCGGTGGTGGCCGGAACAGGTGGTTTAGACAAGAAGAAAAACCTCCAATAATGGAGATTTCGGCCATGTTTATTGGGAACCAATTGTCCCCACTCCTTGCCGATTTTTGATGTAGATCTATCCACTAGAGAAGAGGAGAAGAACCAGACCTTCTTGGAGCCCAACAACGATGGCGGCGGTGTTCGGCCATGGCTTTTCCCTTCTTCGGCGAGGTTGCCCGATCTCTCCATTCTCCACCAAAACCTTCGATCCAATATATGATTTCGACTGCCATCCACCTTTTGAAGCTAATGGTGGAGTTGGGTTTGAGAATGAGGGGTTGTATAGGGGAATTTGAGGGGGGAGGGGGAATTTCGGCCATGGCCATTAATGGCCATTAAGCCTAATTTCGGCCATGGTGAAAACTCCCATTTCAGCCCCCATGTGGGCTGGAAAAACTCCTAAAATTCTTGTAACATCCAGGGGAGATGAATCCCCATCAATTGGGAGAGCCTTTGGCCTCCCCTTGGCCATGAATGCCATTACTTCTCTCTTTCTCTCTCCTTCATTTTTGGGGAAAATGGGATTTTCTCTCTCCTGGCCGAATTCTCTAAAATTGAATGGAAATTTTAGTAATTCCCAACCCCATTAGGTGGTGTACCACCTCAATTGAGTCTAGCACAAGTGGATTGGGCTTGATTAGGTCAAAATGGGTCATTTGACCTAAATTTAGGGTGGAGTTGACTTTGGTCAATTTGACCATTTTGGTTGGAACCAATGGGTGGTTAGTGACCCATTGGCCTTCCCTAAGGGTTAGGAAGGTCTAGGTAGGGTCAATTTGGCAAAGTGAGGGTCAATTGACCCTTAATAGGCCACTTTGACACAAACATGGTTATAGTTGACTTAGGTCAAATTGGCCAACTTGGTGGCCCCATGGTGGGGTTTTTCAGTCCATTGGGTCCCTAATATCCTTATAAGGGTAGGGGCAAGGTCAATTTGGCATGGTGGAGGCCAATTGACCCTAATTAGGCTACTTTGACCAATTTAAGGTTAGGGTTGACTTTGGTCAATTTAGCCTCTTTGGTTGACCACAATGGGTCCTAGATTCTCTAAGGGACCCTCTAATTGGTTATGGGTGCCATGGTGGGGTCAAAGGGTCAAGGTGAGGCCCGAAAGTCCAACAAGCATTACTGAGTCACAAGCTCACCAGACTAATTAGTCAGCCACTACAACCACCGAGCCTACCGCTCATAAAACCAAACCAACTAACCTACCGTAATCACGGGGTGTGGGTGTGTGCGTTATTAAGTTAATCTTGTACATCAACTTATACCTACAATTTATGGTTAATCTTGGACTTCCCGAGGATTACCTTGTGAGGGGCTCGCAGCGGTACTAGGAGCTATGATGGGCTGAACCCCAAATCTTTCTTTCACAAGACACTTAATATGGTTGGTAACAACCCATAAGCATAGCCCCCTTACCATTTCACTTGAATTAACCATAGGTGGTTCACGACTCTCCAGGGGAAAGACGATTCATCGTTAATCCCAAGCACAAGCTTACCCTTAACCCACCAATTACACTCTCATCACATAAACTTCTTTTTGGTGACCTTCAAACTCTTCAACCAGGCTAGATACACAAACTACCTTCCATTCCCACCTAATGATCTGCATGCTACTTAAATCTTACAGTTTTACTATATGCAGACCAAATGAGTTATATGAGTTGCATGAGAGGAGGTACTCCAAATATTCTTCCAACTGACTCAAGCTATTTACTGGAGGTCTATCATGATGTTTTAAGACTAAATCCAGATAATCATATTTTTCCTTAATTATTTGGCATTTATTATAATTTCTCCAACATTGGCCAAGCATGAAATTGAACATGAAGTGTAAGATCTTCTTATGAAATGGCGCCCATAAAATTATGGAAAATCTATGATGTCAAAATAACAGTAAATACATGATATCAAAATTTTGCAGTAAGGTGTTGACCTCTAATTATAATATTGAATAATTACCCCAAATTGGAATTTTAAGAAAGAACCGCCAAAAATACTTGTCTAAAAATTATGAGAAAATTACCAGACCTTCATGATAATCAAAAATGTCTACTAGCCAAATTTCAGAATTTATTAAGGCAAAATAATCACATAAATAAATATTCCAAGTAAACTCATTCTAGGAAAAATTGTGAAGGAACTTACTGATAAATAATTCTAAAAATTATACAAAAATTTACAGAGCTCTCTAATGCCCTAAAATGTCCTACCACCAAGTTTCATAATTTTTCATGGGATATTTGGCCCTCATTTATTTAACATATTCCTAGGACAAAATAGATGTCATGTGAATGAAGTGCTAATTAAATCAATTCAATAATTACACAAAAATTATTAAAGGTTTATATCATGATTTTATGTAATCTACCAAAATTTCATCAACATCCAAGATTATTTGAGCATGTAAATTACTTTTATAAGAAGGTTCCCTAAAAAGGTTATCACCAACATCAGAGGGTATAAATGCTCCTAAAATTCTCATAAAATTTCCTAGGGCATATTTACACCCTATGAACTTATCTACCAAGTTTCATGACCATTCAAGGACATATGCCCATATGTCCTTCACAAGGCCCAAAGTGCAACCCTAAGGTTCGAGCTAGGGTTCTAGGGCATATCCACCCCCACATCACCCCAAATTTACTCATGGGGGTGTCGTATGTGATCCTAAACCAGTGGCCAAAGTTTCACACCACTTGGATGATATTTGACCACCTAATTCCATCATGTGCACTTTTGATCTAGTTTGACATAGTTTGACCAAACTTGGGTTAACTAATAGCCCAAACAAATCAGTCCCAATTGGGCTGAATCTTTTGCCAGGGTCATACAATAACCCTAATAAGCACCCACCAAAATTTGGAGGGGATTGGAGGTCATTAGACCCTATACATAAATAATATATGAATTATTAAATTATTACAAAAACCTTAGAAAAATGTTCTTCTAAAATTCCCATCATTGGATATGTTAAGGGTGTAGGTACAAATAGCCTAGTTTTCAATTTTCAAGTCCATATCATTTCCCAATCAAAAGTTATTCAAGAAATAGTGGTTGCCCTACACTAGGGACCAGTCCCACCAAAATGAACCTACAGGGAGCTACATGCTTCTTTTGGGCTGAAACAAATTTTAAATAAAGTAGACTCTAAGGGCTACAACTTTGGTGTTGACCACTTTTTCTGTAGAGGGTCCTAAGTATTTTTAATAAATAAATCTAGGTACAGCAAAAAAGACAGAAATACGAATTAAATCAATAACACACATCTTGATGCAAGATTGGAGGGTATCCACTCATCTTCCTCCTCTAGCCGACGGTGGAGATTGCCCCGACCTATAGCCCCTTTATCTTGGTTTTCCAGGCCACACACACCGCTCCCCGACCGGCCAATGCCACCACCACCTTCCTTGAGGTGGTGGCCGGCGATGGGAGGTCTTGGCCGGCCGGTGGTGGCCGGAACCGATGGTTTAGACAAGAAGAAAAACCTCCAAAAATGGAGATTTCAGCCATGTTGATTGGGAACCAATTGGCCCCGCTCCTTGCCTATTTTTGATGTAGATCTATCCACTAGAGAAGAGGAGAATAACCAAACCTTCTTGAAGCCCGACGACGATGGCGGCGGTGTTCGGCCATGGCTTTTCCCTACTCCGGCGAGCTTTCCCGGTCTCTCCATTCTCCACCAAAACCTTCGATCCAATATATGATTTTGACTGCCATCCACCTTTTGAAGCTAATGGTGGAGTTGGATTTGAGAATGAGGGGTTGTATAGGGGGGATTTGAGGGGGGGATTTCGGCCATGGCCATTAATGGCCATTAAGCCCAATTTCCGCCATGGTGAAAACTCCCCATTTCAGCCCCCATGTGGGCTGGAAACTCTCCTAAAATTCTTGTAACATCCAGGGGAGATGAATCCCCATCAATTGGGAGAGCCTTTGGCCTCCCCTTGGCCATGAATGTCATTACTTCTCTCTTTCTCTCTCCTCCATTTTTGGGGAAAATGGGATTTTCTCTCTCCTGGCCAAATTCTCTAAAATTGAATGGCAATTTCTATAATTCCCAGCCCCATTAGGTGGCGGACCACCTCAATTGAGTCTAGCCCAAGTGGATTGGGCTTGATTAGGTCAAAATAGGTCATTTGACCTAAATTTAGGGTGGAGTTGACTTTAGTCAATTTGACCATTTGGGTTCGCCCCAATGGGTGGATAGTGACCCATTGGACTCCCCTAAGGATTAGGAAGGTCTAGGTAGGGTCAATTTGGCAAAGTGAGGGTCAATTGACCCTTAATAGGCCACTTTGACCAAAACATGACTATAGTTGACTTAGGTCAAATTGGCCAACTTGGTGGCCCCATGATGGGGTTTTTAGTCCATTGGGTCCCTAATACTCTTATAAGGGTAGGAGCAAGGTGAATTTGGCATGGTGGAGGCCAATTGACCCTAATTAGGCTACTTTGACAATTTAAGGTTAGGGTTGACTTTGGTCAATTTGGCCTCTTTGGTTGACCACAATGGGTCCTAGATGCTCTAAAGGACCCTCCAAAGGGTTAGGTGTGGCATGGTGGGGTCAAAGGGTCAAGGTGAGGCCCTAAAGTCCAACTAGAAATTGCTATTTGCAGACCAAGGTGCTCTTCTCCTTCAAGCCTAAGGCCAAGTGATCTCTTCAAGCTTCCTAGGATTTTGTCATGACCTAGTCATGACAAAACCACTCTAGGGATCTAGTTGTTTGAGGGATGTTACAAAATAGGTAAAGGGTAGTCACCAATAAGATTAAATACCTTGAGAAAGGGAAGTTTGGGATGTCACCCCATCATACTTCCTAGTACCGTTGCGAGCCCTTCATTGGGTATTCCTCGGGAAGTCCAAGGTTCACCCCAAACCTCTAAGTACAACTAAACGGTAGATAAGAATAGTCAAGTAATGGAAATATAGTAAATAATTTTCGTCTCAAATATGGGATGGAGTGGTACAAGGGCCCGTTGGCCCGGCGAGCGGTAGGCTCGGTGTTTTCTAAGGGACTGGACAGTCCGATGAGCTGAGGCTAGGTGAAATACAAGCCAAGAGGTGGCCACTTAATACATAGTACGAAGATACCCTGGGTGTTCTTAGGGGCGTACGTAAGGTCTAGGTCGGGACGTGTGGATAGAAGCCTAGAAGTGGACATGCCTGATCTACTGCCTATGTTTGCCTCAACGGGGTACCTGAGTTGTCATACTCGAACAGAGGGAACTTAAAAGGTATGTACGTACAGAGTCGAGTGGGTGCGTTGCATCATTGCATTGCACAACATAGTATAGAATCTGTATAAACAAAATCTCATCGTATAAACTAGTATGGGCTCTTTATACGATGAGTTTACCTTAGTGTCTACCAGATCCCCTATCTTATAAGTCTGTGTGGGCATTCTTATAAGATAGGGTTACTTTCATAGTTGCTTTCCTTATTTATATGTTACTGCTTTACTTACCTTTTTGCTACGATTATTGTTTGTTACTGCACTATGTTGCTACTGTTAGAACTATCTGGACTATTGCCTTTTATTATGAATATATCTTGTTAGTAGAAATGCTAGAAATAGACCATTGCCAGTTTATAATGGGGCTAGATAGGGCCTGTTGAAACCAATAAATGGTCTCTTGTGGAGTTCGGGGCCACCAAAGGTTGGAGGCAGCTAGCACATACTAACCCCTTGGAGTTGACAGGCAGAAGCCTCGAAGCCAGACACAGACCCCTAGATTCAGCAAGGAGGACCCACCACACGCCCGGAAGATCTACAGAGAGCTTCCCCTCCCAAGCCAAAGCTGAAGCCCGGGAACCTTGGAGAGCTCTGAAAATGATAACCAAGAATGACCTGAGGAGAGAGAAGCTCCAAAAGAGTGTCTCTCCAAAGGTGCTTCTTTGGGTCTTATTTATAGTTTTTCTGAATTGGTTTGCTGGTAGCGGAATTCCACCCTTTGATTTTACTATACGCACCCCAATTTGGTCTGCAAACAGCCAAACTCCACTGTTCTGAGAGGCTATTAGCAGTCCACCAGGGAGTGAGAGCGACCTTTGACACCCTTCTTGCGAGCGGTCGGCGAGTGCCCGGCTCGCCAATCTTTTCTGTGGGCGACCTTTGACACCCTTGCTCGCGTTCCTCTCTTGGCGAATATCGGGGTTGTACACAATACCCGCTCTTCGCGAGGCTACCTAGGTTCGCGAAGAAACATCCAACCCCTGGTATTCGCCAACCTCTTGATGACCTATCGGGAATCTTTGGTAGGTCCCACCTGGGGGCTATAAATATCACCCCAAGCCGCGGTGACGGGCACCATCCTTTTCTTCTTCCTTCCATTCCCTTTTCCCATCGTAGCTACCACATAATGTCGCTTTCCAAAGAACTTGAGGCTCGCCTGAAGGCCTCTAAGGTCGGCGAGCTGTCCGCTATGACCAGACCTCTTTCCTGGATGACTCGATCGCTTCCTTCATCGGTGCCGGAAACAAAAAGGGTGAAGGCGATCCTCCTGACCGGGGATGACACAGTACTGCTAGAGTCCTCTCTGGACAACAGGTCTCATGGGGAGGTAAGAATTACCCTTCTCGCTAAGCTACTCCTTTGATTCTTCTGATTCTAGCTTGATCGCAGAATCTTACCACTAATAAGAGCGGTGGCGAGCCCTTAAATGTGTCGCACACCATTCCTCCGGCGAACACCGACCTCGCTGGTGGCAAAGTCGTGGGTATGTTACATGTTCTCGCTTACTAAAATTATTTCACTGGATAACGGCTCTTGCTTTCTTTGTCGTTGCAGTCTCGCCCCACGCGACCCCAGATCGCCAGAACTCACGACCCTCGTCACTGGTTCCTCCTGACACGACCATAAAAGTTCTGGGGTTCCATCTCATGGGGAGCGAGGACTCTGGGGGCTCGCACCAAAAAAAACTTCCCCCGTCACCAACGCAATGTATCCCCTGATCTAGGGAAATCCCTATTGCCCCCCTACGACACTGTTTTTTAGGGCTAGCCGGGGTCTTCTCGCCCTCCTCTAGGTAAGGGTCCAAGTATACTTGTTATATATGGATATCTCTCCAAACTACTAATGCCGCCTGGGTCTCTCGCAGATGATGACGAGGCCATGCACACTGACACGGATTTCGAGGAGGATGATATGTCCTCCCTCCCTTTGCCAGAACAGATGGATGACTTCCTGGGTGACCTGCGAGACCCAGAAGCAATGAAGAGGCGGACCTCCGAGTTATTCCTGAAGCAAGGACAGATGTTGAGGGACCTTAACCTCCAAGTGAGGAGAGATAGAGAGGTTGCCGAGGAGAGGCATGCCGCTTTGCTGGATGAATGTGCGAGATTGCGTGTCGTAGTATGTCGCGACCCTGACGAGGACGTTACATCGCCAGATACGCACGTCGCGAGGATTAAGAATTATGCTAACTTGATTCAGAGGGAGGCCAATGCCGTCAGCAATTATCACAACCATAGAGTACCGCCGCGGTCGGGAGTGCGAGGCGGCGGCAGGTGGAAATGGCTAAAATATTAATCTCGCTTACTTTACTCCTGCCCTGCGATATCTTGTATTTTATGACTTTGTTTATTCTTGTTTGAACAATCTCGCGGTTCTCGCAATTTTAGTTTATCGGCCCTCGCCCGGTCGGGGTTGTCGGCGATTAAATATCATTTTTAGCGACGCGTATCTACATATAGTGACGCCTGCTTCATGTTCTAATCTCGCTATAGGTCGTGTTATTCTTGCCTAAAAAGCTGCTCACACTAATCTCGTAAGGTGATGTTGCTCGCGTATCACTTTCGAAAACAACTTTATTTTCGCACGCGGCCATTATATGATGTTTTGGCTACCCGCACCCCCCCCCCCCCCCCCCCGACGCTTGGGCTTCTTTCCCGCGCTTTTGTTTTTCTATAAATAGCTTTCATAACTGAGGTCCACCTACCACATTAATCGCCGGTCCTTCTTCTTCCTCTGCTTCCGAGATCTCGCCGACCCTTTCTCGCGCTCCTTTCTTTCTTCCGTAGGCTCTTTCAGGATGGTTGGCGATGTTGCCGAGGCCGAGGGTCGGCGGAAGTGCGCCTGGGCTTTTGCCTATCACAACTTCTTCTGCTGTAATCTGACCGAGGAGGAGTACCTTCGCGCGGTCGCTGACTTCATCCCCCCCGGTTCTAGGCACGCCGCCCTAGCGAGGACGACTTGATCAACACTCTCCGTGTCGACGAGATTTCCATCCCCACGACCCATTTTGGGGTCGGTCTGCGTCTGCCCCTGTGGCCCGAGATCCGCTAGTATCAGCCAGTCTCGCTTACCTTTCCTTTTGCCGAGTTGAACCTCGCTCGCGATATATTGACCTCTCTTTATACTGCTCGCTAGGTGTTCAAGCACTTTGGCGTCGTTCCAGGTCATCTCACCCCCAATGTCGTCTCCATGATCGTCGCATTCGCTTGCTATATGCGAGAAGAGCGCATCGAGTTCAGTCTACCGGTCTTCCGGAAGATGTTCTCTTTCCGGGTATACAAGGATGGCACCGCCTACTTCGTAGGGTCCGGGTTCAAGGTCGTCGAGACCGTTAACAAGACCCACTACTGGGCCCAGAAGTTCCTCCTTGTGAAGGGAAACTTCGACAACATTCCATTCTCGTCGGTTCAACAAGGCGAGACCACCTACCGCCCGCCTGCTCTCAGCGGCCACGACGCTGCCTTGTATCAGTTCTTATGCAAGAATAACTTCAAGGTGGTTTACCTTCGCTGGAACCTCGACTCGCTGCTTCCGGTACTTCCTGGGGAGGGTAATAATCTTGCTCGCTGACTTGCATTCTGAAAGTGCACAGTTAACCTCACTAGAATTCTCTAGAGGGGGGGGGTGAATAGAGATTTAAAATATTTTGTGCTAAGTTAATATATATATATGTGTATGATCACAGATTAGAGCTTCCCACACACCAACAAGAATTAGACAAGTAATTAAAGTAAATGCAAGAGAGAAAATCACAGCACAACACAAGAAAATATAGTGGTTCCCCAAACTTTGGGTAGTCCACTCTTCTACCCCCTTGGTAGGAATTCACTATCTTGCACTGAGTCTTTTGATAAGGAGACTCTTAGAACCACCCTGAGTCTTTTGACAAGGAGACTCTTAGAACCAACTGAGTCTTTTGACAAGGAGACTCTTAGAACTAGTACACTGAATTTTTTGAAGAGAGATTCTAAAAACTCTTTTACAATATTTAAGTAAAAAAGAAAGAAACAATAATGAATCTTCTTCCTAGCAAGAAGATTGGAAGCACAAGAAGTGAATTAAATCTTTCTTCTATAGAGAGAAGAAGATTTGTAGCCTTTCTCTCTTTTAGTGAGAGCAATCAGATTTTGCAGCAGTGAGATTTCAGAAGCAGAAGGAGAAATGGTTGAATATTGCTGCAGAGCTTTTTCTCAATTTCTCTCTTTTCTCTTGGGAGCTTTTCCACTATTTCAAAATGTATGTGGTAGATCACTCAACTCCTTTATTTTCTGCCGACCTCCTCTTTATTTATAGCTCTGTGTATTCAAAATAATGCTATAGGAGGATAATTAATTAGCAGTCAGAGAATTTGAAAAATAGAAATGTTTCTATAATTAGCATACCAATAGAAGGAAAGAATTCATTCCAAATTCAAATAATATCCATGATGAGTTTTATCAGATTAGCCAAGACTCAAAATAGAAGGAAGGAATGATTCAGAACGGCTATAAAATATTAACATTATTCCATATAAATTAGATCTACTGAATGAAGGAAAGAGATCTGGCGCATATTTAAATCTGTCATATAAATCGACGTGCGTCGATTACTATTCGACGTAAGCGTCGAATTCATCCTGGCTGGACGTCGAGAGAAGAATAAGGAAGGTGCGTCGACTAAGGTGCGTCGACTTCTCTATATGTGTCGACTAGAAATCAGAGTAGCGTCGACAACACATACGTCGAAATCTTCCTAAAGTTACTTCGACATAACCTGAAGAAAACGTCGACTACATTTCGACGTTGCGTCGAATACTATTCGACGCATATTTACTTAGTCTTGTTTTTCATTCATAAAACTCTTTCTTTAACTCATTTCTAGGGGTTAAGAGAAATCATTTCCCCAACACATTCTTTTAACCTTTTTCAATAACTATCTGACCACCACTATCACCTTTCCAGGCGAGCGGGATCTTCCCCTCAACCCCCCTTACGTGAGCAATAGGAAGCACGCCAGCACCCTTGCCCACGCGACGATGGGAGCAGAGGCCTGTCGCGAGACCAACACTCCGGCTCCGCCATCTTCCCGGAAAAGACCGGAGGCCTCCAGCATCCAGAACCCACCCCGACGTCCTCGCCAAAGAGGATGCAGAAAAAGAGCAAGAGCTCGCTCCCCTCCGCGAAGGCAAAGGGGCACGCCGAGATCACTCTTGATGAGATCGACCTTACCAGTCCCCCTGAGGAGAGGGACGCCGAGGAGCCAATCAAGGAGGCCGTCAGGACCTCTCCCCCGCCAGTTCCCGTCAATCACTGGAACTTTGGCCTTGGTCAGAGGCACAGGGATGAGTTCGGCGAGCTCCTGCCAAACTGGAAGCCCGAGATCAATAAGGCCGAGATCTCCACCCTCCTACCCTCTTGGGTGGAGAAGTCGACCATCAGCGGACATGCCTTATCGCTCTCCTTCAGCCTTTATGGCCGTGAGGACGCCTCGATCTATAAAGAGGAGACCGCGAGGACTCTAGCCTACGAGAGCGCGAGGTCTCAACTGCGCTCCCTAGAGCTTGCCCATATGACGGGGCGGCGATGCTTGCAACTGGAGCACCAAAATGAAGAGCTCGCCAAAGCTTACCAAAGCTCCCTTGGCGAGATAGCCTAGTTAAAAGAGAAGCTGCTCGCATACGATGGTGGTGTGGTGAGTTTTCTAGTCCTCGCTACCTGCTTTTCTTCCCGCATTTCTTTGCTTATCCTCCTTCTCCCTTATAGGATGCCGAGATGGCCAGGAGGTCTGAAGCCCGCATCCTTAGCTTGGAGGGCGAGGTTGTCCGCTTGAAGGCCCACAACCGCGAGCTGGCCTGCGCGGCCGTCCCCCCTCCCCTCGCCGTCTGAAGGAAGAGCGGCGAGCCCGAGAAGAGGAATGCCGAGTGGAGACTACCAACGCGGCGCGCTACATTTTCAAATCGATGCAGGGGGCCGGCCTGCTATCTGCCGATGCGGCCGACTTGACCATCGAGGACATCGTCCCCGAGCTTTTTATCCCGGTCCCGCCGGCTGCGGATAGCGGCGACGAGGAGTTTGCGGACGACCCCTAAAAGACTGTCATTTAATTTTGTTTTTCAACATCTTTGGCTGGCAAGATCGTCGCGCTCTGTAATCGGATAGCGAAATGTAAATGTAGATTTTTTGCCTCGCTTACTGTGTTCCTCCTTCTTGCCTTGTTATGTTTATATCTCTTTCTCACATACTCTTAGTGTACTCGCGGTATTCATTCTCGCACACTATGCAATCGAGTAGCTTTGGTATAGGGCGTGTTTTAGACTGCCTTCGCTTTTTCTTGTTTACCTTAGGGTCGTAGGTTTTGGGACCACCCTTTCCTCTCGATCTCGCGAGGGGCGACCCCTCTTCCTACCCCTCATGGCCTTTTGTGAGCACCAAGGACTTGTCAACCAGAGATCACTCTACCCCCTCTCGCCCTACCCCCTCTCGTCATTCGAGATCGCTCCTTCTCGTCGAGAGAGGACTCCCCTGGTCAGCACTGACTTGTCAACCAGAGTCTTGCCAACCTTGCCAGCCTCTCCGCGAGATCAACCTGACCCACCAGCAAGTGCGAGCCCGGTAGCGGAATCATCCGGGGCAATCAAGCATGAGAAACTTGCCAACCTTGCCAGCCTCTCCGCGAGATCAACCTGACCCACCGGCTAGTGAGAGCCCGGCAGCGGAATCATCCAGGGCAATCTAGCATGAGAAACTTGCCAACCTTGCCAGCCTCTCCGCGAGATCAACCTGACCCACCGACTAGTGAGAGCCCGGCAGCGGAATCATCCGAGGCAATCCAGCATGAGAAACTTGCCAACCTTTCCAGCCTCTCTGCGAGATCAACCTGACCCATCGGCTAGTGAGAGTCCGACAGCGGAATCATCCGGGGAAATCCAGCATGAGAAACTTGCCAACCTTGCCAGCCTCTCTGCGAGATCAACCTGACCCACTGGCTAGTGAGAGCCCGGCAGCGGAATCATCCGGGGCAACCCAGCATGAGAAACTTGCCAACCTTGCCAGCCTCTCCGCGAGATCAACCTGACCCACCGGATAGTGAGAGCCCGACAGCAGAATCATCTGGGGCAATCCAGCATGAGAAACTTGCCAACCTTGCCAGCATCTCTGCGAGATCAACCTGACCCACCGGCTAGTGAGAGCCCGGCAGCGGAATCATCCGGGGCAATCCAGCGTGAGAAACTTGCCAACCTTGCCAGCCTCTCCGTGAGATCAACCTGACCAACCGGCTAGTGAGAGCCCGAAAGCGGAATCATCCGGGGCAATCCAGCATGAGAAACTTGCCAACCTTGCCAGCCTCTCTGCGAGATCAACCTGACCCACCGGCTAGTGTGAGCCCGACAGCGGAATCATCCGGGGAAATCCAACATGAGAAACTTGCCAACCTTGCCAGCCCCTCCGCGAGATCAACCTGACCCACCGGCTAGTGAAAGCCCAGCAGCGGAATCATCCGGGGCAATCCAGCATGAGATACTTGCCAACCTTGCCAGCCTCTCAGCGAGATCAACCTAACCCACCGGCTGGTGCGAGCCCGGTAGTGGAATCATCCGGGGCAATCCAGCATGAGAAACTTGTCACCTTTACTAAATAACTATGATTATCGTACGGGAAATAAGACATTCAATAGGTGAAATGATAAAAACTTCTTAAGGATAGAATCGCTTCAAGTCATCCCCACTCCTGGCTCGGCCGAGAGGTATGGCCCCTCCCAATTGGGGTTAAGCTTACCTATCGCGGCCCCTCTCCCGGCTGCATCGACTTTCTTCAAGACCAGATCCCCTTTCTGGAAATGCTTTACTCGGATATGCTTGTCGAAGTACCGAGCCATCCGCCGTTTGATTTCTTCCTGCCGAACGGTGGCTAGGTCTCAAGCTCCTCTACCAGGTCCAAGGATAACCTTTGCCCTTCTTCATTGTCCGCTCGCCATTCTCCATCTCCTTCTCCCACGGCGATCACCCTAGGTGACTTTACCTCGAATTCTACTGGGAGGACTGCCTCGGACCCGTGAGAGAGCCTAAAGGGAGTCTCCCCTGTGGCCATGTTTGGGGCGGTCCTCAGGGCCCAGAGGACCGAAGGTAACTGCTCTACCCAGCTCACTCGAATATTCTCGACCTTCTTCTTCAACAGGTTCACAACGATCTTGTTTGCTGCTTCCACCTTCCCATTACTCCTAGGGTGGTGGAATGACGCGAACCGAAGATCTATGCCGAGTTGGGTGCAGAAGCCGACGAACTCATCGCTGGCGAACTGTGGCCTGTTGTCTGTGACTATGGCTAGGGGGAGCCCGTGCCTGCAAATTATTTCACCCCAAACAAAATTCCTCACTACATGGGACATTACTTTGGCCAGCGCCTTTACCTCGATCCATTTGGAGAAGTAGTCTATCATCACCAATAGGAACTTCCTTTGGCTGCCTGCCTGAGGGAAAGGTCCCACCAGACCCAAACCCCATATCGCAAATGGCCAGGGGGCTGTGATTGTCCGGAGCCTCTGAGCTGGAAGGAGCTGGAGAGGGGCGTAAAGCTGACACTTGGAGCACCACTTAGAGAATTCGGCCGCGTCTTTGCTGAGGGTGGGCCAGAAGTAACCCTGCCTCAACACCCTTCCCTCCAAGGTCCTGCCTCCCAAGTGACCGCCACACTCCCCCGAGTGAATCTCCTCTAGGACCCTTGGGGCTTCCTCCTCCGAAACACAACGAGATAGGAGACCCGGTAGAGTTTTGCGATACAGCACCCCTGCATGCAAGGAGTAGTAGGCTGACTTATACCTGAGCCGTTGCTTATCCATCCCCTCCTCGGGGAACTTCCTTATCATCAAGAAAGTGATGAAGGGATCCATCCAAGACACCCGCTGATCCACCTCCATCAGCTATCCCTCCTCGATAGAAGGCCGGAAGAGTTCCGACACCGTCCCCCCTGCCCGGGGACCGAACTTGGCCAGGAGGTCCGCCTGGGTGCTCTCCTCTCTCGGGACGTGCTTTATGGAGAAAGTGCGAAATTGCCTGATGACCCCCTTGACCTTTTCCAGGTACCACTGGAGGGTTGGCTTCTTGACTTCGAACTCCCCCTTGATTTGGTAAGCCACTACCATGGAGTCCGTTGAGACCTCCACGTCTTGTATTCCCAACTCCCGAGCTAGGCGGAGGCCTGCTATCACGACCTCATACTCAGCCTGATTATTGGTGAGGGGGAAATGAACGTTGATTGCTTATTCTATTCTGGTGCCTTGGGGGCTCACCAACACCACTCCTCCCCCGAAGGAGTGCTTGCCTGACGCGCCATCCACCAGCATCTTCCAGGCCACTGGGCGGGGTAGTTCGTACTCTTCCAACTTGATCACATAATCGGCCATGAAATCCGCCACCACTTGGGCCTTTATGGACACCCTGGGCACGTAGGAGATATTAAACTCACTTAGCTCCACTAACCACTTGGCCAATATTCCGGAGTGCTCGACCCCTTCCATGATGCTGCGAAGGGGGTGGTCGGTCATTACTTTGATGGAGTGTGCTTGGAAGTAGGCCTGAGCTTTCTAGCTGACACCACCAAGGCGAAAGCCAACTTCTCCAAGATAGGGTACCTAAGCTCGGCCTTCCTTAACACCCTGCTTACGTAATATATGGGGAGTTGTTTCTTCCCTTCTTCTCGAACCAACACTGAACTGACTGCTTCCGACCCTACCTCAAGTACAGGTATAGGTCCTCCCCTTGCCTTGGTCTTTGGAGTAGCAGGACCTGGGTCAGCTGCTCCTTCAATGCTTGAAAAGCTTTCTCGCACTCGGGGGTCCACTCGAACTTCTGGTTCCCCTGCAGCACCCTAAAGAAAGAAGAACATTTTTCTCCTGCCTTGGAAAGGAACCTACTCAGCCCGGCCAGCTTCCCTATTAGACGTTGAACCTCCTTTGAATTCCTCGGAGACCCCAACTCGAGGATTTCCCTTACCTTGTCCGGGTTAGGCTCTACCCCGAGGGGGGTAAGTAAATGACCCAAGAACTTCCCCCGACTGGCCCCGAAGACACACTTTAGGGGGTTAAGCTTCATTTTAAATTTCCTCAAAGTCCCAAAGGTCTCCTCGAGGTCCCTGAGGTGGGACTCGAGGTCCCGATTTTTGATCATCAGGTCATCCACGTAGACCTCCAAGTTCCTGCCCTTCAGCTCGCGAAATACTCTATCCATCATTCGCCGGTATGTCCCCCCGCGTTCTTCAAGCCAAATAGCATCATTTTGTTGCAATAGCAACCGTCCCCGGTGATGAAGGATACATCCTTAATGTCGGGGGGGGGGGGGGGGGGGGGGGTGCATGCGAATTCGGTGATAACCTGAAAAGGCATCTAAAAAAGACATCACAGAGAAACCGACGGCTGAGTCAGCCAGCGCGTCGATTCTAGGCAAGGGATAACCATCCTTGGGGTATGATTTATTAAGCAAAGAAAAATCAACGCACATTCTCCACTTACCATCCCCTTTCTTTACCATCACTACATTGGAGACCCAGCCGGGGTACTGGATCTCCGATACAAAGCCGGCCCTGATGAGTTTGCTCACCTCCTCCCGGATAGGTACCTCCTACTTGTCCGCAATGGACCTCTTCCTTTGGTGGATGGGGCGAGTGCCGGGGTCGAGGTTGAGGCGATGGCACGCCACACCCGCATCGATCCCAGGAATTTCTGCGGCACTCCATGCGAAGACATCCACATTATCCTAGACACAAGTCGAGATCCTCCTCTGGTCCTCGGGGCTGAGCTCCCCACTGATCTTGATCTTCTCGATTGTCCCGGCTTTGGTGGTGACCTCCACTTTCACTACTTCCTCCACGGCCTCCAGCCTGGATTGTTCCCCCCAAGCGCTCTCCTCCTCTCCGCCACAAGCGAGCGCTTTGGCTCCTTCCTCCATCTCCTCCTCCCCCACCATCATCAAATCCTCCGCCCCTCCTTCCTGGGCCTCCCCTCCCTTCTCTCCCTCTTCTCCCCCTCCGCCCTGGGTCCTTCAACGACCCCTTCCTGGGCCTGAACTCCTCCTTCATCCATCTTTACTTCTAACTCCCCCTCCTCTTCCACCTCGGTCGCCTCCTCCATCACCTTGTCCCACTCCTCTGCTTCCCCTATCCAGAAGATAGTGTTGATGGCAGTCACATAGCACTGCCTCGCCACATTGGGATCTCCCCGGGCCCATATCTGGATTCCACCTATCCTGAACTTGAGGCATTGGTGGAATGTGGATGGGACGCATCAGAACGCGCTGGTAAGAGGCCGTTTGAAGATGGCGCTGTAGCTGCTAGGGGAATCCACTATCATGAAGCGACAGTTACGGGACTGCACTCCCAGGGTCACATGGAGCCCCACTCCACCTTCCACTTCCTTCCTCTCCCCCGAGAACCCAAACAGAGGACCATCTGAGGCCAACGCCCTTCTGGCCTCCACCTTCATCTCATCAAACGCTCTCTTGAAGATCACGTTGACCGAACTCCCATTGTCCACCAGGATCCGAGAGATGGTGAAGTTCTCGATGGCCGTCTGGATGACCAGCGCATCGCAGAACGGGTCTTCGTGACCTGGCATGTCCTTCTGGGAGAAGGTAACCTTCTCCGCTGGGGGTGGGGCTTGGGATGTCGAAGCCACACTTCGACGGTACATGGCATGGAGGCTCGCCTTTCGGGTTGTCTCGATCCCTACTCCCCCATGGATCACTCTGATCCCTCCTCGGGTTCCTACGTCCACCCGGTCCTTGCACCTCTCATCTCCATCCTCCTGGGGTGGAACCTGTTGGAGCTTGCTTTCCGCATCTCTTGGTTTGAGAATAACAAATACCGTGTTATATTTGATCTAGTCTTTTGTGTGTTTATAGTGGCCAGGTTGTATAGGTTCAATGAGGAGACAAGTCCTCGTTCATGGGCATGATCCGAGAACGACAAGTCTCAGGTTGGATGAGTTTTGTGTGCTGATCTTAAAATGGCCATAACTTTCAATCCAGGAAGAGTTACGGAATGTGCCACCCCATTTCGGAGATGAGAACGACTCAATCTACAGTATGGAGAAGTTTCGGATGGCAAAAATGAAGAGGAGATGTCACCCATGCGACAGTCACTGTCGCCCAGGCGACAGTCAATGTCGCCCAGGCGACAGTCAATGTCGCCCAGGTGACAGTCAATGTCGCCCAGGCGACAGCAGAGAAGTTACAACTACTTTCCCCCACGGCAGCACGACGAAAAGCAGTTTTGAGATGTCGGAAATCCGACATCGATGTCGCCCAGGCGACAGCTCGACGGTTACACCAACTGCCCACGACTCCACCCACGACGGCACTCCAGCGGCAGTTTATCGCTGTCGGAAAATTCCGACAGTCACTGTCGGAAATTCCGACAGCGATTTTCTATAAATTGACACCTTGTGTTCGTGCATTTCAACCAATTCAGAATTTCAAGTCCCTTCCTGAGTGCATTCCATCCAGAGAGCTCTAGAACCTCATGAACTCCCATTTATGCTGAGAAGGTTTGAAATTGAAGACGAGATCAGATGCGCTTCTACATCAAGGATCATCTCGAGGCTTCAACCTTCCTTTCAGAGATCTGAATTTCTAGGGAGTTCTTATTTTATCTTGTATTTTCATTTATATACATTTTACTTTGTATTGGTAGGGAAAATCGCTTCCTTGTGCGGAGCGTCTAAGTCCTTGCGTGGCTTAGGGGAAAATCGCTTCCTTGTGCGGAGCATCCAAGTCCTTGCGTGGCTTGGTGGGAAATCGTGGTCTTGTGTGCTACGTCTAGATCTTGGGAAGATCTAGAGGATAGGCTTGGGCTTGGTCTAGGGAGAGACAAGTGATAGCCTTCCGATCCTTGGGAGAAGGATTGGTAAACAAAAAGAAATTTACATTTGTACGCCTCCGATTTCTAGCGATATAGAAATCAAATTTATGTAAACACTTTTTCATATATATAATCATGTCTCTTTTGTGTTTACTTGATTTGTATCATTTGGCGTAATCTCTATTATATTGTGTTCTAAGTTTTCAATTCTAAATCTAAATTGTTTATTTCAATCTCCTTCATTATAAAACAATTTAGTAATTATCTTGAAAATTATAGAAAGAATTTTATTCCCTTATTCACCCCCCCTCTAAGGGCGCCGTAAGATCCAACAATTGGTATCAGAGCGAGGTTATTCCAAATCGGCTTAACAACCGGAAATAATGGCGTCTCTTGATCATGATCTCGCTTCTACTAGTGGGGAAAATTTTAATATAAATGAAAAAATATTATCACCACCTTTATTTATGGGCAAAAATTTTAAAGGGTGGAAAATATTAATGAAAAATTTTCTTAAGGCCTTAGATGAAAAAGTTTGGAATATTACTATTAAAAATCCATCTAGCGTACTAACTAGAAACGAAATTATTTTAAATGTAAAATCTATGAATAGTATATTTTGTGCGTTAGACCAAAATATTTTCAAACTTATTTATACTTTACCTACCGCATATGAAATTTGGAGTTTTCTTGAAAGAACTTATGATTCTCCTTCTACAGGTACGGAACATTCACAAGAACCGGAGAATATGCAAGCCTATGCAAATATTCAAGAAAGCTACACAAAGGATGGATCCATAGAATGCGCATCAAGCGGAAAGGATGATGGACACTCTTGTTTGGAAGAGAAAGATGAAGAAGACAACGTCACAATATTGGACTCAGTTGATGGCAAAACATCAAGCAAAAGAGAAGACGAAAACTATAGCAAGGTAAGAAAATCTAAATCTTCTCTTTTAGTAACTAATTCTATTTCTACATTTCGTGTGCTTAAATTTGCTAAACGTAAAATTTCAAAGTTGAAACATGCTAATTCCAAATTACGTTTAGAAAATAAAACTTTAAAAGCAAACACTAAAGTAGAATCTTATATTGATGTTTCAAATTCTTGTTCATGCTCTTTAATTGAAAATGCTAAACCTTGTTTTGATTATAATTCTTTTAAAGAAGAACTCAAGGTTTTAGAAAAAGGACTTTTAATTTCAAAAGAACATAATGAAAAATTGATAAAAGAAAATGATAATTTAAAGGATAAACTAGAATCATTAAAAATGTTTATTCAAAAATTTTCATATAATGAAAAATCTCTTTTTTCTAGTTTATCAAATTTTCAAAAGTCTAAAAGCTTAACTTCATATTATAAGAGTAGGTCTATAAGAAAGAGTGGAAATGAAAATCATCTAAATAAGGACCAATCATTTAAAACATTTTGTAACTCACTCTTTCAACATTCAATTCTAAAGAAAGACAATCACTCTTATAAATTTTCAAAGAATCCATATAATAAAATTCATTATGATTATCAACATCAATCTATTTTGAAAAATAATTTGAATAAGCATAAATCTCAAATGAATTATTTTTCAAACAAATACAATCATATAAAGATGTCACATAATCATAATATGAATTTTAAAGATAAACAACCAAGGTATGAATGGAGACCCTTAAAGAAAAATGACACATCAACTTTAATAGAAAGGGCTCATTTATCCTTGTCTCCTAAAAAATCATCATGTCGTATTTGGGTACCCAAAGGAACCATCCCTCATGGTCCCCTTTGGATACCTAAATTTCTTATTCATTAGTATCCTATCATTTGCATGAAGTAGAAACAATTAAAAATGAAATATCGATTCTCTACTTCATGATATGCTTAATTGTTTTTTCTTTTGTTTGTTTTCTTATTTTTGAGCCAACACGTTAAGGTCACTTAGATATATTATGAAATATGACTTTTACATTTTAAGCCTAATGTTTATCAAATCAAAATTGAATTAAATTAAACATAAAGTCATAATTTTTAAGTGATCTATCTTTTCTTTTTGTTTTATCCTTTTTAAATCTTTTGCCTATAAATGTCTTATATTATCATTATAAATTGAATGCTAAATTTTCTAAATGATATTATCAAGACTAATGAAATTACTTTCAAAATTGGATTTAAATGGATTTTTAGGGGTCTTAGGCTAAAATATTAAATGCGCAACTAATTGCATATTTGTCTATTTTTCGTTGCTGCATATAATAGCCCCTATATTGAAAATCATAATCGAGAAAAATCAGAATCAAATAATATCAAAAACAATGTGTTTTAAATCAAATATAGTAACTTTGTTGCTAACGCCAGGCGTTATCACTAACGCTGGCGGTAACATATTTTCCTAAAAAAAAATTCTGATTTCTCTGAAAAATTATTTTTACTATCATTATTGTCAAATACCTTGTATTTGTTTAGTCTAATTTCTAAAAATTAAAATCAAAAGAAAATTTTAAAAATGATAAATATGATTTCACAATCACCACCATGATCTATTAATATCCTATGCTAAAATTCACTATAATCATATATCATAATTCATGATCTATCAAGACCTATCTTAAATCAACTAATTCTATCAACCTTAGGAATTATGAAATATATGATTGCAATTGGTATTATAGTTTCATATCTTGTTTTGTGTGTGTGATGTGCATCTTTATTGTTTGCATGTATATCATTATCTTTAGACCTATGAATTAACTTGGTATCAACAAGATGAAATCAAATAGAATTGTCACTTCATTCTAGGTCTATAAATTTTCAAAACTCTAAAATTGATTACATGCAAACCAATTATATAAATTTAGCATATTTTGCATAACATCCAAATTCATTATCCTAGCCGCACCTCTTTGTATATGCTCAATTTAGTGTTTATGTTAGGATTATCAATATAGTGACATGCTAAAGGTAGAGAAATTTGAACTTTAAAATTCATGAGTACATTGTGATTTCAAAATCTACTATATGTTCTAAAACTAAAACAAACTCATGTTTTATGAATCAATCCTTAGACTAAAATGCTTAGTATATCCATAATCATTAACCTATGACATGTGTCTCACAATAGCGAGGGCGTAGGATTGTGTGCATTAGAGACCTAACCTCTAAGTCATGTCTTGTCCTTAACCGGGGAGGGTTCCAGTGGGGCCTTGAGAGGCACTGGGGGGAAAGAGTGCTAGGTTGAGCGTCATCTTTTGTATGCATATGGGATTAGCACCCCAACCTACGGCATGTGTGCAGCTCCTCATGCCCATCCGTCACTTAGTACGGGGCTAGAGTGTAGTCATGTAGTTAAGGTATCTTGATCTTAGATATACTTATATTATATTCATTGCATGAACATTATCTCACTCTTTATACATAAATCATGCATATTTTTTTTTCTAACATTGCATCATGTGTTTGCATATTTTAATAGTTCGAGCTTTAATGATTTTACCAAACACAAGTATTTGAAAAATCACCAAATACATGCTAAAAGAGCCTTCAAATCTAATCAATATACTCTGAAATTTCAACTGAAGGAAGGTCTCTTTATAAATTGAGAAAAATATTTTTCAAAACATCAAGAAATGCAGTTCTGTTTTGGCGTTAAGAAGTTAATGCCTGGCGTTAGCTCCTTTGCTCCAAAATATTTTTTTTTTGTTTTGAATTATTTCTGGTATTATTTTAATATTTTGTGTGTTTGTAAAAAGTTTATCTTTTTATTCCTTTTAAAACAAAATTTTATTTCTTTTAAAAATATATATATATATATGTATTTTCTCATACATTATTTTTGTTAATTTCTCTGGCATAGAATATCATTTACTGAAAGGGCTATTAAAGACTTATATGAGTTCCAGAGAATATATATATAAAAAAAACAAATACAAAATTACAAAACAATTTCAAAGAACAAAAATATGTTTTTCTTTATGTGTGTTTATTGTTTTGTGCATATATAAAAAAAATTCAAAAATTTATATAAAAAAAACGGATTGCTATTCATTGCCATTGTCAAGGATGGATGATTAATTATATCAATTAAAGATTAAATACAATGTTTAATTTAACTTTCAAGTTTCTTAAAAACATTGTTTTGTATTTGTCATGCCTTGAGAATTATCTTGTTATGTGCAATGAAATTGATTGTAGATAAACATGTGTAGAAATGTTTAGCATGCCTCTAAGTATGAGTAATGTATTATGTTTGATAATGATTCATTCACTCACTTATTTTTGATAACCTACATGTGTTTACAATCTTATTCTTACATGATTGTGTAGTGTAATAACATAAATAATTAAAATGCCTAAATAGATTACCTACACAACATTGAATTGGTTATTACAATTCTTTGTCTTTCATGCACTTATTCTTTAGAGAAATGTGGTTTACAATGCTATGTTTGCAAAACAAGTGAATTCGGAGTCCTTAGTCACTAAACTAAAAAGCAAATAATAAATGACAAGGAAAACTCCACCAAGCACTACTCACCCTCCTGATAAGTCTTAATGAGCATTGTGAGGTTGAGCACCTTGGCTAAGAATTGTAAAGTGTCTTGTAGCAAACAATTTCTACACCACTTCTCTTTAGTACACCGGATCACAAAAAATTTGAAAATAAAGCTAAAAAGTATAAAAGTGATCCCCCAAGCACTACTTTGCACCCTGATAAGTCTTAATATGCATTGTGTGTGCAGAGCACCTTGATAGTTGTACTATTTATTCATGTGCATTGAAATAGTGTGGAAGTAATATTATTTGTGTATTTTAATGTTGTGTTATTTCATTATATATGTCATATGTTTTTGATTGATTCACTTGTATACTTTATCAAAACACTGCTTTGTACACATCATTATCTTTCATAAAACTTCTACTCATGAGAATTGGATCCTAATGCTCATCTACTCAAATCTCTTCAAACTTAAGTAAATGCACTAGATAACAAAGCATGACCGCTACAATGTTTATGTTTACTTGAAATGAAAATTTTATTACATTGTAGTTTGTGTATCTTTTCTTGATATTATGAAATCATGCTTGCAAATTTTTTTTATCTTAATGGAATAGCATCTCTTCAATCTTTAACTCAAACATCAACTTTTCAAATTTAAAACTCATTATCCTTTATATGGTTTTATCTTCTAAAATGATGTTTATGTTTAAGAGTGCTTATTATTTTTAACACTGTGTTTTTCTTTAAGCAAGTGGTATCTTAAAATAGAATGCTTACTTTATCATGTTAACTATGATGCTTACTACTTTATGTTACATCATGCCTATATTTTTCTCAACAAGTAGTATTTAACAAGCTTTTGATTGCATCCTATTTTTCTTCTCGACATAAAATCTATTACTCTTATATACTCCCATATTTATTATTTCTTCATAATTATTCATTCTTTATTTCAAAATAACTTTTGATAATATCAAAAAAGGGGAGAAATATAAATTCAAGAAATCTCTTACTAATCTCAATTTTTCAGAATGCACCATTGCAATTAATTATAACATTTAGGGGGAGCATACATTTAGGGGGAGAATACAATTTAGGGGAAGTATATTAAAAAGTTTTCATGGAAAGCGTCTATTGCTCGATCATGACAACCCACTTTTGGTAATAACAAAAGGGGGAGAATAAAATGAGAA
This sequence comes from Dactylorhiza incarnata, assembly GCA_033032865.1. NCBI lineage: Eukaryota > Viridiplantae > Streptophyta > Magnoliopsida > Asparagales > Orchidaceae > Dactylorhiza > Dactylorhiza incarnata. Next base: position 2,273,686 of record JAWHQI010000266.1, on the reverse strand, counting down.
ATCTAGTAACATATATATTTAGGGGGAGTAAAATCTGTCACGCAGTAAACCTTTTATTCATGCATATCTTTTATCGCACTTATCTATAAACTCACTAATTTCTCATATGGGTATTTGTTATTATCAAAAGGGGGAGATTGTTGGAGCTTGCTTTCCGCATCTCTTGGTTTGAGAATAACAAATACCGTGTTGTATTTGATCTAGTCTTTTGTGTGTTTATAGTGGCCAGGTTGTATAGGTTCAATGAGGAGACAAGTCCTCGTTCATGGGCATGATTCGAGAACGACAAGTCTCAGGTTGGATGAGTTTTGTGTGCTGATCTTAAAATGGCCATAACTTTCAATCCAGGAAGAGTTACGGAATGTGCCACCCCATTTCGGAGATGAGAACGACTCAATCTACAGTATGGAGAAGTTTCGAATGGCAAAAATGAAGAGGAGATGTCGCCCATGCGACAGTCACTGTCGCCCAGGCGATAGTCAATGTCGCCCAGGCGACAGTCAATGTCGCCCAGGCGACAGTCAATGTCGCCCAGGCGACAGCAGAGAAGTTACAACTACTTTCCCCCACGGCAGCACGACGAAAAGCAGTTTTGAGATGTCGGAAATCCGACATCGATGTCGCCCAGGCGACAGCTCGACGGTTACACCAACTGCCCACGACTCCACCCACGACGGCACTCCAGCGGCAGTTTAGCGCTGTCGGAAAATTCCGACAGTCACTGTCGGAAATTCCGACAGCGATTTTCTATAAATTGACACCTTGTGTTCGTGCATTTCAACCAATTCAGAATTTCAAGTCCCTTCCTGAGTGCATTCCATCCAGAGAGCTCCAGAACCTCATGAACTCCCATTTATGCTGAGAAGGTTTGAAATTGAAGACGAGATCAGATGCGCTTCTACATCAAGGATCATCTCGAGGCTTCAACCTTCCTTTCAGAGATCTGAATTTCTAGGGAGTTCTTATTTTATCTTGTATTTTCATTTATATACATTTTACTTTGTATTGGTAGGGAAAATCGCTTCCTTGTGCGGAGCGTCTAAGTCCTTGCGTGGCTTAGGGGAAAATCGCTTCCTTGTGCGGAGCGTCCAAGTCCTTGCGTGGCTTGGTGGGAAATCGTGGCCTTGTGTGCTACGTCTAGATCTTGGGAAGATCTAGAGGATAGGCTTGGGCTTGGTCTAGGGAGAGACAAGTGATAGCCTTCCGATCCTTGGGAGAAGGATTGGTAAACAAAAAGAAATTTACATTTGTACGCCTCCGATTTCTAGCGATATAGAAATCAAATTTATGTAAACACTTTTTCATATATATAATCATGTCTCTTTTGTGTTTACTTGATTTGTATCATTTGGCGTAATCTCTATTATATTGTGTTCTAAGTTTTCAATTCTAAATCTAAATTGTTTATTTCAATCTCCTTCATTATAAAACAATTTAGTAATTATCTTGAAAATTATAGAAAGAATTTTATTCCCTTATTCATCCCCCCTCTAAGGGCGCCGTAAGATCCAACAGAACCTCCTCTATCCTCACCGGTTGCTGCTGCGGCTGCGGCGCTGGGACCCTTGCCCCCTTTACTTCTAAGAACTCTGGGCAGGTGACCGTTGCGTGACCTTCCTCCTGATGGAAGTCACAGTACGGCAATGCCACCCCCCTCCCCTCGCCTCCTACTCCCTTATTCCTTCTTTTGGGACCGGCTCCTCCGGCTCCCACCCCTCTTCCTCTTCCTCTTCTCCCTCCCCCTATCTCCATTGCCTACTGAGGCGGGGGAGGAGGTAGCCTCGGGCCTTGCCTACACCCCAGCTGATGGGGCCTTCCCTACCCTCCTTGGAAGTTGCCTCCTCCGTGGGGGAAGCCCCTTCCTGGGCCCTGCATCCCCCTCCTTGCTGCCTCCATCCCAACTCCGGAGCTCTCGCTTCTTCTCTCCTTCTTGGCTCTGGTTGCTTGCCTTCCGGCTCGCTCAGTCGCCCTAGCCTCTTTGTGAACTCGGGATTTGCTGCCTCCGCGTCCACCTCCTCCGCTGCTCTCTCCATCAACTCCTCATAGGACAGAGGAACCCTCCTTTTGAGATCCATCTTGAAGAAACCCTCCCGCAGCCCCAACGTGAAGGCAAGATGGAGGGTGTACCCTGGCACTTCTTGGACGAGGATAACCTCCTCCCTGAACCGCTCCAGATAGTGAGCTAATGACTCCCCTGACCTCTGCTTGATATTAAAAAGTGACTCAGGATCCTTCTTCCTTTTCTTCGAGGTGGAAAAAAGCAAGAGAAAACCCCGACGCAAGTCCTCGAAGGCATAGATTGACCCTGAGGGAAGCTAGTGGAACCAGTCCCTCGCCTTCTCCTTTAGGGTAGTAGCGAAGAGTTGGCACTTGAAGGCGTCCGACATAGGTCTGATCGAGACCATGTCTTCGAACCACTGCAAGTGCTGGACGGGGTCATCCTTGTCGGTATATAGCATCATGGCCGGCTCCCTGAACCCCTCGGGGAGTGGTGCCGAGAGCACCAACTCGCAAAATGGACTTCCCCCGCTCACCCTCTGGACCTGCTCTACCCTTCCTGTGAGTTCCCCTGGCGACCCTGCTCCCGCCGACCTCAGACTCGCCAAAGGACCCCTCGTCAGGGCCCCACCGGTCGGGGCCCCTTTTGCTAGAACAACCCTCGCCGGGTTCTCGCTTGCCCCTGCCGGGCTGGGGAAGTGCTCCCGCCCAACAAAATCTCGCCCTGTCCCCTGGGTTTCCGCCTCCTTTCCGGCTCACAGAGCTGGGGCGTTCTCGCCGACTCCAGGGGAGGGACCACCTGGGGCGTTGGGGTCGCGAGTCCCCCGAGAGCCATGATGAGAGCACTCTGGAAGACTCCGAGAAGATCCCGCCTAAGGTCTGCCAGTATCTCCATTGTGGCTGGCGCTCCTGGGGGTGGCGAGCCTCCGAAGTGCTCATCCTGCTCGTTATCTCCTGCCATCTTTTCTCCTAGAGATTTTCTTGAACCAGCTGTGCTCCACGCTCACCGCACCAAAAATTTTGAAACCAATAAATGGTCTCTTGTGGAGTTCGGGCCCCCCAATGTTTGGGGGCAGCTAGCACTTACTAACCCCTTGGAGTTGACAGACAGAAGCCTCGAAGTAAGACACAGACCCCTAGATTCAGCAAGGAGGACCCACCACATGCCCGTAAGATCTACAGAGAGCTTCCCCTCCCAAGCCAAAGCTGAAGCCCGGGCACCTTGGAGAGCTCTGAAAATGCTAACCAAGAATGACCTGAGGAGAGAGAAGCTCCAAAAGAGTGTCTCTCCAAAGGTGCCCCTTTGGGTCTAATTTATAGTTTTTCTGAATTGGTCTGCTGGTAGCGGAATTCCGCCCTTTGATTTTACTATACGCACCCCAATTTGGCATGCAAACAGTCAAACTCCGCTGTTCTGAGAGGTTATTAGCAGTCCACCAGGGACTGAGAAGTAATTTCGCCTTACTAGCCTATGGGCAATTAACCTGTGAGGAGGCTTCTCACAAGCTCTCGCAAATATCTCTGTGAATCTGGCTCGCGAGATACTTCTCGGGTGAGTGCGCGGCGAAGACCTTGCCCGCGCCCCCTTTTGGCGACATCTGCCGAGATCCGATCTCGCGTACTCCAACTTATGATGAGCTTTATGATGAATTTTTCCGTACTTATAAATTTTTTCAAAAAAGTCTTAAAGATGTTGATAGTCTAAAATCTGAAAATAAAATTCTTTCAAAAAAAATAGAAAACTAACAAATGAATTGAAAATTCTTGAGAAGGAGAAGATTGCTTGTCAAGAGTGTGATCGCTCTTTGATAAGAATTAAATAATTAGAACAAGAACTTTCTAAATCCAAATCTAAAGTAGATTTTAATCTAAAGTAGATTTTCTTACCAAAGAAAAGAGGGATTTAGTAAGATCTTTGAAATCTTCTCATTCACAATTGGATAATTGCAAGAAAGGATTTTCAAATCGGTGTGTTATATTAGTCAAAGAAAACACCGATTTGAAAACTCAAGTCCATGATTTAAACTTGGCTATAAATAAGTTTGGAGTTGGACGGAAATCACTGAATATGATATTAGCCAACCAATGCCATGGAACTGCTAAGTTTGGACTTGGATACGTTGTTGGAGGCTGTCGAAATCCGACAGCTACTATCACCGACGACAGTGAAAATTCCAATAAATGGAAAGTTGATAATAAAAATAATTATAATACTACTGCTGCAACATCCTCTTCCAGTAATAGTCCATAGAAAACTTTGAAAAGAGTGTCATCTCTCTTTGTTGCGTGTGCTAAATGTAATATATTTGGTCACATCACAGACTCTTGCAGGAAGAAGGGATCAAGTAATATTAAGCAAGTCTGGGTACCTAAGGCGTCCACCTATACTATGGGAGGAACTACTTGGGTAACCAGATCTTTACTCTCATCATCTTGTTAGGTATGCAGGTAGGCTAAGGATAAAGAAGAAGTGTGGTATTTGGACTCCGGTTGTTCAAAGCACATGACGGGTAATAAATCAAAGTTCCTTAGCCTGGAGATGAAGAAAGGAGGAGTTGTAACGTTTGGCGACAATGGAAAAGGAAGGATCATGGGAATTAGTGAAGTAGGTAACAATTCTTTAAAGATCTCTAATGTTTTATATGTTAAAGGTTTGAAACACAATTTAATATCTATTAGTCAATTATGTGATAGAGGCTTGAATGTTTTATTTGAGTCATCGTCAAACCTTTGCAAAATTATAGATTCAAAACCTCATGAAGTTATTTTTACCGCACCAAGAATTCATAACGTTTATATGATTACCTTCCATGAACTTTCTCATTCATCACTTAAATGTTTCATTTCAAAGAATGATGAGTTAGAATTGTGGCATAGACGACTAAGACATTCTAGTACTAAACTTGTAGTGAAACTTTCCAAAATCAAATTTATTAAAGGTTTACCACCATTAGATGGAAAGCTTTCTTCATTGTGCTCGCCATGTCAAAAAGGAAAATTTACAAAATCATCTTTTAAAAGCAAAAATATTATGTCTACTTCTAAGCCTTTGCAATTAATTCACATGGATTTGTTTGGTCCAATTTCAACTCAAAGTCCAGGAGGTAGAAAATATACTTTTGTCTTAATTGATTACTATTCTCGTTTTTGTTGGACTATTTTTCTAGTATCCAAATTTGATGTGTATTTTGAATTTACTAAGCTATGCACTCGCATTCAAAATGAATTAGATTTACAAATTAAATGTATACGATCAGATCATGGTGGTGAATTTGATAATGAAAAATTTATTTCATATTGTACTGAATTTAGGATAAAGCATGAATTTTCTGCTCCTCGCACACCACAACAAAATGGTGTAGTGGAAAGGAAAAATAGAACACTTCAAGAACTAGCACACACTATGTTATCTGAATTTAAATTACCAAAATATTTTTGGGCCGAAGCTGTTAGTACTGCATGTTATGTTAAAAATCGTGTCATGCTACATCCTATGTTGAAACTTACTCCATATGAATTATATTTTCAAAAGAAACCCAATGTATCTTATTTCACAGTATTTGGGTGTAAATGTTTTATTTTAAATACAAAAGATACTTTAGGTAAATTTGATGAAAAATGTGACGAAGGTATTTTCATTGGTTATTCTTCAACTAGTAAAGCTTATAGAGTTTATAATAAACAGACTAAAGTGGTTGAAGAAACAATTCATGTTAAATTTGATGAACTTGTTCCATGTGTAGTGGAGAATAGATCTGCAGGTGATGATGAAGAACTCCTGTTGAAAAGAGATGATGATGAAGAAGACATACTTGAAAATGAAAAAGAAGAAAAAGAGGAAGAAGTACAAGAAGAAGTTGAGGAATTTGTGCTACCACGCGAACTTAGATTCACTAATGATCATCCACAAGAATTGGTCATTGGAGAACCTACAAGAGGGGTAAGTACACATGCTTCCCTACATGATTTATTTTCAAACCTTTGTTTTATTTCCAACATAGAACCAAAAGATGTTTCAACCGATTTAAATGATGAATCTTGGTTTTTAGCTATGACGGAAGAACTTAATCAATTTGAGCGAAATAAGGTTTGGAAGCTTGTGGAAAGACCTAGTGATCATCCTGTTGTAGGAGTAATGGATTTTCAAAAATAAATTAGATAGTGAATCTAGGATTACTAGAAACAAAGCTAGGCTTGTAGCAAAAGGATATGCTCAAATTGAAGGAATAGATTTTGATGAAACCTTTGCACCCATAGCACGTCTTGAAGCAGTTAGGATTTTCATTGCATTTGCTAGTTATAAACGATTTAAATTATTACAAATGGATGTTAAAACTGCATTTTTAAATGGGTACATTAAGGAAGAGGTTTATGTAGAACAGCCTCCTGGCTTTATTAATGATAAATAGCCTAATCATGCTTATAAGTTATATAAAGCGCTTTATAGTTTGAAACAAGCACCCCGAGCATGGTATGAAAGATTGATGCTTTATTTATTAAAGAATGAGTTTAAAATGGGTAGTGCTGATTGTACACTCTTCATTAAGTATGTAAATAATGATATAATTGTTTTGCAAATTAATGTTGATGACATTATCTTTGGATCCACTAATGAAGAGTTATGTAATGATGTTGTTAAAGTGATAAAAAAATGAATTTGAAATGAGCATGGTAGGAGAACTTAATTATTTTCTAGGTTTTCAAATTACACAAAAACATGATGGCATTTTTATTAATCAATCAAAGTACATTCATGATGTGTTGAAAAGATTTGGGTTTGACAATCTTAAACAAGCTAGTACTCCTATGAGTGTTTCTTTGAAGTTAGGAAAGGATGAAAGTGGAATTTCTATAGATCAAACTTTATATAGAGGGATGATTGGATCATTATTATATTTAACCGCTTCAAGACCTGACATTATGTTTGTTGTGTGTTTATGTGCAAGATTTCAAGCTAATCCAAAAGAATCACTTTTCAAAGCAGTTAAATGCATTTTTCGTTATTTAATTGGAACTTCCAAACTAGGTTTATGGTATCCACATAGTGATAATTTTATTTTGCATGGCTATTCCGATTCAGATTATGCTGGGTGTTCACTAGATCGCAAAAGCACTAGTGGCACTTGTCACTTTCTAGGCCCTCCACTAATTTCTTGGTCAAGTAGGAAACAGAATTCTGTTGCCCTCTCAACCACCGAGGCCGAGTACATTGCACTAGGCAGTTGTTATGCACAAGCTCTTTGGATGAAGCAAACATTAGAAGACTATAACATTAATCATCAAACTATAGAATTATGGCGTGACAACAAAAGCGCGATTGACTTAACAAACAACCCAGTAAATCATTCTAGGTCTAAACACATCGATGTTAGATATCATTTTATACGAGTCCACATAAAGCAAAATCACATTAAAATTTCATTTATATACACAGATTCACAACTTGCCGATATATTCACAAAACCACTTCCGGATTCCCGCTTTTCAATGCTAAGACTAGAATTAGGAATCCTAGACATATCCAATTGAATATATTCCTTTAAATTTTTTACAAAAAAAATAATTAAATGACAAATTGCTAACTCCACACAATGTTGCTAAACCATAATTAAACATCTTCAAAGTACCACAAACTGATTCATTAATACAAACATTAACTAAAGATAACTTATACATAAGAGTTCCAAAACAGAAAAATCACACAAATTTAAAATCCACTGTCGTCAACGACATCTACCTGTCGTAGACGACATCTACCAGAACACAAACCCTATAGAAAACCACTCAAAAATCTCCACTCTCAGCACCACTTTCTCAAGGAAGACTTTAGATGGCATCAAAGTACGTTCTTCTTCACTTGATGAATGTTGTGACTTCAGGTCGAAGAACCACAAACACCATTGTCATATGAGACCTACTTGTGACACGTTCATATACCAATCCACATAGTAGTCTCATGATGGGTCTGTCCAGTACAAGTTGTTCACTAACAAGTACCCATGTGATGACTTGATATCACAATATCATGACCTGTGAGAACCGGTCATCAGTCAACGCACATGCTAGTCTTTATGTATCATCATCGCCCTGAACTTCTAAGATGATACTACGATCAGGGGCCATTTAAGAATGAAGCTTCTTATAAATATAGGCCCTCACATTCAAGTCACATACTTGAATTCCTAAGGAAGCAAACATTCTAAAGGCATTTATTATGCTAATTAATCTGTTGGGACCATTGTCCACAATGTCTTAGATGTGGAGAAGTCCATTCCTAAGTCAAAGATATACCTAAGAATGTATTTGATATACTTTCTAGAATCATTGTGCAGAAGATCAGGTTAAGCAAAGTGCTCAAGGAATTCATCTAAGTTCACAAGCGTCGAGACACTACATATCGCTCGACGCCTGTGACCCAGAAGCGTCGACCCATGTCTGCTGATCAAAAAGACTAGGTCGCCGCTGAAGATCTGAGACTAAGTTTACAAGCGTCGAGCCAAGGAATATTGCTCGACGCCGTGGAATAAGAAGTGTCGACTAAACTTCAGTTAGCTCAACGCCAGCAAAAAGAGTCGAGATATGAAGGCAAAGTTAAAAGCGTCGAGACACTACACATCGCTCGACACCTTATAGAAAAAGCGTCGACAGAGATACACAGTGCTCAACGCCTTTTTCTGAAAAGCTCTGAGCTGAGAAATGTATAACAGTTCATCTATAGCTAGCTGAGCCTTTGTCTGTTCTGAAGCAATTAAAGACCGTTGAAGACTTAATGTCATGCTGACGTGGAGGAGCGTGTCAGATGTCGCGGATGACGGGCTATAAATAGAAGGGATAACCTATGATTCAGAGTAGAGAACACTCCTATTAAAAAGCCATCATCTTCTCCGTCGTTCAAGAGAAAATCTGAGGAAGAATCTGAAGAAGCCATCTCCTCTTTCAGAATCGTACTACAAGAAATTCCTTAGCAATCTGGTGCTGAGACTATTTTCTGAAGAGAGAAGGTTAAGAAGGAAGAATCTGTCTTCCTAAAGAAGAACAATCATCCCAGCCTGTGCAAATCAAGAAGATCATTTTGCTGATGTTGTTCTGCTGAAGTTTTCTATCTGATCTTTTAGATAGATCAAGAAGACTCAATATATTGGTGAATCTGATTCTAAGTATTGTTTCTACTTCTTTCTAATTCTGGAGGATCTGAGTTGTCAGATCTGAGTGTAGGATCTTTCAAGGATCTGAGGTGTAGGATCTTTCAAGGATCTGAGGTGTAGGATCAGGATTGATCTGAGTTGTAAGATTCAGGGGTGAATCTGAGTGTAAGACTATTGTTATAAAGGCTGAGGTAGGATCTGTTGAGATCTGAGTTTGTAAGATCAGTTGAGATCTGAGAGGGTAAGATCTGTTGAGATCTGAGACTGTAGGATCTATTGAGATCTGAGCTGTAAGACCTGTTTGGTGGTCTGAGATCTGGAGGAGATATAAACCCTATCTAGCACACTGCTAGAGGGGAGAAGGGGGAAAGTGGATTACCCAAGATAAGGGGAACCACTATAAAATTCTGTGTGTTTGTGTTTATTTTCTTGAAAGCTCTGATCATTCATTTAGGTTTTTGAAAGACTTTAATTAAGGGTAGCTAATCACCTAGAAGGGGGGGTGAATAGGTTATTTAAAAACTATTGCAGTTCTTGATTATAATCAAGATAAAACTGATCAGAGCTTTCAAGAAATAAAAACACACAGAAAAGGACACACAGATTTTTATAGTGGTTCCCCTTATCTTGGGTAATCCACTTTCCCCCTTCTCCCCTTCTAGCAGTGTGCTAGATAAGGTTTATAGCTCCTCCAGATCTCAGACCACAAACAGGTCTTACAGCTCAGATCACAACTAATCTTACAGTCTCAGATCTCACAGATCTTACTAACTCAGATCACACAGATCCTACCTCAGCCTTTATAACTAGGCCTACCCCTCAGATTCACCCCTGAATCCTACAACTCATATCACACCTGATCTTACAACTCAGATCCTTGACAGATCCTACACTCAGATCTGACAACTCAGATCCTATAGGAATTTATAAAGAGAATAACAAATACTTAGACTCAGATTTGAGATTGTTGAGCCTTCTTGATTTGCCTGAATGATCAGACAGAAATATTCAATAGAACAGCAGCAGCAAATGATCTTCTTGATTCGACAGGCTGTAATGACTGTTCTTCTTCTTAGGAAGACAGATTCTTCCTTCTTGATCTTCTTCTTTCAGAAAAAAAGTATCAGCACCAGATTGTTGAATGAAATCTTCAATTTAGATTGGTTCTGAAAGGGAAGATGACTTCTCCAGATTCCTCCTAAAACTTTCTCTCAAACTGATGGAGACGATAATGACTTTTGAAAGATAGGAAAAACTTTTCTTCACATTTCTTATGACACCTTGACCCATAGGTCATGCCTTCTATTTATAGCCCGCCATATGCAATGTCTGTTACGCTCCTCCACGTCAGCATGACGTGATGTCTTCAACGGTCTTTAATAAAAACAAAGGCTTGGCTAACTGTAGAAGATATTCCTCAGTTCACAGTATTTGTAGAAGAGGCGTTGAGCACTTAACATCTCTGTTGACGCTTTTTCAATTAGGCGTCGAGCGATATTTAGACGCTCGACGCATACTCCTTAGACTGAAGCTCTCGACTCCTCCTTCTCAGGCGTTGAGCAATCATCACTTAGTCGACGCTTTTTATCTAAAGAAGTCAAGCAACGTACAGAGGCTCGACGCTTCTTAACTATGTCTTCATATCTCAACACTTCTGGGTGACGCTGAGCTGACTAAAGTTAAGTCGACACTTCTCTTTCCAAGGCGTCGAGCGATATAACTTGGCTCGACGCTTCCAAACTCGATCTCAAAACTTCAGCAGCGACCTTGTCTATTTGAGTAGTAGACAAGAGTCAACGCTTCTGGGTCACAGGCGTCGAGCGATGTATGATGTCTCGACGCTTGTGAGCTTGAATGAATTCCATGAACTTTTTGCCTGACCTGATCTCCTGCACATTGATTCTAGAGAGTATATCAAATACATTCTGAGATATATCTTTGACTTAGGGATGGACTTCTCCAAATCTAAGACATTGTGGGCAATGATCCCAACAATCTCCCCCTATTTGAAGAAGTCATAATCTCAGTCAATGATATATCTCTCTTTTCAAAGATAAACAATGTGTTCTAATATCTATACAGGTAATCAAAATAAAGAGTATCAAACTTTATAAACTTAGATTACCAAAACATTCTATCCACAGAAATTATCTCAGACATGATTTCTCATATAAGCATACAAACATAATCAATTCAGAATAAGACATGTCATGAAGAGAGACAAAATCACATCACATGCATATATATATATATATATGATCATGAAAAATAGTTAACACTGGGAATTCATCAAGATTGTTCAAAAATATATCAATTACATTCTTCTGAGAGTAAAAAGTAAAGATTAAATTTCTAAAGCTGCCCTGGATCCTTGAATTCAATTCCTCTTTTGGCTCTTTTGGAGAGTGCTTCAGCAACTTCCTTTCTCCTCTTGAAATAGCCAAATGGTTTTGGAAAGTATCTGATTGGATCCATTTCTCCTGCCTGAACCTTCCCAGCCATTTTGTCGGCCTTGAATTTGATCTTCAGTTCCTCTTGATCCCTATGCTTTAACCATTCAGCTTCAGAATACCACTTTCCTCTTTCCTCTGGGTTATTTTTCACAGCTTCCCATGCTGACAGAATCAATTCTCTGGAAGATGGAGACCAATGTTCAAAATCAACTCTTGATTGAACCTCTTCTCTGAACTTTCTTTTACTTGATTCTACTTGCTCACTAGTAAAATTCTCTCTTTTACTTTTATCCTCAGGACTATACATTTTAGCAATCTGCTTTTGAACCTGAGTAAGAGAGGCTGGCCTTGTCTCAGAGACTTGATCATTCTCATAGTTTATGGGAGGATGTCCAAGAGTTTCTCTTATAGAGTTTGAGGTCCACACAGCATGTTCAGAACTAGCTTGAATCATTGACCTCTCCCCCTTTAGGACTTCTTCAACAATGTGATCTCTCAAAGTATTCTTCTGAAATCTAACTTGACCTTCCAACTGATTAACTCCACTTTCAATGGTTTTCTTTACTTTAAAGAGATGATCATCTATAGTATCTGCATGCAACTTTGCTTGAACTTTTAGAACTGTGGAGCTCTCATAAAAAGATATCAGCATTCTGCTGGTGCAGTCTAGCTTCAATCTTATTTGTACCTGTTAAAATTTGAGCTACCTGTTCTTTATACAGAACTTGCATATTGCTACTTAGTATTACTTGGTTTGTCTGAACATCATCCACTGTCTTTGTAATTCCAGCTTGAGATTCTTTAATAACCTTTGATGTTTCTTTGATTACATCAAGCTGTTCAGTTGTATAATCTACTGAAACACCAGCTCTCTTAAAGAATTTTACCATCTCTTTTCTTAATGCAAATATCTGATGATTTACTTCAAATCTAACCAATTTCAATTCGAAATCTACCTCATTTTTCATTTTTGTATTATTTTCCTCAATATATTGTTCTAATAATCTTCTTTGATTATTCAGCAACACCTCCAGCTGAGGTAGAATAGGACTAAGATCCATATGGATTTCCTTTTCCATTTCAACACCTTTGCTGCTCTCTTCTCTGATTAAGGAATCATCTCTCTGGCTCATATGGGAGCTAGAGGACTCTATCTTGATAACCTTCTCAGCAGGTTTCTTTGGTGCTTCAGGCTCTCCTTCTACTTCCATAGCATCAATTACAGAATTCTCTTTAGCAGGGATCTCAGCCTGAGACTCCCCCTCAAATGGTGCAGTATCTTCAGCTGGGAATTCATCTTGAGGCTCCCCCTCAGTCTCTGCATTGATCAGATCAATTTTATCCTGAGCAGGGATCTCATCCTGAGCCTCCCCCTCAACTGCTGCTTTGCTCATTTCAGAATTGTTCTGAGCAGGAATCTCATCTTGAGTCTCTTTCTCATTTAGAAAAACCCCTTCAAGTCTAGCAGGGGATACATGAAGACTTCCTCTTTCTTCTTCTCCTTTCTCACTCTCATCCTTTGGAGTATCAGGAGAACTATCCCTTGCATTGTTCCCTTCTTCATCTTCAGATGTTGTAAGGTTTGGATCATGAATTGGAGTAGATTTAGATTTTCTTCTGGAGGAGGATGAGCTGGATGAACTTGAAGAAACCTTCTTCTGCTTTTGCTTCTTTGCTTTCTTCTACTTGGGAGAAGGATTTGCTGGAGGAGGATTAGATAAGACTCTGTCCCATCTCTCTATCATTCTCATATCCATTTTCTTCATGTGGTTTATCTTTGATCCAAGTTTATTATTCAGAGAGTCAGGAGTGACTTTTACTAAATACAAAGACAATATCCTACCCATGTTGGGTACTTGGATACATTCAACTATCCTGTCAAACACAACTCTTCCCCAATCTGTTCTCAGAGAATGAATAATCCTTGTCAGTAGAATAAACATTTTTCTGGAAATTTTGTCATGTGATCCAGTCTTGCAAAGCAGTCCCTTTCCTATCACATCTGTTATCAATTTACCTTTCGAATTCATTCCTTTTCTCAGAATACTTCCAGTGATTTCTCATGAAGTTTCAATTCCGCACCATATTGGTGCTAATTTAATCTGTTCAGAGGTCACCTCTTCTTCTTCTTCATTCCTTTTTAACCTAGGCAGTTCTAGTGCCTTAGCGAGTCTAGAAGGAGTTATCATAATCTTCTTACCATTCACACTGGTCTTAATCTTTGAATTGACGGTGTCTATAACTATGTTAGAGTATAGCTCTAATACCTCTCATTTCTAGATGAGAGTTGGTTCAGACACCATAAATTCCAGTCCTGCATTGTAGATTAATTCGATTATTGATTTGATCTCCACTGAAGCTGATTGGAATCCATTTCGAACAAGTTCACTTCCTTCATAGAGATACTCACTGCTTTTGGGAGGCATTGTTGTTGATGATCCAAGAAATAGAGAGTTGATGGAGAAATTTTCTAGGTCAGCCAATTTCGAACTTAGAGAACTAGGGCATATGCACTAACGAAGTGTCTTCCCTATTTATAGAAGTTCTAATTCAAGAAGATGAATAGCCGCGCACCGAACTTGTTTGACAAGATTGATCTAATGGTTTAAATTGATCCTGTCGAGACGGCCTAGCTATGTTCGCATAAGCGTTGAGATCGCTCGACGCCATATATCTTCAGTCGACGCCAGGTGTCTTCTCGACGCCAGATATCTTCTCGACGCCAGTTAATTTCTCTCGACGCCATGTTGTTTCTCTCGACGCCATGTATCTTCTTTCGACGCCAGATAACTTCTCCACTCACCTTATAGGACTCAATCAATATTTTCAATTATTTAATTCAAAACAACTTTAATCCATTTTTAACATACCTAATTCAATTTTAAAATTATTGAATTTAGTTTCAACCAAGGGATAAGTAAATATGTCAGCAACCTGTTTGTCAGTGGGAACATATTCAATTGAGATATCTCCATTTTCTACAAGTTCTCTAATGAAATGATATCTTATTTCTATGTGCTTAGTTCTGCTATGAGATACAGGATTGTTAGCTATAACAATAGCACTAGTTGAATCACACAATAGAGGAGATTTGCTTAGCTGAACTTTATAGTTTTGGAGTTGGTGTTGAATCCATAGTAGATGAGCACAACAGTTTCCAGCTGAGATGTACTCAGATTCTGCTGTGGAAATAGCCACACCGGTCTGCTTCCTGCTACTCCAAGATATTAGTCTTTTCCCAAGAAATTGACATGTAAATGATGTACTCTTTCTATCCTCCTTGCATCCTGCAAAATCAGCATCTGAAAAACTAATTAGTTCAAAATCATTGCTTCTAGGATACCAAAGGCCAAGATTAAGAGTGCCCTTCAGATATCTCAGGATTCTTTTGACAGCAGTGTAGTGAGATTCTTTAGGGTTCACTTGATATCTAGCACACACACATGTTGAGAACATAATGTCTGGCCTGCTAGCAGTTAGGTAGAGCAATGAATGATGCCTCTGTACAAGGTTTCATCAATAGGTTTCCCTTTTTCATCCTTGTCCAGTGACATATTTGCTGCCATTGGTGTCTTCATGACAGTGGAATTTTCCATTCCAAACTTCTTAATAATTTCTTTTGTGTATTTGGTCTGAGAAATGAAAATTCCTTCCTCAAACTGTTTCACTTGGAGTCCTAAGAAGTATTTAAGCTCACCCATGCTGCTCATTTCAAATTTCCCTTGCATAAGGTTTGCAAACCTTTTGCAAAGGTTATTATCAGTAGAGCCAAATATTATATCATCTACATATATTTGTACTAGAATAATGTGACCTTTAACTATCCTAAGAAACAATGTCTTATCTATCTTTCCTCTTGAGAATTTGTTCTCAATAAGAAATCTAGATAATGTCTCATACCAGGCTCTAGGTGCCTGTTTCAGGACATACAATGCTTTTAATAAAAGATAGACATGATTTGGACGAGTTGAGTCAATAAAACCTGAGGGTTGTTCAACATATACTTCCTCCAATATTGTTCCATTAAGGAATGCTGACTTTACATCCATTTGATAGACTATGAAGCTAGTGTGTGCTGCAAATGCCAGGAATAACCTGATTGCCTCCAATCTTGCCACAGGAGCAAATACTTGATCAAAATCTATGCCTTCCTCCTGTCTATATCCTTGGGCAACCAACCTAGCTTTGTTTTTGATGATCACACCATTCTCATCCAGCTTATTCCTGAATACTCATTTGGTCCCTATGACTTTGTGTTTCTTTGGTCTTGGGACCAATATCCAGACTTTGCACCTTTCAAATTGATTTAGCTCTTCTTGCATAGCTGATATCCATGAAGTGTCTTTATTGGCTTCATCAAACTTCTTAGGTTATATTTTGGAAAGAAAGCTGTGATGCAAAGCCTCGTGTATTGAGTTTCCTCTTCTGGTTTGCACACCATCATTTGGATTTCCTATGATCTGTTCTTTTGGATGATCTTTCAGATGTTTGGTTGCATTCCTCCACCTTTCATTTTCCCTTTGAGAATCTGGTGCATCTGGTTGAGTAGGTTCTTCTAGAGGTTCTGGATGAGGTGGTTCTTCAACAGCAATAGGTTCTTCATATTTGTCTTCTACTTGAGGTTCATCCTCTCTAGTTACAATTATAGTCTCATTAGTTTCTTCATTATCCTCATTTTGATGTTCATTGATATTCATCTCCTTCAATTTCTGTGTAGAACCTGCACAACTAGATAAACTTCCCAGATCCTTATAAATATGGCTGGTTTCATCAAATACAACATGTATAGATTCTTCTATCCTATTAGACTTTTTGTTGAAAATTCTATAGGCTCTACTTTGAGATCTATACCCAACAAAGATTGCCTCATGTGCTTTTTCAGCAAATTTAGTGAGATGGTGCTTTCCATTATTTAATACAAAGCATTTACTACCAAATATTTTAAAATAGGCTAAAGTGGGTTTTCTACCTTTCAACAACTCATATGGGGTCTTATCCAGTCTTTTGTTTATAAGAGCCCTATTCTGCACATGGCATGCTGTGTTTACAGCTTCAGCCCAGAAATACTTAGGAAGAGAAGAATCACTCAGCATACTCCTGCTAGCTTCAATAAGGGTTCTATTTCTTCTCTCAGCAACCCCATTTTGTTGGGGAGTTCTAGGAGATGAGAACTCTTGAGAGATTCCTAGATTCTCACAAAATTTGGTCATTGCACCTGACTGAAATTCAGTCTCATGATCACTTCTAATTTTGGCTACAGAATTTCCTATTTCATTGGAGATTTGCCTAACAAAACTGGTAAATATTTCTAAAGTGTCTGACTTATATTTTGCTTAATTGCCTTATTCACAGGAGCTATGTAATTTGTTTTAGTAAATTTTATTGATTCAGTTTTCTTTCCATCAGTGGTTTTTACTTCAGGTTTTAGTTCCTTTCTTTTGAATTTAGTATTTGCTTTAAATACAAAGGGGTCATGATGAGTTAATACTTTTTCTTTGCATAGAGGTTTGGCATTATTGTTACTTGGTTGAATTAAGTCATCTTTGCTTTTAGAACATTCACCCTTATAAAACTTATGCACACCTTTTTGATCATGCTTGTTTGTAATAGGCATGGCTTTGTTAAACTTTAAAGGTTGTATAGGTGCCTTGTCATTACTTTTAGGGTTTTTATCTGCATTCCTATCATATCCTATGCCATATCTGTATTGTGCAGAGAATGTGTCTATTATAAGAAGAATAGTTTGTGTTTTTGAGAACTTTGCTACAAGTTTCCTTTCTGCTAGGAGTTTTGCTCCAAGTTCTTTTATTAACTTTTCCTTGGTGCTCAAAGTTTGTATGTGAATAATAGACATGACTTTTAGTTTACTAAGTTCTTTACTTGTCTGATTCAGCCTCTCAGCTGTCTTAGAGTTTTGAGAATCAGTTTGCTTTAATTCAGATAGTTCTTTTGTAACCTTTTATTATGCCTTTTGCTCTTCTTAAGTGCTTTGAGAATTAATTGATATTTTTCAATAATTTCATCTATATGAAGTTTAGATTGTGAATCATTTTCATCAGAAGAGAATGAATCTATTTCAGGTTCAGAATTAGAATCAGATAGAGGAGTTTTATCAAGTACCTTTATATCAGTAGTTGTCTCCTGATTTTCTTGATCACTCAATGCCATGAGTCCTGCATTTTCTTCTTCATCCTCTTCACTATCAGAACTTGATAGTGGGGCTTTTATCATAGGTCTATCATTTAGACTGTCTTCATTTTCATTGGCAGCCATCAGAGCTATGAGTGTCTCCTCACTATCTGAGTTTGATGACTGAGATTCACTATCACTAAGAGTGACCTTGCCCTTTTTGGCTATTAGACTCTTTTCATGTCTTTTGTCAGATTTGTGCTTTCTTTCATCAGATTTCTTGTTGTTCTTTCTCATTGAAGGACAATCAGCAATCATGTGTCCTGATTTCCTGCAACCAAAACACACAATTTCTTCTGAATTAATTTTTTGTGTTTAGAATTGTACCTGTCCTTCTTGGAGTCTTGTTTGAATCCTTCTGAAGAATTTGAATGCTTCTTAGATCTGGATAACTGAGAGGGTCTAGTTTTCCAGTGTTGTTTTCTTCTCAACATTCTTTTTAGCTGTTTGGTAAAGAGTGTCAATTCACCATCTGATATTTCAGAATCAAAATTATTGGTTTCTGATTCTTCTGAATCAGATGGAATCCTGGGGGATAATGACATTCTTTCTTTGCTTTTCTTGGAGCTCTCTGCTTTCAGAGCAATAGGATTTTCCCTACTGTGTCCTTCCTCAGCTTTTCTGGTATTCAGATGTAGTTCATGGGACAAGAGTTTCCCATATAAGTTCTGTGGCTGAATGTTTCCCAGATTTCCCATTTCTCTGATTGCACAGATCTTGATATCCCATTCTTTGTTCAGTGATCTTAAGAATTTATCATTCAGCTCATAATCTGTGAAAGTTCTTCCATAAGTTTTTAGACCATTTACAATCTTGAAGAATTTTTCATAGCAGACTGCAATTGAATTTTTCTTGTCTTGTCTGAAGGCTTCATATTGCTGATTTAGAAGTGACTTCCTGTCATCTCTGACTTCTTCATTCCCTTCCATATAGACAATAAGAGATTCCCCCATTTCTTTGGCAGTTTTGCAATGGACTAAATTTTGGAAGGTTGAATCTTCAATAGCACTAACAATGATGTTCTGAGCTCTCTTATCCATGGAGGCCAGAATCACTTCATCTTTGGTCATCTCTGAATAGGTTTTAGGAGTCTTTATATTTCCATATGTAAATGAAACTTTCATAGGAACAAAAGGTCCCTCTAGAATAGTTATGTAAATCCTAGGATCAGATGCTTCCATGAAAAGTCTGACCCTTTCTTTCCAAATCCAAAAGTTTTCTTTTCTGCAGATTGGAAGCTTCATAGATGTGAATTCTTTGCTTCCTTCTGTATTAGCCATCACGACTTCAAAAATCTACCCTTAGAAGATCTTGTTCAGGCTGTTAAACCTTTTCTTGAACAACAACCCTCTGATACCACTTAAAAGACTTTAATTAAGGGTAGCTAATCACCTAGAGGGGGGTGAATAGGTTATTTAAAAACTATTGCAGTTCTTGATTATAATCAAGATAAAACTGATCAGAGCTTTCAAGAAATAAAAACACACAGAAAAGGACACACAGATTTTTATAGTGGTTCCCCTTATCTTGGGTAATCCACTTTCCCCCTTCTCCCCTTCTAGCAGTGTGCTAGATAAGGTTTATAGCTCCTCCAGATCTCAGACCACAAACAGGTCTTACAGCTCAGATCACAACTGATCTTACAGTCTCAGATCTCATAGATCTTACTAACTCAGATCACACAGATCCTACCTCAGCCTTTATAACTAGGCCTACAGCTCAGATTCACCCCTGAATCCTACAACTCAGATCACACCTGAACTTACAACTCAGATCCTTGACAGATCCTACACTCAGATCTGACAACTCAGATCCTACAGGAATTTATAAAGAGAATAACAAATACTTAGACTCACATTTGAGATTGTTGAGCCTTCTTGATCTGCCTGAATGATCAGACAGAAATCTTCAATAGAACAGCAGCAGCAAATGATCTTCTTGATTCGACAAGCTGTGATGACTGTTCTTCTTCTTAGGAAGACAGATTCTTCCTTCTTGATCTTCTTCTTTCAGAAAAAAAGTATCAGCACCAGATTGCTGAATGAAATCTTCAATTTAGATTGGTTCTGAAAGGGAAGATGACTTCTCCAGATTCCTCCTAAAACTTTCTCTCAAACTGATGGAGACGATAATGACTTTTGAAAGATAGGAAAAACTTTTCTTCACATTTCTTATCACACCTTGACCCATAGGTCATGCCTTCTATTTATAGCCCGCCATCTGCAATGTCTGTTACGCTCCTCCACGTCAGCATGACGTGATGTCTTCAACGGTCTTTAATAAAAACAAAGGCTCGGCTAGCTGTAGAAGATATTCCTCAGTTCAGAGTATTTGTAGAAGAGGCGTTGAGCACTTAACATCTCTGTCGATGCTTTTTCAATCTGGCATCGAGCGATATTTAGACGCTCGACGCATACTCCTTAGACTGAAGCTCTCGACTCCTCCTTCTCAGGCGTTGAGC
Source organism: Dactylorhiza incarnata (assembly GCA_033032865.1). NCBI lineage: Eukaryota > Viridiplantae > Streptophyta > Magnoliopsida > Asparagales > Orchidaceae > Dactylorhiza > Dactylorhiza incarnata. Next base: position 2,253,440 of record JAWHQI010000266.1, on the reverse strand, counting down.
AATCATCACTTAGTCGACGTTTTTTATCTGAAGAAGTCGAGCAACGTACAGAGGCTCGACGCTTCTTAACTATGCCTTCATATCTCGACACTTCTGGGTGACGCTGAGCTGAGTGAAGTTAAGTCGACACTTCTCTTTCCAAGGCGTCGAGCGATATAACTTGGCTCGATGCTTCCAAACTCGATCTCAGAACTTCAGCGGCGACCTTGTCTATTTGAGTAGTAGACAAGAGTCAACACTTCTGGGTCACAGGCGTCGAGCGATGTATGATGTCTCGACGCTTGTGAGCTTGAATGAATTCCATGAACTTTTTGCCTGACCTGATCTCCTGCACATTGATTCTAGAGAGTATATCAAATACATTCTGAGATATATCTTTGACTTAGGGATGGACTTCTCCAAATCTAAGACATTGTGGGCAATGATCCCAACAGTTTTAATCAAGAATTGCAAATAGATTTTAAAATAACCTATTCACCCCCCCCCCCCCCCCCCCCCTCTAGGTGATTAGCTACCCTTAAATAATGTCTTTCAAGTGGTATCAGAGGTAGGTTGTTCAAGAAAAGGTTTAACAGCCTGAACAAGATCTCCTAAGGGTTGATTTGTTAAGTTGTGATGGCTAACAGTGAAGGAAACAAGGAATTCACATCAATGAAGTTACCAATCTGTAGAAAAGAAAACTTTGGGATTTGGAAGGAAAGGGTCAGATTATTCATGGAAGCCTCTGACCCTAGGATATACATCACTGTACTAGAAGGACCTTTTGTTCCAATGAAGGTCTCATCAAGACTCCCAAAACATACTCTGAGATGACTAAAGATGAAGTGATTCTGGCCTCCATGGATAAAAGAGCTCAGAATATCATTGTGAGTGCAATTGAGGATTCAACCTTCCAGAACTTAGTACACTGCAAAACTGCCAAAGAAATGTGGGAATATCTCATTGTCTATATGGAAGGGACTGAGGAAGTCAGAGATGACAGGAAGTCTCTTCTAAATCAGCAATATGAGGCTTTCAGACAAGACAAGAAAGATTCAATAGCAATCTGCTATGAGAAATTCTTCAAAATTATAAATGGTCTGAAAACCTATGGAAGAACTTTTATAGATTATGAGTTGAATGATAAATTCTTAAGATCCCTGAACAAAGAATGGGATATCAAGATCCGTGCTATCAGGGAAATGAGAAATCTGGGAAATATTCAGCCACAAAATCTATATGGGAAACTTTTGTCCCATGAACTTCACCTGAACACCAGAAAAGCTGAAGAAGGACACAGCAAGGAAAATCCTATTGCTCTCAAGGCAGAAAGTTCCAAGAGAAGCAAGGAAAGAATGTCATTATCCCCTAGGATACCATCTGAATCTAAAAAATCAGAGACCAGTAATTCTGATTCTGAAATATCAGATGGTGAACTAGCACTCTTCACCAAACAGCTGAAAAGGATGCTCAGAAGAAAACAACACTGGAAAACTAAACCCTCTCAGTCATCCAGATTTAAGAAGCACTCTAATTCTTCAGAAGGATTCAAACAAGATTCCAAGAAGGACAGGTATAACTCTAAACATAATAAATCTAATTCAGAAGAAATTGTGTGCTTTGGATGCAGGAAATCTGGACACATGATTGTTGATTGTCCTTCAAAAAGAAAGAACAACAAGAAGTATGATGAAAGGAGGCACAAATCTGACAAGAAACATGAGATGAGCCTAATAGCCAAGAAAGGCAAAGTCACTCTCAGTGACAGTGAATCTCAATCATCTGATTCAGATAGTGAAGAGGCACTCATAGCTCTGGTGGCTGTCAATGAAAGTGAAGACATTCTGAACCATAGACTTATGATAAGAGCCCCACTATCAAGGTCTGATAGTGAAGAGGATGAAGAAGAAAATACAGGACTCATGGCACTCAGTGATGAAGAGGATCAGGAGACAATCTCTAATGTGAAGGTACTTGATAAAACTCTTTTATCTGATTCTGAATCTGAACCTAAAATTATTTCTAAACCTGAGACAAATTCATTTTCTTCTGATGAGAATGACTCGGAATCTAACTTTCATGAAGATGAAATTATTGAGAAATATGAGTCACTTCTTAAAGCCCTTAAAAAGAGCAAAAGGCATAACAAAAAGCTACATAAAGAAATATCTAAATTAAAGCAAACTAACTCCCAATACTCTGAGGCAGCTGAGAGGCTGAATCAGGTAAGTAAGGAGCTTAGAAAATTAAAAGTCATGTCTATCATTCACATTCAAACTTTATGCACTAAGGAGAAATTAATAAAAGAACTTGAAGAAAAACTCCTAGCTGAAAGGAAGCTTGTGGAAAAGTTCTCAAAACCACAAACTATCCTTCCCATAATAGACACATTTTCTGCACAATACAGATCTGGCATAGGATACAATGGAAAGGCAGAAAATAAATCTAAAAATAATGACAAGGCACCTATGCAACCAATAAAATTCAACAAAGTTATGCCTATCACAAATGAGCATGATCTAAAAGTTGTGCATAAGTTTTGGAAAGGTGAGTGTTCAAATATTAAAGATGACTCAATTCAACCAAGTATCAATGATGCCAAATCTCTATACAAAGAAAAAGAATTAACTCATCATGACTCCTTTGTATTTAAAGCAAACACCAAACTCAAAGGAGAGGAACTAAGACCAGTAGTGAAAACCACTGCTGTCAAGGAAACTAAATCAGTAAATTTCATTAAAACTCTTTACAAAGCTCCATTGAATAAGGCAATTAAACAACATGTAAGTCAACCCAAAGAAGTGAGAAGACCTCAAAGGAGATATAACAGATATGAATGTTGGTGCTGTGGAAAGGTTGGCCATTTTGCCCTTGACTGCTGGTTCAATCCAACTGTTCCAAGATTTAATTCTAGGAAACCAGTACTCAGACCTGTGGCAACACACACAGCACAAAGATTCAAACAATAAGTAAAGACACCAGCTATTACTAACAAAGTTCTAGGACCCAACTCTGTGTGGGTTCCTAAGAAAAAGTAATTTTCTTATTGCAGGTTTGTCCAAAGACCAATCAAATTCCTATCTGGTATTTGGACAGTGGGTGTTCCATGCACATGACTGGAACAAGAAGTCTACTAAAAGACTATACCTCTGTGAAGAATGGACCAAATGTTGTATTTGGAGGATCTGACAGAGGTAAGACTAAAGGATAGGGCAAAATCACAAATGAAATTGTCACCATCACCAAAGTTGCTTATGTTGATGGATTGCAGCACAATCTCATCAGCATAAGTCAATTATGTGATCTTGGGTATGACATTTCATTTCACAAGGATGAGTGCATGATTAAGAAAGAGAATGATATAATTCTCTCAGGCACTAGGAGTGGCAACATTTACTGTTTAAATTTCATATATTCTGATCAAATAAATCTCATATGCTTAGTTGCTGAAAATAAATTCTCCAGTAGTGTACAGTGGCACAAAAGGTCAGCCCACATAAACTATAAGACTATAAATATGCTTATTTCAGGAGATCTAGTGAGAGCAGGGCCTAAGTGGAAGTGTGTTCAGGAGGGTCCCTGTCATGCTTGTCAAATGGGTAAGCAAACCAAGTCATCCTTCAAACCAATAGGTGAGAAGGATTCCATTAGATGTCTATATCTACTTCACATGGACCTATTTGGACCAATGCCAATTCATAGCCTAGGAGGAAAGATTTACACCTTTGTAATTGTTTATGACTATTCTAGATTCACATGGGTATTCTTCCTAAGACACAAGTCAGATACTCTAGAAGTATTCACTAGCTTTGTTAGGCAACTCAAAAATGAAATAGGAAATACAGTAGTCAAAATTAGAAGTGACCATGGGACTGAATTTCCGTTAGGAGCAATGACCAAATTCTGTGAAAATCTTGGCATCTCACATGAGTTCTCATCTCCTAGAACACCCCCAACAAAATGGGGTTGCTGAGAGAAGAAATAGAACTCTCATTGAAGCCAGTAGGAGCATGCTTAGTGACTCCTCTCTTCCTGAGTATTTCTGGGCTGAAGCTGTAAACACAGCATGCCATGTGCAAAATAGGGCACTTATCAACAAAAGACTGAATAAGACCCCTTATGAGTTGTTGAAAGGTAGAAAACCCACTTTAGCCTACTTCAAAATATTTGGAAGTAAATGCTTTGTATTAAATAATGGAAAGCACCATCTCACTAAGTTTGCTGAAAAATCCCATGAGGGAATCTTTGTTGGCTATAGCTCTCAAAGTAGAGCTTATACAATCTTCAACAAAAGCTTAAATAGGATAGAAGAATCTATAAATGTTGTATTTATGAAACCAGCCTTATTTATAAGGATCTGGGAAGTCTCTCTAGTAATGCAGGTTCTACACAGAAATTGAAGGAGATGAGTATCAATGAACAGCACATTGAAGACAATGAAGAAACTAATGGGATTGTGATTGTGAATAGAGAGGATGAGTCTCAAGAAGAAGACAATCATGAAGAACCAACTGATGTTGAAGAACCACATCATCCAGAACCTCTAGAACAGCCAACTCAAACAGATGCACCAGAATCACAAAGAGAGAATAAAAGGTGGAAGAATGCATCCAAACATCTGAAGGATCACCCAAAAGAACAGATTATAGGAAATCCAAATGAAGGTGTGCAAACCAGAAGAGGGAACTCAGTACATGAGGCATTGCATCACAACTTCCTATCCAAAATAGAGCCTAAGAAGTTTGATGAAGCCAATAAGGACCATTCATGGATATTGGCTATGCAAGAAGAGCTAAATCAATTTGAAAGATGCAAGGTCTGGATATTGGTTCCTAGACCAAAGAAACACAAAGTCATAGGGACCAAATGGGTATTTAGGAATAAGCTAGATGAAAATGGTGTGATTGTCAAAAACAAAGCAAGGTTGGTTGCCCAAGGATATAGACAGGAGGAAGGCATAGATTTTGATCAAGTGTTTGCTCCTGTGGCAAGATTGGAGGCAATCAGGCTATTCCTGGCATTTGCAGCACATATTGGATTCATAGTTTATCAAATGGATGTGAAGTCAGCATTCCTTAATGGAACAATACTGGAGGAAGTATATGTTGAACAACCCCCAGGTTTTATTGATTCTACTCATCCAAACCATGTCTATCTTTTATTAAAAGCTTTGTATGGTCTAAAACAGGCACCTAGGGCCTGGTATGAGACATTATCTAGATTTCTCATTGAGAATAAATTCTCAAGGGGAAAGATAGACAAGACATTGTTTCTTAGGGTAGTTAAAGGTCATATTATTCTAGTGCAAATATATGTAGATGACATAATTTTTGGCTCAACTGATAATAACCTTTGCAAAAGGTTTGCAAGCCTTATGCAAGGGAAATTTGAAATGAGTAGCATGGGTGAGCTCAAATACTTCTTGGGACTCCAAGTGAAATAGTCTGAGGAAGGAATCTTCATTTCTCAGACCAAGTACACCAAAGAGATCATCAAGAAGTTTGGAATGGAAAATTCCACTGTCATGAAAACTCCAATGGCAGCCAATATGTCACTGGACAAGGATGACAAAGCGAAACCTATTGATGAAACCTTGTACATAGGTATCATTGGGTCATTGCTTTACCTAACTGCTAGCAGGCCAGACATTATGTTCTCAACATGTGTGTGTGCTAGGTACCAAGTGAACCCTAAAGAATCTCACTACACTGTTGTCAAAAGAATCCTGAGATATCTGAAGGGTACTCTTAATCTTGTCCTTTGGTATCCTAGAAGCAATGACTTTGAACTGACTGGTTTTTCAGATGCTGATTTTGCAGGATGCAAGGAGGACAGAAAAAGCACATCAGGCACCTGTCAATTTCTTGGCAAAAGACTAATAATATCTTGGAGTAGCAGGAAGCAGACCAGTGTAGATATCTCTACAGCAGAATCTGAGTACATCTCAGCTGGAAACTGCTGTGCACAGCTACTTTGGATTCAACATCAACTCCAAGACTATAAAATCAAGCTAAGTAAATCTCCTTTATATTGTGATTCAACTAGTGCTATTGCTATAGCTAATAATCCTGTATCACATAGCAGAACAAAGCACATAGAAATTAGATATCACTTTATTAGAGAACATGTAGAAAATGGAGACATCATAATTGAATACATTCCTACAGACAAACAAGTAGCTTACATATTCACTAAACCCCTGGATGAAACAAAATTCAATAACTTCAAAATTGAATTAGGAATGCTAAAAATGGAATAAAATTAGAATAAATGATAATTCTCAAATAAGTACAGAAAATGAAATAAATAAATGAAAATATTAATTTAGTCCTAAAAGGTGAGTGGAGTTATATCTGGCGTAAAGCAAGGATACTTGGCGTCGAGAGAAGATTCCTGGCGTTGAGCGAAGATAAATGGCGTCGAGCAAGGCTGTCTCGACAGGGTAAATTTGAACCGTTTGATCAATCTTGTTAAATAAGTCCGGCGCGCGGCTATTCATCTTCTTGAACTAGAAAGTCTATAAATAGGGAAGACATTTCGTCAGTACATATGCCCTAGAATTCTCAATTCGAAATTATCTGCCCTAGAAAATCTTTCCATCAATACTCTCAATCTACAATCAACAACAACAATGCCTCCCAAGAGCAGTGATTACCTTTACGAAGGAGGCGAGCTCGTTCGCAATGGATTTCAAACAGCACCAGAGGAAATCACGTCAACCATCGAGCTAATCTACAAAGCAGGACTAGAATTCGTTGAATCTGAATTGACTCTAATTTGGAAATGAGAGGTATTATAACTTTTCTCTAATACAGTAATAGACACCGCCAATTCTAAGCTGAAAACTATTGTAAATGGTAAGAAGATTAAGATTTCTCCTTCAAGACTTGCAAAGGCACTAGAACTGCCAAGATTCAAAAGTAATGAAGAAGAGGAAGAAGTGAGTTCTGAGCAGATTAGATTAGCCCAAGTCTGGTGTGGGATAGAAACATCACATGAAATTTTTGGGAGTATACTAAGGAAAGGGATGAATTCAAGAGGAATACTGCTGACAAATGTGATTGGAAAGGGACTACTATGCAAGACAGGGTCCCATGATAAAATCTCCAGGAAAATATTTGTTCTTGTGACAAGGATTATTCATTCATTAAGAACTGATTGGGGAAAGGTGGTGTTTGACAGAGTGATTGAATGTATCCAGGCAACCAACTTGGGTAGGATATTGTCTCTATATTTAGTAAAAGTCATTCCAGATTCTTTAAATAACAAACTTGGATCCAAGATAAATCATATGAAGAAAATGGACATCAGAATGATAGAGAGATGTGAAAGAATTTTGTCAAATCATCCACCAACAAAATATTCTCCCAAGCAGAAGAAAGTTCAGAAGAAAAAGAAGAAGAAGGTCTCTTCTAGCTCATCAAGCTCGTCATCATCAAAAAGAAAATCAAGATCCTCTCCAATTCATGATCCTAATCTCACATCATCTGAAGAAGAAGAAGAAGGGAACAAATTCAGGGACAGTATTCCTGACACACCAATAGGTACTGATCCAATACTGGAAGGGATTGACAAGATCAATAAAGAAAAAGATGAGAATGAGGAAGAAGAGGAAGTGAGAGGAAGTCAACCAGGATCCCCTGCTAGAGATAAGGAGAAGTCTCAGATTGAGGGGGAGGCTCCAGATGAGATCCCTGCTCAGGATAATGCTGAATTTAACATGGCAGCAGTTGAGGGGGAGGATCAGGATGAGATCCCTGCTCCAGACATTTCTGATATTAACAATGCAGACATTGAGGGGGGGTCTCAGCATGAGATCCTTGCCCCTGAGAATTTTGATTCATCCAATGCACCATTTGAGGGGGAGTATCATCCTGAGGTCCCTGCTCAAGAAAATCATGTTGTTGATGCTATGGATTTGGAAGGAGAGCCTGAAGCCACAAGGAAAGAGGCTGAAAAGGTGATTAAGATAGAATCTTCTTGCTCACATATGAGCCAGAGAGATGACTCTTTCATCAGAGAGGAAAGTAGTAGAAGTGATGGAATGGAAAGAGAAATCAATGTGGATCTAAGTCCAATACTACCTCAGTTGGAGGTGTTGCTTAATAATCAAAGAAGATTATTGGAACAATATATTGAAGAAAATAATTCAAAAATGAAAAATGAAGTAGATTTTCAGATGAAATTGGTAAGATTTGAAGTCAATCATCAAATGAATGCACTGAGAAAGGAAATGATAAAAAATTTCAAAAGAGCTGGTGCTTCTGTGGACTATACAACTAAACAACTGGATGTAATCATGGAGACTTCAAAGGAAATCAAAGAAAAACAAGCAGGTATTGCAAAGACTACAGATGATGTACAAGTGAATCAGGGAATTCTAAGCAACAATATACAAGTGTTGTACAAAGAACATGTTGCACAGACTCTTACAGGTGCAGCTAAGATAGAAGCTAGGCTGCAACAGCATGATGCTGTTATACTAGCCAAGATTGATGAGAGCTCCTCAATTCTAAAAGATCAAGTAAAGTTAAAAAAGATACTATAGATGACCATCTTCTTAAGGTCAAGAAAACCTTTGAAAGTGGAATACATCATCTGGAGGGCCAAGTTAGATTTCAGAAGGATGTTCTAAGAGATCATATAGTTGAAGAAGTCCTAAAGGGGGAGAGCTCAATGATTCAAGCCAGCTCTGAGCATGCTGTGTGGACCTCTATTTCTATAAGAGAAACTTTTGGCTATCCTCCCATAGATTATAATAATGATCAAGTTTCTGAGACCAAGCCAGCATCTCTTACACATATCCAAAAGCAAATTGCCAAGATGTATAGTCCTGAGGATAAAACCAAGAGAAAGAACTTTACCAGTGAACAAGTAGAATCTAGCAAAAGGAAGTTCAGAGAAGAAGTTCAATCAAGGGTTGATTATGAACATGGTCTCCCTCTTCAAGAGAAATGATTCTGGCAGCATGGGAAGCTGTGAAAGGTAATCCAAAAGAAAGAGGGAAATGGTACTCTGAAGCTGAGTGGTTGAAGCACAGGGATCAGGAGGAGCTGAAGATAAAATTCAAAGCTGACAAATTGGCTGGGAAAGTTCAGGCAGGTGATAAGGAGCCAATCAGATATTTTCCAAAGCCGTTTGGCTATTTCAAGAGAAGAAAAGAGGTTGCTGAAGTCCTTTCCAAGAGAGTCAAAAGAGGAATAGAGATCAAGGAACCTGAACAGCATTAGGATTTTAATCTTTATTAAGAATTCTCAGAGAAATGTATAACTTTGAACAATCTTGATGTGCTCCCAGAGCAAACTATCTTTTATTATCATATATATATGCCTGTGATGTGATTCTTTCCTTATCTTGACATGATTTATTCTGAACTGCTTGTGATTTTGTGCTCATATGAGAAATCATGTCTGAGATAATTTCTTTTGTTAGAATGCTTTGGTAATCTGATTTCATAAGGTATTATACTCATTATATTTTGATTACCTGTATAGAAAACATTGATTATCTTTGTAAAGAGGGATATATCATTGACTGAGGTTATGACTTCTTCAAATAGGGGGAGATTGTTGGGACCATTGTCCACAATGTCTTATATTTGGAGAAGTCCATTCCTAAGTCAAAGATATACTTCAGAATGTATTTGATATACTTTCTAGAATCATTGTGCAGAAGATCAGGTCAAGCAAAGTGCTCAAGGAATTCATCTAAGTTCACAAGCGTCAAGACACTACATATCGCTCGACGCCTGTGACCCAGAAGCGTCGACCCATGTCTGCTGATCAAAAAGACTAGGTCGTCGCTGAAGATCTGAGACCAAGTTTACAAGCGTCGAGCCAAGGAATATCGCTCGACGCCGTGGAATAAGAAGTGTCGACTAAACTTCAGTTAGCTCAACGCCAGCAAAAAGAGTCGAGATATGAAGGCAAAGTTAAAAGCGTCGAGACACTACACATCGCTCGACACCTTATAGAAAAAGCGTCGACAGAGATACACAGTGCTCAATGCCTTTTTCTGAAAAGCTCTGAGCTGAGAAATGTATAACAGTTCATCTACAGCTAGCTGAGCCTTTGTCTGTTCTGAAGCAATTAAAGACCGTTGAAGACTTAATGTCATGCTGACGTGGAGGAGCGTGTCAGATGTCGCGGATGATGGGCTATAAATAGAAGGGATAACCTATGATTCAGAGTAGAGAACACTCCTATTAAAAGGCCATCATCTTCTCCGTCGTTCAAGAGAAAATTTGAGGAAGAATCTGAAGAAGCCATCTCCTCTTTCAGAATCGTACTACAAGAAATTCCTTAGCAATCTGGTGCTGAGACTATTTTCTGAAGAGAGAAGGTTAAGAAGGAAGAATCTGTCTTCCTAAAGAAGAACAATCATCCCAGTCAGTGCAAATCAAGAAGATCATTTTGCTGATGTTGTTCTGCTGAAGTTTTCTATCTGATCTTTCAGATAGATCAAGAAGACTCAATACATTGGTGAATCTGAGTCTAAGTATTGTTTCTACTTCTTTCCAATTCTGTAGGATCTGAGTTGTCAGATCTGAGTGTAGGATCTTTCAAGGATCAGAGGTGTAGGATCAGGAGTGATCTGAGTTGTAAGATTCATGGGTGAATCTGAGTGTAAGCCTATTGTTATAAAGGCTGAGGTAGGATCTGTTGAGATCTGAGTTTGTAAGATCTGTTGAGATCTGAGAGGGTAAGATCTGTTGAGATCTGAGACTGTAGGATCTATTGAGATCTGAGCTGTAAGACCTGTTTGGTGGTCTGAGATTTGGAGGAGATATAAACCCTATCTAGCACACTGTTAGAGGGGAGAAGGGGGAAAGTGGATTACCCAAGATAAGGGGAACCACTATAAAATTCTGTGTGTTTGTGTTTATTTTCTTGAAAGCTCTGATAATTCATTTAGGTTTTAATCAAGAATTGCAAATAGATTTTAAAATAACCTATTCACCCCCCCCCCTAGGTGATTAGCTACCCTTAAATAAAGTCTTTCATAATCTATCAGTAGAAACATTTGACATAATAAAAGAACTTACCATAAATGTAAAATAAAATATAAAGTACTTTATTCATCACATGAATAATCAACAACCGACAAATACAATCCACAAGAATCCCACTAGAGACGATCATTCAGGTATCTAATACCCATTGATCTAGCATGACCATCATGTTTTCTCTATGCAAGAGGCTTCGTCAGTGGATCTGCAATATTTTCTTCAGTCGGTACTCTGCATATGCTCACATCTCCTCGATCGACAATCTCTCGAATAAGATGGAACCGCCGAAGTATGTGCTTGGAGCGCTGATGAGATCTAGGTTCCTTAGCTTGTGCAATAGCACCGTTATTGTCACAGTAGAGAACTACGGGATCAACAATGCTAGGAACTACACCAAGCTCGCTGATGAATTTCCTAATCCACACAGACTCCTTCGTCGCATTTGCAGCAGTGATATACTCTGCCTCAGTCGTAGAATCGGCAACTGTCTTTTGCTTGGAACTCTTCCAACTTACAGCTCCTCCATTAAGGCAAAATACAAAACATGATTGGGACTTTGAATCATCCCTATCAGTTTGGAAGCTAGCATCCGTGTAACCATTTACACTGAGCTCTTCCTCTCCACCATACAGCAAAAATAAATCCTTAGTCCTTCTCAATTACTTCAGGATATTCTTGACGGCTATCCAGTGATCATCACCGGGATCAGACTGATACCTGCTCGTCATGCTCAAAGCATAAGAGACATCGGGTAAAGTACATAACATTGCGTACACAATTGATCTAATTGCTGAAACATATGGAATCAACTTCATGCGGTCCTTATCTTCCAAAGATTTTGGACACTGGTCCTTAGAGAGACTCACACCATGTGACATGGGTTAGAATCCTTTCTTGGACTCAAACTTGTTGAACCGTTTCAACACCTTCTCAATGAATGTACTCTGGGTCAAACCCAGTAACTTCTTCGATCTATCTCTATAGACCTTAATACCAAGTATATAAGTCGCTTCACCCAAGTCCTTCATAGAAAAGCAGTCCCCTAGCCTGTTCTTAGCAGCTTGCAGGGTCGGAATGTCATTTCTGATCAACAGTATGTCATCCACATACAACATCAGGAAAATGGCAATGCTCCCACTAATCCTCTTGTAAACACAAGGTTCATCCTCGTTCTTGATGAAACCAAACTCTTTGATTTTCTCATCAAAACGAAGATTCCAACTTCGAGAAGCTTGTTTAAATCCATAAATGGATCGATTCAACTTGCATATTTTAGTGGCTTCACTTGGAGATATAAAACCCTCGGGTTGTGTCATATACACTTCCTCAAGGAGGTTTCCATTAAGGAAAGCCGTTTTGACATCCATTTGCCAGATCTCGTAGTCATAATACGCAGTAATAGCAAGTAGAATTCTGATGGACTTGACCATGGCTATAGGGGAAAAGGTCTCATCATAGTCAACACCATGAATTTGCCTGAAACCTTTAGCCACCAGCCGGCCTTTGAATGTATGTACATTCCCATCCATGTCGGTCTTCTTCTTGAAGACCCACTTGCACCCTATGGGTCGTACCCCTTTAGGTGGTTCCACCAAGGTCCAAACTTGGTTTGCATACATGGAGTCCATTTCAGATTTCATGACCTCAAGCCACTTCTCGTAGTCAGGTCCACACATAGCCTCTTGATAGGTTGCATGCTCATCATCATGATCCATAAGCAACACATTACCTATTTGAGATGCGAGAAATCCATATCTCTCAGGCTCAAATCTTGGTCTATCAGATCTACGTAGGACTTGTGTTTCTTGAGCAGGCTCTCTAGCTACAACAACTTGTAGTCCTTGCTCAGGTTCTAAAATCGGTTCAACTATTGTTTGTGGTTCTTGAACTTCCTCAAGTTCCACCTTTGCAGTCTTTCTGGATAAGAACTCATTCTCCAAAAAGACGTCAGTCCTTGCTATAAACATTTTGCCCTCGGACGGCGGGTAGAGTAATACCCTTTGGTTTCCCTAGGATATCCCACATGATAACACTTATCCGACTGGGGTTCCAGCTTGTCAGGCATTTGACGTCGCATGTATGCCTCATAGCCCCAAATCTTAATAAAAGACATACTAGGACGCTTCCCAGTCCATATCTCATATGGTGTCTTTAGAATCATTTTCGTTGGAGCACGATTTAATGTGAAAGCATTAGTCTCTAAAGCAAATCCCCAAAAGGAAACGGGCAAATCTGCATGACTCATCATCCACCGTACCATGTCTAACAAAGTACGATTCCTCCTCTCAGACACACCATTATGTTATGGTGTTCCGGGCGGAGTGAGCTGTGATATAATACCACACTCTCTCAGATGATCACAAAACTCATGACTCAGATATTCGCCACCTCGATCAGATCGGAGTGCTTTTATCCTCTTTCCCAGTTAGTTCTCTACTTCATTTTTAAACTCTTTGAACTTTTCAAAGGTTTCGGAGTTGTTCTTCATAAGAAACACGTATCTGTATCTACTGAAATCATCAGTAAATATAACGAAGTAGTAGTACCCGCCTCTAGCCATAGAACTCATGAGTCCACATACATCACTATGTATTATGTCCAAGAGATCATGGGCCCTCTCACTACAACTAGTGAAAGGGGCTTTTGTCATCTTGCCTAATAAACATGATTCACATCTCTCAAATGATTCATAATCAAATGAGTCCAATAGTCCATCTTTATGGAGCTTGGATATGCGTTTCTCATTTATATGGCCTAAACGAAAATGCCAGAGATATGTAGGATTAGAGTCATTAGTTTTTAGTCGTTTGGTATTATCTATGTTATAGATCGGATGATTTATGTTCAAAATATATAAACCGTTAAACATTTGAGCAACGCCATAACAAACATCATTCTTATAAATAGAACAACAATTGTTCTTAATAATAAAAGTAAAACCAATCATGTCCAAACATGAAATAGAAATGATGCTTCTAGTTATAGCAGGAACAAAATAACAATTATCAAGTTCAATAATAAGCCCAGTGGGCAAGGAAAGACGGTACAATCCTACGGCAACGGCAGCAACTCTTGCTCCATTTCCAACGCACAGGTCCATCTCTCCTTTACCCATCAGTCTTTTGCTTGTTAGTTCCTGCACATTCATACAAATGTGAGAACCACATCGGTATCCAATACCCAAGATGAAGGAGCAGACCTGTTAATTTCAATAACATAAATACCTGAAGTGGAAGTCACACTTCCCTTCTTCTTCAGATCCTCGATGTAGAGGGGACGGTTCCTCCTCCAATGCCCTACCTTACCGCAGTGTTGGCAATTTCCTTCTTTAGGTAATCCCTTCTTTTACAGTGTAGAAGACTTGGGATCTAGGCAAGACTTAGATCCCACCTTAGACTTCTTGAATCCCTTGGCCTTGCCCTTGCCTTTATGCACCATCAATATGGGGCTAGCAGGCTTGGTCTTCTTCATGTTGTTCTAGGCAGTTCTTAACATGCCTAGGAGCTCGGGCAGTGTCTTATCTATCTCATTCATGTTATAGTTCAAAACAAACTGCTCGAAACTGTCCGGCAATGATTGCAGGATCAGATCAGTAGCCAACTCTTGGCTTAAAGGAAACCCCGGTCTCTGAAGGTTCTCAATGTACCCAATCATTTTGAGTACATGAGTTCCCACTGGGTCTCTTGCTCCTATTTTACACTGAAATAAAGCCTTAGTGATGTCGAACCTCTCTTGCCGAGCCTGCCCTTGAAACATTTTCTTCAGGTGCTCGATAATCTCAAAGCCACACATGGTCTCATGTTGCTTCTAAAGCTCAAAGGTCATGGTAGCGAGCATGAGGCATTCGACATCAGGGATTCATCTTGATACTTCTTATAAGCATCTTTATCGGCACGAGACGAGTTCCGGGTCGGCTCTGATGGGGGATCCTCTTCCAAGATATAGAGCTTATGCTCTTGCCTGAGAACAATTCTCAGGTTTCTATACCGGTCAAGAAAGTTAGTCCCATTGAGCTTGTCCTTCTCAAGGATAGCTCTCAGAGACAAGGTGGAGTGAGATCCACTTGCCATGGAAGTTCTACAAAATAATGCAAAATGTATTTTAGTACTATATTTCAAAATACAATTTTATTTAATAAGGTATTTTATTAAATACTCCCACTATTTTATTCAAATTGATAACCCTTAATATCAATTCGGAGAGTTTATGCGAGCTACTCTCTTAGTGGACAAGATCCGTATTTCACCAACACAATGAGTCCGCTTTGGCATTCCTCCCATAATGTGGTTATTTAGGGCAACACTTGCCAATTGTATCACTATGCAACTCTTGTATGGTTGGTGAATAACTCTTTATTCGCATCCATCATATGGTGCATGCCAACCCAATGCCTCTAGGCAACTTTTGAGGTCACCTAGTTAAGTTGGACCCGATGTCGACAGTGGGATATCATAATTATCCGCTCGCACCCTTACAAGATAGATTAATACACCTTGCTTTGGCAAGCCTACACTTCACCGATCGAGGCAGGAAGAGTGTCATCCATCGGAAGGCATCCGTATACTTAATATTGGATAAGGGATTTTAATAAAAATGATTAACAATTAATCAATGTGCACATTTACAAAATTACAACTTTCACAAACCAAATACATCCCAGATGTGCACAAAATAAAATTATCAACGCTTTGATAGAAAGGGCTAAATCTGAGCATTTAGAACACTTCTAAATCTCCAGATTTACATGGATTTGACACAGGCAAAAACAACTCCACTTATACAGTAGACAAGCTCGCCTCTCAATGTCAGATTCAAAATCTAAGACATTTGGTTTCACAAACCAATTAGAGGGACGGTTACTGCAAAGAAGAGACAATTTCTGAAACAGTGAAATCGCAACGCAATCACATGCGTTCCTCTGATACATCAAAATTGATGCTCCAGGAAGAAATATGGGCATTTAGAACACTTCTAAATTTCCTGATTTACGCGTACTGGATTGCAAACCTCCCTCTGATACCACTGTTGGGTTTTCTTCTTACCATTCAGAATGATAAATGCAAATCAAATATGCGCAGCGGAATAAAATAAAACAAGAACAACCCTAAACAGTTCAAGGATCTTGCGATTTCATGATTCAAGAAATCAATAAAGCAACACATTGAAATGTACCTGAAAAGGGATTGAGTCAATACTCAATCGAGATGCTCCAAGAAGAAATCCAGAGAACAATTGTTGAGTTCCAAATGTTGAAATGGATCGGCGCCTCTACGGAAGTCCACACGAGCGTTGAAGAAACCTAGCCTCTTGTCTCACAAGATCTAGGTCGGAGAGAAGAAAGCCCTCAGCGTCTTCCACGGACTGCTAGGTCCGACTGCAGGAAGAGGCGGCGGAGGCGGCGGTCGGACGGAACTCTTTCTTCAGAAGCTTTTGGCGGAACTCTTCCGTCGCTCTCAGATCGCTCTCAGTCTATCGCAAAATAGATCGCATACTTAGGTCAAAAGAATCGCATTGTTTTTATACCAGGTGAAAAAGAGAAGCTATCTGCACAGCCACGACATTAATTGAACGCGTTGGCCGTTCGTCAAACGCGTTGGCCGTTCGTCGAACGTGCTGGCCGTTCGTCGAACGCGCTAGCCGTTCGTCGAACGGGCTGGCCATTCGGCGAACGCGCTGACCATTCGTCGAATGGGCTGGCCGTTCGGCGAACGCATTATCTAGGTATAGATAATATATGTGTTCGTGTCGTGGAAGGTCAAACTCCACCACCTTAGCTACTCCAATAAGTGACCTTTCAATGCCTGGATAACTCTGGTATGACGAATGAGTGTAACCAGACGTACTTCTATGTGCTCTTGAACTTGAAGCCATATCTTTACTCGAACAACCATCACATTCAAAACCAAAAAAAAAAATATTTTCATCAACACTTAGCTCTAGTATTTTACACTTCAAAATTAGATCTAGAATTTCCTAAAAATCATAAAACCAAAAACAAAATGGAATCCTTAAATCTACACTTCAAAATTAGATCCAGCATTTTATTCCTTCTTAATTAGATCTAGGATTTTCTTAGATCTACACTTAGATGATCTAGGTTTTTCTTAGATCTACATTTAGATCTAGGATTTCATCTCAAAATTTCACAAAACAAAACAAATATCCTTAAATCAAGTTTTTATTTCAAAAATTATCACAAAAATTTAACAAAAACCCTTACATTACCTTAGATTTTGGATTTTCGCCGACTTCCGATGCTCCCTCTCGCGAAACCCTCCAGGAAATGCCTCCAGATCTGTTTTTCCTCAGATTCATAAGCTTTTATACTATTTTCGATATCGTCCACGACATCTTGATGTCGTCGACAATATCTCCCTACCGTATGATCTCATTTCTTACGTTTTTTGTTCAGTGCACTTTCGTTACATTACCTCATTCCATCAATTTTATCATAATTACAACGTTTCTTCATAAAATTTCGTACTCTCTAAGAGCCTTCTAACATTGTTATTGCTTAGTCATTCTCGCGATATCATCGATCCTATCAAATAGTACATGATAATTACTAAAAATTGTTATCGCATGCCTCTAAGTATGAGAAATCTTTTATGTATGATAATGAACAATCACATTCACTTACATTGATTTGCTACATGTGACATTCTACTTAATTCTTACATGAATCTTGATTGTTATCCAATAACATTCATAAATGACAGTCTTATACTTGAATTCATTAGCACAAATCAAATATGTTTATCATGTTTTTTTGTAATACAAGTGAATTCGGAGGTCCTTTGTCAAAATCACAAAGAAGCAAATAAGCACACAAAAAAACGTGCTATCAATGTTAACATCACTCAATCTGTGATAAAAAAAATAAATACTACTTTGATGAAATGACAAGGACAATCCACCAAGCACTACTTACCCTCCTGATAAGTCTTCATAAGCATTGTGAGGTTAAGCACCTTGGAAAGAATTGTAAAGTGTCTTGTACAACTACTACACGGTACTTCACGGAACTTTGTGTTATGACTTCTATTTCACATTTTGTCTTTTTATGATAGTTATGATACTCATATTCATGTGTGACTTAAAAGGACTCATATGTATTATCTCAACATCTCACTTGAACACTTCATTATTATATATAACTTTTCTTCTCATGAGAATTGGACCGAAATAATTTTAGCAATCCTTATACTATTGTATCTCTCTAATGATATTTTGTTTGACTACACATAATGGTGTTTAGGTTTCTTTATTTACACGTTATCATGACCTTTCCCTTATTGGTTGCTCACCACTATTCTTACTGTTTCTCTCCTAAATGACCCTTTCTAACCTCCTATTTCTTTTGATAATACCAAAAGGGGAAGAATTATTCTTTGTAAGACATCATTACTAAACTCACTATCATTACTAAACTCATTAATTGATTATCATATTTAGGGGGAGAATACATGTAGGGGGAGCTTCATCCAATTGACGTTACTGCACGCCCACTTATTTAGTCTTGCTTATCTTATATCACTTAATAGGATACTATGATTTCTTTCAAAGAGGATTTGTTATTATCAAAAGGGGGAGATTGTTGGAGCATGTGTTCCGACCTCCTGGGTTTCTAATAACAAATCCCCAGTGTATTTGATCTTATTTTATCTATGGTGTGCAAGTATAATAGGTATATGACTATGCTAATTTTAATTTGGAGCTCAGAAATTAAAGTCAGGAAAACATCAATGTCGTTTGCGATATCTTGATGTCGTCGACGATAGCTCAAGTGTTACCGCATGTTCTGCCGATTTCATCCACTGTCAGAATTTCGACATCGCTATCGGAATCCGACCGCCCACGTTTCAACTGCAACAGTCACGACGCGCAAAAACTTTGTTCACATGGGACACGTGGCAGCTGGAGGAGGTAACGTCGGCGGGCGACAGCTAGATGTAGTCGACGATATCGACAAATTATGGCTCTGTTTGGGACAGCTCTAGGGGATGGAAAAGATGCTGATCAAATAGAGCTTTTAGAATAGAGCTTTCAGAAAAACTCTCACGAGAGAGTTGCAGACTGTTTGGAGAGTCTGTGCATAAGTATTGATCGAATAGAGTTTTTTCATTTAAACTGTTCGCTAGAACAACTGTTTGAAAACTGTTTTTTTAAACAAAAATATTGAAATATAATGATTGTGAAAACTCGCGCCTAAGCAAACATGCGCGTCCGGGCAAAAAATAGTCGCTCAGGCGAAAAAACGGCCGTAAAGGCAAAAAATAGACTGTCGGGCGAAAAACGGCCGCTCGGGAGAAAAACGACCGCTCGGGCAAAAAACGGCCACATGGGTGAAAAACGCGCTTCCGAGCGAAAACGGCCGCCCGGGAGAAAAACGGTAGCCCGGGAGAAAAATAGTCGCCCGGGTGAAAAACCGTCGCACGGGCGAAAAATCGCCGCCCGGGCGAAAAACCGCCGAACGGGCGAAAACCGCCGCTCGAGCGAAAAACCGCCGCCTGTGAGAAAAACCGCCGCCCGGGCGAAAAATGCGCGCATGTGCGAAAAAACCGCCACCCTGGAGAAAAAACACCGCCCAGGCGAAAAACTGCCGCCCGAGCGAAATACATCCGCCCGTGCAAAAAACGCGCTCATGGGCGAAAAACACGCGGCTGGGTGAAAAACGCGCACCCGGTCAAAAAACATGCGCCCGGGCGAAAAACGTGCTCACGGGCAAAAATGGTCGCTCGGGCAAAAAACGCGCGCCCGAGCGGCCGCTCTGGCAGAAAACGCACGCCGTGGCAAAAAATGGCAGCCCGGGCGAAAAACTTCCGCCTGTCGAAAAACGGCAGGTCGGGCGAAAAACAGCCACCCCGACGAAATACACGCGCCCTGGCGAAAAATAACATTTCGGGCGAAAAATGCGCACATGGGCGAAATACGGCCGCCCGGGCGAAAAAAGCTCGCCCGGTCAAAAAAAACAGCCGCCGGGCGAAAAAAGCGCGTCCAGTAAAAAAAATGGCCGCCCGGGCGAAAAACGTGCGCTCGCGCGAAAAACAGACGCCCAGGCCCAAAACGCACGCTGGGCGGAAATGGCCGCCCGGGCGAAAAATGTCCGACTGGTTGAAAAATAGCCGACCGGGCGAAAACTGGCGTCCTGGCAAAAAATGCATGCCCGGGCAAAAAATGTGCGTTTGTGCGAAAAAAATGACCGCTCGGGCGAAAAATGAGTTCCCAGACGAAAATGAGTGTCCAGCCAAAAATGCGCGCTTGGATGAAAATGCTGGAGTGGTATGTAGCGAGATGGAATTAATAAAAGAGAAATAAGCTAAAAACAGAAAATACGATTTTTAAAAAGCTATGCTGGATTGGCTTCTCAAAGAGCATGTAAAACAACTTATTTGAAGAAGCTCTTTTCAAAAAGTTGTTCATTCAAACAACTAAAAAATAGCTTTTGTTGTTCAAATAGAACTCTTTGAATAGAAAAAGCTGCCCCAAATAGTGCCTATATATTGACTCATTTTTCGTGGAGGAGAAGTTACACACTATTCTGGAGTACCAATTTTCGAGTGCTTTTCATCCAGAGAGCTCAAGAAATTCGAGAACTCCCTTTTCGGCAAGAACATTCAAGATCGAAGGAGCGACGATTCATGCGTTGTATCGCAGGCAACCTTTGCAAGGATTCGACGTCATTTTCAGAGCTGTGGATCTAGGGAGTTCTCATATCTTAATCTCTATTTTGTAATTTATTTTATCATCTTGTAATCCGTAGAGGAAATCGTCGCCTTGTGCGTGGCATCTAAGTCCGTGTGTGGCTTAGGAGGACCGCCTTGCGCGTGGCGTCTAGGTCCTTGTGAGGCTTAGGAGTAAATCACCTCCTTGTGTGCAGCGTCTAGATCATGGAGAGATCTAGGGGAGGCTAGTAGTAAGATCTAGGAAGAGATACGTTATAGCCAGACGTTACTTGGTTGAAGGACCAGTAAATTTAAAAGAAGTTTATTTCCATCATAGTCGTGATCTTACGCTTTATTAAGATCAATTGTTCTTTGTATTCATCACTTGTAAAAATAAAATTTGATTTCCAATTTTCTCATGGTTTTCTAAGTGATTATTTTGGTTGTGCAAAAATCTACTTGTTTATTATTGCAATATTATCTTAATATTTTAGAAAATTTTCAAAGTAAATATTAGCCCGCATTCACCCCCCCCCCCCCCCCCCCCCCCCTCTAAGGGCGCCGCAAGATACAACAATGCCCAGAACCGCCACTTTGCAGTGACACCATCACTCTGGAAGGTCACCACTACAAAATACCGATTCTGCCGGCCATATCAATCACCACATAAGAAAAGTATATATTTGATTAACTAGAAATCAAGTCCACATCACATGAATATAATATCTCAGAATAAAAGAGGTCCACATATAGTAACTGAAGAGAAGATAGTAATAATAATCAGGACTCCTGCCCAATACATCAAATCCTCACTACAATGCCACTGGTGAAGCAAATCAACTAATAACACCCACGGATCCCGAGACTGGTGCTCCTATGCTAGACTTTCCCGCCTCCATCTGTACCGGCCTCTGGTGCTGCAGCGTCTCCTCGGTCCCCTAAAATGATAAGGTCCACCGACCGTTAGTCAAAAGACTAAGCCAATCCCCCACCCCTCCCCTGGTGACTCCTAGGCACCAAGCGGGAGGAATGAAGCGGAGGACAACAAGGAGTATAAACAATAGTAGGTGACGGTGAATCTAATCTACGGGAAATGTCTACCACTACGCAACAGATGGTACAGTAAGTAAAGCAGTAATAAGTAAAGCAATAATAAGTAAAACAATAATAAAGAAGAGTAACCTTGATTTATAGGAATGCCCATACAAACCTATAGACCAAGGGGTCGTTTAGCAGAGTCTATCATATAAAAAGTATCATAACCAATTGATACGATAGGGGTAGAGCTTGAAATGAAATGCTTATGCTATGACATGCAGAGTTATGTAGTTTATGCTATGAACATACAAGTGCAACGCACACACTTCGACTTTATGCGCACAGATCTTTAGTTCCCCCTTTTTGGAGCTAGCAAAACTCCCAAGATACTCCCATAGTGGCAAACAGAAGCGGTGGGTTGGGCCTCGCCCACCTCTAGGTTGGTATCTACACTACATAACCTAGACCTATCGTACGCCTCAACGCTAAGAACACAACAGCAGAGCTCCTGCGTACTCTTACTTGCTAGTCCACCAGACTTTTCTTTGGCAAAGTGTTAACCACACTTACCGAGCCACAGTATCGACGTCATTGCGACGACTGTCAATACTAATGACCCACCACCTTTATACACATACAATATGATTATAATCTATCTCCGAGCCATAAGCTCACCGGGCTAACCCGCATGTCACCATAACCTTCTGAGCCACTGGCTCGCCGGACCAACCCGTCCGTGCCAACAACAACTCCCGTGACCACGGAGTATGGGTGTGTGTATTGTTAAGTTAGTCTTGCATAATAGTTTATTCTTATGATTTACGGTTAATCTTGGACTTCCCGAGGTCTACCCTGTGAGGGGCTCGCAGTGGTACTAGGAGGTGCGATGGGATGATAGCCCAAATCGCCCTTTCCAAGACACTTAATAGCTAAAAACCAAAATTCATTATTTAAAATGGTTGAAACGTTTTTGTTCTATTTTGAAAACAAAACAAAGGTTTGAAAAAGACTCGTGTAAAGAAGAACGAGTAGTTACCCCTTTTGATGATTCTCCAATGACAAGTTCCCTTGGATGGGTCCTTTCAAAATCTCAGTTCACTTGGAGGTACATGTTCCAATTGTTCGCCCTCTTTCTCCTCTTTTCCTTCAAGTGATTCATCATCCTCATGCTCCAAAGGGGGAAGAGGTTCCTCTTCATTTCCTGCATGACTAGAATCTACACAAGGAACAATCTCATTAATTCTAACATGTATGAATTCTTCAACTATTTTTGTTCTTTTGTTATATACTCTATAAGCCCTACTAGTTGAAGAATAACCAAGAAATATTCCCTTATCACATTTTCATCAAATTTTTCTAAGGTATCTGTAGTGTTTAATAAAAACATTTACAACCAAAAACACGAAAATAAGATATGTTGGGTTTCTTTTGGAAATATAATTCATAAGGTGTTAATTTTAACAATGGGCGAAGCATGACTCGGTTAATTACATAACATGAAGTATTAATGGCTTCGACCCAAAAAGATCAGGGTAGCCCATATTCGGATAGCATAGTGGGTGCTAATTCATGAAGGGTTCTATTTTCCTCTCCACAACACCATTTTGTTTTGAGGTGCGTGAAGCAGAAAATTCATGTTTAATTCCTAGATCATTACAAAAAGTAGTAAATTTTTCATTTTCAAATTCTCCTCCATGATCCTAGCGTATGCATTTTATTTTTAAATCATGTTCGTTTTGTATACGAATGCATAATTTAGTAAATTCAAAAACGCATCGGATTTAGAAGTAAGAAAAATTGTCCAACAATATCTAGAAAAATCATCAATTAATAAAAAAAATGTATTTTCTACCACCTAGACTAGACGTGATAACCAGTCCAAAAAATTCATATGAATAAATTGAAGTCGTCTAGTAGTAGAAGTTACTTTTTTTGCTTTTAAATGAAGCTTTTGAAAATTTTCCTTTTTGGCATGGCGAGCAAAGTGAAGATAAATTTTCATTAAGTATTGGTAATCCTCTAATTAATTTATTTTTTGATAAATTTAAAATTAGCTTGGTGCTAGAGTGACCAAGACGCCTATGCCAAAGTTTCAATTCTTTATTTTTAGAAATTAAGCATTTTATAGATGAATATGAAGATCATTAAAGACAATCATATAAATATTATGCATTCTAGGTGTAGTAAGTACGACATCATTTGTTTTTGAATCTATAATTTTGCAAAGATTTGCAGATGATTCAAATTAGACATTTAAATCTTTATCATATAATTGACTAATTGAAATTAAATTGTATTTTAAACCTTGTACAAATAATACATTAGAAATTGAAAAGATTCATTACCCACTGTGACGATGCCCATGATCCTTCCTTTTCTGTTATCTCCAAATGTCATCATCTCTCATTTCTTCTTTATGAGGCTAAGGAACTTTGCTTGGTTGCCCGTGATGTGTTTGGAATATTTTGAGTCCAAAGACCACATGTCTTCCTTGTCCTTATCCTGCCAACATACCTAGAAAGAAGAGGAGAGTAAAGATCTGAAAACCTTAGGTACCGAGATTTGCTTTATATCACTTCGTCCTTTCTTCCTACAAGAGTTCGTGGTGTGTCCAAATATATAATATTTGGCACACGAAATAAAAAGGGTTGAGATCTTTTTTAGAGTTTTGTACGAACTCTTGAGGGAAGATTAGGACACAGCAGAATTTTGATTTAATATTTGATTATTATGTTTACTGGAATTTTTTCTAATGTCGGCGGTAAGTGCTACCGCCAGGCGATAACTTCTAGAAACATAACCAAGCCCATATTTTGCACTACCATGGCATTGACTGGCCAGAATCATGTCAAGGGTTTTTTGGCCAACTCCAATTTTTTTAATAGCGATGTTTAAATCATGAATTCGGGCTTTTAACGCGGTGTTTTCCGTTATTAACATAACACACTGATTTGCAAATGTTTTCTTTTCGGTTTCAATTTGAGAAAGAAAGGTTTTTCATTTTCTTTCTAAGTCCCCTTTTTTATTTGTAAGAGATTCAATATTGGAGTGAGCCTTAGAAAGAGCTTCTTTAAGTTCTTTTACCTTTGCCAAGGAGTGATCACACTCTTGACAATGAACCTTCTCTTTTCCTAGTGTTTTTAGACCCTTAAATAATTTCTTATTTTCTTTTAATAAAAGTTTATTTTCAGATTTTAAGATATCAAGATTTTTTAAACTTTTATTAAAATACTTGCACGTTTGTAAATATTTATTATGCAAATCATCATAAGTGGGAGGAGGTACCTCAGTGTCGATTTGGACACTGCATTTGTCATCTGAAGGCGTGCTGCTTTTTCCCATGGGGCACATGTTTGCCTCTTCATCATCGCATGAGGTAGAGCCACTTGAATCCTCGGATGAGGAGTCATCCCATGTAGTTGCCTTTATCACCTTCTTTTTCTCCTTCCCCTTGTGCCGCTTCTCTTTTTGCTCCTTCATGTATTTTGGGCACTGGCTCCGGATGTGTCCGGTCCTTCTGCAGTGATAGCACTTCGGTGGTGGCCGGTTTTTGTCTTCGTCGTCGCTAGCTTTTCATTTCTTTGATGACAAACCCTTCTTGATAAAATATTTCAGGAAGGTGTTTCTTCTTTCCTGATTCTTCATGAATCTTTTGAAATTTTTTACAAAGAGACTTTTCTCATCCTTTTCATCATCATCATCATCGGCCTCCTTCTTAGATTTTAGTGTCAAGGCCTTTTTCTTTGGTTCCTTGTTGTACTCCTCTTGTTGAATCTTTAGTTTTACCTCAAGAGTTTTGAGATTCCCTATGAGGCTGTCAATTTGTAGCTTCTTTAGATCATGTGACTCCAAGATGTCCGTCACTTTTGGGTTGAACTTTGGAGGAAGTGACCAAAGAATTTTCCTCAAGTCGCCGTTGGAGAACGACCTTCCAAGTACTTTAGATTTGTTGATAATCATGGTGAACCTTGAGTACATGGAATCTACGTCTTCATCGGCATCCATCTGGAATTTCTCGTATTCGGATTCCAATTGGAAAAGCTTCGAATCTTTGACCTACAAAGTACCTTCATGAGTTATTTCCAACAGATACCAAATATCAGAAGTAGTTTCGTAAGCACTCAGTTCTATCCAAGGAACAAAATAAAACATCCATGGCTTCAGCATTATTCTTACATCTAGTCTTATCACTGTTATCTCATTTATCTTTAGTTTTTTCAGTAGTCATATCTCCAACTACAATTGTAGGAGTGTAACGATGTTCAATCATAGCCCAGACTTCTATATCTAAAGTAATTAAGAAATATCGCATCCCAGTTCTCCAATAATTATAGTCTGATCTGGTAAATAAAGGAGGTTTACTAATCCCTTGCCCGTCATAAACGACGAGATCACGATGCGCCATTATTTCCGGTTGTGAAACCATTTTGGAATAACATTTATCTGATACCAAGTGTTGGATCGAAAAGCGCCCTTAGATGTGGGGGGGGTGAATAAGGGTTTTATGAATTTTAGCTTAAATATAAAATATTGTTGTCAATAAAAAAATTCAGAATAATTTATAGAAAATCTTTAATTTAATAATTCTGAAAAGATTATATTGAAGATTTCTTTTAAAGAAAAATTGCGGAGTTTAATTTACATTTACTACCGTCGGTGATAGGAGCCACTGCCCGACGTTAGCTCACAGAAAAAAAATCTTCTCGAAAATTATGCTAAATTTTTTTTTCTTTGATTCAATTGCAATTAATAAAATCTTAATAGTAAGGCAAGACGAAATGAAGATTTTATATCAAAAAGATAATTACAAAATTTTGATTCTAATGACGCTTGAAATCTAGGCTTAAAGAAAAATCATTTTGGTTTCTGTACCGATTCTTCTCCTAAGGATCGGTTGACTATAACCTATTTTTCCCCAGATAAGGCCTCTAGCCTCCCCCTAGATCTAGTCGCCAACACCCACGGAAAATTCCCCCTAAGACTCGCAAGGCCTATTCGCCAACAACCGCGACGAATTTCCTACATATACAAATGGATAATAGGGAAATACAATAATAATTCAAAAAAAAACTCCCAATAATGAAGAACTCTAAAGGAAATGATGAAGAACCGCCAAAGAAATCGTTGAAGTTGATGCGTCCGTTCTTCACGTAGAATGACCGCTTGGAATTCTCTTTCAAGCTCTTGATCTTCAAAGATGGAGTTGGACGTGCTCTGGAACTCAAAGATGGAGGCTCTCACGAAATGTTGAAGTTTTTTAGCAAAAAAATGAGAGACTCCTTTTCTTTAAATAGAAAATGGGAGCTACCGCCGGTGGTAATATCTACCGCCCGCAATATCAGATCGTGGAGAAACGTGGTCGAATTTGCGCAACCGTGGTAGTCGTGGCAGAATGTGGCCCTGCCGCGTCACGGTAATTATTAACGCGTCGCGTTAGTTCGATGTGCGCATGACATCTCGCCGACATTACCTTCTCGTCGACATTTCCTTCTCGTCAACAAGCTACCACTCATGGTAACGTTACCATCTGGTGTTAGCTCTCATTTCATAGCATCATCTTCATTCTTCATTATATACATAAGGGTATTGTTCCAGTAGTTCCTGCACACTATAAACACACGACAAGCATGATCAAATACACAATGAAATTTATTATTCTCAAACCAAGAGATGCAGAACGCATGTTCCAATAGTGGGCCCTTTGTTATTCCTAGCAACAGGGCTGCAACCCGCACATAATAAATTAATACATCAGAAGTTGATGTTGATACTAATATGTTTGAAGATATTTGTGTTGATGAGATGTCTATGGTACGAGATAGTTTTACTGAGAAATTATACAACGCTCGCAGGTACTATTTTAAGCTTACTATTAACATAATTGTACAACCCGTATTCTTCGAGGGTAGGACCCGATTCAAGCCACGTAGGTAGAAGTCAAAGTCAAAGGTCAAAGCAGAAGCCAGGAGTCAAAGATCACTCAGCCAGCAGGAACAGTAGAAGGCTTAGGCGAGTATAAGCGAGCATGTGCAAGCAACCCCTCATACTCGCTAGGTGGGCGACCATAGGTGATGCTCGCCGAAGCCAGGCGAGATCCCCTCAATGTCGTATAGTCGCCTTGTTGGTCTGGGCTATAAATAAGACCCCCTCCTCTTTGGTTTTCCTATAAATAAGATCCCATGGGTACCAGAACTACACCTTTGGCTAAGCTTTCAAAACCCCATTTTCGAAGACTTGGACCCATCATGTTTGGTCGTCACTCTTGATACTCGCCAAGTTGGTGCCTTACTCGTACCCTGCTCGCCAATCTTTAGTTGTGGAGGGGAAGTCTCTTCTGAGCTTCTGGGTACGTGGTGGGACCTCCTTGTCGTAGCACCTGGGGTCCTATTGTTGCTCTTTTAGCCTCTTCATTGTTGCCCATCAAGCCATCGATTCAGATCGCTGGACAAGTAACCTTCAGCTGCTTTGATCCGAATACTTGGAGTAGGAATTTTCTTGGCTTTAACACTTTGGTGCTGTGAGCGTGGATCGTAGTCAGAGGAGGAAAGCCTAGCAATAAAGCGAGATGGTGGAAGTTGGAAATCATGAAGGTGCTGCCGGTAACTCGGCAGAAGGAGGCGAGTATGTGATGAAGGCAGATCTTGAGGAATTCGCGCGGCGAATGGAGGGAACGTTGCGAGCAATGTTACTTCCTCGCACGGAGTGTACAACGACCTCGCCTCATCGCATGACTCTGTCAGAAGATGGTGGTCCCTCTCGATGAGCAGGGAAGGAGCATGTGGAGGAAGAGCCAGAGCGACTAAGGAGGTCGCAGTTCTACCCGCAGAGCTCGTAAGGAATCCAATTCCGCGATGCAGAGAATTCGACGAGATTCCATGATCCTAGCCCATACGATGAGTATGGTGGGGTTTCTCGCCAGGCCAAGGATCATCGCTAGCAAGGTTGGAGGAGCCCATTCTGTGAGGAGATCCTCTCTGCCCCATTCCAGAGGGGTTCAGGGAGCCAGTTATGAGTTACTACTCTGGGAGGGATGATCCTGTCTGCCATCTCCAGTGGTTTGAAGATGTTGTCTCTATCTGAACCATGTCGAATGCCTTCAAATGCAGGTTCTTCGCCATCACCTTTCGGGGAAAGGCCAGAGATTGGTTCCACCAACTGGCAGGAGATTCTATCTACTGCTTCGAGGACTTACGTCGGAGAGTGACAATGCGATTCGCCGTGGCAAAGAAAAGGAAGGAGGCGACAACACTCTTCTATCTAGTGCAAGGGGTGCGGGATACGCTGGGAAACTACATTGACCTCTTCCAGGAAGAAGTTTTGGACATCCAGGAGGTGGATGGCTTCACCTTGCAGCTAGCCCTGACGTTTGGCCTACGGTAGGGCCTCTTCAAGCTGGAGATCAGCAGAGATTCCCCTCATATCCTATGAAGAACTTATTGAGAGGGCCAATAAGTTTGTTCAGGGGTAGGCCTTGAATTGCGGCTTCCTGGCTAAGCTCACCAAGCTGACCACGGAGGAGGAAGAGTAAGAGGAAGATGAGAAGATCCTCGTTCGTAGGAATAATGAGGAGCCCTGAAGGCAGGATGGAAAGAAGCAAGAAGAGCGAACGAGGGAGGAGCCCAAGAGGAAGGAGCCGAGGAGGCATGAAGTGAGGAGGCCTTTGGTGGCTCTGGAGCATCGGGAAGAGGAAAGGAGGTACCAGGTCCCTGTCAATAGGCCACCGTGGAGGCCGGTAGGCAGGCCCCAACGTCAAGGTCCAGGAAGAAGATTCTCTCCGAAAAGAGGAAACTTCAACCAGCCAGAGCGGCGTCGGGAAAGAGGACGCGAAGAAGCGATGGTCGTTGCCCTACAAGTTAACAGGCAAGTCCGAAGGAACCAGCGAAGGCCACAGGCGGAGGAGATTCCCCTCTACTGCGATCTACATCAAGTAGAGGGGCATGGGATGATGACTTGCCCCGACTTCTGGGAAGCTAGGAGGAGGCTAGCTGCCGAAGAAGGAGGAGGGGATCAGCTAAGGCAGAAAGTCCATGTTGAGCCAATGACAGTACAAGTCGTCGCTTGAAGGAGGAATGGAGATCAAACCGACCAGGGAGGTCGAGGAGAAGTCGTCGCTTGATCTGTGCGCTGCTCTTACTTAATTTAGCTACCGCTCGACATTATCACGGGCTGGAAAATAGCTTTTCCGCCTGAGCTCTCCCAAAGAGGGGAAATTTTTCGGTCCGTGATTCAGACGGAGAATATCGTCCGGGAATAAATAGCACTGGGCCACACTTTGTTTTTTCATTTTGATTTTCCTCTCCCTCCATTTCTTCTTCGTTCTCCCTCGTTCTCACTCAAGTTGCTTCACCAAGGTTTTACATGGTGCCTAATATGTACATCATTGTCGATCACCGAGCGGTTTTTCTCGAAGTCGACCTCCTCGCAGCCCGACCTCCTCGAAGCCGTCCTACTCAAAGCGTAGATCTCCTCGAAGCCGCACTCCTCGAATCCCGACCTCCTCGAATCCAGACCAGGTACAAATCTGTAGATTCTTCCGACGACACTCTAACTATAAGGAAACTTTCCCTTTTTGTGTCTCAATGTTGTTTTCAATTGTTTGTTTATGCTAAAATGAAGCACCTTTCGCCTAATTTGTGAAATTTCTGGAGCACTTTCACATGAGTTATGTTATACAGTGAAATTTCTTGAGCACATATCAAAACTTTTGTGCTTTAAGATTAGCTCTTCTTTGAATTACCTATGGAATTTTTTTGTTCAACTAAAATACGACCGTATGTTGTATAGTATTTAGAACAACATGGTTATTCTACGGTCGGATGTTTGCCAAATAGTATCCAAAACAGAAGGATGTTTACCTATTACTAATCACATAATATAATTATCCACAGGCTAGTAATGTTGTTGTATTTCCTACTGTGCACTCAGATGAGGAAGCATATTAGTATGCACACAAACTCGGATTCAATGTGCGCAAAGAACATATCCTATATTGGACACATACTCGGATTGTCAAGGCGAGATAGTTTTCATGTGCAAAAGCTGGGTTCAAGCGATCAAATCCAGTGAAAGATGCGGAGATGAAATTCCGCAAACTTGATACTCGTACTGACTTCTTAGCTTGCCTGCATTTTAGGGCTGATAAAGATGGAAAAATTTGGGAGATGATAAGGTTCGTGGAGGAACACAATCATTCGCTTGCTCCAGAGAATGAGAGTCATTTTTTGAGATCTCATCGTAACATATCTGACGTTCAAGGTAGTCTATTGAGGAATATGGCTGGTGCTGGGATGAGAATAGTTGACGCATATAAGTTTATAGCTGATGAAGTTGGCGGATTTGAAAATGTTGGGTTTTGTAAAATAGATGCTTCTAATTATGTTCAATGTGAACGAAGAGCATTGATAGAAAGCGGTGACGCCACGAGTTTGTTGAAAAAATTTCAGGAAAGGCAAATGGAAGAAAGCATGTTCTTGTACGATGTCCAGACAGATGATTTTGGCCACCTTAAAAGTTTTTGTTTGATGGACGGACATAGTAGGATTGACTACGATTCATTTAACGAAGTTATTATATTTGATACCACGTACCGGATGAACAAATATAACTTGGCTTGTGCTCCATTCATATCCATAAACCATCATTGGCAAAATGTATTTGTAGGCGGATCCTTCGTTGCATAAGAGACCATCGAATCCTTTTGTTGGGTGTTTGAAATTTTTTTGAGATTTACTGGTGGAAAACAGTCAAGCGCTATGTTTACAGATTAATATAATGCAATGGTCATTGCGATTGTGAGAGTTTTCACCAGTACTCGGCACCGCCTATGTCAGTAGCACATTTCCAATAAAGCACTTTCAAAGGTGTCAAACATCAACAACGACAAAATATTAGAGCTTTATTCTATTAATGCATGAGCAAATGCTAACAATGAGGCTGAGTTTGATTTAAATTGGAGTGCAATGATTATAAGAGGTAAGTTGGAGGACAATAGATAGTTGTCTGATCTATACACAAAGTTAGAAATAAATGGTTCACAACATTTAATAAGGACATTCTGAATTTAGGCATCCTATCTACTCAAAGAAGTGAATCAGCTAACAATGTGTTATATGGTTGTACAAAACCTACAAGTTCTCTTGTTGAGTGTTTTAGTGGGATGGAGAAGATGATTTCATCTTGGAGGAGATCTGAACATGACGAGAATTTCAAGTGTAAGCAAAGTTCTATCACTTTAAAATTTCAAAATTGTCTCTTTTTAAAACAAGCGTCGAAGGTTTACACAAGAAAAATATTTTCCGTTTTCGAACATTTTTTTATGGATGGGGCAGTTAGTGTGAGCAAATACGATGATCATATGTTATACATCACAAGATATTGTGATGCATTCGTGGACGAAGACAAACAATGGTTAGTTAAAGTTGATTGTAACACAAACGATGTGATGTGCTCTTGCAAGGGTTTTGAAACAAAAGGATTTTTGTGTAAACACATATTACGAGTATACATTTCCAAGAATCTAAGACAAATTAATTTTAAATACCTTCTAAAGAGATTTGCACTAGCTGCCAAGAAAGATTTATACCTCTCAAGGACTACATGCACGAAGGAGAACCAATCTATCCTGGTGTTTAGAAACCATCTTATGAGGTTCACGTACAAGTTAGCTCAGTTAGTAGATAATTGCCAACCAGCCCAGCAACATGTGCTTACCGCCATGAATGAATTGAGGAGAAATGTGGAAGAAATAGTAGACTATGAAGAGGGCTTGAAGAAACGAACTGCAGAAGCAAATTTTCAAGGTACAGACTTGTTAAGGGATCCAAGGGCAGGACGTCGTAAAGGTTTGTCAAAAGTCTGGTTGAAGAGTTTTTTTTTTTTGAAAAGCCATCAAAGAAACAAAGTAAGCTTACTCTGCATTATTAGATAAAATCATTTTCTTTGCAGATTTCTTATTCAAATAATTTTTTATTAATTCTGTGTGCATATCATACAGAGAGGAAACAGGACCCTAAGGCAAGACGGATCGAGCGTTTGAAAAACCTAAGGAGTTCAACTTTATGGGAAGTGACAACTTTGAAACAGAGTCTTCTACATTGCCCGGGTATATATTCAGTGAATTAAAAGATGAAGTTTCTTCGTCCGTTCCGTTTAATTGTTGTAGTGTCCCTGATGTGCTTAATTGGTGATCAATTTTGCTAATAATTTTTGTAGTGTCCCGGCTATAATTTTACATTTGGGTTTGATATGCATTAGTAGTTACTAATATATCAGAATAACAAAATAAATTTTGTATTACTGCTGTCAGATTACGGTCGGATTAACAGATCTGATCAAACAAATAAGGTCAGATTACGGTCGGATTCACATGCCAGATAAAAAAGCTTATAGTTGTTTGCACTTCATACAGGCTTATAAAAAAATTTGTAGTACATGCTTATAGCTAATGGCACTTCATATTAGATTAAACAATTATGAAGGACAGCATTATAAAGGTTTACACTGCAAGTCTGGTGTCCAGTCACTTGAATGTGTAGCTACATTCAACCAACCAAAATTTACAGTCAGCTAACTCAATATAGAACATCCAACCAACAAAAATTAATTAACAAAAAACGTAAGAACAAACACCCTAAGGTGTTGGATCAGTTGGGTAATCATTTACCCACAAAAAAATATCGTTTGTGGTACACAATACCCAACAAAAACTTGAAAATGTCACCAGAATGTTAATTAAGGTTACAATAGAAACATTGAATCATTTCAAACTCAATCTCGGGTCTAAATTTGGGCATATCTTTTTTCCACCCTTTGCAATATGACCAAGGGATGATCTTCTTGTTAGTCTCCACCTTCATGTGTTGGAACATTGTCTCCCGCATCTTCTAGGTTTGAGAATAACAAATCCTATGTGTATTTGATCTTGTGTGTTTAAGTGTGCAAGAAACAAAGTCCATATGACTCAAGGATGACATAAGAAGGTTGCCCTCAAAATTGGGCCAATAATTCCAAAATGCCCACTAGCACCGGTGGTAGCACCAAGCGCTCGGCGCTAGCATTGATTAGCACAATTCTGGAGCACATATAGAAGGAGCTAGCGCCCGGCGGTAGCAGATAGCGCAGGCGGTAGCGCGGAGCACAGAAGGCAAGAGAGAAATGTTTCCTCGGATAAAGATTCCCCCACGCAGAATATGTCCTAATCCGGGATAGCGTCGGTGGTAGCGCTCGCGTAGGCGCTAGCGCTGAGGCTATAAATAGGACCCCTCTTCTCTCATTTTCGACAAACATTAGAGAGAGAGGTTGAGTGCTAGATTCCAGAGCCTGATTTGGCTGAAAGTTGATCTCCCACCAAATCTCTGCGAATTTCTGAAGGAGGACCTCTTCACACCGAATCCAAACGACGTCCGCATCAACAACGCTCATCCTACAGCGGATCATCGTCTCCGACTTCAGAAGTTCTTCAAGAGGGAGTTTTTATTATTATTATTTCATTTTCTTTGTAAACCGTTAAAGAATTCGCCTCGTGTTGGCGACTAGGTCTGGGCAGGACTCAGGGCTGAAATTTGCCTCGTGTTGGCGACTAGATCTAGGTTAGGTATAGGGGGTGCTCAAGGCCATATCCGGGGTTGAATTGGCTAGAGCGGCTTGAGGCCGAATCCGGGGAAGGATAGGCTAGGGCCACCGGTTTGTGGGGATGCGAGTCGGGATATAAAACAAAAAAGAGTTTATTATTATTCGCCACCGATTTCTAGCGTTATATAAATCAATTTTTGTAAAACTATATTTCATATTAATAAAGCATGTCTCTATTTGATTTTACTTAGTGTGCCCTTTATTTTCTCATCATCCTAATCGCTTATTATTTCAAGTTAATCAAAATATAACATAAGTTTTAAAAACCCTTATTCACCCCCCCCCCCCTCTAAGGGCGCCTACCGATCCAACAAGTGGTATCAGAGTGGTTTTATTCCAATCGGATTAACAACCAGGAATAATGGCGTCTCATGATCTCGCTTATACTAGTGGGGTAAATTTTTATGAAGAAGAAAAATCTCTTAAACCACCTTTATTCGTAGGAAATTTTTAATGGAAAAAGTTTATTACAAATTTAGATATCAATGCATGGGATATAGCAATAGTTAGACCAACGAATGAATCAAATAAACAGGAACGTCATCTAAATGCAAAAGCTTTAAATAGTATTTTTTGTGCTTTATCTCAAGAAAATTTTAAATTGATATATTGTTTTTCTAGTGCATACAAAGTATGGAAATTTCTTGAGGAAATGTATGATTCTCCATCTACAGGAATAGAACAAACACAAGAGGTGGAGAACATACAAGATTGCACAAATGGTCAAGAAAGCTCCTCTCATGATGGAACAATGGAGAGCACATCAAGTGGAAAAGAAGAAATCCTAACCTCGGAAGAGGAGTGCCAAAAAGATGTTAAAGAAACTATATGTTCAAATCTAGCCTCTTCCGATAGCAATGTAAGGAAATCAAATTCCATCTTTTGTACTTCGATTTCTACATTACAATTACTACAAACTACTAAACGTAAGATTAAGAAATTAGAAAGGGCTAATGCAAAACTACGTTTAGAAAATAAAACTTTGAAAGCAAATGTGAATATAGAATCCAAAAATGATGTGTTTGAATCTCCATCTTGCTCTTCATTTGAAAACTCTATATCTTGTTTTGATTGTAATGATATTAAAGAAAAGGTTAAGAAACATTGAAAAAGAACTTATTTTTGTAAAAGAACATAATGAAAAATTATCTTTAGAAAATTCATCTTTGAAAAGTGATTGTGCTATGTGCCAAAATTATAAAATTGAAATCAACGAGATGGACGAAACATTTGATGAATTTAGAAATAATTATCAAAATCATATTGACTCTATTGTTTCCACTCTTAAAAATAGCACAATAGCTTATAATAAAGCTAGAGATAATCTAAAGATCAAGAATGATGAATTAAAATAAAAAATCAACATGCTTATGAAAATTATAAATAAAAATTCACAATATCAAGAAATATCTAAAAACATGTTGAATATGAATATGAACATGAATATTTTAACTAAACCAAATAATGGAAATAAGAAACACAGCGTATTTGTAAATCAAAGGCTAAAGCACCAATATTTACAAAAGCATATTTCTCCAAACTTAAAAGTAACATTACACAAATTTCCTATAAACAATACCTTCAATAATCATTACAATCATAATCTTCAATATAAAGATTATCAAAATGGAAATTTGATGTATAAGAAACCAAGATTTGAATGGAGGCCCAAAATTAAAACCGAAACATTAACTTCACATGAAAGGACCCATTCATCAATATCTACCCACAAACCTACACGTTATATTTGGGTACCCAAAGGAACCACCACACTTGGTCCCCTTTGGATACCTAAATCTCTTATTCATTAGGTATCACCAAATGCATGAAGTAGAATATCTTCAAAAATGAAATATACAAATTTTCTACTTCATGATATGCTTTATTGTCTTTTTATTTTTGTTTTCTTATCTCTTTTTGCTATCATGGTATGGTCATCATATAGACACAAGACGTTATCACTTAAAAATTTATAAATCAAATTATCAAATTGTAAAGTCATGCCCTTTATTTCTAAAGACCAATCTATTCTTCCTAAACTCATTATATATCTATATATCATATATCACCAACATAAATTGAATTCAAAATTTTTCTATGTGATATGATTTCAAACTTATACTACTTCATAGGATCTTAAAATTGCTTAAACATCTCCACTTCATATGACCTCAAATTTATAAATAAAATGTAAAACAAAACCTTCAAAAACTACCAAAGAAGGACCAGATAAAAACAGTCAAACATCCAAAAACAACAAATTAAACATTGCAGATAGCGCTAGCGCTAGCTGGTAGTGTCGGCGCTAGCTGACAGTAACCAAGAACATAGGTTCAAATTCCTGTATTAGTACAAAACTGAAAATTTAGTTATCCTTGGGTCTTTCCTATTCCACTACTCTTCCTCATCTACCTCTTCCACACTTGGACTTGGTGACCGTCGTCTGCGAGTTCTTCGAATAAAATGTCTAGGCGGATCCTTTGTAGGGCTATCCCATTCTCTTCTTTCCGATGATGACGGCTTCAGCTTTAAGGCCTTGATCATAAATTTCAACATCTTTTTCATACCGGACACATCCTTCTTTACCTCCAATATATCCTCCTCCACTCGCGTCATCTTCTCCCATATCATCTCGAAATCGATCAAATGAACCATCTCGTGTCTCTCGTGCTGACGCACCTCGCCGGAGTGGTGGTCGAGTAGATGTTGATGGAACATCTGGGAGGGATGTAGCTCGTAAGTGTGAGGTACTGTAGATAGGAGGATAGCAATTCATAAGATAAAAACCAATCTCAACAGAAGGGTACTTCATTTGAATGACCCTTTGTATGATGCCACCAAGGGGCAAGTTGTTATATCTCTGGCGGGAAGGTTGCTGCAACTTGTATGAGTAATGGATCAAGGAGAGTAACAAGTCAGCCACGTCAAATTTTTCCTCCTCCAAAATGAAATAGGATACATAGCTGAGTTGTGTTGTGACCTTCGCCGTATCACCTAACTTCAGCATAATTGTGTGGCGTAATACATCCTGAACTGCTAGGGCGTCTACTGTAAGGGTCGACAGCTACTACTGCAGCCTCCACGGCCAGCTCTGCACTTTTCTTTCCTTTTGATCCAGGAGCCATCCGCCACATCAGAAGAGAAATTAAAATTAAGCAAAATTCACTAGCGCCAGTGCAAAGCACTAGCGCCTGGCTCTAGCAATAGCGCCTGCAGTAGCGCCGACGCTAGTTCTCTGATCTGAAATGTTAAGATCTCTCTAAAATAAAAGATTTCCAAATCCTAAATTGCTAGATCCAAGAAACCCACATAATCTAAGCTAAAATCAAAACTAAAAATCCTCATAAAAATTCAAAATGAAAAACAAAAATCTTGAAGATTCTTTTTTTAGATCTATAATCAAAATCAAAAGTTTTTCTTAAAAGAGGTCATAAATCTTCATCAAAATCAACTATTTAGAACAAGAATCATAAAAATAAGGAAGATTTGTTCTAGTTCCTCTCTTCAAAAATAAAAGAATCAAACATTGTAGATCTAGTTTCTAAAACCACTTAATAACTTCAAATATCTTCATCTCTAACATCAAAATCAAAGTTTAAAACAAAAATCATAAGAAAATATGAAGTTTTACCTTAGATCTATGCGTGGGTTGGGTTATCTTCTAGGGTTTTTCGGGAGAGCTTGAGAGGCAATGGCCGAAATGACAAAGAGAAAAGGGAATTAAATAAAGCAGCGCTATCGTTAGCGCGAGCGGTATCGCTTGGTTCTGCTTTTTTGTATTTTTTTAAATTTTATAAAATACCTATATTTATGCTCTATTATATGTACTACTTAGTTTTATTGTTCTGACTTTATTTCATTTTGAAAAATCCAAATACAAAATTATTAAAGCCAAATTACCAAAAAAAATTGTTCATTTTTTTAAATTCTATTTCTAAATGCAAAAATCAAATACAAAAATATAAAACACAGAAATAACAAAAAAACTGTATAGACTTTATTGTGAAAATCAAGCATGTTTAAAACTATCTTTAAAACTTCTACAATGTTCCAATTTATCTTTTCAAACTACTTTAACATTGTTCTTATCATGCTTTGATATATCTATCAATATGTGCATCAATTATATTGTAAAGTAGTGTAGAACCTAGCTAAGCATGTCTCTAAGTATGAGTAAATGTCTTATGGTTGATAATGATATTTCTTCACTCACTTTTTGGCTAAAGTCTACTTATGCTTTTAATCTAAAGATGCTTACTATTGTATTGTAATTGTACAATAAATTAAATTTGCACAAGTATCTTACCTACACTACATTTATTTGCACTATTAAATATAAAGAAAAGTGGTTGTACTTTCAAAATTCATTTGGTTTGCGAAGCAAGTGTAATCGGAGAATTTTGTACAAAAAAATCATGAAATAAATTGACAAAGATAACTCCACCAAGCACTACTTGAACCTCATGATAAGTCTTAATAAGCGTTGTGAGGTTGAGCACCTTGGAAAGATTAGTAAAGTGTCTTGTAAAAACCTTCATTACTGAAAAAAATACCACTTATTCTTAAGTACACCGGATCAAAAAACAAACTGAAAAATTCAAATTGTGTGATCCCCCAAGCACTACTTTTCACCCTGATAAGTCTTAATGAGCATTGTGTGTGCAAAGCACCTTGGTAGTTGTACATTTTTTTGTGCATAAAAAGTATGTGGAAGTAATCTTATTTGTGTTTTATTGTGCACTACTCTACACTTGTCTTGTATTTTTGATTATAACATTTGTTTACTCTTTTCAAAATACACTTGTGTGCACATCATTATCTTCCATAACACTTCTTCTCATGAGTATTGGACTCTAATGCTAATTCTATAATACTTTTTATATCTAAATGCACTAGATAACCTAGCATGCTCTCTACAATGTTTGGTATGTTTTGACTTTATGAATTAGAATAACATTGTAGTAGTCACTTTTTCATGCTTGGTTACTTCATGATAATCTTGTCAAAGAAAAATGATTTACAAAAAACATCTTTTTCATTTTATGAATCATCATGTCTGACAAAAAGATGTTTGTTGTGTCTTTATAAGTCTTCCGCTACATTACGTTTACCTTGTGTTCTTTTCATGCTTATCTCAAGTTTTCAAACTCAAACTTTTTAAATGGTAGACTTGCATGGAAAATGTTATATCATTCCTTTTTAAAGCTAAAAACTCTGATTTATTTTTGTAACCATACTTATGCTAAAAACTCTGATTTATTTCTATGAAATTTATTCTAAAACTCCTTATCAGTTTCTTCTCTCTCAAAGCTCGATCATGCCTTATTTTATTATCAAAACTTTTATGTGTTTTGCTTCCTTACCCACTTTTGCTAATAACAAAAGGTGGAGATCTAACATGATAAATAAAATCCGCTATCAAAATGAAAAACTAACATGATTAATTAACATGATAGCTTACATATTAGGGGAGCATTCACTTAGGGGGAGCATGTATTTAAAGGGAGCAATTCTAAAATTCTACAATCAATATTTATCCTAAGTCATCACTCACACACACACACAAGTAGGTTTCATCATGCTTATATATTAATGCTCTGATTTATCATTAATGGATTTGTTATTATCAAAAGGGGGAGTTTGTTGGAACATTGTCTTCCACATCTCCTAGGTTTGAGAATAACAAATCCTATGTGTATTTGATCTTGTGTGTTTAAGTGTGCAGGAAACAAAGTCCATATGACTCAAGGATGACATAAGAAGGTTGCCCTCAAAATTGGGCCAATAATTACAAAATGCCCACTAGTGCCCAGCGCTATCATTGATTAGCGCAATTTCGAAGCACATATAGAAGGAGCTACCGCCCGGCGGTAGTGGATAGCGCAGGCGGTAGCGCGGAGCACAGAAGGCAAAAGAGAAATGTTTCCTCGGATTGAAGATTCCCCTGCGCAGAATATGTCCTAATCCGGGATAGCGCCGTCGGTAGCGCTAGCGCAGGCGCTAGCATTGAGGCTATAAATAGGACCCCTCTTCTCTCATTTTAGGCAGACATCAGAGAGAGAGGTTGAGTGCTAGAATTCTAGAGCCTGATTTGGCCGAAAGTTGATCTCCCACCAAAGCTCTGCGAATTTCTGAAGGAGGACCTCTTCACGCCGAATCCAAACGACGTCCACTTCAACAACGCTCATCCTACAGCGGATCATCGTCTCCGACTTCAGAAGTTCTTCAAGAGGGAGTTTTTATTATTATCATTTCATTTTCTTTGTAAACCGTTAGAGAATTCGCCTCATGTTGGTGACTAGGTCTGGGTAGGACTTAGGGCTGAAATTCGCCTCATGTTTGCGACTAGATCTAGGTTAGGTCTATGGGGTGCTCAAGGCCATATCCGGGGTTGGATTGGCTACGGCTTGAGGGCGAATCTGGGGAAGGATAGGCTAGGGCCACCGGTTCGTGGGGATGCGAGTTGGGATATAAAATAAAAAAGAGTTTATTATTATTCGCCACCGATTTCTAGCGTTATAGAAATTAATTTTTGTAAAACTATATTTCATATTAATAAAGCATGTCTATATTTGATTTTACTTAGTGTGCCTTTATTTTCTCATCATCCTAATCGCTTATTATTTCAAGTTAATCAAAATATAACATAAGTTTTAAAAACCCTTATTCACCCCCCACCCCACCCCACCCCCCCCCCCCCCTCTAAGGGCGCCTACCGATCCAACATCATGTACTTTAACACGAACACACCACCGTCGTCGTTGTTTTCTTGAGTCAAAACTTCACTCATTATCGTTATCTCCCGCTCTAAACAATTAACTGGAAGAGCATCCATTGCATCCTCGCGCAACCCTTTAATCTACAGAAATTATAATGCATCTTTATGTTGGTGTTTCCAAGGTGATCTCAAAGCAATCAAACAGTTATTCTTACTGCCAACGCAATTTGAGCATATATGGTCGCACATAACAGTGTTGCAGAAGTTGGATGAAGGATTGTGTTGGCCTTACTCATATTGGATATGAGTGGAGGACTAATCCTATGAGCAATTGGAGTTGAGTCGAGAATGTCACGACGGGAAAAAGGGAGTACACGATGAATTGTCAAGAGTTTCTCGACGAATTGCATTATACTCGATGAATTGTCAAATCGTCTCTATGAATCGTCGAATTGTCTCGATGAATCGTTGAAATATTTCGATGACATATGTGTTTATTCGTCTCATTGAATTCATCAAAATGTCTCGACTAATTAGATGTACTCGATGAATCGTCTCGAGATTGTCTCGACGGAACACGATTGATTCGCCACGTCGAATCGTCGAGAGTGTCTCGACGAATTATATTGTATTCGACGAATCGTCGAATTGTCTCGACGATTTTGTTATACTCGACAAAATCTGTGTTAACTCCAATAAAGTCTCAGGTTTGAGGATAGCGTGTTTTATGCCTTGAGTATAAAAGGATGTGATTAGGTTTCCAGAATACTTCTTCTTTTCGTGAATATGGAAGAGCCGAAACAGAAGTGTTCCGCATGGGTCTCGACAGTTACGTCCGCACTCCGCGAGATCGCCGCCGCCGCCTCTCCCTGTCGTCGGATCTAGCAGTCTGTGGGAGACGTAGAGGGCATTCCTTGTCCATCCCAGATTTTGTTGGACAAGAGTCATGGGGTTCTTCTGCACTCGTGTGGATCTCTATAGAGGGGCCGATCTATTTCTGCGCTTGGGGCTTAGAGTTTATTTTTGAGATTTCCTCTTGGAGCATCTTGGTTGAGTGTTGACTCAAGGTACTTCGTTGTTGTTACTGTACAACCCTATATTCGCCGAGTAGGTTCTCGAGACAAGAAGTATTCTGGAACACCATTTCTCAGTATGATCCCGAAGAAGGCGGAGAGGGGAGGGGCGGCTCGCCTCCCCCCCACCCCCCCCCCCCCCCCTCGCCCAGCGAGAGGCGGAGAGGGGAGGGGCGGCTCGCCACCCCCCCCCCCCCTCTCGCCCAGCAGAAGGCAGAGAGGGGAGGGGCGGCTCGCCACCCCCCCCCCCCCCTCTCGCCCAGCAGAAGGCGGAGAGGGGAGGGGCGGCTCGACCCCCCCCCCCCCCCTCTCGCCCAGCGGAAGGCGGAGAGGGGAGGGGAGGCTCGCCCCCCTCTCGCCCAGCGGAAGGCAGAGAGGGGAGGGGCGGCTCGCCCCTCCCCCCCCCCCCCCCCCGCCTCTCGCCCAGCAGAGAGGGCGGAGAGGGGAGGGGCGGCTCTCCCCCCCCCCCCCCCCCCTCGCCCAGCGGAAGGCAGAGAGGGGAGGGGCGGCTCGCCCCCCCCCCCCCCCCCCACCTCGCCCAGCGGAAGGCGGAGAGGGGAGGGGCGGCTCGCCCCCCCCCCCCCCCCCCTCTCGCCCAGCGGAAGGCGGAGAGGGGAGGGGCGGCTCGCCCCCCCCCCCCCCCCCCCCCCCCGCTCACCCAGCGGAAGGCGGAGAGGGGAGGGGCGGCTCGCCCCCCCCCCCCCCCTCTCGCCCAGCGGAAGGCGGAGAGGGGAGGAGCGGCTTGCCCCCCTCTCGCTCAGCAGAGAGGGGAGGGGCGGCTCGCCCCCCCCCCCCCCCCACCCCTCTCGCCCAACAGAGATGGCGGAGAGGGGAGGGGCGGCTCGCCCCCCTCTCGCCCAGCGGAAGGCGGAGAGGGGTGGGGCGGCTCGCCCCCCCCCCCCCCCCCCCCTCTCGCCCAGCAGAGAGGGCAGAGAGGGGAGGGGCGGCTCGCCCCCCCCCCCCCCCCCCTCTTGCCCAGCAGAGAGGGCGGAGAGGGGAGGGGCGGCTCGCCCCCCCCCCCCCCCCCCCCTCTCGCCCAGCGGAAGGCGGAGAGGGGAGGGGCGGCTCGCCCCCCCCCCCCCCCCCCCCTCTCGCCCAGCGGAAGGCGGAGAGGGGAGGGGCGGCTCGCCACCCCCCCCCCCCCCCCCCTCTCGCCCAGCAGAAGGCGGAGAGGGGAGGGGCGGCTCGCCCCCCCCCCCCCCCCCCTCTCGCCCAGCGGAAGGCGAAAAGGGGAGGGGCGGCTCGCCCCACCTCTCGCCCAGCAGAGAGGGCGGAGAGGGGCGGGGCGGCTCGCCCCCCCCCCCCCCCCCTCTCGCCCAGCGGAAGGCGGAGAGGGGAGGGGTGGCTCGCCCCCCTCTCGCCCAGCGGAAGGCGGAGAAGGGAGGAGGCCGGCCCCCTCTTGCCCTGTCCTGGGAGGGTATTCCGGTCTCCATTTAGCGCCTCGGAACAGCGGGATTTGGATATTCGCAGGCCAAATCCGGGGGCAATTTGGTAACTTCGCAGGAAGTTTTTAGTTATTCGCAGCCCAAATCCAAAATCCTATAAATAGGACCAAGGGGGCACCATTTGGAAGAGGATGATTCTAGGCTAGCTCTCTCCCTCTCTCTCCCTCCCCAAGTCTCTCTAGGGGTGAGGAGAGCCTCCAGTGGTGCCCAAGCTTAGTAGTGGCTCGGGAGGGGAATTTCCTAAGGGGCTTCCGGGTATGTGGCGGGACCTCCCCACTAAGCCCTTGGTCCAGTCCATAGTTCCTCAACCTTCAACCTAGAGCTCTCCCTTGGGGGAAGTAAGGGTTGGTCTCCCCTCAGCTTGATGAGGGCCCCGAACTCCACAGAGACCGAGAAATCGGTTTCAACATTATGGTGCGGTGAGCGTGG
Organism: Dactylorhiza incarnata; assembly: GCA_033032865.1. Lineage (NCBI taxonomy): Eukaryota > Viridiplantae > Streptophyta > Magnoliopsida > Asparagales > Orchidaceae > Dactylorhiza > Dactylorhiza incarnata. The sequence continues at coordinate 2,209,455 of JAWHQI010000266.1, read as the reverse complement.
AGTGTGACCGATTCAAGAAACCCTCAAGATGAGCTCCTTCGACGGAGGTGGAGGAAGATCCGACCCAAGTCACTCGCAGCCCTCGGTGGCTGGGGTGACGTTGGAGATGTTCAAAATTTTCAGTAAGAGGTCTTGTAGACCTTCCAGGTCGCTTTCGCCATGATAGTCGAAGGCGAAAGAAGAGATGGTTCAGAGATCCCGCCCCAGCAGGTGGATGAGGGAACTCGCGGCCAACAGTCCAGGGAAGAGATCCCGGTGGGGGGGAAGTGGGGAGGTACCATACCCCCACTCGCCCATCCCCAAGGGGGCGAGCTCAGGAGGGAGGCGCCCTCCCAGCTCGCCCCACCCCTTCAAGGGGGCGAGCTCAGGAGGGAGGCGCCCTCCCAGCTCGCCCCGCCCCTTCAAGGGGGTGAGCTCAGGAGGGAGGCGCCCTCCCAGATCGCCCCGCCCCTTCAAGGGGGCGAGCTCAGGAGGGAGGCGCCCTCCCAGCTCGCCCTGCCCCTTCAAGGGGGCGAGCTCAGGAGGGAGACGCCCTCCCAGCTCGCCCCGCCCCTTCAAGGGGGCGAGCTCAGGAAGGAGGCGCCCTCCCAGCTCGCCCCGCCCCTTCGAGGGGGCGAGCTCAGGAGGGAGGCGCCCTCCCAACTTGCCCCGCCCCTTCAAGGAGGCGAGCTCAGGAGGGAGGCGCCCTCCCAGCTCGCCCCGCCCCTTCAAGGAGGCGAGCTCACGAGGGAGGCGCCCTCCCATCTCGCCCCGACCCTTCAAGGGGGCGAGCTCAGGAGGGGGGCGCCCTCCCAGCTCGCCCTGACACTTCTAGCCCAGTCCCAAAAGGGGGCGAGCGGGGAGGCATCTGGCCCCCACTCGCCCCACCCCAAAAGGAGTCGAGTGAATGATGGTGGGCGAGACCACCTCGGGTGGCGACCATCCAATAGCCCGACGAGCGCAGAGGTCAGCAAGTCGACTCTGCGAGAGCAAGGAAGGAGGGGCTTTCAAAAGAGAAGATCCAACCGCCCGAGGTGGAGGCAGGAGTCGAGGACACCCCCTCCACCGACTCAGCCAACCGTGGCGATTGGCCAGAGAAGAAGAAGGAACCGCGCGGGAGGAAGAAGGGGCATCCGAGTGGAGTTACCCTGCTATGACTTCCACGATGAGGAGGGGAACGCGACCTCCGTCTGCCCTGAGTTCTTGAAATGAGGGATGCGAGGGGTCCCAGGCAGCAACAGCAGCTACCAGGAGAAGTCAAGGAAGACCGGACCTGGGAGTGGGAGACTCAGTTCAGTTTCCACGCTTAGTTTTCTTTTCATTCCCTAAGTTCATGTAATGCAATGTTTTGTTTCCGTGCCTAGTTATCTCACATGTACTAGAATGATTAATGTGATGAAAGTTTTTCAAAGTGTTTTTTCCCTCCGATGCTGGCTCGCTGACCAGGCTCCCACCAAGCTGGCAGGGCCGGGAACTGCTCGGGGAAGGAAGGAAAAATACTCCACCTCCAGTTGAGCTCGTCCGTCTAGCGAATGGCCTGGAGGGTGTCGACTCTTCTCCACCTCAGTCGAGCTCGCTTGTCTAGAAAATGGCCTGGAGGGTGTCAACTCTTATCCACCTCTAATTGAGCCTGGCTCCTAGAGTGTGTCTACCTTGTACTCCCCCCCCCCCCCCGATGCTGGCCCGCTGACCAGGCTCCCACCTAGCTGGCAGGGCCGGGAACCGCTCGGGGCAGGAAGGAAACATGCTCCACCTCTAGTTGAGCTCAGCTCCTAGATTGTGTCGACCCTATGTCCACCTCCAGTTGAGCTCGCTCGTCTAGCGAATGGCCTGGAGGGTTTCGACTCTTCTCCACCTCCAGTTGAGCTCGCTCGTCTAGCGAATGGCCTGGAGGGTGTCGACTCTTCTCCACCTCCAGTTGAGCTCGTTCATCTAGCGAATGGCCTGGAGGGTGTCGACTCTTATCCACCTCTAGTTGAGCTCGGCTCCTAGAGTGTGTCAACCTTGTACTCCCCCCCCCCCCCCCCCGATGCTGGCCCACTGACCAGGCTCCCACCAAGCTGGCAGGGTCGGGAACCGCTTGGGGAAGGAAGGAAAAATACTCCACCTCTAGTTGAGCCTGGCTCCTAGAGTGTGTCGACCTTGTACTCCCCCCCCCCCCCCCCGATGCTGGCCCGCTGACCAGGCTCCCACCAAGCTGGCAGGGCCGAGAACCGCTCGGGGCAGGAAGGAAAAATAATCCACCTCTAGTTGAGCCTGGCTCCTAGAGTGTGTCGACCTTGTACTCCCCCCCCCCCCTTGATGATGGCCCGCTGACAAGGCTCCCACCAAGCTGGCAGGGCCAGGAACCGCTCGGGGCAGGAAGGAAAAATAATCTACCTCTAGTTGAGCCTGGCTCCTAGAGTGTGTTGACCTTGTACTCCCCCCCCCCCCCGATGCTGGCCCGCTGACCAGGCTCCCACCAAGCTGGCAGGGCCGGGAACCGCTCGGGGCAGGAAGGAAAAATATGTTGAAATTTTGAAGTGGAGTGGAGGAGACCGGGTGGTCTAGTTTGGGAGACCGCGGAGACCGCGCGGCTTGTGTATGTTATCTGCCGGTCTAGCTCTGCCGGTTTGTTCTGGCGGTCTGCTGGTTGTTCTGGTTTGTTCTTTGTAGCTGCGGTCTGTTCCCGAGCTGGTGTGCTGGTTGGCTTGTCTTCCTTGTTGGAAGACCGGGCGGTCTGTTCCTATGTGTGACCGCCTGTCCGGGCAGTTTGTGCTTGGCGATCTGGCGACTTGTTCTAAGTCGGCCAGATGGTTCTTGGTTTACTCCTGGTGGTCTAAGGAAGGAGTACCTTTGTGACCGCACGACTTGTGCGCGGTCTCGTGTTCGCGCGACCTGTGCGCGATCTTGTCTGCTGATCTGCGTCTTGGTCGGATGATCGTCCAAGAGGTCTGATCACGCGGTCTGCCTTATGAGACCGCTGGCGATCTGACGGGTGGTGATTGTATCTCTCATGTGCGGTGATGACATCCGTCTACCCGCCTATAAATAGAGGTGCAGGGCCCGTCATTCCTAACGAGAACTGTAAGAACTGAGCCTGGGTTAATTCGTGCGGTCTCACTTTGAGGTCGGGCGGTCTCGGAAGCGAGCTGACTATTTGTTGTGTTCGCAGGTTTGCGATCAGCAGGTTGCGGTCTTCTTCCTTGGTGATTCCCAGCGGCTAGAATAAATAGTTCGGCAGCGGTCTGTCTGCGAACTGGTTTATGTTTGTTCTTGTGCTGTTTGCAACGAGCTCAGCGATCAGGCGACCTTCAGCGGTTAGGCGATCTGAGTTGCGGTCTGGCGACAGCTTCAGTTCCTCATTCCAATAAAGCTCCAGTTTGTGCTGTCTGAGGTGCGGTCTTGCAGTGCAGGAAATCTATCCGGTTTCTGTTCGTGCGATCTCAGGTCAAGCCGGGCGACTTCTGGAGTCGAGCGGTCTGTGCGGTCTCATCTTGTCTAGCCGCTAGATTTGTTTTTGGTGTGTTTTCTGTTCTTCTCATCTCCGTGATTCTGATGAATCATGTCTCGCCATGTATGGCTCACAATGTAAATGAAGATTGTGTTTCAATAAAGTTTCTTGTGTTGCTGTGTGGCATTGTGGTTGTTTGGCTTTAACTCAGTTGATACAACTCCTGCTTACTCCTAAACGATTCAAATCAAAAATTTTAACAAAATAATCCACCTCTAGTTGAGCCTGGCTCCTAGAGTGTGTCGACCTTGTACTCCCCCCCCCCCCCCCCCCCCCCCCCCCGATGCTGGCCCGCTGACCAGGCTCCCACCAAGATGGCAGGGTCGGGAACCGCTCGGGGCAGGAAGGAAAAATAATCCACCTCTAGTGGAGCTCGCCTCCTAGAGTGTGTCGACCTTGTACTCCCCCCCCCCCCCCCCCGATGCTGGCCCGCTGACCAGGCTCCCACCAAGCTGGCAGGGCCGGGAACCGCTCGGGGCAGGAAGGAAACATGCTCCACCTCTAGTGGAGCTCGGCTCCTAGATTGTGTCAATATAAGGCCCCGAGCAGATACCACTGATCGGGCTTGTTGATGCCGGTAGGGCAGGAGACTCACTCGGTGAGGAAGGTGATTCATGTTGGTTAAGGCCCCGAGCAGATACCGTTGACCGAGCTTGTTGATGCCGGCAGGGCAGGAGACTCACTTGGTGAGGCAGGTGATTCATGTTGGTTAAGGCCCCGAGCAGATACCGCTGACCGGGCTTGTTGATGTCGGCAAGGCAGGAGACTCACTCGGTGAGGCAGGTGATTCATGTTGGTTAAGGCCCCGAGCAGATACCGCTGATCGGGCTTGTTGATGTCGGCAGGGCAGGAGACTCACTCGGTGAGGCATGTGACTCATGTTGGTTAAGGCCCCGAGCAGATACCGCTGACCGGGCTTGTTGATGCCGGCAGGGCAGGAGACTCACTCGGTGAGGTAGGTGACTCATGTTGGTTAAGGCCCCGAGCAGATACCACTGACCGGGCTTGTTGATGTCGGCAGGGTAGGAGACTCACTCGGTGAGGCAGGTGATTCATGTTGGTTAAGGCCCCGAGCAGATACCGCTGACCGGGCTCTCACTAGCCGGCAGGTGCAGGTTGACCTCCCAGGGAGGCTATGTTCTTCACCCCTCGAATGGTTCCGCTGACCGGGCTCTCACTAGCCGGCAGGTGCAGGTTGACCTCCCAGGGAGGCTATGTTATTTTCCCCTCGGATGGTTCCGCTGACCGGGCTCTCACTAGCCGGCAGGTGCAGGTTGACCTCCCAGGGAGGCTATGTTATTTTCCCCTCGGATGGTTCCGCTGACCGGGCTCTCACTAGCCGGCAGGTGCAGGTTGACCTCCCAGGGAGGCTATGTTATTTTCCCCTCGGATGGTTCCACTGACCAGGCTCTCACTAGCCGGTAGGTGCAGGTTGACCTCCCAGGGAGGCTATGTTATCTTCCCCTCGGATGGTTCCGCTGACCGGTCTCTCACTAGCCGGCAGTTGCAGGTTGACCTCCCAGGGAGGCTATGTTATTTTCCCCTCGGATGGTTCCGCTGATCGGGCTCTCACTAGCCGGCAGGTGCAGGTTGACGTCCCAGAGAGGCTATGTTATTTTCCCCTCGGATGGTTCCGCTGACCGGGCTCTCACTAGCCGGCAGGTGCAGGTTGACCTCCCAGGGAGGCTATGTTCTTTTCCCCTCGGATGGTCTCGCTAGTCGGGCTCTCACTAGCCAGTAGGTGCAGGTTGACCTCCTAGGGAGGCTATGTTATTTTCCCCTCGGATGGTTCCGCTGACCGGGCTCTCACTAGCCGGCAGGTGCAGGTTGACCTCCCAGGGAGGCTATGTTATTTTCCCCTCGGATGGTTCCACTGACCGGGCTCTCACTAGCCGGCAGGTGCAGATTGACCTCCCAGGGAGGCTATGTTCTTTTCCCCTCGGATGGTCTCGCTAGCTGGGCTCTCGCTAGCCGTCGGGGTTGGAAGACCACTCGGGGTGGCTGTATGTTTTTCTCCCGAGGTGGTCTCGCTAGCCGGGCTCTCGCTAGCCGGCGGGGTTGGAAGACCACTCGGGTGGCTGTATGTTTTTCTCCCGAGGTGGTCTCTCTAGCCGGGCTCTCGCTAGCCGGCGGGGTTGGAAGACCACTCGGGGTGGCTGTATGTTTTTCTCCCGAGGTGGTCTCGCTAGCCGGGCTCTCGCTAGCTGGCGGGGTTGGAAGACTACTCGGGGTGGCTGTATGTTTTTCTCCCGAGGTAGTCTCGCTAGCCGAGCTCTCGCTAGTCGGCGGGATTGGAAGACCACTCGGGGTGGCTGTATGTTTTTCTCCCGAGGTGGTCTCGCTAGTCGGGCTCTCGCTAGCCGGCGGGGTTGGAAGACCGCTCGGGGTGGCTATATGTTTTTTCTGAGATAGCACCATTAGCCGGATTCCCAGCGACGCTAGTCGAATATGCAGGGTTGGACGTTTCTTTCCCAGCGTGTACCTCGCTCGAAAAGAGCGGGGATTGTGTACAACCCTATATTCGCCGAGTAGGTTCTCGAGATAAGAAGTATTCCGGAACACCATTTCTCAGTATGATCCCGGAGAAGGCGGAGATGGGAGGGGCGGCTCGCCCCCCCCCCCCCCCCCTCTCGCCCAGCAGAGAGGGTGGAGAGGGGAGGGGCAGCTCGCCCCCCCCCCCCCCCCCTCTGCGGCTCGCCCCCCCCCCCCCCCCCCTCTCGCCCAGCAAAAGGCGGAGAGGGGAGGGGCGGCTCGCCCCCCCCCCCCCCCCTCGCCCAGCGAAAGGCGGAGAGGGGAGGGGCGGCTCGCCCCCCCTCTCGCCCAGTGGAAGGCGGAGAGGGGAGGCGCGGCTCGCCCCCCCCCCCCCCTCTCGCCCAGCGGAAGGCGGAGAGGGGAGGGGCGGCTCGCCCCCCCCCCCCCCCCCCCTCTCGCCCAGCAGAGAGGGCGGAGAGGGGAGGGGAGGCTCGCCCCCCCCCCCCCCCCCTCTCGCCCAGCAGAGAGGGCGGAGAGGGGAGGGGCGGCTCTCCCCCCCCCCCCCCCCCCTCTCGCCCAGCAGAGAGGGAGGAGAGGGGAAGGGCGGCTCGCCCCCCCTCTCGCCCAGCGGAAGGCGGAGAGGGGAGGGGAGGCTCCCCCCCCCCCCCCCCCCCCTCCCCCCCTCTCGCCCAGCAGAAGGCGGAGAAGGGAGGGGCGACTCGCCCCCCTCTCGCCCAGCGGAAGGCGGAGAGGGGAGGGGCGTCTCGCGTCCCCCCCCCCCCCCCCCCCGCCCAGCGGAAGGCGGAGAGGGGAGGGGCGGCTCGCCCCCCCCCCCCCCCCCTCACGCCCAGCAGAGAGGGCGGAGAGGGGAGGGGCGGCTCGCCCCCCCCCCCCCCCTCACGCCCAGCAGAGAGGGCGGAGAGGGGAGGGGCAGCTCACCCCACCCCCCCCCCCCCCCCCCCCCCTCGCCCAGCGGAAGGCGGAGAGGGGAGGGGCGGCTCGCCCCCCCTCTCGCCCAACGGAAGGCGGAGAGGGGAGGGGCGGCTCTCCCGCCCTCTCGCCCAACGGAAGGCGGAGAGGGGAGGGGCGGCTCGCCCAGCAGAGAGGGCGGTGAGGGTAGGGGCGGCTCGCGCCCCCCCCCCCCCCCCCCCCCCCTCTTGCCCAGAAGAGAGGGCGGAGAGGGGAGGGGCGGCTCGCCACCCCCCCCCCCTCTCGCCCAGCAGAAGGCGGAGAGGGGAGAGGCGGCTCGCCCCCCCTCCCCTCTCGCCCAGCGGAAGGCGGAGAGGGGAGGGGCGGCTCGCCCCCCCCCCCCCCCCCTCTCGTCCACCAGAGAGGGCGGAGAGGGGAGGGGCGGCTCGCCCCCCCCCCCCCCCCCCTCGCCCAGCGGAAGGCGGAGATGGGTGGGGCGGCTCGCCCCCCCCCCCCCCCCCTCTCGCCCAGCGGAAGGCGGGGAGGGGAGGGGCGGCTCGCCGCCCCCCCCCCCCCCCCCCCCCCCGCCCAGCGGAAGGCGGAGAAGGGAGGAGGCCGGCCCCCTCTCGCCCAGTCCTGGGAGGGTATTCCGGTCTACATTTAGCGCCTCAGAACAGCGCGATTTGTATATTCGCAGGCCAAATCCGGGGGCAATTTGGTAACTTCGCAGGCAGTTTTTGGTTATTCGCAGCCCAAATCCAAAATCCTATAAATAGGACCAAGGGGGAACCATTTGGAAAAGGATGATTTTAGGCTAGCTCTCTCCCTCTCTCTCCCTCCCCAAGTCTCTCTAGGGGTGAGGAGAGCCTCTCGTGGTGCCCAAGCTTAGTAGTGGCTTGGGAGGGGAAATTCCTAAGGGGCTTCCGGGTATGTGGCGGGACCTCCCCACTAAGCCCTTGGTCCAGTCCATAGTTCCTCAACCTTCAACCTAGATCTCTCCCTTAGGGGAAGTAAGGGTTGGTCGCCCCTCAGCTTGCTGAGGGCCCCGAACTCCACAGAGACCGAGAAATCGGTTTCAACAGTTACCTTTCTTATTTCTTGATTCATGAAATCGTAAGATCCTTAAACTCTTTTGGGTTGTTCTCGTTTATTATTTTCGCTGGGCATATATGATATGCTATTCATTTCGAATGAAGTAGAAAACCCAACAATGATATCATAGCTAGGTTGCGATCTAGTGCGTGTAAATCAGAAATTAAGATGTGTTCTAAATGTCTGGATTTCTTCCTGGATGTGAGGATTCTGATGAAGTGTTCTAAATTGGAACCCCGCCCGGAACGCATGTAATTGCGTTGCGATTTCATTGTTTCAAAAATTATTTCTCCTTTGCAGTAACCGTCCCTCTAAATTGTTTGTGAAACCAAATGTCTTAGATTTTGAATCTGACATTGGGAGACGAGCTTATCTACTGCATAAGTGGAGTTGTTATTCATTGGTCCAATGCATGTAAATCTGGATATTTAGAAGAGTTCTGAATGTTCAGATTTAGCCCTTTTTTTATCAAAGTGTTGATGATTTTATTTTGTGCACTGGGATGTATTTGGTAGGCCAAAGAAGAGAGGAGGCGATCTTCAAGGGTTTTGTCACCTCTCCAACTATCTCTCCATTGGGTTGCCCAAGCCCTGATTTGTTGAGAGGAAACTTGTCTAATTCGAAGTTGTTGATGTTTATACTGGTCGATCATAAAAGACAAATTCTGATTCATTGAGATCAAGCTTCCTTCCTATTAATCTGGAAGTTCTTTTCAGATAAAAGGAAATGATTCAGTTCTAGGGCCAAAGATCTTCTCGAACGAGCAATCGAAAAGATTCCGGAGCCCACGGGGCGGTACTATCCAATAATCTCAATCTTTTCCTCAAAAAAGATCTAAAGACAGGTTTCTCTCATGAACTAGGAATTCTCATAAAAAAGATACATAGTTGTTTCTTCCCATAAATGAAAAATAGATTCTCGTAGAATCCCATGTCATATAGTCAAAGCAAATCTTGGTTTTCGTTTCCCTTATGATGGGCCCGGTAGGGGGGTACATGCCAAGTATCCGCCTGGGATCATGTATTCTTAGGTCTATTCTGGATGTACAATGCAATTTTCATAGTAATTTTCCATTTCAGTTGGAAAATGCAGTCGGATGTTTGGGGTACTATAAGTGAGGCAGGCAATTTTGCTTTCTATTCTATGTCACTTTATTCAGTTGTAGGTTTCAGTTCGCCAGGTTGTCTCTTGCCTGCCCATGGATTCAGTAGCAGTTCGAAAGGTTGACCTCTGTCCAACTCCACCTCCGGAACCGCTCTGTGGACATCCGTTGGACAAGCTCGAACACATTGGGTACACCCTATGCATGTATCATAAATTTTGACTGAAGTCCACAATACCTGGATTTAGTCAAATACAGTGGACGAAGTGGAAGCGAGAATGTCGGCTCGTCAACTCGTCTCACCTACTTGACTTGTATCTTGTTCAAACCTATAAATAGAGTTGGGGTTATAGTTGAAGCAGCCAGTAAAAAACCGAAATATTGTGAATGTTGTAATTTTAGTTTTGTGAATGTGCACAATGATTAAGTGTTAATCACGATGAAATGTTCATCGATTGAATCATAAAATCCCTTATCCAATATTAAGTATTTGGATGCCTTCCGATGGATGACACTCATCCTGCCTCGATCGATGAAGTGTGGGCTTGCCAAAAGCAAGGTGCATTAATCTATCTTGGTAAGTGTGCGAGCGGATAATTGTGATATCCCACTGTCGACATCAGGTCCAACTTAACTTGGTGACCTCAAAGGTTGATTTCCTATAGGCATAGGGTTGGCATGCACCATATGATGGATGCGAATAAAGAGTTATTCACCAACCATACATGAGTTGCATAATGATGCAATTGGCAAGTGTGGTCTACCTAAATAACCGCATTATGAGAGGAACGCCAAAGCAGACCCATTGTGTTAGTGAAATACAGATCTTGTCCACTAAGAGAGTAGCTCGCATAAACTCTTTGAATTGATATTAAGGGTTATCAATTTGAATAAAATAATGGGAGCTTTTAATAAAAGTCCTTATTAAATAAAATGTATTTTGAAATATAGTACTAAAATCTATTTTGCATAATTCTTGTAGAATTTCCATGGCAAGTGGATCTCACTCCACCTTGTCCCTAAGAGCCATCCTTGAGAAGGATAAGCTCAATGATACTAACTTCTTAGACTGGTACAGAAACCTGAGAATTGTTCTCAGGTAAAAGCGCAAGCTCTATGTCTTAGAAGGGGAAGCCCCTATAGAGACGACTGGAAATGCTCCTCGAGCAGATAGAGATGCTTACAATAAGTATCAAGACGATACCCTGGATGTGGAATGCCTCATGCTTGCTATCATGTCCTCTGAGCTTCAGAAGCAACACGAGAGCATGTGTGGTTATGAGATAATCGAGCACCTCAAGAAAATGTTCGAGGGGCAAGCTCGGCAAGAGAGGTTTGACATATCCAAGGCATTATTTTAGTGCAAATGGGAGCTCGAGACTCGGTAGGGACTCACATACTCAAGATGATTGGTTATATAGAGAACCTTGAAAGACTGAGTTTTCCTTTGGGCCAAGAGTTGGCCACTGATCTGATCCTGTAATCGTTGTCGGACTATTATGAGCAGTTCGTCTTGAACTATAACATGAATGAAATAGACAAGACACTGCCCGAGCTCCTAGGCATGTTGAGAACTGTCAAGAACAACATGAAGAAGGTCAAGCTTGCTAGCCCCATACTGATGGTGCATAAAGGCAAGGGCAAGGCCAAGGGTTCGAAGAAGACAAAAATGGGATCTAAGTCTTATCTTTATCCCAAATCTTCTGCACTAAAAAAGAAAGGTGTGGCGAAGGATGGAAAGTGCCACCACTGCGATAAGGCAGGGCATTGGAGGAGGAACTGTCCCCTCTATATTAAGGATCTGCAAAAGAAGGAGAGAAGTGTGACTTCCACTTCAGGTATTTATGTTATAGAGATAAACCTTCTGCTCCTTCATCTTGGGTATTGGATACCGGATGCGATTCTCACATTTGTACAAATGTGCAGGAACTGAAAAGGAGAAGAATGCTGGGTAAAGGGGAGGTAGACCTGTGCGTAGGAAATGGAGCAAGAGTTGATGTCGCTGCCATTGGCGTCTATCATATTTCTTTGCCCACTGAGCTTGTAATAGAATTAGATAACTGTTATTTTGTTCCAGCCATAACTAGAAACATTATATCCATTTCATATCCTGACATGAAAGGTTTTTCGTTTATAATTAAGAACAATTATTGTTCGATTTTTATGAATGATGTTTGTTATGGTGTAGCCCAATTGTTTAATGGTTTATATGTTTTGAACTTAGACCATCCGATCTATAATGTAGAAAATACTAAAAGACTAAAAACAAATGACTCGAATCCTACATATCTCTGGCATTGTCGTTTATGCCATATAAATGAGAAACGCATATCCAAGCTCCATAAAGATGGACTATTGGACTCATTTGATTATGAATCATTTGAGAGACATGAGTCATATTTATTAGGCAAGATGGCAAAGGCCTCTTTCATTAGTTGTAGTGAGAGGGTTGATGATCTCTTGGGTATAATACATAGTGATGTATGCGGACCCATGAGTTCTATGGCTAGAGGTGGGTACTACTACTTCGTTACATTTACTGATGATTTCAGTAGATACAGATATATATATATCTTATGAAGTGTAAATCTAAAACCTTTGAAAAGTTCAATGAGTTTAAGAATGAAGTAGAGAACCAACTGGGAAAAGGATTAAAGCACTCTGATCTGATCGAGGTGGAAAATACCTAAGTCATGAGTTTTGTGATCATCTGAGAGAGTGTGGTATTGTATCACAACTCACTCCACCTAGAACACCACAACATAATGGTGTTTTTGAGAGGAGGAATTGTACTTTGTTAGACATAGTGCGATCGATGATGAGTCATGCAGATTTGTCTGTTTCCTATTGGGGATTTGCTCTAGAGACTACTGCTTTCACTTTAAATCGTTCTCCAACGAAAATGGTTCTAAAGACACCATATGAGATATGGACTGGGAAACGTCCTAGTGTGTCTTTTATTAAGATTTGGGGTTGTGAGGCATACGTGCGACGTCAAATGCCTGACAAGCTGAAATCTAAATTAGATAAGTGTTATCTAGTGGGTATCCTAGGGAGACCAAAGTGTACTACTTCTACCAGTCGTCTGAGGGTAAAGTGTTTGTCGCAAGGACTGGTGTCTTTTTGAAGAAAGAGTTCTTATCCAGAAAGACTGCAAAGGTAGAACTTGAAGAAGTTCAAGAACCACAAACTGAGAACAAACCGGAATTGGAACCTGAGCAAGGACTACAAGAAGTTGTAGCTAGAGAGTCTCCTCAAGAAACAAAAGTCCTTCATAGATCTGGTAGACCAAGATTTGAGCCTGAGAGATATGGATTTCTCATGTCTCAAATAGGTAATGTGTTGCTTATGGATCATGATGATGAGCCTACAACATACCAAGATGCTATGAATAGACCAGACTCCGAGAAGTGGCTTAAGGCCGTGAAATCTGAAATGTACTCCATGTATACAAACCAAGTTTGGACCTTGGTGGAACCACCTGAAGGGGTGCGACACATAGGGTGCAAGTGGGTCTTCAAGAAGAAGACCGACATGGATGAGAATGTACAGACATTCAAAGGTCGGCTGGTGGCTAAAGTTTTTAGGCAAATTCATGGTGTTGACAATGATGAGACTTTTTCCCATGTTGCTATGGTCAAGTCCATCAGAATTCTACTTACTATTGCTGCGTATTATGACTACGAGATCTGGCAAATGAATGTCAAAACGGCTTTCCTTAATGGAAACCTCATGAGGAAGTGTATATGACACAACCCGAGAGTTTTGTATCTCCAAATGAAGCCACTAAAATATGCAAGTTGAATCGATCCATTTTTGGATTAAAACAGGCTTCTCGAAGTTGGAATCTTCATTTTGATGAGAAAATCAAAGAGTTTGGTTTCATCAAAAACGAGGATGAACCATGTGTTTACAAGAGGATTAGTGAGAGCATTGTCATTTTCTTGATATTGTATGTGGATGACATGTTGTTGATCGAGAACGACATTCCGACCCTGTAAGTTGTTAAGAACAACCTACGAAACTGCTTTTCTATGAAAGACTTGGGCGAAGCAACTTATATTACTTGGTATTAAGATCTATAGAGATAGATCGAAGAAGTTGCTGGGTTTGACCCAGAGTACATACATTGAGAAGGTGCTGAAATGGTTCAGCATGCTTGAATCCAAGAAGGGATTCTTACCCATGTCTCATGGTGTGAGTCTCTCTAAGGACCAGTGTCCTAAATCTTTTGAATATAAGGACCGCATGAAGTTGATTCCATATGCTTCGACAATTGGATCAATCATGTATGCAATATTATGTACTCGACCCGATGTCTCATATGCTTTAAGCATGACGAGCAGGTATCATTCTGATCCTGGTGATGGTCACTGGATAGCTGTCAAGAATACCCAAAAGTACTTGAGAAGGACTAAGGATATGTTCTTGGTGTTTGGTGGAGAGGAAGAGCTCATTGTAAATAGTTACACGGATGCTAGCTTCCAGACTGATAGGGACGATTCAAAGTCCCAGTCAGGTTTTGTATTTTGCCTAAATGGAGGAGTTGTAAGTTGTAAGAGTTCCAAGCAAAAGACAGTTGTTGATTCTACGACTGAGGCCGAGTATATCGTTGCTGTAAATGCGGCGAAGTAGGCTGTGTGGATTAGGAAATTCATCAGCGAGCTTGGTGTAGTTCCTAGCATTGTAGATCACATAGTTCTCTACTATGGCAACAATGGTGCAATAGCCCAAGCTAAGGAACCTAGATCTCATCAGCTCTCCAAGCACATACTTCGGCGGTTCCATCTTATTCGAGAGATTGTCGATCGAGGAGATGTGAGCCTATGCAGAGTACCGACTGAAGAGAATATTGCGGATCCACTGACAAAGCCCCTTGCACAGAGAAAGCATGATTGTCACACAAGATCAATTGGTATTAAATACCTGAATGATCGTCTCTAGTGGGAGTCTTGTGGATTATATTTGTGTCGGTTGTTATTCATGTGATGAATATAGTACTTTTATATTTTATTTTACATTTATGGCAAGTTCTTATTATTATGTTAATTGTTTTTATTTGATAGATTAATAAGCATAATAAATTGTTGGGTTTTCTATACCCCTAACGGGATGACATGTCGAATATGCGCAGCGGAAATAATAACAAGAACAAGCCAAAAGAGGCTAACGGATCTTGCGGTTTTCATGATTCAAGAGAATAAGAAAGCAAATGTTATACCTTCGCGGGATTGAGTCAATACTCAACCAAGGTGCTCCAAGATGAAATCGGGTAGACAAAATCTGAGTTCCAAGAACCGAAATGTGTAGGCTCCTCTACAGCGATCCACACGAACGATGGAGAACCCCAAAGCCTTGTCGAACAAGGAATGGGTCGGAGAAAGAACGTCCTCTGCGTCCCCACGAACTGCTAGATCCGTTGAAGGGGAGGCGGCGACTGTTGGCGGCGATTAGGTCAGCGGACGGAACGAGAGCGATCAGAACACTTCCGTCTTCGACTCTCCAGAAATCGCGAAAAGACTTGATCTATTCCGTGTTCATCGAAGACCTAATCGCATTCCTTTTATACGCAAGGTATAAAATAGGCTATCCGCAGACCAGAGGAAAAACAGAACATTTCTGTCCAGATTTACATTCGCCGAATTCGACTAAACAATATAACCGAATTCGACTCAGATTTGGCGAAACCATTTCGACGAATTCGTCTATATAAATTCGGCTATATAAATTCGGCGAAACCCTTTAGCCGAATTTGTCATTTATTCAACTAAACACTTTAGCCGAATTTTGACTTAGCCGAATTCGTCTAAACCCTTTAGCTGAATTCGTCTAAACCCTTTAGCTGAATTCATCTAAACCCTTTAGCTGAATTCGTCTAAACCCTTTAGTCGAATTCGTCTAAACCCTTTAGCCGAATTATCTAGTATAATCCATTCGTTTAAACACTTTAAACGATTTCCTTTTTGAGACATTCTCAACTTGATACCAAGCAGTCACAGGATTGGTCCTCCACTCATATCCAATATGAGTAAGGCCAACACAATCCTTTCTCCAACTTCTCCAAACGCTTTATGTGCGACCCTATAGGCTCATATTGCGTTGGCAGTAAGACTAACTGTTGATTGCTTTGAGATCACCTCAGAAACTCCAACATAAATGCCCTTAGATTGTTTGCGTCCATAGGAATTCAAGTACGTGACTTGAATGTGAGGGCCTATGTTTATAAGAAGCTTCATTCGTAAATGGTCCAGGGTCGGAGTATCATCTTAGAAGTTGAAGGACAATGATAATACATTAAGACTAGCATGTGCGTTAACTGATGACCAGTTCTCACAGGTCATGATATTGTGATATCAAGTCATCACACGAGTACTTGTTAGTGAACAAGTTGTACTGGACAGACCCACCTTGAGGCTACTTTGTGGATTGTTATATAAACGTGTCACAAGTAGATCTCAACTAGCAATGGTGTTTGTGGTTCTTTGACCTGAAGTCAAAACATTCATCAAGTGAGGAAGAGCGTACTTTGATGCTATCAAAATTCTTCCTTAAAGAAGGTTGATGATAATGGTGGTTATTGGGTATGCTACGATTCATTTGGGTGTTTGTGTGTGGACAGATATGAGACTTGTCCTCCTATATGACATGAGTTACATCCAAGGGCCCCCTTGATGGAATGAGACTGAGAAATGCATGATCATGCTTGGTTGAGTCAGTATATGATATTGAGCTCACCAATTTCAAACAGTCTATTCTAGATCTGGAAACTATGATTAAACGATTATGAGGGTGACACAGTCCATGCCTCTAGTTCTATCCGGATGTTAGGGACAAAGGGACATGACAACACTGGTACATTTGTCAAGACATGCTTATTAAGTTATGAACTCTTATTGCTTGGGTAGCAATGATGTATTGCTAGATGACGCTCATTATTTGTGAGACTTTTGTTGATACTTTGTGATCAAGTGGGAGACTGTTGGTGTTTCCAAGGAGATCTCAGAGAAATGAAACAGTTAGTCTTACTGCCAATACAATTTGAGCCTATAGGGTCGCACATAATAGTGTTGGAGAAGTTGGATGAAGGATTTTGTTGGCCTTACTCATATTGGATATGAGTGAAGGACTAATCCTATGAGCAATTGGAGTTGAGTCGAGAATGTCTCAACGGGAAAAAGGGAGTACACGATGAATTGTCAAGAGTGTCTCGATGAATTGTATTGTACTCGATGAATCAACGAATCGTCTCTACGAATCGTCGAATTGTCTCGATGAATCGTTGAAATGTTTCGACCACATATGTGTTGATTCGTCTCATTGAATTCGTCGAAATGTCTCGACGAATTAGATGTACTCGACGAATCGTCGAGATTGTCTCGACGGAACAAGTATTGATTCGCCACGTCGAATCGTCGGGAGTCTCTCGACGAATTATATTGTATTCGACGAATTATATTGTATTCGACGAATCATCGAATTGTCTCGACGATTTTGCTATACTCAACGAAATCTGTGTTAACTCCAATAAAGTCTCAGGTTTGCGGATAGCATGTTTTATGCCTTGAGTATAAAAGGATGTGATTAGGTTTCCAGAATACTTCTTCTTTTTGCGAATCTGGAAGAGCCGAAATAGAAGTGTTCCGCATAAGTCTCGACAGTTACGTCCGCACTCCGCGAGATCGCCACCGCCGCATGATATGAAAATTAACGATTTGGATTATATGAATTTAAGAGATTTGTTGTTGATATTCTCCAATTCTATATCTGATGAAAGCAAGCGTACCTTATCGTCTATAGTATATGATACTTAAGAAAAATATCAAGGTCGTATTAAACACGGGTCTGTCGAGTACTTCTACTTCGAGAAAATAAACTATTATTTTATCGTAAATTGCGGAAAAGGGTTAATAATTAAAACTAATTAAAAAGAGAACAAAAATAAAATAAAGAAAACAAAACTTGATTAGAACTCGCTTTGAAATGAAATAAAAAGATAAATATTATCATTCTAATCTATGCCTTGACCGTGGAGATTCCTAGCTTATGAACGCACCTCTCTCAAGAAATACGCCCACCTGAGAATAGGTTGATCGGCCGGACTCTCGTCCTATAACCGAAACGCCTAATACTCGCTTTAACGAGGTGAATCCCACTATAGGATTTGACTCCTATCCAGAAGATTTACGTCATCCTCTCTCGAGGGGTGCGTGCAACTCTTTTTATTCTCGAGTGATCGATTCGTACGCACGAGCCTCTCGGCTAACTAGAATATGAAAACAAATACCGAAATTCATAACCGGCATATGAACTCGATATCGTTATTTTTCGGAATAAATCGAATGAGAGGAGAAACGATAATAAAGAAAAGATAATTTCAAAACAAAGCTTGTAAAAACCAAGAACTACTAAATATTAACTAAAGGAAAATTAAGAAAAGGAGATAAGGAGGGAAGTGGAGATTTTGCATAAATGAAAAAAAAACTAAAATTTAATTACCATAAAAAAGGGAGAACATTACATGAATTGAAAACTAAGTTACATTGCATGAAAGTAAATCTAAACTAACTTGCATGAAATGAAAATAACAAGACATTAAAAAAGAAAATAAAAAAATTACATAAAATTAAATCTAAACCTAAAATATGAAAATAAAGGAAAACTATACAAGAACAGCCCAAATAGGCTGGGGGAAGGGAGAGGATTGCTGAAATGGAGCCTCTGAATTTATAGGAAAAATTTCCATGTTACACGCCCTCGTTCACGGGCATGACCAAGGGCGTGTAATAATTGTTTTGCAGCTGGGACAACGGCGTGGGTGATTGCGTGACGGCACGGCGAAAGGAGGACATGTCACGGTTGTGACATTTGGGTCACGGGCGTGTACTTGGATGGCTTTAATTAATGCACTGTGGGCTTAACTGCGGCGCGACGGAGAGCAGAGATCACGCGGGAAAGTCACGGGCGTGACCTATGGGTCACGGGCGTGACTTAGGTCAACTTCTCGATGGCAGCTCCTCTTCTCGACGGCATCGCTGGGAGCATCTTTTTAAGTTTACACGCCCTTGGTCGCGGGCGTGACCTTTGAGTCATGGGCGTGACTGAGGGCGTGACTTGCTGTGGACGAGCTCAAACTGCGCGGCATCAACTCTGGACTAGCATTAAAGTTACACGCCCTTGGTCACGGGCGTGACCTAGGGCGTGTATTATCAATTTTGAGAAAAACTCCAAAAAATCTGCAAAACAGAAATACAACTATATTTAGAACAAAAATTATAAAAGAAGTGATTTTTAACTAGAATATAAATAATATTTACAATTATATATTAAAATTAACTTAAATACTATAATTAAAATATGCATAAATCCTACTCATCAAATACCCCCATACTTAGGTTTTTGCTATTCCAGAGCAAAAATATGAGAAATATTTATAAGACATTTAATAAATTTTTTTTATTAAGACTAAAAATTAATTGAATCACAAGTAAGCTAAAAAGAAAATTTAAGGATTGACGAATTAAGTCATAAATTATGAAAGTAGAATGATAAAAGAAAAATATTTAGCCAAGAATTCTCAAAAATAATAACTAGTAAACAAGATTGAGTAATTTGTAAACAATTTTAGATTTAAAATTATAAAAAACCATAACTTTGAAAGAAACTAAAGGAAAAATACAATCTACTACTTATGCTCTCTTAATATTTTAATTTTAAACTAAAAACAATTGAATTGGCTAAAAGGGGTTTGGATTAATATGAAGAGAATTGTTTTTTGGAGGTGATGAATTTTATCCTCTCACCCCACACATTTTTTTTCTATTTGTATTAATTTAGAAAAATAATGAATTTTATCCTCTAATTTTCCATGCCATATAATCTTTTCTTAATACTCTTCATACAAAGGATATGGTGCATATGTTTAGGGAATGATGAATTTTATCCTCTCATTCCCATGACATATGATCTTTTAATAATCTTTTTTTTTTTTGGTAAAGGCTAGAGGTAAAGGGCTACACTACAAGAAAACGGGTCTTTAGTGACGAAAATTTAGTGAAGAAATATATTTCGTCACTAAAGACACTTATTGAATGACGAAATATATTTCGTCACTAAAGACACGTTTTTAGTGACGAAATACAAATTTGGTCACAAAAGCCATATCTTTAGTGACGAAATATAAATTTGATCACTAAGGTAAACTTTCTGAAGTATTAGTGACCAAAAATAATCTAATCACTAAATTATTTATTTAGTGACAAAAAAATTAATCACTAGCCATCAAAATACTAAAATTTCCTTCATAAATTTAGATTATTACACAAAGCAACTCAAGAAAATCATTTGCTTCACAAAAAATAGTTACTTGTCATCAAAATATGTAGTTTTCTTCGTAAGCAAATTCAAAGTAAAAATAATACAACAATCCCCCATTTCATAAAAAAATTCATGTCATTCTTTCAATTTAAACCCTCTAATTTCAATCATTCAACAGTTTTAGTCCATTTTTTTATAACCAAATAAACTCCTCTCGCATGCTCCCGTCGCCCTCACCCTTTCTCCGTCGTGCTCTAGATCTACGCCATCACCTTCGCTCGCGGGAACCATATACCTCTGGCAAAACTGTATAGCATGACAAAAAACCTGCCATTGTCAACCACCTCTTCGATTTTGTGACTGCCATGGAGTTTTTCAGCTAGAGCAGAAGGAGGCATCTCGCAATGTCTGACTCATCTTCACGCAGATCTAGGGCTTATTTGGAAGGGTGGATCCGCCGCTGTTGCGTGGCCACCACCCTCTAGGCATTGGCGGGGGCGCGGCCGGGCGGCGGGGATCCAACCCACCGGGAAATCTGTGGATTTCCACTGCACGGAGGCGACTGCAGTCATGATCGCCTCCACGTGGTTTTCCTCCGCGGGAAATCTGGCCCACCAAAGAAAGCCCTATTAACTTCAAAGGAATGTGGAAGAGCCAAAGGAGGCTACCGCCCATATTTCTGCCAGGAGGTAATCTATGTTAGAATGGTGCTCGAAGCATCCGCATGAGTGTCTAGTTTGGAACACTCTACTCGTTGCCCCTAGCAGGGTATTTATAGGCAAACCCTAATTCTCCGGCGGGTGCGTGGATCCCTAACGGGTCCTAACCTACCGCTAAGTATCCATTAACCCGATAGTTAAATATACCTCAACATTCTCCTCATATATTATAAATATCGGGGTCATATCACAGATTACTTTAAACAAGAGTTAATAACGACAAACATGAGTTTTCCAGAAAACATAAATATGAGTTTTAGAATACATAATATCTAAACTCAAACACATGGCTCCAAACAAGAAACAGTAAGCAAAGCTGGAAAAACTAAAAAAACAGATAAATGAACAATGATCTATGCAAACAATAGATCATCATCATCTGGGTCGAAATCAACTTTCTCTCCTCCAATCTCAATGTGATCTGCAAACAGACACAATAAGAATGTCATGAGACAAATCTCTATGAATTCTAACATTTGCAAATCAAGAGTAAAGTGAATAGTTCTAGCAGTAAAAGAACGTAATACTCTAACCAGGAAGAAAAGAATCACATATCAGCATCTCTATCCAATTTACACAAAATTAGACAATTGATTTCAAAGAATCAAACCATCTTCCTTCGATTATTAAGATTATTACCAAACGTTTCACAATTGTATTATATCATCAAATTTGGAATGATACAACAAGCTGTGACCAATATATCATCAAGTTTGGAATGATATAAGTAATGATCATAATATCAGGACGCATATCAGCAACTTCAGTATTCGTTTTTGGAATGATACCCAAATCAGCCTTTGAATTAAAAATAATTCCGTAAGTCATCAAGTTTGGAATGACTGACAATTATCCATCTCTGGCTTTCATCAGATAGCATCTGGAATACTTCCGTGTGCTCACTCTAGATGCTCGAATGTAAGCAGACTACGGTTCTAAGATTTAAAAATAAGCAGGGTATTAAGTCATACTAAATGAACTTTAATCCCATCTCCCTCAATGTTTTATGTGTTAGAACCTTACATAAGCCCTTGGTAAGGACATCTGCTACATTATCCTTAGATCTCACGTCCAATAGGGAGATTATCCCCTGACTGGGGAGATGGGTCAACCAGGCCTGTTTCATCCTTAGTTGCCTTTGCTTTCCATTGAACAACGTATTTGTTGCAATGGTCTTTGTGGCTTGATTGTCACAATATAGCAAAATAGAGTTCATTTTTAGACTCGTCATTGGAATGTCGATAATCAGATCTCTTATCCACTCAGCTTCTTCTCCTGCTGAAGCGAGGGCATAGAGTTCTGATTCCATAGAGGAAAGTGCAATGCACGACTGCCTCTTTGACTTCCAAGCTACTGCTGCTCCTCTTAGGGTAAATACAAAACCGCTAGTGGATCTACTATCAGCAATTTCTGAACACCAGGAGGCGTCAGAATACCCCTCAAGTACAGGAGGATGTCCACTGTAACATAAAGCATACTTTTCAGTGTGCTTTAAGTATCGCATAAGCCTTTCTAAGGCATTCCAGTGGTCCTGACCAGGGTTACTCGTAAATCTACTTAAGATATCGATCGTAAAGGCTATGTCAGGTCTAGTGCAGGTTGTTGCATACATGAGACTACCTATGAGTTTGGAGTAATCCAACTGTCTAATAGATGAACCTTCATTCGGTTTCAGTCTATTGTTATAATCGTATGGAGTCTCACTACCTTTGCTATTAACGTAACCCCATTTCTCAAGTAGATTTCTAATATAGTGACTCTGATTGAGGGTAATACCCTTGTCAGTGAAGTTCACTTCCATTCCTAGGATGGTTTTCACCACGCCTAAGTCATTCATGCTAAATTGTGTCGTCAAGGCAGCTTTCACGTCTTTCACCTCAGACTGATTAGTGCCCAGAATTAGCATGTCATCAACTTACAAGCATATAATTGCAACTTTATTTGAACTTGTATGAACGCACAGACATTTATCTGAAAAGCTGGATTTAAAACTCATGGCTTTAACACAAGTGTCAAATTTTTCGTGCCACAATTTAGGTGCTTGCTTCAATCCGTATATTGACTTAATCAACTTACAGACCTTATTTTCTAGACCTTCTACCACAAACCCTTTAGGTTGGTGCATGTAGATCTCTTCGGTCAGATCTCCATTAAGAAATGCAGTCTTGACGTCCATCTGATGAACTGTAAAGTGTTCAATAGATGTTATAGCGAGAAGTATCCTAATTGTCGCATAGTGACAAATAGGTGAGTATATATCAAAGTAGTCTATTCCACTCACTTGAGTGAAGCCTTTTGCAACTAGACATGCTTTGTATTTGGCAATACTCCCATCAGGATTAAGCTTCTTCTTCAGAACTCATTTGTTTCTAATGGTCTTAGCCCCTTTGGGCAAGTCAACCAATGTCCACGTGTTGTTCTGCATGAGAGAGTTTAACTCTTCATCGATGGCTTCTTTCCATAATAGAGAGTCTCGAGATCGCATCGCATCCTTATAGGTGGATGGATCAGCTTCAACTTGGTAAGTCACGAAGTCTGTACCGAAGCTTTTAGGCGTTTTCTCTCTACTAGATAGCCTTCTGGCATCTAAACCACTCATGTCTACAGGCTCAGTGTCAGAGTTACGTTGACTTGGCTCAGCAGGAGGCTCAAGACTAGTGGCTGGCAGACCTGGAAGCGTCAGGTTCTTATCCTTAAGGAACTTATCTGCAAAGAAGACAGCGTCTCTAGATTCGATTATAGTGTTTGTTGATAGATCTAGAAATCTGTCTGCAGCATTATCCTCCGCACATCCTAGGTAGATACACGTATTTGTCCTAGGTCCAATCTTAGCTCTTCTAAGGTCAGGTATCCTAACATAAGTGATACAGCCCCAGGTCTTAAGATTATCAAATCTAGGAGGTCTCTTAAACCAAAGCTCATAAGGTGTCTTAGTCAACTTGGCATGGGGAACTTTATTAAGAATGTGATTAGACGTGAGGGCAGCTTCACCCTAGTAGGCCGCAGGCATGCCAGCAGTCAACAGCATGGAATTCAACATTTTTGTTAAAGTCCTATTTTTCTGCTCAGCAATACCGTTGGATTGGGGGGAATAAGAAGCAGTCATTTCAGGGATGATGCCATTGTTGGCAAGGAAATCTCTGAACTCCCCGGAGACGTATTCTCCTCCTCGATCACTCCTTAGTCGTTTGATTTTCATGTCAAGTTGATTCTCAACCCTAGTTTTGAATATACAAAATTTTTCAAAAGCTTCAACTTTGGATTTAAGTAGATAAATGTGACTGAATCTAGAGTAGTCATCGATAAATGTTATCAGATACTTCCGACCTCCACGTGTGACAAAACTTTTGTAGTCACGTATGTCGGAGTGTATTAACTCTAGCAAATATGTGCTCCTAGAAACCTGACTAAAAGGTGCTCTAGTTATCTTAGTTTGAGCACAGATTTCACATTTGTCAAATATGGTTATTGTGTCTAAAGGGATGTTGTGAGTTCTAGCGAGCAGGAGTAGTTTTCTATAATTGACGTGCCCTAGTCTTGCATGTAAAGTCTTAGGATCGATCAAATTAGAACTAACGTGATTTACTACTTCGTTTGCTAGACTCAACCTATACATTCTGTTGACGACAAACGCACAACCAAAGTAGTGCGAGTGAACCATCAGCGTTACTCGACCACCACTAATGTTAAATGACATACCCGCATCGCATAACAAACTAATTGAAATTAAATTAGCAGCTAATGATGGTATAAATTTAACATTTTTTAAAGTAAGAGTTTTACCTGAGGAGAGCATCAAGGTAGCATTGTCGACCCTCAGCACGTCAGCAACTCCTACATCAGCAACAGTAATAATCTCTCGGACTGCAGTGACATCCTCCAGAAGCGCAGAATTGTTGCAGACATGACATGTAGCACCTGAGTCTAGCCACCACTCCGTACTGGCCTGTCTGTTACCGACCATGGCAACAAAGTCGGTGGGCGCAGTCTGATGGACCATATTGGCCCTATTATCAGGCTTTGGTGTACTAGGATCTCCTCTTTTGGGCTGCTTGCACTCGGAAGCACGGTGACCCCACTTGTTACAATTGTAGCACTTGCCTTTGAATTTCTTCATCTTCTTGCTCGTGTCCACAACTACGGGTGCACTGGGTAACGGTCTAGTCTTGGCAGGCTTAAACTTCCGCTTAGGATGCATGACCATGTTGGCAGCAGAGGACTGCTTGCTAATTGTCTCCCTAGCGTGTCTAGTCCTGTTCTCATCCTCAATGCAAATGAAGCGCTTGAGATCTTTAAGACTGACCTGCGTTTTCTTCTGATACATCTCCGTTTTAAAGGAGTACCACGTCGACGGGAGCTTGAAGATAATAGCTCCTGAAACAAATCCATCTGGCAGTGGGATGTTCTCACTGTTCAGCTTGTCCACCAGATTCTCAAAATCAGCGACCTGTGGTAGGATTTCCCTTTCCTCAGTGAAGGTGAAAGCCATAAACTTGTCCACGAGGTGCGTCTTGGACATATTTTCCTCTTCCTTAAACTGCTCCTCTAGAGCTTCCCAGATTTCTTTGGCGGTCTTCATTTTGCTGTACGTCTCAGCAAGCTTGTTGGAAAGGCAGTTCAACAAGTAGTCACGGCAGAAATCTTCATCGACCACCCACTGAGTCTCTCCAGCTGTCCCAAGAACCTCAGCACGTACAGTCTGAATGGTGTAGAACAAGTTCAGGTACTTCATGCCAAACTGAGTGTTCCTCTTCCGGGCACAGAACTCGGAATTGGAGAATTTCTCCAATTTTATCATCGGAACAGGAGTAGAGCCCTTCGACACTGTGTCTCTTTCCAAAATAATAGATTTCCACTAGCAACCTAATGACAAGCAGAAAACTAGAAAGAGATCACCTGAAGCGCGTAGATTCGAGAAAATCTTCGGATCCAATCCAGAGAAAGTTGTGCTCCTCTTCTCCGGCTGAACAAAGTCGTCGAAGACTAGATCCACGCAAACAACGGCGGCAAAGAACCACCAGAGCCAAAACTGGATCATCAGGAGTACTCAACACTGTCGGAATTCCTACAGTGTTGTCGGAATTCCGATATATGGAAACAGCGGAATGGCAGCAGCGGAGGCGTCTTTTCACGGTAGCGACAGCGGCGCCTCTTCACTGGAGCACTAGAACGGTGCGACTGGACGACTGCGGCGGCGAGGCGGCAGCGGCAGACGGCGATGCTTCTCCGATCTGCGTTCCTGGACGTCCTATGGATCTGCAGCTTTTGTGACTGAAGGACACAGGTTCAGCGGGAGACGAAGGCGGCGCACGATCAGCGAACAAGGATCGAGAATAGGTGGCGATTCTTCCTTCTCCTTGCACAGGACCGGCGGCAGAGTCCTTCCTCGCGAAGAAGCTCGCGACGGGAAAAGGAACAGAGCGATGGGCGCGCTCGGACGGGTTTCTTCTCGCACAGGGAGATCGGCGGCGACAACAGTTACAAGAGAGCTCCTCCTTCGCAGCGACCAACGGCAGATCTCGCGATAGAAAGAGCAGCGGCGACAGCGACCGATGGCAGCGACGGAAGAGAAGCGCACACAATCCTCCCTTCTTCGCAGCGACGAAAAACCCCCCACACAGGAACCGACGGCCTTTACTCCTTCAAGATCGGGGCGACCTCCTTCGCTCGATCGACGGGAATGACGGCAAGGAGTAGTTGCAGAAATCGCGAGAGGGAGCGACTACCGGCGTTCTTCTTCTTCGATCGATTGGAACCACCGCAAGTAGCAGTTACGAGAAAACCACCTCCAGCGACGGGAAAAACACGGGAACGAGAGAGGACTTCGAGAATGTTAGAATGGTGCTCGAAGCATCTGCGTGAGTGTCTAGTTTGGAACACTCTACTCGTTGACCCTAGTAGGGTATTTATAGGCAAACCCTAATTCCCCGACGGATGCGTGGATCTCTAACGGGTCCTAACCTACCGCTAAGTATCCGTTAACCCGATAGTTAAATATACCTCAACAATCTATACCTTTCTTGGTCGTGACAAGGAGATTGGGGAGTTGTTTGCCAAGTACAACGATCTCTCGAAGAAGTAGCTTGTGGTGAATTCCTACTTACAGACGCTATTATCGATACTGAAGCACTTCATATTTGGGGATTGAGTTATTTGCGCCAAGGAATTCCAGTCATTGTAATATTTTAGTAGGAATCTACCATCCTACTTTATGCAAGTAGAAATGCAATGATATTTTGTTAGTGTAGGATCAATCATGAAATGCACAGTATAAAGAAGATTATGACTTATCAATACTCAAATCAATAACAACATGCTCTAGGTAAGCCCTTTCCAATGGTGAAAATCAAGACCCAGGCAAATTCAAAGCTGCCTAGTTCGATTGTCATATTAAAGAGGATTTCTCTCATTTTGATAATTTCTCTTCAATCCTCATTTTTTTCAAAGTTAGATTATAATTACATCATTTTAGTAGAAATGCACTTGGTTCTATTGTTATATTAAAGCAGATTATATACATTAATATACGATAAAATCGCTAGACATAATAACTATGGCCATTATGCCTAAGTCTGATAGTGCCTCATCACAAAATATAACCATGGTTACTATTAAGTTTTGAATTCCCTTGTTCTATTAAAATGTAGATGCTAACCAAGAAGACTAAACTCTATGGTCTGTTAGGCTAAGATAGATAATATCTTAATCTTGAGAGAGTTCAAGATGTTATACTGCCCACGCCCATCAAGTACATTGATTGAGATTTTCTAATAAATCCATTTGCGCTAGTTGGTGATAAATGGCATAATGTCATTCAATTTGAGGATATGTACTCCTTCAATGTGACTTTCTTATATTTTGCTTCTAACTATTGCATCTAATTATATTTAGGTGGCTAGGTGGTGATAGAAACTATGGAGTTTTTGACATCCAACTTCCTGCTGCTTTGAAGAAACTTCCATTTGATAGGCATTTTTCTCTACAGAATGTGATCAAAGTGGTCTCATAAGAAGATGGGTATCAACCCCATCTGATTGCTTCCAAGCAAGGATATCATAGGCTTATTTAAGAAGCTCTCAATTACTTTAGAGGTCCAGCATAAGCTTCTGTGGATGTTATGAGCAATTTGATTTTCCATATACTTTCCTAATCATGATCTTTTAATTGTCCTACGAGATAAGGAGCAAATTACTCAACCGTTGTTATTGCTTTTCTTGAAGGTCCATTTTGTTTTGAAGGACCTGATGGGGAAATCTATAGATGAGACTGAGGTAAGACCGTAAGAGTTGAGTAGACTTGCAATCAAAACTTGAATATTTATCTGGAAATGTCTCGTCTCATCAGCACCTTTCTTGGGGCCTATTGTCCTTGCAGAACTTGTTGATGCATGGCTATGGACAATAGATGCAAAACGTGGTTTATTTGCTTAAAAAACGGCCTCACCTCATTCCCAGGACCAGATCCACAACCTAAGAAGGTTGCTGTTCAAGGATTGATTGCCCATAGAATCTGGCTTGGTTTTTTTATTGATCATTTTGAGGTTATTTATTTTTATCACCCGATATCATCTCATCTATTTAATATGATTATTTATGTTCAGTAATTACTTGAGCTATAATCTAGCATGCATAATACATGGTCAACATGTGATGCTGAAATATAAAATGCAGTTTCTGACAAAACTGCAGTTTTATATTATTATTTAGTTAAATAATTTACTTCCCAATGAAGCTAAAAATAATTTTACTTGTGAACCTTATAAACTCAGCAGCAGGACTTGCTGGCATTTTAGATTAGTTCTAGAGACTCAAACCAATTTGGTATGGTATAGAATTGATTGTGGGCATTAGATCTGGTCATGTTTGACATATTTTATTGGGAACACTTTATGTGATTTATTCCTTTAACGAGAAAAGAACTGAGCATAGTGAGACATATTTGAGACCAATGTGCTTGTACTTATTTCTGATTATTAATTACAGTGAAACTTCCACTCTCCATGTGTTGACAGATGTAGGTGTTTCCTACTGAATCGCATAAATCAATGTCTCCTAACTATTTTCTTTTGCCACATTTTATTGTTTTGTCCTCGTGATCTTTATTTGCTCTCCTTGAGCGATATACAACTATTTCTTAACAAATGTAATTGCATAAGTAGAAACCCACAACATATTTCAGAGATGAGATTTAGGATATTTTGGTTCCAGATGAGAGAAACGACGCATGTTTCGTATGGACAATGAGGAAGAGGGGAATTTTCTCTCCTCTACTAAGGATTTGATTTCTCTCCTAGGTTTGAGTTTCTCTCCATGGTTCTTTTATATTATTCTCCATATAACGCTTTGCTGCAACACATGAAATACATGTTTCATGATAACGTTTTATTTCTATTGGCACTAGAAAGACTTATGAATACTGCAGGTTAGGCTATGAAAGGTTTGTCAGCATTGTTTTAGGATTTTATTTTGTTATTTCATGATTTTTCATTTTTTTCTTTGCAAACAATAGGTAAGAGTATATAGGGATCATCTAATTAAGCAACTTGAGCAGCATCTGGAGTAAAAAGGTAAAGTATTGCCATATGAACAATTATCTTCTCAAGATTCCTTTCATGCAAGATCAAACATGTGATTGTTCATTCATTTTTCAATGGTAATAACGCTTATGTGCTTGACCCAAGATTAGAACACGTGTTTGTATTTTTTTTCAATCGCAGTCCTTATTCAGACATGTGATTGAATTCTAACTTAGCGACAAAGCAAGGAGATCACCTACATTTTTCAATGTTTTAAAAATGTAATTGGATACAAATACAATTGACTTGCACTATAGTGTTGTAGTGCACTACAGTAAAATGCAGTTTTACTGCACTGCAGTTCATTCCAATGCAAAATGCACTCCAGTTTGTTGTACACTACAGTGTAATGCATTTTGCATGCACTATATATAGTGTTGTTCTGCGCTTTTCATTTTGATCTTTGCTCCTAATTATGATATTTTCTCTTAATCAAATATTCTTTGAATTTTTGTCTTTGAACAAATGCAGACCTGATGATCAAAGCTCTTTTCTCTCGCTAGAATACCATCTTACTGCTTTGCATTATTTGTAAGATGCCATTTCCTATAAGTTCCCAAGTGCTCTCTATTCAGTTATAGAAGTAATCAGATTCATTAATCTTTTCTTCGATAGGAAGCCTGACATCAGGAAACCAGTCGGCATTATCAATGGGGAAGGCTGCTCTTGCAATTGAGTTGAAGGCGTCGGTGTTTACTGATTCCGACAGTAAAAACCGGCACAAGAGGCATAAGAAAAATCGAGATGGATCCCGTAGAAATGGTGCCTATAAGGAGCTTGAAGAAGGGGAGTTTGGAGAGGATGGAGAAATCACAATATACTTGTTCAACACAATATATTTATTTATTTTGTGTTACATGTAAAGAAAGAATAATTATGTAATGTTTGTTTATTATAGATTTTTTTTATGTATTGAGTTTAATAGAGTTAAAAACTCTATTGGTCTGTACTAAATAGTTTGAGCTATCTCCCACAATTTTCTATTAATAAATTTAAAGAAACATTCTCTTATCGTTCATGAGATTGTTTTTAGCAAATGAATATATTATTTATTATTGTATTTAATGATTAAATAAATAATTTTAGTAACAAAAAGTCGTTATTATTACATTGTACAACTAGTGACTGAATAAGGCCACTAAATACCTTTAGTGATGAAAAATAGTTGTCGCTAATAATGTATACTTAGTGACGAAAAATAGTTGTCACTAATAATGCACATTTAGAGACGAAAATTAGTTGTCACTATAAATATATATTTAGTGACGAAAATCAGTGATCACAAAAATGTACATTTAGTGACGAAAATTAGTTGTCACTTAAACTATATATTTAGTGACGAAAATTTATTTGGTTACTAAAGACTTTTTGTGACGGTCATTTTGCAACCACCTTGTGACAGATTAAATTTGGTCACTAAATGTCTTTAGTGACCAAACCGCAATATTTAGTGACCAAAAATTTTGTCACTAAATGTCTCAAATAGGTAATGTGTTTCTTACGGATCATGATGATGAGCCTGCAACCTACCAAGATGCTATGAATGGACCAGACTCCGAGAAGTGGCTTGAGGCCATGAAATCTGAAATGGACTCCATGTATACAAACCAAGTTTGGATCTTGGTGGAACCACCTGAAGGGGTACGACCCATAGGGTGCAAGTGGGTCTTCAAGAAGAAGACCGACATGGATGAGAATGTACAGACATTCAAAGGTCGGCTAGTGGCTAAAGTTTTTAGGCAAATTCATGGTGTTGACTATGATGAGACTTTTTCCCATGTTGTTATGGTCAAGTCCATCAGAATTGTACTTGTTATTGCTGTGTATTATGACTACGAGATCTAGCAAATGAATGTCAAAATGGCTTTCCTTAATGGAAATCTCCATGAGGAAGTGTATATGACACAACCCGAGGGTTTTGTATCTCCAAATGAAGCCATTAAAATATGCAAGTTGAATCGATCCATTTTTGGATTAAAACAAGCTTCTCGAAGTTGGAATCTTCATTTTGATGAGAAAATCAAAGAGTTTGGTTTTATCAAAAACGAGGATGAACCATGTGTTTACAAGAGGATTAGTGAGAGCATTGTTGTTTTCTTGATATTGTATTTGGATGACATACTGCTGATCGAGAACGACATTCCGACCTTGCAAGTTGTTAAGAATAACCTACGAAACTGCTTTTCTATGAAAGACTTGGGCGAAGCGACTTATATACTTGGTATTAAGATCTATAGAGATAGATCGAAGAAGTTGCTGGGTTTGACCCAGAGTACATACATTGAGAAGGTGCTGAAATGGTTCAGCATGCTTGAATCCAAGAAGGGATTCTTACCCATGTCTCATGGTGTGAGTCTCTCTAAGGACCAGTGTCCTAAATCTTTTGAATATAAGGACCGCATGAAGTTGATTTCATATGCTTCGACAATTGGATCAATCATGTATGCAATGTTATGTACTCGACCCGATGTCTCATATGCTTCAAGCATGACGAGCAGGTATCAGTCTGCTCCTAGTGATGGTCACTTGATAGCTGTCAAGAATACCCTAAAGTACTTGAGAAGGACTAAGGATAAGTTCTTGGTGTTTGGTGGAGATCAGGAAGAGCTCATTGTAAATAGTTACACGGATGCTAGCTTCCAGACTGATAGGGACGATTCAAAGTCCCAGACAGGTTTTGTATTTTGCCTAAATGGAGGAGTTGTAAGCTGGAAGAGTTCCAAGCAAAAGACAGTTGCCGATTCTACGACTGAGGTCGAGTATATCGTTTCTGCAAATGCGACGAAGGAGGCTGTGTGGATTAGGAAATTCATCAGCGAGCTTGGTGTAGTTCCTAGCATTGTTGATCCCATAGTTCTCTACTGTGGCAATAATGGTACAATAGCCCAAGTTAAGGAACCTAGATCTCATCAGCTCTCTAAGCACATACTTCGGCGGTTCCATCTTATTCGAGAGATTGTCGATCGAGAAGATGTGAGCATATGCAGAGTACCGATTGAAGAGAATATTGCGGATCCACTAGCAAAGCCCCTTACACAAAGAAAGCATGATTGTCATACTAGATCAATTGGTATTAAATTCCTGAATGAACGTCTCTAGTGGGAGTCTTGTGGATTATATTTGTGTCGGTTGTTATTCATGTGATGAATATAGTAGTTTTATATTTTATTTTACATTTATGGCAAGTTCTTATTATTATGTCAATTGTTTCTATTTGATAGATTAATTAGCATAATAAATGCACTTAGATTGTTTGCTTCCATAGGAATTCAAGTATGTGACTTGAATGTGAGGGCCTATGTTTATAAGAAGCTTCATTCTTAAATGATCCCTGGTCGGAGTATCATCTTAGAAGTTAAAGGACAATGATGATCCATTAAGACTAGCATGAGCGTTGACTGATGACCGGTTCTCACAGGTCATGATATTGTGATATCAAGTCATCACATGGGTACTTGTTAGTGAACAAGTTGTACTGGACAAACC
Organism: Dactylorhiza incarnata; assembly: GCA_033032865.1. Taxonomy (NCBI): domain Eukaryota; kingdom Viridiplantae; phylum Streptophyta; class Magnoliopsida; order Asparagales; family Orchidaceae; genus Dactylorhiza; species Dactylorhiza incarnata. The sequence continues at coordinate 2,177,314 of JAWHQI010000266.1, read as the reverse complement.
CACCTTGAGGCTACTTTGTGGATTGTTATATAAACGTGTCACAAGTAGATCTCAACTAGCAATGGTGTTTGTGGTTCTTTGACCTGAAGCCACAACATTCATCAAGTGAGGAAGAGCGTATTTTGATGCTATCAAAAGTCTTCCTTGAAGAAGGTTGATGATAACGGTGGTTATTGGGTATGCTATGATTCATTTGGGTGTTTGTGTGTGGACAGATATGAGTTTTGTCCTCCTATATGACATGAGTTACATCCAAGGGCCCCTTGATGGAATGAGACTGAGAAATACATGACCATGCTTGGTTGAGTCAGTATATGATATTGAGCTCACCAATTTCAAACAGTCTATTCTAGATCAGGTAACTATGATTGAACGATTATGAGGGTGACACGATTCATGCCTCTAGTTCTATCCGGATGTTAGGGACAAAGGGACATGACAACACTGGTATATTGGTCAAGACAGGCTTATTGAGTTATGAACTCTTATTGCTTGGGTAGCAATGATGTATTGCTAGATGCCGCTCATTATTTGTGAGACTTTTGTTGATACTTTGTGATCAAGTGGGAGACTGTTGGTGTTTCCAAGCTGATCTCAGAGCAATGAACAATTAGTCTTACTGCCAATGCAATTTGAGCCTATAAGGTCACACATAACAGTGTTGGAGAAGTAGGATGAAGGATTGTGTTGGCCTTACTCATATTGGATATGAGTGGAGGACTAATCCTATGAGCAATTGGAGTTGAGTCGAGAATGTCTCGACAGGAAAAAGGGAGTACACGTTGAATCGTCAAGAGTGTCTCGACGAATTGCATTGTACTCGACGAATCGTCGAATTGTCTCGATGAATCGTTGAAATGTTTCGACGACATATGTGTCGATTCGTCTCATTGAATTCGTCAAAATGTCTCGACGAATTAGATGTACTCGACGAACCGTCGAGATTGTCTCGACGGAACACGTATTGATTCGCCGCGTCGAATCGTCGGGAGTGTCTCGACAAATTATATTGTATTCGACAAATCATCGAATTGTCTCGACGATTTTGCTATACTCGACGAAATCTGTGTTAACTCCAATAAAGTCTCAGGTTTGCGGATAGCGTGTTTTATGCCTTGAGTATAAAGGGATGCGATTAGGTTTCCAGAATACTTCTTCTTTTCGCGAATCTGGAAGAGCCGAAACGGAAGTGTTCCGCATAAGTCTCGACAGTTATGTCCGCACTCCGCGAGATCGCCGCCGCCGCCTGATATGAAAATTATCGATTTGGATTATATGAATTTAAGAAATTTGTTGTTGATATTCTCCAATTCTATATCCGATGAAGGCAAACATACCTTATCGTCTATAGTATATGATACTTAAGAAAAATAAAGTCGTATTAAACAAGGGTCTGTCGAGTAATTCTACTTCGAGAAAATAAACTATTATTTTATCAGAAATTGCGGAAAAGGGTTAATAATTAAAACTAATTAAAAAGAGAACAAAAATAAAATAAAGAAAACAAAACTTGATTAGAACTCGCTTTGATAAAATAAAAAGATAAATATTATCATTCTAATCTATGTCTTGACCGTGGAGATTCCTAGCTTATGAATGCACCTCTCTCGAGAAATACGCCCACCTGAGATTATGTTGATCGGCCGGACTCTCGTCCTATAACTGAAATGTCTAATACTCGCTTTAACGAGGTGAATCCCACTATAGGATTTGACTCCTATCCAGAAGATTTACGTCATCCTCTCTCAAGGGGTGCGTGTAACTCTTTTTATTCTCGAGTGATCGATTCGTACGCACAAGCCTCTCGGTTAACTAAAATATGAAAACAAATACCGAAAATCATAACCGGCATATGAACTCGATATCGTTATTTTTCGAGAATAAATCGAATGAGAGGAGAAACGATAATAAGGAAAAGATAATTTCAAAACAAAGCTTGTAAAAACCAAGAACTACTAAATATTAACTAAAGGAAAAAAATTAAGAAAAGGAGATAAGGAGGGAAGCAGAGATTTTGCATAAATGAAAAAAAAAACTAAAATTTCATTATCATAAAAAAGGGAGAACATTACATGAATTGAAAGCTAAGTTACATTCAATGAAAATAAATCTAAACTAACTTGCATGAAATGAAAATAACAAGACATTAAAAAAGAAAATAAGAAAATTACATAAAATTAAATCTAAACCTAAAACATGAAAATAAAGGAAAACTATACAAGAACAACCCAAATACGCAGGGGGAGAGGATTGCTGAAATGGAGCCTCTGAATTTATAGGAAAAATTTCCATGTTACACGCCCTCGGTCACGGGCATGACCAAGGGCATGTAATAACTATTCTGCAGCTGGGACAGCGGCGTGGGCGATTGTGTGACGACGCGGCGAAAGGAGGACATGTCACGGTCGTGACATTTGGGTCACTGGCGTGTACTTGGATGGCTTCAATTAATGCAGTGTTGGCTTAACTGCGGGCGACGGGGAGCAGAGATCACGCGCGAAAGTCACGGGCGTGACCTATGGGTCACGGGCATGACTTAGGTCAACTTCTCGACGACAGCTCCTCTTCTCGACGGCATCGTTGGGAGCATCTTTTTAAGTTAACACGCCCTTGGTCACGGGCGTGACCTTTGAGTCATGGGCGTGACTGAGGGCGTGACTTGCTCTGGACGAGCTCAAACTGCGCGGCATCAACTCTGGACTAGCATTAAAGTTACACGCCCTTGGTCACGGGCGTGACCTTGGGCGTGTACTATCAATTTTGAGAAAAACTCCAGAAAATCTGCAAAACAGAAATACAACTATATTTAGAACAGAAATTATAAAAGAAGTGATTTTTAACTAAAATATAAATAATATTTACAATTTTATATTAAAATTAACATAAATACTATAATTAAAATACGTATAAATCATACTCATCAAATACCCTCATACTTAAGCTTTTGCTATTTCAGAGCAAAAATATGAGAAATATTTATAAGACATTTAATAAAAATTTTAATTAAGACTAAAAATTAATTGAATCACAAGTAAGCTAAAAAAAAATTTAAGGATTGACGAATTAAGTCCTAAATTCTGAAAGTAGAATGACAAAAGAAAAATATTTAGCCAAGAATTCTCAAAAATAATAGCTAGTAAACAAGATTGAGTAATTTGTAAACAATTTTAGATTTAAAATTATAAAAACAATTTTAATTTTATCCTCTCACCCCACACATTTTTTTTTCTATTTGTATATGTTTAGGAAAATAATGAATTTTATCCTCTCATTTTTCATGTCGTATAATCTTTTCTTAATACTCTTCATACAATGGATATGATGCATATGTTTAGGGAATGATGAATTTTATCCTCTCATTCTCATGACATATGATCTTTTAATAATCTTTTATTTGGGTAAAGGCTAGAGGTAAAGGGCTAAAACAAAAATTAGATTAAAATAAAATATTTTGAGAACAACTATAGTAAATTAAACTTTCCTAAGATTCAAAAAGCATGAGGTAGAAATAATTAAAATCTAAAGGTGTTGTTAAGCAAAATTACTACAAAATTGTAATTATTTAAAATAATAGAGAAGAAGTGCTAAAAAAATTTCTCAAATTAAATTAAATCATAAAATATTTCTTAAAACTAAATAACCTAAGAAAAATTAGATTTAGCAAACCATGATAAAATAAAAGATTAGCAAATTAAAAACAAAAAATAGATGCTCATAAATAAACTCATAAAAAATAATTTTGGAAATAACAAAAACCAAATTAAGGGCTTATTATATTTTTGGGAATTTTCTAAGTTTTCTTCAAAAAAATTTTTTTGAAATTTTTCATATTATCTTTTTTATATATTATCTTTTTTTTATATTACATAAAAATGTTAAACATGAACAAAAAAGCCTAAATTTTTTTTTGCTAATTCTTGGACTTCCTGAGGTATACCCCCATGAAGGGTTCTCAACGGTACTAGGAGATGTGATGGGATGATAGCTCAAACATCCCTTTCCAAGAAATTAATTTTCTATTTTCTATATTTTTTTTGAAGATTTTGGGTTTTCTATTTTTTTGAAAAAACTAATTTTTCTTTTTGTAAAAGACAACAAAATAGGAAATACACTATGTACAAAAAAAAATAACTATGTACAAACAAAATATTTTTGGAATTTTGGGATTTTTAAAAAAAAATGGAAATTTTCTACAATTTTATAATTTAAAAGAAAGGGAAATACACCATCATACTTAAAATTCAATATTGTCCTCAATGTTGAAAGCTAAGTATGAAGAAGAAAAATAAAATACAAGCATATGATTATGAAAGAAAAAGAACAAGGAGGGGAGAAAGAAGCACATCCCTGATTTGGAGACGGACGACTACCACGATCACCTGCAAAATTATTTTTTAAAATAATTAAACAAAACACACAAAATAAAAAGAACTAAAACATAAAAGTTACTTTTTTTTTTTGAATTTTGATAAAAGTAATAGTGCTTTCTCTTTTCAAAATATCGACAAAATATCCCCGGCAACGACGCTAAAAACTTGATATGAAAATTATCGATTTGAATTATATGAATTTAAGAGATTTGTTGTTGATATTCTCCAATTCTATATCCGATTAAGGCAAACGTACCTTATTGTCTATAGTATATGATACTTAAGAAAAATATCAAGGTCGTATTAAACACAGGTCTGTCGAGTACTTCTACTTCGAGAAAATAAACTATTATTTTATCGGGAATTGCGAAAAATGGTTAATAATTAAAACTAATTAAAAAGAGAGCAAAAATAAAATAAAGAAAACAAAACTTGATTAGAACTCGCTTTGATATGAAATAAAAAGATAAATATTATCATTCTAATTTATGCCTTGACCTTGGAGATTCCTATCTTATGAACGCACCTCTCCTCGGAATACGCCCACCTGAGATTAGGTTGATCGGCCGGACTCTCGTCCTATAACCAAAACGCCTAATACTCACTTTAACGAGGTGAATCCCACTATAAGATTTGACTCATATCCAGAAGATTTACGTCATCCTCTCTCTTGGGGTGCGTGCAACTCTTTTTATTCTTGAGTGATCGATTTGTACGCACGAGCCTTTCGGCTAACTAGAATACGAAAACAAATACCAAAATTCATAATCGGCATATGAACTCGATATCATTATTTTTTGAGAATAAATCGAATGAGAGGAGAAACGATAATAAGGAAAAGATAATTTTAAAACAAAGCTTGTAAAAATCAAGAACTACTAAATATTAACTAAAGAAAAAATTAAGAAAAAGAGATAAGGAGGGAAGAAGAGATTTTGCATAAATGAAAAAAAAAACTAAAATTTTATTAACATAAAAAGGGAGAACATTACATGAATTGAAAACTAAGTTACATTGCATGAAAGTAAATCTAAACTAACTTGCATGAAATGAAAATAACAAGACATTAAAAAAGAAAATAAAAAAATTACATAAAATTAAATTTAAACCTAAAACATGAAAATAAAGGAAAACTATACAAGAACAACCCAAATAGGCAGGGGGAAGGGAGATGATTGCTGAAATGGAGCCTTTGAATTTATAGGAAAATTTTCCATGTTACACGCCCTCGATCACGGGCGTGACCAAAGGCGTGTAATAATTATTCTGCAGCTGGGACAACGACATGGGCGATTGCGTGATGGCGCGGCGAAAGGAGGACGTACATGTCACGGCCATGACATTTGGGTCACGGGCGTGACATTTGGGTCACGGGCGTGACATTTGGGTCACGGGCGTGTACTTGGACGGCTTCAATTAATGGAGCGTGGGCTTAACTGCGGCGCGGCGGGGAGCAGAGATCACGCGCGAAAGTCACGGGCGTGACTTGGGTCAACTTCTCGACGGCAGCTCCTCTTCTCGACGGCATTGTTGGGAACATCTTTTTTAGTTTGCACGCCCTTGGTCACGGGCGTGACCTTAGAGTCACGGGCGTGACTGAGGGCGTGACTTGCTGTGGACGAACTCAAACTGCGCGGCATCAACTCTGGACTAGCATTAAAGTTACACGCCCTTGGTCACGGGCGTGACCTAGGGCGTGTACTGTCAATTTTGAGAAAAACTCCAGAAAATCTGTAAAACAGAAATAGAACTATATTTAGAACAGAAATTATAAAGGAAGTGATTTTTAACTAGAATATAAATAATATTTATAATTTTATATTAAAATTAACCTAAATACTATAATTAAAATACGCATAAATCCTACTCATCATTGCCTCTCCCTGTCGTCGGATTTAGCAGTCTGTGGGAGATGTAGAGGGCATTCCTTCTCCATCCCATATCTTGTTGGACAAGATTCGTGGGGTTCTTCTTCACTCGTGTGGATCTCTATAGACGCGCCGATCTATTTCTACGCTTGGGACTCAGAGTTTATTTTTGAGATTTTCTCTTGGAGCATCTTGGTTGAGTGTTGACTCAATCCCCTCAAGGTACTTCGTTGTTGTTACCTTTCTTATTTCTTGATTCATGAAATCGTAATATCCTTAAACTCTTTTGGGTTGTTCTTGTTTGTTATTTCCGCTGCGCATATATGATATGTTGTTCATTTCGAATGAAGTAGAAAACACAACACTTTACAAAATATAAAAAATCTAATAAAAATTAAAATACAAGGTAACGAACTGAACATACCAATGAATGTAATGTGGCCCTGTGCATTTTGTTGGGCAATGAGTCATAAAAGTACTAACTATGTTGTCTTAGATTGCATATTAATAATGTCCAGTGACTTTGCACATTCACAGGCATCAGAATCAATTCACCAACTTGGACATTGGAAGGTGTCAAGTGAGATAACAAACGGTGAAAAAGCACTTTACAACTCTTATAATACTGCACGTATCGAACAAAATTTTAATAAATTAACATAATATAGAAATTATGATAAAATTAACATGTAGAATTGTTACCGCATGTTTAGGTGACACGCAGAGAAATGTTTTCCCAGATTCAAGGGATGCACTCCTACGACGGCTTAGAAGAATGACGAAAGCATCCAAGTGAGTATCCATGAGCCATCTGTCCCGTAATAGATCTTCCATCTCCAATCTTTTCATATCAATGTTGTCACTCTCAAATATACTATCACTACATCACATTAAAATTTCAAATATAAATCCTACTAAGACAATTTGAACAGAGGATTATTTTGAAAATAAAGTAATTAAATTACCCTAGGGCATAACGACTCAACATAGAGTCTACAAGTTCTCTTGCAGCAGCTGCAAGATATGATCTTCCTTGGAACTAAATCTCATTTTCAGATTGCTTTCCCATTGATACACACACCTTAACACGACGCTTTTTATTACCTTTGCAATCTAGGGTAGACTGGCTACTACAAACATCTATATGCTCCTTTGAAAAATGAATCTTTGTTGTTGGTGTGGCGGAGGATGGATTGTGTTGATGAGCTTACGACATGCTTTGAATAAGGGTAAAAAAGAATCAAGTCTCTCCTTGCAGTAGCTTTGCACATCACTAATTTCTGCAACTAATTTTTCCTCCAAAAGATTAATACTTTTTTTGATAAATTTTTTAATTCCTTCTCCTTCTTCCTCTTTTCCTTCTCTTTCTTAGCCTTCTCCTTCAATCTCATCCTTCAATCTTAAAACTTTCTCCATATCAACTGACTGATCAATCACTTTCTTCCTTTTCAACTTTACTTTCAGTACCTCCTTGAAAGATGACTCTGAGTCCTCATGACCAAGAATCTGTTGCTCCTCGGAGGTTAGGTAAGTAAAAGTAGTCCATACTTGCACATAAGGTATTAGTAATCAACAATATGACACAATTAATATGCTTTAAACATCACTAAATACTTACCTGTTTTTTTGGAGCAATTTCTCGGATAATTGAGAATAGAACTCGGAACTGAAACCACCTTTGCAAGCCCATTGACACAATCGCGGTCGAGCTAGCTTATCGACTGGAACCTGAATATTACTGTGTTCGAAGAACCAAACCTAAAATGTAACAATTAATAACAAATAAGTTGATGATAATTTTAACAAAATAGAAAAAATATACATGTTAATCCCTTACCATAAGAACTATAGAGCACCCTTCGAGGTAACCCAGACTGGCTGGTTCATTCCTAGTGCAACTGAGATTATACAGTGACTCGAATTACTTATGTAGAAATGCGCGGACTGCTTTAGGCCGGTTATATCTTCGGAACTCGTCCAATCCTCTAAAATCTTTAATGCCTATTGAGATTCTAAGAAACTATAGGGGAAATAAAAACCGGATAATGACATACTTTTCAAGTGCATCTACTCTCTCCAAATCATCTCCATATGAAACTGCCTCTGTATTGGCTAATGTATTAAGTTGCTCCACAAGATCTGCTTGTGTAACTTTTGAGGTCGGAGGTCTTCTAAAATTGAATCCTCTGCACTATTTGAGAGACCGCGTATTAAAGCCACCTCGTTAACACTCATTTTTAAATAATATTTTCCTAACAAGAATGCATTTTTGTCGGGTCTATAAAGTCTGATCAAACGATATAATAGAGGGGCATTCTGTGGTAAATCGGATAGCGAGAAAAAGTGAAAAACTGAAGCGTTAATGAGTAACTGTTTGGCTTGATCAGAAATGACGGCCAACAAAGGTTCAGCTTGCCTCTTAAAGGTGGAGACAGCGTGTACAACCCTTATTCTTCGAGGGTGGAGCTCATTCAAAGCCACGTAGGCAGAAGTCAAAGTCAAAAGGTCAATATTGAAGCCAGAAGCCGAAAACTCAAGACAACTCAGCTAGCAGGAGCAGTAGAAGGCATGGGCGAGTATATGCGAGCATGTGCGAACAACCCCTTATACTCGCCAAAAGGTGGGCGACCATAAGCGATACTTGCCTATTTCAAGCGAGGTCGCCTCAATGTCGCATAGTCGCCGGGCAGGGTGGGGTATAAATAAGACCCCCACTTGGTTTTCCTATAAATAGGACCCCAGGGGTACTTGGATTGACACCTGAACTTGAGCTTCCGGAACCCAACTTTCGAATTCTCGGACCCGTCATCCTTGGCTGCTACTCTAGATACTCGCCAAGTAGGTGCATTCCTCGTACCCTGCTCGACCATCTTTGGTTGTGGAGGGGAAGTCTCTTCTGAGCTTCTGGGTACGTGGTGAGACCTCCCTGCCGCAATGCCTGGGGTCCTGTTGTTTTCTTTCTAATTCCTTCGTCGTTGCCAGTCAAGCCATCTAGTTGGATCGCTGGGTGAGTAACCTCCGGCTGCATTGATCCGAATTTTGGAGCTAGGATTTTCCTGGCTTCAACACAGCGTAACGTGTGTTAAAATACGTTACAGTGGAATAACCTTCCATCTGCATTATTTGAAACCAAAAAACACTTTACAACGGGATGCTATAGCTGTACACGATACCATATACTTATAGCAGTACAAGATATCATATGTTTACAGCAGAAAATTCTACACAAGAGTAATCCGGCAGAAAAAATTATCACAACACGATAAATGAAATTATAACCGACAAATGCTTACAGGAAAAATCAAGATATTTAATAATTATGTTCAACATTACAACCATTAAACCAAACACTGTATAGACTGAAGGAACCGACTTAAATATTGCTAAGAACTACAACATCAACAAAAAATGGAATTAGTACTAATTTAAATAGAGTGACCTAAAATAGTGCACCGACAACGAAAAATCAAAAGATGGAATTTGCTTACGCTTTTACAGGTTATCGGAAGAAAACCTAAAATATAGCACAGATGAGAGAAATGCTTATCCCCACCGTAAATAGTACCGTTGTAAGAACTCAGAATCACGAAATGGCGTCGCCGACGGGAAGTCTGAGAGACTTTAGCCCCCCAAAGACTGCCGGGAAAAAGTTTTCCTGGTATTGTCGACCTAAACCTGGAGGTGAAAGAGAGAGTTCAATATTTTTCAGGGAGAAGGTTTCAAATTTCAAAATTGAGGCGAAAAAAAATGTGGACCCAACACTATTTATTCGCCAATGATGGCTCTGTTTGGCGCGGGGGTTGGGAGCGCCGATCCTCCATCCGCAACCCCCTTCCGCAACCGCGACAGCTCCCCTGCGGTTGGGGGAGCGCTTTTTTTCCCGTTTTCAGCGGCGGGCGCTGCGATCCGCGCCCGCCAACCACCGCCCCAAACGGCGGTGAACTGCGACTGCGGATCAGAGCGTGGATTCCTGATCCGCAGCCGCCGTTCCAAACAGAGCCGATATTCTCGATCCGAATCACGGACCGAAAAATTGCGCCTATTTCTCTGTTTTTACTGTTTCCTGTGAGAAATTTTTTTTGGTGAGTATCTCTCACCTAATAATAGGTGAGAGAGAGCCCATCTAAGCCGTTGATCAGAGATCATACGGTTGTATTTTCCTGTATTTTCCTAAATACTTCTGTATTTATAAATAATCAATAATATTAGTATTTTATATACCGTCCGATCTAAGATCATACGGCTGTATTTCTCCCCCACCTATTATTAGGTGAGAGTTGCGCACCTAAGTTTCCTTACTGTGAAACCCTAACTTATCCCACGGTCGTTCAACACAGCGCCTCGCTATTCAGTTTCCACGCCACTTTTCCCCTCCCAAGCCGAACGATTTCAGAAAACCGCCCCTCCCGCCTCGTCTTCTCCCTCTCGACGGAAATCGGAGTCCGTCTTTCTCTCTCGTGCGACATTATCGCCAACATCAGCAACACTAACACTGTTGATCTTCTTCACCGTCACATGAAAAAAAGCATCCTCTTGTAAGCCCTAACTTCCCCCTCCCCCCACAACTTCCTGCTGCAAGTTCTCCAGTTAAACCCTCCACATCAACTTAGCAGTTAAGCCCTCCACGTCAATTGCCACCTCCAACTCTCCCTTTCTCCTGCCGCAACCTTCTTCCTCCATCAGGGACCGTCAGTCTCCAGTCGACCCCACCCCACCTCATTCCCTTCCCTTTCCTACTGAAGCCCCACAACCATCTCTCCACCAGAATCAAGACAGTCGCGGCCCATTTCCGAGGATCCCCTTCTACCACCGCTGCCGGATCTCCAATGCTATGTGAGTTTTAGTACTTGTTTGTTTGTGAATTCGCCTCGGTTGTGTAGTTGTTTTCATTTTTTTCATATTTTCCTATTAAGTTAATTTGCAAAGGCTCGTAGTTGAAATCACTTCATGCATAATCGAATATACTATTGCTTGTTCACTTGAAATTCAAGTTGACCTTGCGATTAACTTCCCGAGCTTATATAAATATAACAACTAAGTTTTATTTCCAGATTAAATTAAAATTGTGCATGCATCATTTAGGTTGGCATTGTTGAGTTCGTCCGGCATTCACCACATATGATTGCATTAGCGTCAGCACACCCACGTCACACGACCTACCCTGCGTCAGTTTGATATCAGAACCAGGTTCCGACTGGTGGGACTCCAGGGTGGCAGGACGGTGTGATGTCTGTTCTGCATCACTTAGTTTACTTCTTATCACGGGTTCCAGTTGGACTGTTGATTGCTGTTAAACTAGGTTGGGGTATTACAAACAAATTGATTATTGATCCTTTAGTCTCTAACCCTAAGAATACGCTCCTTTGAAAGGACTCATCTTTGTCACTCTCTACTTCAACAACCATCTCATGTTTGTGCAGAATGCATGGTATCCTCAATTTTCCCCTCACATCAGCCGGTACTAGAGGGCATGACCTAACATTGCCATTTATCCTCTCAAGTGATGCTTGAAACGAGTGATCCCTCCATTAACTACTTTCTTGCAATAAATGCAGCAAATTTGATAGGTGTCATTTGTTACCATCTTTTCACCGAATGCCCATGGATCTCTACCAACCAACTATGAAGATTTAAGTACTTTGCTAGAACCTAATGATGAAGCTATTCTATAAATAAAAAACATCAAACACATAATAATTAAAGATTAAAGAATATGTAAGAACCTAAAACAATGAAAAAGGAGAAAATAAAATGGCAAAAAAATGCAACATCAATAATATTTTTAATACATCACATGAAAAAAATGAACAAAAAAGTGCACCCATCAGACAATCATCATTCATCAATCAATCCATTATTCCATAATCCATATTTCCAAATTTTCATTTTCTATTCAAGGAGATGATATGTCAAAAGCAAGTCAATACCATCATTCATCAATCATCATACTCACTCAATGTGAACAAAGATAGGGCACCCGGTAGAGTAACCGTTATAGAATGATAGACATCATATGTTTGTAAAAATATGTTTGATACTTGAATTATACACATACTTGGATTAACATTACATCATATGTTGCTATAATAAAACAACAACAACACTCAAGCCTTTATCCCACTATAGTGGGGTCGGCTATATGGATCCTTTGTCGTCATTGAGCCCTATCTTTAGTCATATTCTCACTAATACCTAAGTATATCATTTCCTTCCTTATAGTCTCATTCCAAGTCTTTATTGGTCTACCCCCCCCCCCCCCCCCCCCCCCCCCTGCCTAGTGCTCTCACAACGCCTAGCATGTGCCTCTAATGGTATCCTTTGTACGTGTCCAAACCATCTTAGTCGAGCTTCTCGAATCTTCTCTGCAATTGGTGCCACTCCTGTCTTATCCCTGATACATTCCTTCTTAATTTTATCCAGTCTCGTGTGTCCACCTAAGCTCATGTACACAATTCACTGCCCAACACTCAGAACCATATAGCATCACTGGTCTAATTGCAGTACGGTAAAATTTGCCTTTAAGTTTTAATGGTACTTTTCGATCACATAAAATCCTTGACGCGCCTTACCACTTCAACCAACCTGCTTGGATTCTATGTATCACATCTTTATCAACACCTCCATCTTTTTGAACTATCGATCCAAGATATTTAAAACACTCACTGCGAGAAATATCTTGATCACCCAACTTAATAACGAAGTCATCCGTCCTTCTTGCACTGCTAAATTTAAGCTCCATATACTGTCTTTGCCATGCTCAACCTAAAACCCTTCTTTTCTAAAGTGTCTCGCCAAGATTCAAGTTTCGTGTTTACACCATCGTGCGTCTCATCGACCAAAACGATATCATCCGCAAACAATAAACACAAGAGAACTTTAAAAGCAAAATCAACAACTAGAACACTAAAAATCAACAAATTATGAAATTCACAGAAGACAAACTTTCAAGAATTTGCCTGTGGAGAGTTGGGTCATAAATAATTTCTCATCATTTTTCGGCTCTGTTTGGTGCACCAGTTTGACTCCATTTCGGTGGCAAAAGGAGCCTGGTGGCAAAGGGAGCCTGGTGAAAAAAGGAAGCTCTAGTTGGGAAATCTTTTTTTCTCCGGTTCCGGTCATACTCAAGTGATGCTTGAAACGAGTAATCCCTCCATTAACTACTTTCTTGCAATAGATGCAACAAATTTTATAGGTGTCATTTGTTACCATCTTTTTACCGAATGCCCATGGATCTCTACCAACCAACGATGAAGCATCAAGTACTTTGCTAGAACCTAATGATGAAGCCATTCTATAAATAAAAAACATAAAACAGACAATAATTAAAGATTAAAGAACATGTAAGAACCTAAAACAATGACAAAGGAGAAAATAAAATGGTGAAAAATGCATCATCAATAATATTTTTAATACATCAACATGAAAAAAATGAACAAAAAATGCACCCATCAGACAATCATCATTCGCCAATGATTCCATCATTCCATAATCCATATTTCCAATTTTTCATTTTCTATTCAAGGAGATGATATGTCAAGAGCAAGTCAATATCATCATCCCTCAATCATCATACTCGCTCAACGTGAACAAAGATAGGACACAAGGTAGAGCAAACGCCATAGAATGTTAAACATCATATGTTTGATACTTGAATTATACACATACTTGGATTAACATTACATCATATGTTGCTATAATAGTAAGAGAAATTAACAAGAGAACTTTAAAAGCAAAAATCAACAGCTAGAACACTAAAAATCGACAAATTATGAAATTCACAGAAGATGCAAATTTTCAATAATTTGCCTATGAAGGGTTGGATCATTGATCAATAAATAATTTCTCATCATTCTTAGGCTTTGTTTGGTGCACCAGTTTGACTCCATTTCGGTGGCAAAGGGAGCCCTGGTGGCAAAGGGAAGCTCTATTTGGGAAATCTTTTTTTCTCCGATTCCGTTCATACTCCTTTTCAAATCGGACCTGTGCCTCTTTTTTGCACTAACCCCAAGAGCTCCATTCTCCCTTTTAAAAAGTGGCCCTTTTCCATCAGAATGGAGTTTGAACGCCAATTGTGTCCCAAACATACCCTTAAGATATGCCAAACTAGCCATAGGTGTCCTAACAGGTCTAACACATTCCATATGATCTTTTTGTAGAATAATAGCAATATATTGCTGTTGTGATAAACTCATTCTATTTGTATCTCTCAGGAGTTCAAATCCAGGAAGTAAGAAGGGTAACCCAAGTCTCTGACAGGAAAATGCATACCCTTTTCTTCTGTAGATCCTTAAGTGAGTTATCATTTTTACTTGAAATACTAATAGTATCAAAATAGACCAAAAACACCATAAACACATGATTTCTTGAAAAATCATTCAGTTAACAATGGTTTAAAGAGTATTTAATCCATACAAGAATTTATTTGGTTTTCACGCATGATCATATTTTTTCAGATTGAGCAAAACCAGTAGCAAGAGAACTTTTGAAGCAGAAACCAATATGCAGAACACTAAAAGTTGTTCACTGACGATGTGGCGTGGAAAGGGAAACAGAAGAGAAGCTAATTGTAATGTGTAAACCAACTAATGGGCAGAAATCTAGAGAAAAACACAGAATATCACAATCAAGTTATTAACTAACGCAAACAAATCACAGATAAATGAACAACATTAATTAAAAAAATTCACAGTGACGACTACCGAGAAGAGCGGTAGAGGAGAAAGGGGAAATAGATAGAAGCGAAGAAGACGCCGCAGAACTAGCAGCTATTGTCGACGGTAGAGGCTAGAGAAGCTGTAGATCAGAGAAACAGTTGCCAAAGGAAGAGTGGAAGAGAGTCGGGAGCTAGAAATCAAATTCCAGAGCAGGAGATTAGCGCAAATGCAATCTGTCGAAGACACAAAATGAAATTAAAAGCCGGGCTAAGATTTAAGACAACCATTTAATAAAAAAATAAATAAAAATGTTCCTGATATATCAGACGATATTTTGAAAAATAAAAATTTGGCCAAAATATTATCTTTGTACCGTTTTCTCCCTTAAACTGATATATTTGCTGACATTTGCAACACTGATCCTAAGGTACCTATCTTTAATTGCTTATAGACTTATCACCATCATCTTCTATTTCTTTGAATACATTTTCCATTTGTTCTTGTGGAGCTTTGCTTAATGTGTCAAACATAAATTATGCAAATCATCTTGACCAACTTTCATTTATGTTATCTTAGTCTACCTTTTCTCTTACATAGTCCTTCAATGTTAACTCTATTCACTTGTCCAATGGTTCATTTTAAACATTCTTTATACATGCATAAACTACACTCGTCTTCGAAGATTTCACCTAATTTATCTTTTATAGATTTTCTATACAACATTCAACTTAGATATCGACATTTGTTTTTACCACCAACATTCAAATTCACAGCATAATTGGCCTAGTTGATGTTCATATGAATTTTTCCTTCAGTTCTTGATAATATTTGGTTATCGCTTAGAGCCTATTTGACCCTGCAGATTTGATGGGTTTCCATCGGATCGTGCACACGAAGGAGCGGGACCCACGTTCATTTATTCCCGCCGGAAGACTTGATCGGATCGCCGATCCGACTCCGCGGTTGCGTCCGGCACGTCGCCGCAAGTCAAAATCATATATTTATGTATTTGTTTCGGACATGTATTTTTTTATTTAAGGGCTAAACCCACCGGCCAATCATAGCCGTTGATGGGGATGCCCTAATGTTAGTTTTCTCTTATAAATAGGTTTAGTGGGCTGGTTTTGAGGTCATTGCTGATTTTGGAGAATGCTATTCCCGGAATCCGGTGATCAAGCCTCGGTGCCGAATCCGTGGAGCCCTAGGTGTTGACTCCTAGTGGTGGAAACTCCTCCCCAAGGTAACCCTAACCCTTCCCCATCTTCTCCCACTCCCAAATCTCCCTAGCAGCCGCCAGCCCCCCTTCTACAGCCGCTGCTCTTCCTTCAGTCCAGCCAAACCCCTTCTGCCCAGCCCTAGCCCAGCCGCCCTCCCAATCCACCGCCCAAATCCCTTCTGCCGACCACCTCCCTCCACCCTCTTTTCCGCCCAGCCCCAGCCTACCGCAACCCCCCCTCCCCCCCCCCCCCCCCCCCCCCCCCTTCAGTCGCCAGCCCCTATTCCCCTCTACCGCCCACCAAATCAGCCCCCCCTTCCCCCTCCAAACCGTGGATCCACCGTATCCTATTTCCCTAATCCCGATATCCCTTCCATCCGGGTTCTAGTGCCCCGATCTACCCCTCCATCACCCGATCCGGGTCCTATTGCCCCGATCTACCCTCCCACTACCCGATCTACTCTCCCTAATCCGGGTCCGACCTTCCACTACCGGATCCATCCTCCCCGAGTCCGGATCTACGCGTATCCATCCGGATCTACCCCATACCCTACCGATCTCGTTATTTACTACCAAATCAGTCCCCACCCGCCATCTCCGCCTCCGATTCCACCATCCGGCATCCGATCTACATCTCCGGATCCGCCAACTCCATTGACTCAAACCAGCCCCTAGTTGTGAGTTATTTCATCGTGATTTAGTTGTATTATTTCTTGATATTATTATTGGATAATCTAGTATTGTGCTTGGATTTGGCCTGTGGTATTTTGTGTCGATTGAGTACTAACTTGTAGGAGGAGCTATTCGCCGCGCGCTATGCTTTGGCCCTCCGAGCGGAGGAAAGCCAACTAAATTCGCTCAATATTAAAATTATTCTCTTGTTGCGATTATCTGTTTGTGGTGTTAAATTTTCATTGCTCAATTAATTGTTGTCGTCATCGACAGTTGTGTCGCATATAGAGTCTAGGAAGTGCATCCCCCATAGCCTACCCTACATCAAGATTCCACAGACACCGGACCACCACCGTGGTCCGGAGCCCACAACCGGAATTAGTGTGCGGTTGGCGAAATACCTGATCGCAACCACGCCAACTGGGCGCTGAGCTGAGGCAGCGTTCCGCCGGATCCGTGTCGCACTGAATCCGCTGGGCCAACATGCCCTTAGTATTCTTCCTCATTCTTTTGAATAATTGATTAAATATGCTTAAACCTAGCACACTGGTATCTGTTTATCTTTGTTATGGGCCTACTCGGAGTTTACCAGAGGAGTGGCTGGAGATGGGGATGGCGGTGGTGGGAGATACTGTGGAGCCTTAACCGCGACTGCTTAAGCGGGACTTGCTCATTAGAGGAGAGTGCTTCCAAGAATCTCACAACAAGGGACAAGAAAATAGACTTCTTTTCTTCGATACCAATACAAGACCAATGAGTCTTTTAAATAGGCTTACAACCGAGTCTAATGGAAATACAAACGACAGACGTGGAATGCAAATAAATAGGAAATCAATGACAGACTTGGAATGCGACTAAATAGAAAGACGACCTAAAAGATAGTAACATAATAATAATTGTTGGAATTATCGAGTCAATGTCGGTCTTGTAGTGTCTTTATATATTTGGGGTTTAGTCCCACATCGCCTATCAGTGTTTTAAGTCATGTTGTAACTCCTATATAATGCCCTATGTGGTTGAATAATAAAATTAAGCATTTCTATTTTATCCCCTTCAACATGGTATCAGAGTGATTGATTCCTCCTTAATCTCTTCTGCTCCCCATGCGCCTAGGGTGACTGTTCATCTGGTTCTCACGCAAGACGCTTGATGCGGCTTCATCTACTGGATTGTCGACGATCTCCCGTGACATCCACGACTGAGCCTGCGGGCTCCTTCTCCTTCATCGATCCCGTCTGTTAGGCTGCGACCAGGTTTCCGCCCTCGTGCCCGTCGACGATGCAGTCGATCCCCTCGCTCCCATCGACGACGCTTCCCTATGTCTCGCTCGCTCCCGTTGCTTCATGCGACTCTTCCTCCATTCGTCCGCTCGTCCAGATCCCGCATGGAGCCTGTCAAAGAGACCCCGTGGAGCACGAAGCTGCTTACGGTCGATTCCCTCGCCGATTTCGCCGCTGGCTTCGTCGAATAAGTCAAGCTACAATCGATCTTCGTGGTGAAGGTCTGTGGACGATCCCGCTGCTGCCTTCATTTTTCTGCCGATTTCTGTCGCCTCCAGTCACTTCCAGCCGCTGCCTCTTCTTTCTATAGAGTCCGGACAACTGCAAGCCGCTGCATCTCAGATTTATATCAGTTCCTGCTGCTATCACCCCTTCCAGGGTGCTGATTTCTCACCAAAGATGATGGTTCATGATAGTTCATGCCTTATCTTATGAGTTTGTGTATTGTTTTGTGTCTCTATGTGTGTTTATGTCTTGTTATGCCTGGTGTGTTCCATGTCAGGGGGAGTGTTTGGGACGAAGGTGACTCGGATGATCTTTCCCGACTTTTTGCCTTCGTTCCACACGGCCTCTTGGCTTATGTTATATGTGGGCTTGTGTCTCATATTTCTTTCGATTGGTTGTGTGTTGGGACACGATTGTGTTGGTTGTTATAATCTCAGCGGGTTGTGTCGTGTGGGACCGTGTCGTGCGGGACTGTGTCGTGAGGGATCATTTTTTGTGCTGATTATCCCCGACAGATTATCCCCGACGGATTATCCCCGGTTGCCCGGTTGATGATTTGCTCCACGCCTTTCGTTCTTTTTCGCATGTTGTGTGTGTAGGTGATGTTGGTTGACCGGTTTCCCAGCGAGTCCACGTCGTTCGTGGGTCCTGCGTCGTGTGTGGGTCAGCGTCGTGTGTGGCTATGTCCCCGGCTTGATTCCCCGGTTTGGTATTTCCCCCAGTGGCTCGTCTGATGTTTTGTCCCGCATCATCTACCTCCATTGCCGTTATTTGTGGTGTCCAAGCTGAAGGGGGGACCCTTCAGCTTGAGGGGGAATGTTGGAATTATCGAATCAATGTCGGTCTTGTAGTGTCTTTATGTATTTGGGGTTTAGTCCCACACCGCCTATCAGTGTTTTAAGTCATGTTGTAACTCCTATATAATGCCCTATGTGGTTGAATAATAAAATTAAGCATTTCTATTTTATCCCCTTCAACAATAATAAAGTTCATAACATCTCCTCCGTCATTCAAATCGAGCTTGTCCTCAAGCTTGAACGAAGCTTGCACTCTTGATCGTCTGACTCTTTGATTTCCTTCCAGAACAACTCCTGGCATTGTGTTGCTTTAGCGGAGTCAGAAAAGATGGTGATGAACAGATTGAACGAGGGTCCCCTACAGTTGCGGACAAGCGGGCGATGATATCCTGGGAAGAGAAAGAGCGGCGTTGATCAGCAATGACGACGCCGACTTGGGGACGGTCAGCTGAAGAAATGGATCCAGAGGGTCTGGCAGGGCAGGTGGCCGCAGACGAGGTGGTGATGACGATGGTGGAAATTGCGAGGTGGATCCTGCAGGAGTTGCTGGCGAAGGGACAATCATAATGGAGAGCGGTGGCGCGACTGCGGATGGCCTTGGAAGCCGTGGTAGGACGACTGCAGAGACTGGTGGTGGCGGTGGAATCGGCGAGGCACGGGCTGTGACGGAAAGACGGCTGGCAGATTATCAATCTTGTGGAGGAGTGTGGTCATATCATCCCGTCAACGTGCATCGGCATCACGAAAGCATGCGCCCATGGAGGCTATGAATTGAAGTAGCATCGAACAGATCGAACCGTTGGCGGCCTCATCCACAACCCTAAGCTTGATGTCCCACATAATTAAATGATTACTTAATTAATTCAATTAAGAATTAATAAACAATAATTTTTTTAATTATTAATAATTAATTAATCAAGAAAATGATTAATCAATTAGAAAATAAATTAAATAATGTAGAGTATTATGAGGGCCGGATATTTGGCTGCACATGGCTCAATTAGGAATTAAATATCCCCCCCCCCCGCGTGAGTTTGGGGCTCGATATGGATCGTGCGTGCCTCGAGAAGGAAAGGTGTGTGGATGGAGGGAGACGGCGGAAAATAATAAATGACCGCGTGCTGTTTGCGGTGTGGCGACGTCAATATCAACGTGGAAGAAGAGGCTGGAGTGGTCGGGACCAGCGGTCAAAGGAGAAGGTCTTGATTATGCTGATGGACTTGCTGGCTTTCGACTGGTTCCTGGACGAAGAAGCGCTGGTATGCTACGCGTGCGTTTTCGTCGCCCGTTGTTACCTTACGCAGGAGAAAGCACAGAGGCCCGCGTTATCTGTTATACCCCCGCAACCATTACGGTTCGCAGGGCATCAATACGCACGGCGGCGCAAGGAGCAATCTCAAAACAACGGGGCTGAACCATCCGGTTCAGCCCCCATCCAGTAAAATAGAAGAATAGGGGCTGAACCACCCCGGTTCAGCCCCTACTTGGGGGGGCCGACCAGCCCCCTTGACCCCGGGTATTAATAGGCCCGAGGTCTCCTAATGATGGATAGGCAAGTATTTCCTCAAGGTATTCTCTCTTCTTCTCCTCTCAAACCCTAATCTTCTTCTTCTCGTTAATCTCTCCCGTAGATCCCCTTCTTCTCTCTTTGCCCTAGCAAGATCATAGCATTTGGTATCAGTGCATCGTTCCTGCGACGATGGTGACACGCAACGAGGCGGAGATCGCGCGACTCGCATCCCTCGAGGAGAACTATGTAGGGTTGACAGATACGGTGGCTGCGATCGAAGAGCAAGTGAAAGTTTACCACAAAAATCTGGAAGAACGCTTTGAGGCGAGGATGGAAGAGATTAAATCCCTATTGGTGCATAATCTGAAGGCGAAGGCGACGATGAGGGACGGACCCAACGTGGAGATCTCAAATAACCCCCACGGAGTAGGTTTCGGCTCGGGATCGGGCATCGGAGGCGACCCTGAGGCCGGAAGGACCGCGGGAACCCTATCGAGGGTCGGCGGATAGGCGCCGGACCCGACGATGGGTCCGGCTGGCAGCGGCGTCCCCGGAGGGAGTCGGGAAGTAGGCGGGCACCTCCGGATGGGGGCTGGGTGGTCGGTGGAGGCCAGCATGGGGCCGCACGGCGCCAACAGCGGGATTGCGCCCAGGCTGGGGTTCGGCTCACTCCCGGCTACAGGGTTCGGGTCCGGACAGCAGTTTGGGTACCCGGGGAGGCCGTGGAACCAAGGATTGGGGCCGTTTCAGCCCACCGGGGCAAATGCAGTACAGATCGGAGGCGTGGCAGGAATCCTTCCGCTCCCACAGGCCTTCGCACCGAACCCGGGATACGGGAACACAAATCTGTGGCGGGAGAGGCCACCACAGGCCGAACAATGGGGCGGAGGACAACCAGGAGGCTATGAACATGATAGGGGCCGATTGGGGGCAGCGGTACCACCGGAGCCACCACACCAACTTGGCGAGCAACGAAGGCCGATGGGCCAAGACGTGTGGGGCAACGGCGGGGCGAACCAACGACCATACATACAGCCCAAGCGGACGCGTATGAACTTTCCGAAGTTCAAAGGGAGAGACGCGTTGGAATGGGTACAAAAGGCAGAGCTTTTTTTCAGCTACCAGGAGATACCGGAGGAACAATGGGTTCAACTAGCAGCATTCCACCTGAAGGATGATGCTTACCAGTGGACAAAGTGGTTCCTGCGATGACGTGCCTATGCACCTTGGGAGGAGTTCGTAGAAGCCTTTTCCGCACGCTTTGGGCCGCTCGAATACGAAGACGTGGAGGCTACTTTACAGAAGCTTCGTCAGCGAGGAACCGTGATGGAGTACAGGACGGAATTTGAGCGGTTGGCGAACCGAGTTTCTTGGGAAGAGAAGACCATGCTGAGCTGTTTTATTTCCGGCTTGAAGGATCATCTGAGGGATGAAGTACACGCGTATATGCCACGCAGTTTGAGCCACGCGATCAGCTTGACACGGATACAGGAGGAGCGTTTCAACCGACAACGAAACCGGGCCACGGCAAGAGCCCCACCAGCCCCAATGACGGGCCGACGGGAGATACCACCGACGGTTAGACCGACTGTGACGAGACTTACTTGGCCTGAGCTGCAAGCAAGGAAGGAGAAGGGCCTGTGTTTCAACTGTGATGAGAAGTTCGCTCCGGGACATCGTTGCCAGAAGGTCCAGGTTTTCATGCTAAGGGAGGAGGAGGAGGAGGAGGGCCCTGTCAACCTTGAGGAGGAGGACGGGTTGGACTTAGCGGAGTTTGGGGTTTCCATACATGCTATGGAGGGGTGCACGACGCCTCTTACTTTGCGCATCAAGGGGAGGATTGGCCAGGAGCGAGTGACCATTTTGATTGATAGTGGGAGCACCCACAACTTCATCACCCCGAGGTGGCATTGAAGGCGGGGCATCCAGTTGACAGGGGGGCCGCTTTTCAGGTTATGGTGGCCGATGGCAGCAAGTTGAAGTGTGAAGGGGTGCTGAAGGGAGTCGAGTTGCGGATGCAGGGGTATGTGTGCTACACCGACGTCTACCTCCTGCCGATTAGAGGATCCGATATGGTCCTTGGGGTGCAGTGGCTCCGCCAGTTGAGACGGGTGACCCCGGATTGGGATCGGTGATGTTCTAGTTTACTCAGCAGGGGACGGACCATTGCTTGCACGGCATGCGGTCATCCCCGCTTAAGGAAATTTCTATCCGGAGCTTACAACGATTGGGGGAGCAGGGCAGCGCGATGGCCATGGTACTAGGAGGAGCGGCCAGCGGGCCTGACATCCCTGAGGAACCCGAGCAGATATAGGCCTTATTGACACAGTTCGAGGATGTTTTCCAGGAGCCGCACACTCTTCCTCCCTCGAGGTTCCGTGACCACCAGATCCAGTTGAAAGCAGGGGCGAATCCGACCAATGTCCGGCCCTACCGCTATCCTCATATACAAAAGACGGAGATAGAGCGCAGCGTTCGAGAGATGCTATCCACCGACATCATACGACCCAGCACCAGTGCCTTTTCCTTACCGATCATATTGGTGAAATAGAAGGATGGCTCTTGGAGGTTTTGCGTCGATTATCGGGGCCTGAATAGCTCTACTATTAAAGACAAGATTCCAATTCCGATGATCGAGGAGCTACTTGACGAGCTGCATGGAGCGAGCTTATTTACCAAGCTGGATCTCCGATCTGGCTACCATCAGATCCGGATGAAAGAGGATGACATCCACAAGACGGCGTTCCGAACCCACGACGACCATTATGAGTTCTTAGTGATGCCGTTCGGGTTGGCCAACGCTCCATCTACCTTCCAGGCAGTGATGAACGAGATATTTCGGCCACTTCTTCGCCGGTATGTTTTAGTTTTCTTTGATGACATATTGATCTATAGCAGGAGTTGGGACGAGCATCTGGAGCACGTTCGACATGTCCTCACCATCTTGCGGGAGCACCAGTTGTACGCCAAGCGATCCAAATGCTCCTTCGGGCAGGCGGAGGCCGAGTACTTGGGGCACCTGATGCCGGCTCAAGGGGTCCAGGCTGACCCGAGGAAGATAGAGAGCATGGTGACCTGGCCGCAACCCACGACGATCTGGGCCTTACGAGGCTTTCTCGGGTTGACCGGTTATTATCGCCGATTCGTGAGGGACTACGGGAAGATAGCCCGGCCTCTTACCCAGCTGTTGCAGAAGGATGCCTTTCAGTGGCATGCAGAGGCGGAAAAAGCGTTCCAGGCCCTGAAACGGGCCATGACGACCACACCGGTGTTGGCACTTCCAGATTTCTCCAAGGATTTTGTTGTGGAGACTGATGCATCAGGAGTCGGGATAGGCGCGGTCTTGATGCAAGAGGGCCGTCCGTTAGCTTATTTCAGCAAGGCATTAGCACCCAGGGCCTTGGGGTTGTCTACATACGAGAAGGAGATGATCGCCATCCTCCACGCGGTCGCCATGTGGCGACCTTATCTTCCGGGGCGGCGCTTCCAGGTCTGCACAGATCATCAGAGCTTGAAGCACTTCCTAGAGCAGCGATTGACATCCCCCTTACAACAGAAATGGCTGACGAAACTACTGGGGTACGACTACGAGATCGTCTACAAGCAGGGGAAGGAGAATGTGGTGGCCGATGCTTTATCCCGCCTACCGGAGAGTTCCCTGTCCCACGTTTCGGGGCCGGTGATCGAATCCTTAGACGAGATACAGGCGGAAGTTCGCCAGGACCCAGCACTCCGTATTATTGTTGAGGCATTGCAGCAGGGTCGGCCCACGGAGGCCGGTTATCACCTACAGGGAGCGCGACTGTACTACCAGGGCCGGCTAGTTATTCCTGCCACATCACCATGGCGTACCATCATGATACAGGAGTTCCATGCTTCCCCGACCGGTGGCCACGCCGGTATCCTTCGGACCCTACAACGGATCAGGGCAAATGTGTTTTGGAAGGGGATGAGGCAGAATGTTCAGCAGTTCGTCCGGGAGTGCGACATCTGCCAGCGGCAGAAGTACGAGACGACATCGCCGGCAGGACTTCTTACACCGTTAGAGATCCCACATCAGATCTGGGACACCATATCCATGGATTTCATAGATGGCTTACCCAAATCGCAGGGCAAGACGGTCATCCTAGTGGTGGTCGACAAACTATCCAAGTACGGCCATTTTCTTGTGTTGAGCCACTCATACACAGGGGAGACAGTTGCAGAGCTTTTCACCCGGACCGGGAGATAGTTCGACTCCACGGGATTCCTCGGTCCATCATCTCAGACAGAGATTCGGTATTCGTGAGCAATTTTTGGAAGGAGCTCTTTCGTCTTCAGGGGACCACACTGCGCATGAGCACGGCCAATCACCCTCAGACCGACGGACAGACGGAGATGCTCAACCGAGGGGTCGAGACCTATTTACGGTGCTTTGTGATGGATGAGCCGCGCACGTGGACCCGGTGGTTACACTGGGCAGAGTACTGCTACAACACATCATTCCACACGACCAACAAGCTCACTCCTTTTGAGGCGGTGTACGACCGACCACCCCCACGTTGAGTTCCTATGAGCCGGCCAGCACCGCTCTTCCAGCTGTAGATCAGACACTTCAAGAGCGGGATAAGACATTAGCACTACTTCGGGACAACTTACGGACGGCTCAAGAGCGTATGAAGATCCAGGAAAACAAACACCGCACTGAGCGGGAGTTCGCGGTGGGTGAAGAGGTTTTCCTCCGGCTCCAGCCGTATCGCCAGCTATCAGTTTCTCGGCGAGCCAATCAGAAACTTGCCCCGCGGTACTATGGTCCGTACATAATCATCCGGCGTGTGGGTCCAGTCGCTTATACTCTGGCACTCCCGGAGGGGTCCCGCATTCATCCAACATTTCATGTATCTCTGTTAAAGAGAAAACTTGGGGATTCAGTTCAAGCCAGTCCCATCCTGCCTGAAGCCACCAGCAACGGAGAATTAAGGCCTTCACCGGAGGCTATCATGCTAACTAAGTGGAAGAAACGAGGCACGGAGTACCGACCAGAGGTACTCATCAAGTGGAAGCAGATGACGGAGGCCCACAATTCTTGGGTCGACTTATTGGAATTCCGGGAGCGCTTTCCCGATTTCCACCTTGAGGACAAGGTGGCTCTTGATGGGGAAGGGAATGTTATACCCCCGTTACGGTTCACAGGGCATCAATACGCACGGCGGCGCAAGGAGCAATCTCAAAACAACGGGGATGAACCATCCGGTTCAGACCCCATCCAGTAAAATAGAAGAATAGGGGCTGAACCACCCCGGTTCAGCCCCTACATGGGGGGGGGGGGGGGGGGGGGGGGGGCGGCCAGCCCCCTTGACCCCGGGTATTAATAGGCCCGGGGTCTCCTAATGATGGATAGGCAAGTATTTCCTCAAGGTATTCTCCCTTCTTCTCCTCTCAAACCCTAATCTTCTTCTTCTCGTTAATCTCTCCCGTAGATCCCCTTCTTCTCTCTTTGCCCTAGCAAGATCATAACATTATCGTGGATCTAAGGAAGCAGAAACGACGAGGGCTAACTGGATCTGCGTCGGCATGGAGAAAATGGAGGCTTTGGGGTCGACGAAGCAGAGAAGAAGCTTTGGAGGCTGCTGTTGGGTCGATGAATACGCAATGTGGATGAGGTGCGGTTTGCCGTTTGTCGATGGCGTCGAAGGAAGAGAGAGGGGGGGCGGTCTGCAGTTGTCGACGACGGAGGGCTGAAACAGTGGTGGGAATGTCGGCCGATCGGATGGAAGGTGTGGTGGGGAATTTGACGTGCTTCGATGACGTGCAGAAGTGCCGAGCCGAGGAAAGATAAGCTCTGATACCAAGTTGTTGTGGGCCTACTCATAGGTTGCCGTAGGAGTGGCCGGAGATGGGGATTACGGGGGGTGGGAGATACCGTGGAGCCTTAACCGCGGCTGCCTAAGCGGGGCTTGCTTGCTAGAGGAGAGAGCTTCCAAGAATCTCACAACAAGGGACAAGAAAATATGCTTCTTTTCTTGGATACCAATACAAGACCCAATGAGTCCAATAAATAGGCTTACAACCGACTCTAATGGAAATACAAACGACAGATTTGGAATGCAAATAAATAGAAAATCAACGATAGACTTGGAATGCGACTAAATAGGAAGACGACCTAAAAGATAATAACATAATAATAATAAAATCAACGATAGACTTGGAATGTGACTAAATAGTAAGGCGACCTAAAAGATAATAACATAGTAATAATAAAGCTTGTACTAATCTTCTAATAAAATAGGTTCATTACTGCCGATAGTATCCCCCATTAAGAAAGCTCCTAATGTACTCAACTTTTACTCTACTTATTCAAAGCTTTCTATCTTTTAAGCCATATCTCTATTGCTCTACCTTTTTACATGATTTTTTTTAAGTTGTCACTGAAGGATGATATGCAGTTTTATTTTTTATGCATTCATGTTAATTTGCTGTTACGTCTCTTTTAGTTTTTATTTAAGCAAGTATCTAAGAAATGAAAATTACAGCATTCCTCAGTTCATCTTCAATTCATCCTTTGCGAGCACATGTATCGAGCACATGTATTTGCAGTATTTGAGTGGTTTATTTTGCTCTCTACTTCAAACAGCATATGCCTTGTTCCCTTATGCAATCTGTACTTGGATCTGCTCTTCTTAACTTGCACTAGTGGGTAGAGAAGAATTTACTTAACTTTATATCTCTTTCTGGAACAATTTCTACTTGTCCATCTAAATGAATTTTGTTGTGGTCAATGAGTTTATCCTTTTTGTTTTTCTAGGAATAGCTTGTACGTCTCGATGTCTTCTAGCGCAAGCTGCGACGCAGATAACATGCAATCTCTTGGTTGGGAGTACAATTGGTTAGTTTTTTCTTTATGTGTTCGATTATTTTTCATTTTTACCGGTGAAGCTTCCATCAATTTTTTTTAAAAGTGAGAGTATCTAAAATACTCTTAGTTCTTAAACTCTATATATTTAGCCATAATTTGAGAGAGTAACGAGGTGGTGGTAGTTGTGAACATGGTGAAAAATACATGGAATGTTTGAGTAGCTGTGATCATGAAAATCATTTACCCAAAATGCCGTTTGGGCTAAATCGTCATCACAATCATTCAGGTGTGGTTGGATGTTAGTAGTTGTGAACGCCCGACCCCTAAAAAGGAGTTTGGGATTGAAATGCTGTTACAAAAGTGACAAATGTAGGTAAACCGTCACTACTACCACAGTCGCATACCATCACCGGTCAAATGCTACCGTTGTTTCAAAGAAATCTGAAACTTGTAACCACTGCTTTAACTGTTCTTCGACATGTCTACTGATATCTTTTTCGAGGGAAAAACAACATTTTATTCTTAAAACATATAGTGCGTCCTTTAGTAAAATATAAGCTGACATATTCTTTTTTTGTTATATCGACTTACACGACTTTTGAACATATCGTCTGCCATTTTTATTTTATGTTATGTTAACAAAGTAGCAGCATACGTTTAAATCACCCATATGTATTATATCATATATGTTTAAGTTGATTAAACTTATTATTTTATTCTCTTTAATGTGTTATTCTTACAATCAATTTTATATAATTATTTCACACTATTTTTCTTATTTCATATTATAATGAGTTTAAAAATGTGATGCACATTTATTAGTTATTTTTTCTATTTTAACATAATTTTATTAAGTCTTGAAAGTCTTATAATCAATCAAATATATTTAGCTTTTAAATCTTCTTTATTTATTATAAAATTTAGTGTTATCAAAATAAAATTAGTGTAAAATATTAAATATGTTTTGCAATGTATCTATTTGTAATGGTTAATAATACTTTATTTTGTATACACTTCAAATTTATTTTGTGATATATGTGACTCATTGTTAGTCTACTTATGTTAATTTTTTCTTTTAGTACATATAATTATACACAGTATATATAAAAATAATTTTTTTATTTATAAGATGTAAATCTAATACTTTTAAATATCCCTCGTATGTCTCCGACTTCCAACACCCGACATTTAAAACCTCAATCCAATATAATCCGATTTTACAACCTTGCTTGTAACCCTTACGTCTGGTTTCACATCTATTTGTCTTTCCATTCCATTGGATTGTAAATCTCTATTTCCATCTGCTTGCATGGAGTTATCATATTTTTATTTGATTCTCTTCTGTTCCCTGTTTTTACTTGTTTATTGCGTTGTCTTGGTCTTTCAAGTAGCGTGCTTAGTAAGATTGGCATATTTAATCCACTTCAAACAATATCACAGATGCAAGTTCCTAGCTTCTTCTTGGCATGGAGGTGGGATAGTGCATCTTTTAATTATATCTGTGAATGCTTTATACAAAGGTTACAAGCTTAAACTCTAATAGGGCTGCAGTTACATTACGATAATTCTCCTTGCAGTTTGTTTGTTAGAAGAAGCTGCGGTGAGATTGCCGTTACAGTGCTTCTATCAACAGTAGTTGGAGCGCTCACACTATATGTTCAAAATTACTCTTAAGTGCATTTTCCAGAGCTCATCATTGGATGTGCAATTATTTGGGGACTATGATGCCATCCCAAACATCTTAGATGTGTGGAGTGAAGAGGTCTTATTGTGATGACATAGAGGAGTCCATTTGAAGAGTTGGGTCACATAAGTTAAATATGTTTTTGAACAAAAACTGTGGTATGAGTTATGACTAGTCATTGCTATGGCCCTATTTGAGAGGGCGGTGGTAACGACAATTGGAGCACCGAGAAGTTGTGTCAAATGAAGCAGCGATAATTTAGTGGTGAGAAATGTGAAAATTATTTGATAAAATCCCGTACAATGCTAATTGAGAATTGAGATATAGTTTAACTGTTTGGTAAAACAATGATGGAGTGTTTGCTATAAATTAGCTGGACAAAATGCCCTTATGTATAGTTTTTTATTAAACAATGATCAAAACATTCACTACAGTCATTAGATATAATATTGGCAGATAGATGAGTTGTAAGCAAGCGGAAGATTATAAGAAACATCCTTTTTGTAAGCATGAAAAGCATAAGTAAAAATATGAGTTTTAGTTCAAAATTGAAAAATGTTTTAACCTTTTTGAAATCTCAAAGTTTTTCATAAAGATACCAAGCATGAAATGAACATATTAAAGAGAGATTATACTACAATGTTACTTAATTTTAAGTTCAAGAGATACCAAAACATTGTAGAGATCATGATAGGTTATCTAGTGCATTTTTATATAAAGAGTAGTATAGATAAAGCATTGGAATCCAATACTTATGAGAAGAAGTGTTATGAAAGATAATGATGTGCACATAAGTGTATTTTGGGCAATGTTAACAATTGATTTAAATCATCAAAATACAAGACATATGTAAAGTAAAGTGCACAATAAAACATAAGTAAATTACTTTCACACACTTTTAATGCACATAATTTAATTTTTTTTAACAAAGTGGTGTAATAACTAAGGTTTGCACAAGCCACTTTACTATTCTTTCCAAGGTGCTCAACCTCACAATGCTATGAAGACTTATCAGGAGGTTCAAGTAGTGCTTGGTGGAGTTATATTTGTCTATATATATATATTTTTTTTGTTCACATTTGTGAGACAACATTCTCCGAATACACTTGTTTTGCAAACCCAATTTTTTTTTAAACTTTTAACCACTTTTCTAAATTTCATAAGTGCAATTCAAATGTAGTGTAGGTAAAAAATTTATGCAAGTTTTAATTCATTGTACAAATACAATACACAAGCAAGCATTTTAGATTTAGACACACATGTTGATTACCAAAATAAGTGAGTGAAATATATCATTATCAATCATAAAACATTTACTCATACTTAGAGGCGTGCTAAGCTTGGTTCTACACATTTTTCAATACAATTGATGCACTTAAATAGATATATCAAAGCATGATAATAAAAACAATGTTTATAGAAATTTCAAGAAATAAATTTTAACATTGTAAATAATTCTAAATAATAGAATTCATACATGCTTGATATTGGCAATAAAGACCATACAGTTTTTTTTAAGTTTAATCATTTTTTTTTAAATCAAATAAAAACAGAAAATCACAAAAAACATATTTTGTAATTTTTGAATTTTGAATTTTTGTAGTAGATTTTTCATAATAAAAAAAAATAACAAAAACATATTTTTGTATATTTTTTTAATTTTGAACTTTTGTAGTTGATTTTTCATAATATGATTAAAAACACAAATAGCAAAAAAATTTTTTGTATTTTTGAATTTTGATCTTTTGTAGTTGATTTTTCATAATATAAATAAAACAAAAAATAACAAAAGTCAGAAACACAACAAATAAGTAGAAAATATGAACCAACATATTTTTATGGATTTTCAGAAATTTTAAAAATCAGAAAATTCCAACACCCACGCTAGCGCCGGCGCTAGCGCTAGCGCTGGAAACAATACTCGATTTTTTGAGAATTTTAAAAATCTGATTTTTTATTTTGATTAAGTGTCCTTAGAGTAGTTCCATGCTGAAATTTCAGAATTTTCAGAGATGTCTTGATTGCTCAAATTTGCATAAAACTTTAGCTTTTTCAAATACATGTGTTTTACAAAAACATTTAAGCTCAAAAAGATAAATTATGCAAACACATGAGGACATTTTTATTAAACAACCCAAAATATGCATGATTTAAGTGATAAGTAAATAAAATGTTCATGCAGTACGTAATATAGGTATGTCCTAAGATTAGAAACTACCCCGACTAAATGTCTACACCCTAGCCCCGTACTAAGTGACGGATGGGCATGAGGAGCTGCACGCATGCCGTAGGTTGGGGTGTTAGTCTCATATGCACACACTAGAGAACACTCAACCTAGCACTCTTTCCCCCCAGTGCCTCGCAAGGCCCCACTGGAACCCTCCCTGGTTAAGGACAAGACATGACTTAGAGGTTAGGTCTCTAATGCATACAACCCTACGCCCCCGCTATTGTGAGACACATGTCATAGGTTAATGATTATGGATATACTAAGCGTTTTAGTCTAAGGATTGATTAATAAAACATGAGTTTATTTTAGTTTTAGAACATATTGTAGATTTTGAAATCACAATGTACTCATGAATTTTAAAGTTCAAATTTCTCTACCTTTAGCATGTCACTGTATTGATAATCCTAACATAAACACTAAATTGAGCATATACAAAGAGGTGCGGCTAGGATAATGAATTTGGATGTTATGCAAAATATGCTAAATTTATATAATTGGTTTGCATGTAATCAATTTTAGAGTTTTGAAAATTTATAGACCTAGAATGAAGTGACAATTCTATTTGATTTCATCTTGTTGATACCAAGTTAATTCATAGGTCTAAAGATAATGATATACATGCAAACAATAAAGATGCACATCACACACACAAAACAAGATATGAAACTATAATACCAATTGCAATCATATATTTCATAATTCCTAAGGTTGATAGAATTAGTTGATTTAAGATAGGTCTTGATGGATCATGAATTATGATATATGATTATAGTGAATTTTAGCATAGGATATTAATAGATCATCGTGGTGATTGTGAAATCATATTTATCATTTTTGAAAATTTTCTTTTGATTTTAATTTTTAGAAATTAGACTAAACAAATACAAAATAAATTTTCAGAGAAATCAGAATTTTTTTAGGAAAATATGCTACCGCCAGCGTTAGTGATAACGCCTGGCGTTAGCAATAGAGTTACAATATTTGATTTTAAAACACATTGTTTTTTATATTAATTGATTCCGATTTTTCTTGATTATGATTTTCAATATAAGGACTATTATATGTAGCAACGAAAAAAAGACAAATATGCAATTGGTTGCGCGTTTAATATTTTAGCCTAAGACCCCTAATAGTCCATTTAAATCCAATTTTGAAAGTAATTTCATTAATCTTGATAATATCATTTAGCAAATTTAGCATTCAATTTATAATGATAATATAAGACATTTATAGGCAATGGATTTAAAAAGGATAAAACATATAAAAAGGAAAGATAGATCACTTGAAAACTTTATGACTTTTTATTTAATTTAATTCAATTTTGATTTGATAAACATTAGACTTAAAATGTAAAAGTCATATTTCATAATATATCTAAGTGACCATAAACAAGTTAGCTCAAAAATAAAAAATAAATAAAAGAAAAAGCAATTACGCATATCATGAAGTAGAGTAATGATATTTCATTTTTAATTTATTTCCACTTCATGCAAATGATAGGATACTAATGAATAAGAGATTTTGGTATCCAAAGGGGACCAGAGGGATGGTTCCTTTGGGTACCCAAATACGACATGATGATTTTTTAGGAGACAAGGATAAATGAGCCCTTTCTATTAAAGTTGATGTGTCATTTTTCTTTAAGGGTCTCCATTCATACCTTGGTTGTTTATCTTTAAAATTCATATTATGATTATGTGACATCTTTATATGATTGTATTTGTTTGAAAAATAATTCATTTGTGATTTATGTTTATTCAAATTATTTTTCAAAATAGATTGATGATGATAATCATAATGAATTTTATTATATGGATTCTTTGAAATTTTATAAGAGTGATTGTCTTTCTTTAGAAGTGATTGTTGAAAGAGTGGGTTACAATATGTTTTAAAAGATTGATTATCATTTTGATGATTTTCATTTCCACTCTTTCTTTTAGACATACTCTTATAATATGAAGAATAATATTTTATATTTTGATTTTCATGAAAATGAGTTTTTAAATTTGAGTCATGATTGAAAATATATTGAGACTTATAATAGTGACTCTTAAGAATTTTATGAGGATCATAATTCTTTTTTAAACCAAACTCCTTTTGATTTAATGTGTGAAAATGATCCTTTTTAGAAATGATTTTGTAAGTTAATTTATCCTTGTTATTCAAAATCTTATGATGAAATTTATTAGGTGACATTTGAAATTTTTCAACAAAAGATTTTAATTGTTTTAACTTACAAGTTAAAGCATCATTTTCAACTATCAATTTTTCATTATGTTCTTTTGAAACTAAGAGCCCTTTTTCAATTTCCTTGAATTTTTCCTTAAATAAATTGCAATCAAAACAAGGAGTAGGAATTGTAACTAAAGAGCATGAAATAGAATTTAACACATCAATATTTGATTCTACGTTATCGTTTGCTTTTAAAGATTTATTTTCTAAACGTAATTTTGAATTAGCAATTTTTAACTTTAAAATTTTGCGTTTAGCAATTTTAAGCATACGAGATGTAGAAATAGAATTTTTTACAAAAAGAGAAGATTTAGATTTTCTTACCTTGCAATAGTTTCCGTCTTCTCTTTTGCTTGATGTGTTGCCATCAACTGAGTCCAATATTGTGACGTTGTCTTCTTCATCTTCCTCTTCCAAACAAGAGTGTCCATCATTCTTTCCGCTTGATGAGCATTCTATGGATCCATCCTTTGTGTAGCTTTCTTGAATATTTGCATAGGCTTGCATATTTTCTGGTTCTTGTGAATGTTTCGTACCTGTAGAAGGAGAATCATAAGTTCTTTCAAGAAAACTCCAAATTTCATATGCGGTAGGTAAAGTATAAATAAGTTTGAAAATATTTTGGTCTAACGCACAAAATATACTATTCATAGATTTTGCATTTAAAATAATTTCGTTTCTAGTTAGTACGCTAGATGGCTTTTTAATAGTAATATTCCAAACTTTTTCATCTAAGGCCTTAAGAAAATTTTTCATTAATATTTTCCACCCATTATAATTTTCACCCATAAATAATGGTGGTGATAATACTTTTTCATTTATATTAAAATTTTCCCCACTAGTAGAAGCGAGATCATGATCAAGAGACGCCATTATTCCCGGTTGTTAAGCCGATTTGGAATAACCTTGCTCTGATACCAATTGTTGGATCTTACGGCGCCCTTAGAGGGGGGGTGAATAAGGGAATAAAATTCTTTCTATAATTTTCAAGATAATTACTAAATTGTTTTATAATGAAGGAGATTGAAATAAACAATTTAGATTTAGAATTGAAAACTTAGAACACAATATAATAGAGATTACGCCAAATGATACAAATCAAGTAAACACAAAAGAGACATGATTATATATATGAAAAAGTGTTTACATAAATTTGATTTCTATATCGCTAGAAATCGGAGGCGTACAAATGTAAATTTCTTTTTGTTTACCAATCCTTCTCCCAAGGATCGGAATGCTATCACTTGTCTCTCCCTAGACCAAGCCCAAGCCTATCCTCTAGATCTTCCCAAGATCTAGACGTAGCACACAAGGCCACGATTTCCCACCAAGCCACGCAAGGACTTGGACGCTCCGCACAAGGAAGCGATTTTCCCCTAAGCCACGCAAGGACTTAGACGCTCCGCACAAGGAAGCGATTTTCCCTACCAATACAAAGTAAAATGTATATAAATGAAAATACAAGATAAAATAAGAACTCCCTAGAAATTCAGATCTCTGAAAGGAAGGTTGAAGCCTCGAGATAATCCTTGATGTAGAAGCGCGTCCGATCTCGTCTTCAATTTCAAACCTTCTCAGCATAAATGGGAGTTCATGAGGTTCTGGAGCTCTCTGGATGGAATGCACTCAGGAAGGGACTTAGAATCTTTAGTGGTTGAAATGCACGAACAGAAGGTGTCAATTTATAGAAAATCGCTGTCGGAATTTCCGACAGTGACTGTCGGAATTTTCGACAGCGCTAAACTGCCGCTGGAGTGCCGTCGTGGGTGGAGTCGTGGGCAGTTGGTGTAACCGTCGAGCTGTCGCCTGGGCGACATCGATGTCGGATTTCCGACATCTCAAAAATGATTTTCGTCGTGCTGCCGTGGGGGAAAGTAGTTGTAACTTCTCTGCTGTCGCCTGGGCGACATTGACTGTCGCCTGGGCGACATTGACTGTCGCCTGGGCGACAGTGACTGTCGCCTGGGCGACATCTCCTCTTCATTTTTGCCATCCGAAACTTCTCCAGACTGTAGATTGAGTCGTTCTCATCTCCGAAATGGGGTGGCACATTCCGTAACTCTTCCTGGATTGAAAGTTATGGCCATTTTAAGATCAGCACACAAAACTCATCCAACCTGAGACTTGTCGTTCTCGGATCATGCCCATGAACGAGGACTTGTCTCCTCATTGAACCTATACAACCTGGCCACTATAAACACACAAAAGACTAGATCAAATACAACACGGTATTTGTTATTCTCAAACCAAGAGATGCGGAAAGCAAGCTCCAACAATCTCCCCCTTTTGATAATAACAAATACCCATATGAGAAATTAGTGAGTTTATAGATAAGTGCGATAAAAGATATGCATGAATAAAAGGTTTACTGCGTGACAGATTTTACTCCCCCTAAATATATATGTCACTAGATTTCTCATTTTATTTTCCTACCCTACCCCCGGAGGGGTCAGGGGAAGGGTAATACAGGCTAATCCCTCCGGTTGAATTTGCGTATTCTCTCTCAAATCTCAAATGAATATCGTGACGCTCGTGCTTCTTCGCTAAAGCTCGCCTCTGACGCTGTGTAAGCTTAAAGAATAGGTAGTCATGTGATGAGATTGGCAGTCCAAGAGAATCTTCATGCTTTTAGAACAAGACGTGAGTAGATACTTTCTCTTTCGAGGTCCGGAAGTTCGATATCGAGATCAGAGCTTGTAGCTCAATGGCTAGGCCTGAACTAGCTTTCCGATTCCGTCCGAGGGGGTGTTTTGAATATTAGTGCTTGCTTACAACTCTTATCTTTTTATTTGAAATCTCTTTTATATACTATGCTTCAACTCTTTATCATTTCATATATTTAAAAGCTCGATCATGCTTTGTTATTTAAATGCCTCCTTACTACCCTCACCCCACCTTCTTTTGATAATACCAAAAGGGGGAGATTAATTCAAGAAATCTAGAAGATTAAGGGGAGAATAATTAAATAATGCACCATTACAATTAATTATAACATTTAGGGGGAGCATACATTTAGGGGGAGAATACAATTTAGGGGGAGTATATTAAAAAGTTTTTATGGAAAGCGTCTATTGCTCGATCATGACAACCCACTTTTGGTAATAACAAAAGGGGGAGAATAAAATGAGAAATCTAGTGACATATATATTTAGGGGGAGTAAAATCTGTCACGCAGTAAACCTTTTATTCATGCATATCTTTTATCGCACTTATCTATAAACTCACTAATTTCTCATATGGGTATTTGTTATTATCAAAAGGGGGAGATTGTTGGAGCTTGCTTTCCGCATCTCTTGGTTTGAGAATAACAAATACCGTGTTGTATTTGATCTAGTCTTTTGTGTGTTTATAGTGGCCAGGTTGTATAGGTTCAATGAGGAGACAAGTCCTCGTTCATGGGCATGATCCGAGAACGACAAGTCTCAGGTTGGATGAGTTTTGTGTGCTGATCTTAAAATGACCATAACTTTCAATCCAGGAAGAGTTACGGAATGTGCCACCCCATTTCGGAGATGAGAACGACTCAATCTACAGTCTGGAGAAGTTTCGGATGGCAAAAATGAAGAGGAGATGTCGCCCAGGCGACAGTCACTGTCGCCCAGGCGACAGTCAATGTCGCCCAGGCGACAGTCAATGTCGCCCAGGCGACAGCAGAGAAGTTACAACTACTTTCCCCCACGGCAGCACGACGAAATCAGTTTTGAGATGTCGGAAATCCGACATCGATGTCGCCCAGGCGACAGCTCGACGGTTACACCAACTGCCCACGACTCCACCCACGACGGCACTCCAGCGGCAGTTTAGCGCTGTCGGAAAATTCCGACAGTCACTGTCGGAAATTCCGACAGCGATTTTCTATAAATTGACACCTTCTGTTCGTGCATTTCAACCACTAAAGATTCTAAGTCCCTTCCTGAGTGCATTCCATCCAGAGAGCTCCAGAACCTCATGAACTCCCATTTATGCTGAGAAGGTTTGAAATTGAAGACGAGATCGGACGCGCTTCTACATCAAGGATTATCTCGAGGCTTCAACCTTCCTTTCAGAGATCTGAATTTCTAGGGAGTTCTTATTTTATCTTGTATTTTCATTTATATACATTTTACTTTGTATTGGTAGGGAAAATCGCTTCCTTGTGCGGAGCGTCTAAGTCCTTGCGTGGCTTAGGGGAAAATCGCTTCCTTGTGCGGAGCGTCCAAGTCCTTGCGTGGCTTGGTGGGAAATCGTGGCCTTGTGTGCTACGTCTAGATCTTGGGAAGATCTAGAGGATAGGCTTGGGCTTGGTCTAGGGAGAGACAAGTGATAGCCTTCCGATCCTTGGGAGAAGGATTGGTAAACAAAAAGAAATTTACATTTGTACGCCTCCGATTTCTAGCGATATAGAAATCAAATTTATGTAAACACTTTTTCATATATATAATCATGTCTCTTTTGTGTTTACTTGATTTGTATCATTTGGCGTAATCTCTATTATATTGTGTTCTAAGTTTTCAATTCTAAATCTAAATTGTTTATTTCAATCTCCTTCATTATAAAACAATTTAGTAATTATCTTGAAAATTATAGAAAGAATTTTATTCCCTTATTCACCCCCCCTCTAAGGGCGCCGTAAGATCCAACAAGATGTATTTTAAAACTTCTTAAAAATAGGTAATGTTGTATCATGTAATTGTAGAAGAGCGGAATAGGAAGCGCGATCATTTTATTACTTTACATTAAGTGTACAAATACAAGTTCATCAAAAATTGAGTTCTCGGCGATATGAATGGCAGCTTGATTATTGCAGTAGTGGATGACTGAAGAGGGGAGATCGACACCAAGTTCAGTAAGAAGACTCTCCAGCCAAGTGAGTTCAGAAACGACAGACGCCATCAAACGATACTCAGCCTCCGCAGAGGAGCGTGCCACCTCCGTTTGCTTCTTGCTCCCCAAGTGACCAGGTGCGCTCCAAAATATGTGCAATAGTCGCTCGTAGGCTGACGATCATCGACGGAGCTAGCATAGTCCGCATCAGAATAGGTAATCAATGATAAAGAAAGTGAGTGATTATACACAAGCCCGTGTCCCGAGGCTTTCTTCAGATACTGGAGGATTTTCTTGACAGCTTGAAGGTGTGATGTCTGAGGAGCATGAACCAACTGCCCACGCCAACAACAACTGAGATATTCAGTCGTGTGAAAGTTAGATAAGCTTGCCAACAAGGCGACGATAATACTTTGGATTAGGGAGAAGCAGATGAGTCAGATTCGTAAGCACAGAGCTTGTGATTGGATTCCATTGGTATGTCAGCAAGCTTGCAACCCAAGTAGCCGAAATCATGTAGAAGATCGATGTAATACTTTCGTTAAGACATAATGAGTCCATCGGGGCGCCGAGCTACCTCAATACCCAAGAAGTATCAGAGGCAACCCAAATCTTTGGTCTTAAAATGTGCGGTCAAGTGTTTCTTGATAATAGAGATACCATTTAGATCATCGCCCATGATGGTAATATCATCAACATACACAAGAAGTATCGCCGTGCCTGTTGGGCAAAGACAAGTGTAGAAAAATACAGGACCTTGTATATTTCCTTATATATATTAAATACAATGTATGAATACACATATATAGGTGGGAGAAAGAGAGAGGAAATCTGATGCGGAGCAGAGACGACGACAAGTTTTGGGCCCATTCGGGGCTGATTTGGCGACTTACCATATATGGCGTGCCCGGATCGACGATCGGACTCTGCAGATGTGTTCGGATTCGCGTTGCGAATCAATTTGACATATTGGTTTATGTATTTGGACTTATTATTGTTTTATTTTAGGCGTTTTCCATCCGGCCAATCATAGCCGTTGATTGGGATGCCCTAGTTTTGGTTTTAATTATAAATAGGCTCTTAGGGGTCTGATTTGAGGCATTGTAGATTTTGGAGAAAAGCATTTCCGGAATCCTGCGATCAGCCCACGGTGCCGACTCCGTGGAGCCCTAGGTGACGACTCCTAGGTGTGTATCTTCTCCCCCAAGGTAAACCCTAACCCCTCCCCTCTTTCTCCACTGTTTTCCCTTGCTGCCGCCCCTCCCTAGCCCTATTTTCCTGCTGCCGCCAGCCACCACAAGCCCACTCCTACCTGCATACAGCCAGCCCTCTTCCCTTCCCTGTTTTCCCCTGCTGCCGCCACTCCTCCTCCTCCCAGCAGCCCTTCCGCCGCCTCTCATCCATGCTGTCAGCCAAGCCGTCGCCAGCCCAACACCTCCCCTGCCCTGATTTCCGTCCAAATCTGTCCAGATCTGGCCGCCGCCCCTCTCCCAGCACCTCCCCTAAACTGCCGGCCTTCCCCCCTTCTCCCAAGCCCGCCCTTACGTGGATCCACCTTCCCCTCACCCTAAGCCCTTAGATCAGTCCGGATCTAGAGTTTTCTTGGCCCGATCCGCTGTTTTTACCACCAAACATCATCACGTCATCCGGATCCGCCTCCTAGTGGTCGGATCTATCCACCTACAACCCGATCTACCTAAACTCCACCAAAAACAGCCATCCCCACTCCGTCACACCTCCGGTTCCACCACCGATCGCCGATCTACACATCCGGAAACCCAAATCTTCAGTGCCTCGGATCAGCCCTCTACTTTGTGAGTCTTGTTTGTATTGGAATATTTTATTTAGCATTTTATATTGGATTGGATCTTGTACCTGTTTTGAATATCTTGCATAGTAGTTGTTTGCTAGATTATTATTGTGATTTGCAGGGTTTATTCGCCGCGCGCTCGTGCTTTGGCCCTCCACGTGGTGGAAAACCTAAGCTTGTTTTCGCCCTAATAAAATATTCTGTCTTGTCTTGAATTATCTGCGTGGAATGTTGTTATTATTTATTATCTAATTTGTGACTAATCCGTCCGGCTTTGCATAGCATGTAGGGTTAGGTCACGGTTTATCCGCCGCCTATAGATTCGTCCTGCGTCAATTGGTATCAGAGAGCTAGGTTACGCGCTCTTTTAGATACGCAGTCGTAGAGTCTATAGGATTTTTTTATTATGTCTAGGTGTCAAAATTATGGCTCCCCTCGGTTTGGAGGTCTCGAGTCCACTAGCACCCGCTCTCACAGAGCCCCGTCAGGGAGATCTTCACGTTACTACGACGATTATTCTCGATCGCAGCACACCACTTTTAGAGATCATGTTGACCCACCGACACGAGACCACTACACTAGAGACGATCGGTATGATGGTTGTCATCGTTCTTATCCGTACACGCGAGCGGATCGTGTCGATCCTTCGACACGAGTCGGTTACCTTAGGAATGATTATTATGAGGATCGTTGTTCCGAGAGAGATCTCGAGAATCAGTTTCGTACTGCTGCCCCTTCCTTTGACGGCTCATCGTCTCCCGAGTCTTTCAGTTACTGGCTCGTGGATATGGAGTATTATCTCGATCATTTTGAGTTATTCGGTGAGCGTCGCGTCAAGTTTGCGAAACTTAGACTGTTAGATCAGGCGAGGGCATATTGGTCTAGCATTGAGAAGACCCGCGAGCGAGACCGTCTACATCGCATCACTAGTTGGGTGGACATGAAGCGTACATTGTGTCAGAGGTATCTGCCTTCGTCATATCGGAGTCGCTTGCTCGACCAATTATTTTCCCTTCAGCAAGGATCCATGTCCGTCGCTGAGTACAGGGATCGCTTTGATGAATTAGTTGTGAGGAGCGATATCCGAGAGGACCCAGCCATGACCTCTTGCAGATTTCGGTCTGGCCTTCGACCAGACATTCGTACTGAGGTGGTTTTTCATAGCTCGAAGTCCCTCGAGCAGACGTATCAGCTTGCCCTTCGTTATGAACAGTCTTTGAGATCCGCAAGAGCTGGTCGATGGGATTCTCACCTTGACCTCCGCAGTACGAGCCCCTCCCACACCGAGGACACCACTTTGCCTATCATTGTTCCATCAGACATGACTGAAGTAATACCTGATGCAGATTGCTCTCACCCCAGTGAGGTGCTTAGCCCAGTTAGTGACTTATCTCTAGTTTCTGACCCGTCTTTTGTGACCCCGACTGGGGCGAACCTGAGCGGCCTATTGAGTCTGTAGCATTGTGTCCTTCACCCACACCACCACCTTTGGCATGTCATGGGTTGATTAACACCCCTACCCTTGACTCACATCTTGACACCGCACCCGCGGACCCATTCTTGAGTCTAGGTCTATGTCACTCTCCCCTTATCATATCCCTGGGTCGCATCGCGACCGAGAGCCCAGAGCCTAGTGTTGATCTCATAGTGGCCATGTCATCCATTCACGGGGACACTACCCTTTTTGTAGGTACTCACCTGGAGGACCTTGAACCTAGTGACGAGTCCCATGACGAGCCCCAGTTGAGCCTCCTGATGATCCACCACATCCGGGTGAACATGAGATTCACGTGAGGCGCTTGTTTACGAGTTTTGAGTTATTGACGTCTCCTCCCCTATCATCTCTGGCTTTGCCCCAGAGGATGGGTCGTGAGTGGAATAAGATGTATGTAGGGCCTACCTTGAGCACACTAGAGCCTACTTATATTTTGAGGACCTACTTTATGACACATCCCACTCGTGATGAGTTTTGGGACAGACCACCCGCTGACCCACCCGATGAGTTCTTTGTTGTCGGGGACACTCTCCACACTATAGAGCCACGTTTTCTAGTCGGTGCACATGATTTTCACTTAGGCGGTCGTCGCATTCGCGATGACTTTTCTTACACACCTCCTGGTGAGCCTCCTGATGTGTCACGTTCCCTGAGAGACACTTGGATCTTTATGAGCGCGTATTTGAGTATAGTTGTCTCTCTCG
Source organism: Dactylorhiza incarnata (assembly GCA_033032865.1). NCBI lineage: Eukaryota > Viridiplantae > Streptophyta > Magnoliopsida > Asparagales > Orchidaceae > Dactylorhiza > Dactylorhiza incarnata. Next base: position 2,134,929 of record JAWHQI010000266.1, on the reverse strand, counting down.
ATCATCTAAGCACTCATCACACACGAAATGAGTTTTTCTACACTCCTCCGAGAGAGCCTCCTGATAGACCACCTCCTTTGGTAGATTTTCAAGTGGTTATTAGCCTTTCCCATAACGAGTATGCAGTGTCGGTCATGTTTCATTTGCATGAGTATGTTGAGTCGTTTCTTCATCATTTGCATAAGTCTGTTGAGTCATTTCGTCATCATTTGCATGCGTCTGTTGTGTTGTCTGTTCATCGTTTGCATGTGTGTCATGAGTCGGTCCGACGAAGAATCCATAATGATAATAAATTTTGTAAATCACATGCGGATGTTCACTGGCAAGTGCAGGTACTTCATGAAGGCGAGCAGGTAATGGTGAGAATCTGCGTTGTGAGGCTCCGTGCGAGGCTTGCTAAAAGCATGAGCGTTAGGCGAATGGATCCCTATATAATCATGAGACAGATCGAAGCAAACATCTACGATCTTGATATCCCTGCAAATATGGGTATCCACCTAGTATTTAGTGTTGAAGATATGACGCCGTACTACAAGCCTCGCGAGTATGTGGACCCAAGCAGTGGGGACTTCCAGCCCCCCACACCTCCACTCCCGTTGCCTTACCACCCTCATAGCCCACCCACGTCTGATGACCGCCACTACTCACCCACTCCTGACACCCACCCACCTGGGGACTCGTCTTCTTTGGTTCTTCCCACGGCGCCGCCGAGCGCACCGGGATCCACTACTCATGAGTTGAGCGTTGAGAGCATCACGGAGACCATATTCCGCCGGTACATTCCTACTACAGGCGTTGATGACATCTGGATACTTACAGCAGAGCGGGATCGATTCACCCCTGGACTTCGACTTCAGTACGGTTGTCTCCATTTACCGGAGATTACAACTTTTCAGTCGGGGAGAGTCGATCGGTGAGGCCATTTTTCAGCGACGACACTTGGACGACCTCTGGCGGACCTCTTCGAGTTGTACCTGGCATTCATCGAGAGAATTCCGATCCCAATTCATCGGGAGATGAATTCTTTCAAGCCGGGGAGATTGATGCGGAGCAGAGACGACGACAAGTTTTGGGCCCATTCGGGGCTGATTTGGCGACTTACCATATATGGCGTGCCCGGATCGACGGTCGGACTCCGCAGATGTGTTCTGATTCGCGTTGCGAATCAATTTGACATATTGGTTTATGTATTTGAACTTATTATTGTTTTATTTTAGGCTTTTTCCATCCGGCCAATCATAGCCGTTGATTGGGATGCCCTAGTTTTGGTTTTAATTATAAATAGGCTCTTAGGGGGCTGATTTGAGGCATTGTAGATTTTGGAGAAAAGCATTTCCGGAATCCTGCGATCAGCCCACGGTGCCGACTCCGTGGAGCCCTATGTGACGACTCCTAGGTGTGTATCTTCTCCCCCAAGGTAAACCCTAACCCCTCCCCTCTTTCTCCACTGTTTTCCCTTGCTGCCGCCCCTCCCTAGCCCTAGTTTCCTGCTGCCGCCAGCCACCACAAGCCCACTCCTACCTGCATACAGCCAGCCCTCTTCCCTTCCCTGTTTTCCCCTGCTGCCGCCACTCCTCCTCCCAGCAGCCCTTCCGCCGCCTCTCATCCATGCTGCCAGCCAAGCCGCCGCCAGCCCAGCACCTCCCCTGCCCTGATTTCCGTCCAGATCTGTCCAGATCTGGCCGCCGCCCCTCTCCCAGCACCTCCCCTAAACCGCCGGCCTTCCCCCCTTCTCCCAAGCCCGCCCTTACGTGGATCCACCTTCCCCTCACCCTAAGCCCTTAGATCAGTCCGGATCTAGAGTTTTCTTGGCCCGATCCGCTGTTTTTACCACCAAACATCATCACGTCATCCGGATCCGCCTCCTAGTGGCCGGATCTATCCACCTACAACCCGATCTACCTAAACTCCACCAAAAACAGCCATCCCCAACCCGTCACACCTCCGGTTCCACCACCGATCGCCGATCTACACATCCGGAAACCTAAATCTTCAGTGCCTCGGACCAGCCCTCTACTTTGTGAGTCTTGTTTGTATTGGAATATTTTATTTAGCATTTTATATTGGATTGGATCTTGTACCTGTTTTGAATATCTTGCATAGTAGTTGTTTGCTAGATTATTATTGTGATTTGCAGGGTTTATTCGCCGCGCGCTCGTGCTTTGGCCCTCCACGTGGAGGAAAACCTAAGCTTGTTTTCGCCCTAATAAAATATTCTGTCTTGTCTTGAATTATCTGCGTGGAATGTTGTTATTATTTATTATCTAATTTGTGACTAATCCGTCGGGCTTTGCATAGCATGTAGGGTTAGGTCACGGTTTATCCGCCGCCTATAGATTCGTCCTGCGTCAAAATCCTTATATATAATGTGGGACTAAAGGAAGAGAGAGAAATAAAAAAAACAAATGGGCTCCAGAATGGGCCATTACATGGGCTTTTCTAACACTCCCCCGCATTCTGCAGCTGGAGCGTACAAGTCGTAGGCACCCAGCTTGGACAGGAATTGATAAAAAAAGGGTCTTGATAGGGCCTTGGTGAGTATATCAGCAACTTGGTCGGTACCCGGAACATGCTTTAATTCTATCTTCTTCATTTGAACTTTCTCCCGGATGAAGTGACAGTCCACTTCAATGTGCTTCGTTCTTTCGTGGAAGACCGGGTTCTTAGCTATGTGTATAGCAACTTGACTGTCACATAGTAAGATAGCAGGCGAGGAAAGTTTTACTCCTAGATCAGCCAGAAGCCTTTCAAGCCATGTGAGTTCAGATACCACTAATGCCATCGAACGGTATTCCGCCTCAGCTGAAGATCGAGCAACCACAGCTTGTTTCTTACTACGCTAGGTAACCTGGTGACCACCAAAGTAGGTGCAAAAACCACTAGTAGACCGACGATCATCCATGGAACCAGCATAATCTGCATCAGAATACGCAACCAATGTTGGAGTAGAGGACGAGGTTTTGTATACCAGCCCTTGACCGGGGGCTATTTTCAGATATCTTAGGATGCGTTCGACGGCCTGAAGATGGGACATTCGAGGGGAATGCATAAATCGGCTGACAACCCCAACAACAAAGGATATATCTGGTCTCGTGACTATAAGGTAAATCAGTTTCCCAACAAGTCGTCGATAGTACTCTGGATTTGGAAGAGCAAGATCATCATCAGAGGATGTGCACACAACTTGTGATTGACATCCATAGGAGTGTTAATTGGCTTGCATCCAGAGCAGCCAGCATCCTGAAGAAGATCGAGACAGTACTTCCGTTGAGAGAGGACAAGTCCATCAGGACGTCTTGCGATCTCAAGACCAAGGAAGTATCGAAGGTTCCCCAGATCTTTGGTTTGAAAGACTGAACTAAGATGCTGTTTGACCGCTTGTATTCCTTTTGAATCATCTCCTGTGATTAGGATGTCATCGGCATATACCAACAGAAGAACCGTGCTTGCAGTTCGATGTCGAGTGAACAGAGAGAAGTCCGCCGAGCTCCGAGTAAAGCCAACTTCCCGAACAGCCTTACTGAACTTATCAAATCATGCCCGTGGGGATTGTTTGAGACCATAGATGGATTTCTTAAGATGACATACTTGGGACTCCCCCGTGGTCTCAAACCCGGGAGGTTGCTGCATGTATACTGTTTCTTGTAGGTCGCCATTTAAAAAGGCATTCTTGATATCCAATTGATGGAGAAGCCATTGACGATGTACAACCACAGAGAGAAGGACACGAACTGTGTTGAGCTTGGCCACCGGAGAGAACGTTTCCTCATAGTCGAGACCTTGTTGTTGAGTGAAGCCACGAGCCACCAGTCGGGCTTTTAGATGGTCAATTGTTCCATCCGGAGCATGTTTGATTACAAAGACCCATTTGCAACCAACAGTAGTGTGGCCTGGAGGGACATGAACCAGATTCCATGTCTGATTTGCCCAGAGACCTGTCATTTTGTCGTCCATCGCTGCCCGCCAGCCCGGATGTTGGAGAGCCTCCTGCACAGAGTTAGGGATAGAAATAGAGGAGAGAGAAGTAGCAAAGGTGTGAAGCGGCGGGGACAGGCTATGTAAAGATACATAGTTCGCCATGGGATGAGCGGTGGAGGCCGGTGCCGGCTCAGCAGGTTGCAGAGTGTCAGAGGTCGAAGCCGACTGCATTGGGGCGACGGAGCGAGGAAGGCGACGAGTATAGACACGGAGAAGAGGAGACTTGTTGGGAGCGGGAGCCGGGACAGGAGGGAGGGATGGTGGAAAGGTGACTGAGATTACAGGTCTAGGTAAGGATTGCCGTGGAAGAGGGGGGTTTTGGTTGGAGAAGAAAGGTTGATCTTCCCGGAAGGTAACAACAACCGATACGGTTACATTGCGGGTAGTAGGAGAGTAACAGACATATCCTTTCTGAGTACGAGAGTAACCGACGAACATGTGTTTGGCTGCTCGTGGTGCCAACTTGTCTGTGGAGGGACCAAGTAAGTGAACGTAGCAGGTACATCCAAAGATGCGGGGGGGGGGTGAGAGAGAATGGTGGAGTAGAGGGGAAGAGGAGACTGAACGGAGTAGCATTCCGAAGGACGGAGGAAGGTAGACGGTTGATGAGGTAGCATGCTGTTGACAGCACAAAGTTCCAATAAGCCTTGGGTACCTGCATTTGAGTCATGATGGAGTGAGCAACATCAAGAAGGTGTCTATTTTTGCGTTCAACAACACCGTTTTGTTGGGGGTGTATAGGCACAGGAAGTTTGATGAATAATCCAAAATTCTGAGCAGAGGTTGGCAAATTCATGGCTAGTGTATTCACAAGCGTTATCCGTTCAGAGGGTTTTTATTGGTTCGGAAAACTGAGTCCGAATCTCAAGGACGAACGTGCGGAACACACGAGGAAGCTCGGAGCGATCACGAAGTAAGTATAGCCATGTCGTTCGAGAATAATAATCAATAAATGTGATAAAGTAGCGATAACCAGAAACACTTGTAATTTTATACGGGCCCCAAATATCAGAATGTACTAAACTAAAAGGAGCAGAGCTCCGAGTATAATGAGGAGAAAACGATGAGCGGTGTTGTTTACCCAGAATACATGAATCACAACTAAAAGAAGGAAGATAAATCTCTGGAAGGGCCTGCCGGAGGACTGGAAGAGGAGCATGTCCGAGACGTCGGTGCCAATCAACTGAGGAGACAGAGGAGAGGATGGTAGGGGGCTTCAAGAAGGTAGAGCCCGTTTTGCAGTCGTCCTTTACCGATGATAATCTGCGTCCGTCGATCCTGCATAAGAAAGGAGGAGGAGGTGAATGTCACAGAGCAATCCAAATCTGTAGTGAGGCGACTGACAGAAAGTAAATTGAACGGGGAGCACGGGACATGATGAGTCGAGCGGAGAGAGAGAGAGGAATTGAGAGGAATATCAGTGGAGCCAGAGACAGGGAAAATGTCACCATTGGCCACAATGATATATTTAGGATGCGGAGAGTTCAAGTATTGAGGTGGCTTCAGCGAGGTGATGTGATGAGTAGCACCTGAGTCCACTATCCAGCGTGGACTAGTGGAGAGACAAGCGATACCTTCATTAGAGATGGAGGCGGCGGGGGTAACGAAGGCGGGCGGGCGGCTGAGCATGCCATGGAGTTGCTGGAGCTGGAGGCGGACATCTTCAAGGTCCGCACGAGTAGCAGAAGGACTGTCGACAGCAACATTCGCAGCAGGACGAGGAGGAAGACCATGTTTGCGGTAGTAGGTCGCCTCGAAGTGTCCATCCCTACCACAGAAGGAACACTTAGGACGTGTTCGGCCACCACGACCCCTTCCCTGAGAACCTGAACGTCCCCTACGAGTAGGAGGAGGGAGAGGTAGTAATGGTGCAGAAGCTTTCTGAAGGAGGGCTGGTGAGTGAGGTCCCGTAGTATCCGGAGGAGGTGATACCTTTAAGAGCATGGAGCATACATCAGAGAGAGAGAGGGAGTAGCAGCAGATGAGAGGATCTGAGCTCGAATGCTCTGAAGATGAGGCGGGACACGAGCCATCTCATGGCAATACAAACTGCTTCCTTCTGGGCACGTTGGGCAGCGAGATCCGTAGTAGCGGGCTGATGTTGGATCCAGGCTTCGGCCAGTGTCTTAGCCTGAGCAACAAAAGAGGTCAAGTCGGATGCACCACCAGTGTCAAGAGTCTGAAGATCCGTGATAATGTCATAGAGGTGCTGGAGACTGTCCTTGCCGGAATATAGGGAATGAAGCTCATCCCACATTGCCTTGGTCGTCTCGTGATACATAGCCATTCTGTAAGGTTCGCTATCAAGGGAGTTGAGAAGCCAAGTCTGAACTCGGCCATCGTCACGTAGCCAGTCTTCCGGAGGTGTAGAAGGAGCATACCTAGTGAGATGGTGCAGAAGTCCTTTAGACTGGAGCACCCTACGGACGGAATGCACCCATTCAATGAAGTTCTTCTTTCCAGTGAGTGAGATGGTGGTGATCCTTAACTCGTCGCGTAGTTCATGAGTGGGAAGCAGACGAGCTGCAGGGGAGGTAGCGGTCTGCCCATCGGCATGCACGAAGGGATCATTGGAGGAACCCATTGTAGAGAGAGAATGGCAAGGCTGATGGAGAGGAGAGGAGACCGCTGCGACTGGAGGGAGGTGCGGTGAGAGGACTGCTGCGGTTAGAGATCGCGGCTAGCAGGCGCTGCGATTTAGAGGAGACCGCTGCGGTAGAAGAGAGCTGCGACTAGAAGAGACCGCTGCGGTTAGAGGAGAGCTGCGACAAGGGGATACCGCTGCGGTTAGAAGAGAGCGCTACGGTTAGAGGAGAGCTGCGACTAGAGGGCGCTCCGATTAGGGGAGGCCGCTGCAATTAGAGGGCGCTGCGACTAGAGATCGCGACTAGAGGAGATTGACGGCTAGAGGAGAGCTCGACGGTCTGCGAGGAGTGCTCGACTAGAGGAGAGCTCGACATAGGGAGATCGCAGAGGAGATCGCGGCTAGAGGAGATCGCAGGGAGCTCGGCTAGAGGAGATCGCGGCTAGAGGAGAGCTCGGCAGAGGGAGAGCGCGGGCGGTCTGTGAGGGAGATCGTAGAGCGGGAGAGGCCGGAAGTGAGGGGCCCACTTGTCAGGCTGAGAAACTATAAGAGCGATGAGGAGGAGCAGAGCCTGGAGAGGAGATCTCACAGGAGGGGGGGGGGGGGGGGGGGTTGTGGTCAGAAAAAGGAGAGACCGCAGGGGCTGCAGTAAAAAAAAAGGAATAGACCGCACGGAAGGGCGGGGAGGTCGGCGGTCAGAGAAAAGAGGAACCTCGCTTTGATACCATGTAGAAAAATACAGGACCTTGTATATTTCCTTCTATATATTAAATACAATGTATGAATACACATATATAGGAGGGAGAAAGAGAGAGGAAATCCTTATACACAATGTGGGACTAAAGGGAGAGAGAGAAATAAGAAAAAACAAATGGGCTCCAGAATGGGCCATTACATGGGTTTTTCTAACAACAAGTAAATAAAGAGAAGTTTGCTAGGCTCCGAGTGAAATCAAAAGCCCGAATTACTTTACTAAACTTGTTAAACAAGCTCGAGGGGACTGCTTGAGGCCATAGAGAAATTTCTTGACTCAGCCGACAAGAGACTTCCCCGTGTTTTCATAACCAGGTGGCTGCTGCATATAGATAGTCTCTGCTGAATTGTCATTAAGGAATGCATTCTTGATATCAAGCAACTGCTAGTGGCGATGGACGCCAAGGATATCAATACCCATATTATATTCAGCTTAGCGACTAGAAAAAATGTCTTTTCATAGTTGAGACTATATTGTTAAGTGAAACCGCGAGCCATAAGACAGGCTTTGAGGCGCTCAACCGTTCCATCATGACGGTGCTTAACCGTGAAGACCCATTTACACCCCACACAGATTGGCCAGGATGAAGGGAAACAAGGTCCCACGTTTGATTACCCCAAAGGGAAACCATTTCATCGTCCATTACGACCCACTACCCCGGATGCTGGAGAGCCTCCTGCACAGAAGAGGGAGGGGAGAATATAAGACAGTGGGTCCGCAAACCTGGGAAGTCTAGAGATAAGCTGTGAAAGGATACATAATGAGAGAGATGATGAGCTGTAGTGGGGAGTACATCCTAGGTGGGAGCCGCAGTCAGATCAACTGGTCGAGGAGCGTCATCAGGAGTGGGTAATTGTCCCAGGGCATCTGAGCGAGGACGATGAGTGTAACGCTTAGAGGAGGTGGTGCAGGTGGTGTTGGTAGCACGGGTCATGCAGAGTATTCGATAGTGACATTGGAACGCGAGATAACAATGAAGACTTAGAAAATTCTAGTGAACATTTTAGTGTTGACTTCGAAAACTCCACAAGTAGTTATCTTGAACGTATTCAATATGCTCGCTATTATAATAGAATGGTAGCGGATCTTTGTTTAATACATGATAATATAAGGAAAATTACACCTTGCATGACGTCTACCCATACACGTGATAACTAAGTTGGAGAATTATTGGATGGACATCCATGTAGATTTCACAATATATTTAGGTCATAAGAGATATTTATTAATTTAACTCAGGAGACTTGAACAGTTTCATGGTTTATAAGGATCGAGGTGAACAACAAGTGAAACGCTAGCAATAACATTTATATATTTTACCACAAAATGAATCAATCAGAGCAACATGCGATTGTTTTCAACACTCAATGGAATCCATCATTAGATATTTTTATGTCGACCATCACACCCTATTCTTTTATCGATAGAGGTTATAAAACAATTGATTGTCAATCCATAGACACGACAACAACAACACTCAAGCCTGTATCCCACTATAGTGGGGTCGGCTATATGGATCCTCTGTCGCCATTGTGCCATATCTTTAGTCATAATCTCACTCATGCCTAAGTACATCATGTCTTTCCTTATAGTTTCATTCCAAGTCTTCATTGGTCTACCCCTCCCCCGTTTAACATGCCTAGTGACTATACTCTCACAATGCCTAACAGGTGCCTCTAATGGTCTCCTTTGTACGTGTCCAAACCATCTCAGCCGAGCTTCTCGCATCTTCTCTGCAATTTGTGCCACTCTCGTCTTATCCCTGATACATTCATTCCTAATTTTATCCAGTTTCGTGTGTCACGAACAATCTAGCAGAGTACGAGGCCATAGTGGCAGGCCTGCGTCTTGCCAAGGAGTTGGGAATCCAGGACATTCGAGCTTTTACTGATTCGAAGGTGGTCTCTTCGCAGATCCGAGGAGAGTTCGAAGTACGCGACGCCATCCTGCAAAGATACCTGATCAATGTTAAAGGGCTGATCGGAGGCTTCCAATCCTTCTTCGTCGAGCACGTGCCAAGAGAGGAGAATTCAGCGATAGGCCGTTTGGCCAAGTATGGTCTGAGGGTCGGAGGAACAATCACCGAGCTGTTTTAGCTATCCATCGAAGAAGGGGAGATGATGGAGATCGAGCATCGCCTTTCTTGGATAGATCCATTCACAACATTCCTGACTACCGGTCAACTCCCATCAGGCGGTGGAGATCAAAGGAAGTTCAGATATAAGGCAACTCACTACTTATTGCATAACAGGGAGCTATATCGCAAGACCATCTCGGGCCCCTTGGCCAGATGCGTTCCAGAAGCCGAAGTACCTCGAGTTCTGGAGGAGATCCATTCCGGAGAATTCGGAAGCCATTCGGGAACTCGCACTCTAGAGCAAAGAATCCTGAGACAAAGTTACTTCTGGCCAACCATCTGAAAGGATGCCGAAGATTTCTCGAAGAGATGTCAGAAGTGCCAGCTATTCGCTTCTCTCCAGTTGCAGTCAGCCCAGCAGCTTCGTTCGATCATGGCCCAGTGGCCGTTCGCTATCTGGGGAATGGATCTAATAGGCCTTTTCCCCCAAGCTAGCGGCCATAGGAATTTCGTTCTTGTCATGATCGACTACTTCTGCAAGTGGATAGAGGCCAAGGCTCTGGCCAAGACCACCTCTCAAATCGTGAAGAACTTCATCTGGGGGGGGAAATTGCCTGCAGGTTCAGGATCCCCCTCGCCATCGTCACCGACAACGACCCGTAATTTGCCAGCTTGGAGTTGGAGGACTTCTGCAAGCAGCTGGGAACCGATCTTCGGTTTGCCTCAGTGCACCATCCTCGGAGCAACGAGCAAGTGGAAGAAGCCAACAAGCTAGTCATCAACCTCCTGAAGAAGAAAGTCGAGAACTTAAAAGGGAACTGGGCGGAGCAGCTCCCTTCGGTTCTATGGTCTCTGAGGACCACTCCCAATTCAGCCACGGGAGAAACTCCTTTTAAGCTATCTCACGGGTCCGAAGCTCTTATCCTAGTGGAGTTCGAGGTCAGAAGTCCTTGAGTGGTTGCGACAGAAGATGGAAATGAGGAATGACGGCTAGAGAATGAAGAGGCTCAGAGGCTCTCTCTCAAATACATCGAAGAACTTCGAGACCTAGCCTCGACTCGGCAGGAAGAGATGAAGAGACGAATGACGAAGTACTTTGACAAGCACGTCCACATCAAGCAGTTCCAAGCAGGCGACCTCGTCCTGAAGAAAGTAGATGCGGCAGGAAGAGCATCCGCTATCGGAAAGCTTAACCCAAATTGGGAAGGGTCTTTCATCGTCCATGAGTCACTAATAACTGGAGGATATCGTCTGCAGAATCACGAAGGGGTGCTGCTTTGAAATACCTGGAGCGGTGATGACCTGAAAAGGTTCTATCCCTAACGGGATTGTGTATATCCCTCATCTGTGTATTTATTTTGCATAAATAAATTCTTCACCCCCTGAAACATGAGATTGCGTGAGTCATTTTTCTCTTTCAGCAAGTGTTTTAAAAAAAAGGAAGAGAGTAGATGAAATTGATCTCCACGACAGGTTGTGATACGGGCCTCCGACTTGACTCTCGTAAAACCAGGACGGGTTATAGGACAGTGCATCGGGTGAGCGAATTTTCCTAAGACCAAGCCTCTGTATTGACGATCGAGATCAGCTCCCCCCTTGCATGTTGGCCGAGTGACCCCCCGATCGCATTTCTCATCAGACTGGAGAGATTATTAGGAAAAAGTCTGGACGCCGACCTCCTAACTCGAAGAAGAGATGACCGATTTAATTGACCGAGGGACCCTTGTATAATGGTGTCATTTACCCTCAAAGGGCTGAAAGCTTACGACAAAGCCTAAGTTTACTGTCATTTCTTCCAATCATATGAGTTAGTGTGGTTAACCCCCTCTGATTGTTGAGTAACAGGATGAAAACTCTTCAGGAACCAAAAACAGCGAAGTAGGATGGAGGCCTCGGGATGGTGTGTCCCCTTGGACCTCCCCGACTGTCATTCCCTACACGTCAGTTCTCTCATCATCCGGCAACCAAGTAGGATGGAGGTCTCGGGATGGTGTGTCGCTTTGGACCTCCCCGACTGTCATTCCCTACTCGTCGATTCTCTCAGCATCCGGCAGCCAAGTAGGATGTAGGCCTCGGGATGGTGTGTCCCCTTGGACCTCCCCGACTGTCATTCCCTACTCATCGATTCTCTCAGCATCCGGCAGCTAAGTAGGATGGAGGCCTCGGGATGGTGTGTCTCCTTGGACCTCTCCGACTGTCATTCCCTACTCGTCAATTCTCTCAGCATCCGGCAGCCAAGTAGGATGGAGGCCTCGGGATGGTGTGTCCCCTTGGACCTCCTCGACTGTCATTCCCTACTCGTCAATTCTCTCAGCATCCAACAACCAAGTAGGATGGAGACCTCGGGATGGTGTGTCCCCTTGGACCTCCCCTACTGTCATTCTCTACGCGTTAATTCTCTCGACATCCAACAACGAAGTGGGATAGAGGCCTCGGGATTGTGTGTCCCCTTGGACCTCCCCGACTGTCATTCCTTACTATTGCAGCCAAGTAGGATGGAAGTCTCGGGATTGTGTGTCACTTTGAACCTCCCCGACTGTCATTCCCTACTCGTCGATTCTCTCAACATCCGGCAGCCAAGTAGGATCGAGGCCTCGGGATGGTGTGTCCCCTTGGACCTCCCCGACTGTCATTCCCTACTCGTCGATTCTCTCAGCATCCGACAAAAAGTAGGATGGAGACCTCGGGATGGTGTGTCCCCTTGAACCTCTCAGAGTGTCATTCCCTACTCGTCAATTCTCTCAACATCCGACAACCAAGTAGGATGGAGGCCTCGGGATGGTGTGTCCCCTTGGACCTCCCCGACTATCATTCCCTACTCGTCAATTCTCTCACCATTCAGCAGCCAAGTAGGATGGAGACCTCGGGATGGTGTGTCCCCTTGGACCTCCCCGACTGTCATTCCCTACTCGTCAATTCTCTCGGCATCCAACAACGAAGTGGGATGGAGGCCTCGGGATTGTGTCCCCTTGGACCCCCCGACTGTCATTCCCTACTTGCCTTATCATTATTATTGCTATTGTTATGATATCTAAAAGCTTCTCACCAGGTGGAGTAGAAGCCTTGAGAGTGTGCGTCTTACGGGACCCCCTGAGTATCACCCACAGTCCAAGTATCATCAATTTGTGAAGAAGGCGAGTTTCCATAGCGCGAGCATATCTATGTGAGTATTGCAAGCTTGGCGATCATAACGAGCATCTTTCAAAGTCGCACCTGTCATGACGACGATCACTCAAACTCACTTCGAGCCTATGAGCCTAATGAGCACTCATCGCGTTCGAGCCTAAGAGCCTACCGAATTCCACAAAGCATGCGAGTACGAAAAGCAAGAGAGCAAAAAATATCTTTCCTTTCATATATATGCGAGCATTATATTGTCAAAAATTTTTACAAGTCTGACAGGGTGGACAAAAAGGGGCTCTGCCGACTAGGCGTCATCATCACCTCCATTGTCCTAGCCAAGATCTTCGTCATCATCGGTGTCTCCGTCTTCCTCTCCATCATCCTTGATGTCGACGGTCCTCTCTTCATCGCCACCCTCGTCCTCAGCCCTCTTCGTCCTCGGAATCTTCATCCTTATCATCGCTTGACTGAGGAGATAGAGCGCGAGTAGGAGAAGTGGACTCCTCGGCGAGTAGTGCCGGGATGATATCCATCACTGTCAAGTTCATCGCCTCAGGCACTAAGTGGCCGTCGGCTCTCAACCTGCTCAAGATAACATTCCCGGTTGCTCGTCCCCGACATCTCGTCGCCGTGAATCCTGAGTTGCTTCCCCACAAGGGAACGACCCGCCGCTGAAGGCTGTTGCTCGACAAGGCGAGTTTCCAGCTCGGCGATCTTCACGTGAGCGGCCTCCAGGGCTGCCCGGGTGTCCTCCAGCTCCTTCTCTAGCTGCGACATCTTCTTCGCCGTTTCGATCTCGGCATCCTGCGAGCATGATAGATAGTCGTTAGCCTGATAGTCGGCAAGTGGTGAATAACAACAAGGAGGAAGTATTTCAATCAGGTCGCGAGTAACTCTTAAGCCTTGCACTTGACGGCTTTTGGCCCGAGAGTGAGGATGGTCCTACTCAGCACTTTGACCCGCTCTTCATAGGCGAGTAGGCTCCTCACGGTTTGATGGCCGAGCTCCGCCGATCCCAGGAGCGAGCGCGAGGTTTGGTGGGCGAGATATTCGGCCGAGACCTCCTGGAGCGACTCGGCGTCCGCGCGACCATAGAGGGCGAACATGACGTCGAACGCCTCGCCTCTGTCCTCCCAATCCTCCGACCAAGCGGGCAGATTGGTGCTAAGGGTCACCTCGTGCGCGCGCTCCGCCCAGGTCACCAGCGGGCGACCATAGGCATCCTCGCCGCGCACCCCTTCCCCAAAGTTGGGATGAAGGTCAGGCTCGCCAGTCTCCGCAGGATCCGCCTTCCCTCCGAGATCCATGCTCGCGATCTCCTTCTTCCTCACGGGCTCCTGGACCCCGGCCTTGATCTTTCCGTTCTCCTTCCTCTTCCGCGAGGAACCCGCCTTCTCGACGGTATCCATCGGGGACCTATGCCAAATCAATGGGGGATACCGACAACCCCTCATCATCCCGCGGTGGAATCCCCGCGCCCTCCCGAGAAGGACCTGTCTCTTTCACCATGGGGAGAGGCTCGCGCGGAAGGATGCGAGTAGCCGCAGAAGCGAGAAGATAATGATTAGTCGCCAAATAAGCATAACACCCCAAAACGCGAGTATAATGGATACTCGCTCAACAATATACCTTCACCCGGGAAGACCCATTGAAGCTCGTTGACTCGTTGTCGCCAGAAGACCATGTCGAACTGCCGACCTCGGAAAGCACTGAAGAGCTTCTCCCTAGGTCCCTCAAGGAAGGGAGTGACGAAGACGGTGTCAGGCGGCTGCTGGGATCGGCGAGGAATGTCTTCGAAGTCGCCGCCCACGACGACTATCAACTCGCCCCAGCGATGGGTTCTTGTTCGTCGTGCCGACCAACGTGCAGATGTGGCTGCACAGGAAGATGACTCCCTCGCCAGTCGCCATGAAGGAGAAGATTCTCCTAAAGACTGAAAGATCGAAGACGATCTTCTCTTCTCGCAGGAAGCAGAGGAAGTCGACGATCATCGCCATCCTGTTCGGGTTTATCTGGGCGGGGACTATCCCATAGTAGCGAAGAATCTGACGAAACTCCGGCCACAAGGGAAGTCGCAAGCCAACCTCAAAGTGGCGGATCGGGAAGATGACCTCGCCCTCCAGGAAGGTGTTTAGTCGCTCGCTTTGGCGAGGAAGCCTGACCAAGTATCCTTCGGGAAGGAACTTCTCTTTGAAGTCGTCCAGATCCTTCTGCACTGAGATCAACTTCTTGAACGTCGCCGCAACGAAGTTCCTTGCCTGACCGGCTCGCCGAGCAGCAACTTCATCAGTCATCACAAGATAAGCACAAGAAGCAAAAAAGCCAGAAGAAAGAGGGAGTATTAACAGCGAGAAAGAAGGCAAAGGAGGATACTCGCAAGAAAAAGGGGCAAGTCGCTGATAGCGTAATGAATACGTACCAACCCCTTATTTATAGGCGGAGGCAAGGGATGGGGTATCGGTCAGCCTGCCGCAACTAGAAAGAAGGGTATGATGAGCATCCTGAAAAGTCACCGTGGCAGCTTTGCGCTTTAAGAATCGCCGACCCTCAGCGCGCGAGGACCTACATGAAGTACATAGAAGCTCGCCGAGTCTGCACGCCGATCTAGCATCAATACTCACAACAATTTGAAGAAGACACAATGAAAACATCATCGCAAAAAGCAAGACAAGAAATCAAAGGCGAGATTCAATACTCGCCAAATAATATTACAATTAGAATGAAAGAGTTTGTTTACATAGTCTCCAAAGGCGATCACTCAACAAAGAAAAAGATGAAAAAAAGCTATTGAGGCCCAAAAGTGTTTGCGTGCTGGTCCAAAAGCTGAGGATGTCGCCCGACCCAGCCTATGCTGCGCACACGCTTGAAATGCTCGGAGGCCACAAACATCACGTCCTTGCTCCTACAGAGCTGATCCTCGATCCTCGCCAGCCTTCCCGCCGAGCTCATGCTCGTCCGCATGCTGACCAGCTCCTCATGATGGAGCTACTGGCGATGTTTTAATCATCGCTCCAGCTCATTGATCAAGTAGAAGCGAGATTCCGCGCCGACCAGCCGTGCCTCGAATTCCTCAAGCTTCGCTATTCGCATCTCCAACGCGGAGATGCGGCGATGAGGCTCACAGATGGCCAGCTGATCGAACTTGGCCTCTAGCTCCATGTAGGTGCGAGCGTTCTTCTCCTGATACTCGCAGGGCGGGAGACGGATGACGTCAATTAACCCCCCCCCCCCCCCCCCCCCCCCCCCCCCCCCCCCCCCCCCCCCCCCCGGAGTAGAAGCGCGAGCTGTTAATAGAGAAGATAACCGTATGGTCAGCGAGAATTCGAGCAAAAAGAGATGGCGGCTACGAAGAAGCGACTAATTACCAGTTCGAGGAGCGTCAGTCCTCGCCTCGCGACGAGGGCTGCGAGATCGACCCCGGTGAGGAGACCGATCCCGACGAGGAGAAGGGCTGCGGTGGGTGACATCTCGCCGACCTGACAAGGAGCACCCATGGTGATCCCTTCCCGCTGGTGCCGAGTGCGGTGGCGACATTCCAGGCCGCCTGGGAATGTCGGCTGCGTATCCCCTACCGCGACCATCCAGTGGTCGCCATCCCCCTCCTAGGGCAAAGAAACCTGAGGAGCTCCTGATCCCCTCTCGTCGCGATGATCCCACAGGAGGGATCAAAAGGGTCGATGCCGACGAAGGACGAAGGTCGGCTGGAGCAGTAGATGTTGGCGGCAAAGGAGGTGTCGGCGGAAGGCCGCCCGCGGGCAACTGCGAGGTGCTCGCAGGAGCTGATCGCGATGTGTCCGTAGGCGGAGGAGGCGGGTCGCTCGCCGGAAGGCCCTCTTGATCGTCCGCAGAAGGCAGAGGCGCATTGCTCGTCCCAGGCTGCGAGTTCTTCTCTGGAGTAGGTCGTTTGTCGCTCGCAGAGGGAACTTGCTTCCCCGCCGATGTCTCCTGAGGGCCGCAGTTGATTCATACAGACCGACCAACTCGCGATCCCGACTGGGATGCCAGCGCGATTATAGGAGCTAATCGCAGAGGAGGTACGACCAGATGCTCTCCAGGAGCTCCAGTAGTCAGCGGGTCTGCAAATAGAGAAAAATGTCATCATCGCAAGCAAAGCCGGAATGACGACAACCTAGCAAGCGAGTACGAAGTCCCGACCTCACGAGGAGGCGTGTTCTGGGTGCGAATGGGTCTAGGACCCTGAAAGATCCGCCGCAGGGGGAACCTGTGGTGCTGAAGGAAGAGAAGGTTCGAGAGCTGGTTGCTCGACATCACCACCAAGGCCCAGCTCGTCGAGTATTCTCTGGGTGCTCGCAGGAGTCTCCCGTTGACCGACGGAGGGATCAGCGACATCCTCCGTTGGAGCAGGTTGCGGCTTCTTTTTTTGCGAGCGTTTTCTTCTTCTTGGGCGCGAGGAACTCTTCGACATCGTCGCCCTCGCGAGGACACTTCCGAGTAGGTGTCTGCAGCAAACCCTCCAGTTTGGCCATGTTCGCCTGGAATTCTTCCATCTCGTGCGAGTTCAGAAAGGCAGTCCATTAAAAGAGCCCCCTATATATATAGTCCCGGAGCCAGCCAGATTGATGTCGAGCAGGTCGGATACTCGCCAGGAGCAGCTCGCCGAATAAGGGTTGCATGTTTCTTTCAGAGCTCCTTCGTTGCTCGCAAAGAACGGAGATTGTGTACAACCCGTATTCTTCAAGGGTAGGACCTGATTCAAGCCACGTAGCAGAAGTCAAAGTCAAAGGTGAAAGCAGAAGCCAGGAGTCAAAGGTCAAAGCAGAAGCCAGGAGTCAAAGATCAAAGGCAACTCAGCCAACAGGAACAGTAGAAGGCCTAACCGAGTATATGCGAGCATGTGCGAGCAGCCCTCATACTCGCCAGGTGGGCTACCATAGACGATGCTCGCCGAATCCAGGAGAGATCCCCTCAATGTCGCATAGTCGCCGGGTTGGGCTGGGCTATAAATAAGACCTCTCTCCCCTTTGGTTTTCCTATAAATAGGACCCCAGTGGTACCAGGAACTGCACCTTTCACTGAGCTTTCGTAACCCCATTTTCGAAGACTTGGACCCGTCATCTTTGGCTGTCACTCTTGATACTCGTCAAGTTGGTGCCTTCCTCGTACCCTTCTCGGCCATTTTTTGTTATGGAGGGGAAGTCTCTTCTGAGCTTCTGGGTACGTGGTGGGACCTCCCTGTCGCAGCACCTGGGGTCTTGTTGTTGCTCTTTTATCTTCTTCATTGTTGCCCGTCAAGCCATCGAGTTGGATCGCTGGACAAGTAACCTTCGGCTGCATTGATGCATTGATCCGAATACTTGGAGTAGGGATTTTCCTGGCTTCAACAATAATCTTCATACTATACAACTGATATGCTTGACTAATCTTTAATTCATCTATCTCTTAGCTGACCCATAACATGTTCGACAACAACAATCTTGGAGTTTAACTACGAGTCTATTCAGAGAACTATTAGCTGGTGCTATCTTGAAGTTTTATATGAACTTTGGTGATGATTTTTATATATTTTGGGCTATTTTTTGCATGATTTGTGCCCTGAAGTGATAAAAAATTTATGGACAGATTCTAATACAAATTTAAAAATAACAACAACAGTCAAGCCTTTATCCCACCATAGTGGGGTCGGCTATATGGATCCTCTGTCGCCATTGCGCCCTATCTTTAATCATAGTCTCACTAATGCCTAAGTACATCATATCTTTCCTTATAGTTTCATTCCAAATCTTTTTTTGTCTACTCCTCCCGCGTCTAGTGACTAAACTCTCACAACGCCTAACAGGTGCCTCTAATGGTCTCCTATGTACATGTCCGAACCATCTTAAACAAATTTAAAAATAGATTTAGAAAATTCCATAATCATAGTTATTTCTTTTTTTATAGCATGTTTTTTTTTTTAGAAAAAATGTATTAATTTATCATTAAAAAAAATAGCTTTCAGAAAGTTGTTCTAACAAACAATTACATCATTTCAAACAACTTTCTCATCAACATCAGCAATTTCTCCAAACACCCTGCAATTCTCTCATCAGTGATTTTCTGACAGCTCTATTCTCAGAACTCTTTCTCACAACAGCTTTCTCATCTGCCAAAGCTGGCCCAAACAGAGCCTTGATTAATATTTGCAAATCTGTCAGATCCGACTTTTGTCTGCTTGCATCATTCTAGGGTTTAATCATGATTTCCCAACACCGCACCTTAGTCTTATATTATTTAATGTATACTTTCACTTCTCTACCCTGTGCCAAAGTGCTCTCACTAGAGGGGAGGTTGTTTAATCACATGAGACAATTTGGGTAGTCCATGTTGGATGAGATAAATATCCAAGTGTCGAAATACAAATCGGTTTACTGATGTAGGATACTACGCTCACACCGCCCACTCGTATCGTAACTAATTAACCACGCGAGACTAAAGAAGAATGATGCAAATGCAAGCCGCACAGTGCAAGTGCACCGGACTAGGCAAGGAGAAACTCTTGCCACCGAAGGTTGCCAAACCTCTTGAGATCTCCCAAGGGCGATGAGCCAATGTTTGATCAAGCAAAAGGACCCACCCGGTCCGAACGAGCTATGCGTTGTACCAAAAGAGATCCCCCGAAAATAACGATTCGAAAAATGGGTGATCTCTCCCAACAAGAAGCGGGGCTCGCCAAACCCCTTCGAAAATAAAAAGAAAGGATGCAAATGCAAATCAGAATGAAGAAACCACGAAAAATCAACGGTGATACGAAGATCACGCCACAAAGTTCCACCACAAGATCTACCAAGAAGAGAATCACACAAGTGGATAGTTCGTTACCCCGCTTGAGTTAGGATTGGCCTCAAGCACACGAAAGCCCGTTCGTTCTCCCACAAATCCGCCGGAGTTGTCGTCGCCGAAGTGAGATTTGAACGCCGTCTTCGCTTTCACGCCGCCAACGATTCCACGGTCACACCTTGCTTGGGGGAGGAGGGGTGGCCGAGTACTTCCAAGTGGAGTGGGGGATGGAGAGGGGTCGGCCAAAGGGTAGGGTAGATTTCTCGTTGAGAATGAGAGTGGGGGAGAGAGAGAGGTGGTCGGCCAAGCTTGAGGGGAGGAGGGGAGAGGGGCGGCACTATGGTGGGGGAGCGCCGAACCTGAGAGGGGAAGACGAGAGGGGGCGGCGCTAGGGGGGGGGGGCGCCGAACCAGCGAGGGGGAAGAGCGAGAGGGGCGACCACGAGGACTAGAGGGGGGGGGGGGGGCGGCCTCCTTGGTCGATCGAGAGGAAGAGAAGGAGAGATAGGGTCGGCCTCCTTGCTGATCGAGAGAAAAGAGAGGGAGAGTTAGGGTCGGCCTCCTTGCCGATCGAGAGAAAAGAGAGGGAGCGGTGAAGAGGGAGAGGCTGCAGCTAGAGAGAAAAATTAGGGCTTTGTTTTCTTTTCATCAAAATCTGCATTCTCCAACAACATATGGCCTTATATAGGGCCTTACAACAAGGGGGGCTATTTGCGGCCCAAAATTAAAAAACCAAATAGATTTGGCTAAATGCAGGCCAAATCAAAATGTCAAATCTAAATGTTCATGCATGAAACTAAAAATACTAAAGTCCCAATCATTAATACATGATAAAAATAAACTAATAATTATAATCAAATTATTATAACTATTAGTTTTCAAGCCGGCGGCGCGGGCGAAGGTTGTAGCGGCGATGGCGTGAATCCTTGGTTGGAAAACTGCCGTCGTCACCATCTTCATGTTGAGGGCCGTCGTCGCCATCAATCCTCCCCCGCTCAAAAGTACTCATCACCGATGAGTCGCCTCGAACGTAGCGGCGGAGGAGAGCATCATCCAACAGAGCCACCTCCGACTCCGGAAGCCACGAGTCATCAGAGGCCGGTCGATCACGCCAGCGAATCAAGTAGCGTTGAATGTCACCACTGGGAGAGGGGAGCACTTCGTCTCGGAGAATCCTTTCAGGCACAAAAGTGGTACGGGGAAATCTTGGAAAAGCGTTAGGCAAATCAGAAGAACAAATCCCAACATCAAACGACGTACCTCCGGTGGGGACCGTGGAAGAAGACGAACTAGGCTCCATCTCACCCCCCAACCCATTAGAACATGGTGTGGAATTAAACGGGAAGACAAATAAATCATGCGGTGGAGACTTAAACAGCGTTAATTCCGACACGTTGAAAACAGGGGAGATTCCCCAATCAGTAGGTAGCTCCAATAGAAATGCATTATCTCCTAATCTTTTTATAATACGAAACGGGCCCGCTCGCCTATTAGCCAACTTCTTTATGGTGCCCGAAGGCATCCGTTCAGGGACAAGACGAACCATAACCAAATCACCCACTTTCAAAGGGGATTCTCTCCGATGGGTGTTAGCGTGCAATTGGTAAGAGGCGTATTGAGTAGCGAGCGTATCCTTAACATGCTTATGCAATTCGTGAATATGAGAGGCAAAATCCTGTGCAAATTGACTCGACTTGTAGGATGGAGGTAACGGAACTAAGTCAAGTGGCACCGGCGCTTTGTATCCGTGCACAATCTCATTTGGAGATAAACCGGTGGACCGATTTTTAGAGTTATTATAAGCTAATTGAGCGTGGGGAAGTATGAGATCCCACGTGCCCTTATGTTCACCAACGAGACAACGTAAAAGACTACCCAAACTCCGATTCACTACCTCAGTTTGCCCATCCGTCTGTGGATGGTAGGCGGATGAAAACAAGAGCTTCGTGCCCATGATCCGCCAAAGGGTTTTCCAGAAATAACTAGTGAACTTCACATCCCGATCAGAGACTATAGACTTAGGAACGCCCCGGTGCCCCACTACTTCCTTAAAAAATAACTTAGCGACGTGGGAAGCGTCATCGGTCTTATTACCCGGAATAAAATAGGCCATTTTGGAAAACCGATCAACGACCACTAGAATGGAGTCATTGCGACGGAAGGTAACCGGAAGACCGAGAACAAAGTCCATACTAATGTCCTCCCATGGGACGGAGGGAATCGGAAGGGGGGTTTAAAGCCCCGTATTCGTTTTACTACCCTTAGCCAATTGGCACGTTCGGCAACTACTTACGATTTTGTGCACCGTGGACTTAAGACCCGACCAATAGAACTTGTCCTCCACTAATGTAATGGTCTTGTCACGCCCAAAATGACCGCCTAGACCGCCACTATGCAACTCCCACACTATGAAATTACGAAGAGATGAACGTGGGATACAAAGTTTGGCATGCCAAAATAGGTAGCCGTCACGAATATAATACGCGGAAATGGTCGTGGGCGCTTCGCCTTGCGTGGAAAGATAGAACTCTTTAAAATCCGGACAATTGACATACTCATCCTTAATGCGGTCAAATCCGATGACTTTTACCTCCAACGTGGTCAATAATAAAGAGACGCGACTAAGGGCGTCCGCCACCCGGTTGAGGGTTCCCTTAAGATGTTTGATAATAAAGGAGTACTCCTGAAGATAGGAGACCCACTTGGCGTGTCGGGGGCTGACTTTGCTTTGGGAATTGACAAACCGTAAGGCCTCATGATCGGATTGGATGACGAACTCCTTCGGGAGAAGGTAGTGCAGCCAATGTTGGAGACAACGTATCACGGCATAAAATTCGCGGTCATAATTTGAATAATTTAATTTAGGACCCGCCAATTTCTCACTAAAGTAACCAACGGGATGACCCTCCTGACTTAAGACGCCTCCAATCCCGACTCCCGACGCGTCACATGATAACTCAAAGACTTTATTAAAATCGGGTAACCGCAATAGGGGCGCTTCCGACATCCTATCTGTAATCGTTTGGAAAGCTTGGGCGGCCGACTTTGTCCAAGTAAAATCGCCCTTTTTCATGCACTTGCCACTCGGTGATGGGTGCCATGATGCTGCTAAAATTACGAATAAAACGGCGATAAAAGGTAGCTAGACCGTGGAAGCTCCTAACGTCCCTAATGTTGGTCGGTTCCGGCCAATCACGAATGTCTTGGACCTTTATTGGGTCCACCAAAATCCCTTTCGAACTCACAATGTACCCAAGGAACTCTACCGACGTAACATAGAAGGTGAATTTTTTTATGTTAACGAATAGCCTCTCTGCACGTAACGTCTCTAGAATAGTCCTCAAATGCGCTTCATGATCACTAGTTGACGTGCTAAAGATGAGGATGTCATCGAAATAAACCACTATAAATTTGCCCATGTATGGTTGGAAAACGTGAGTCATCATCTGAGAAAATGTGCTGGGGGCATTGGACAACCCAAAAGGCATCACTAACCACTCGTAAAGCCCTTCCTTAGATTTAAATGCCGTTTTCCACTCATCACCTTCCCGAATTCTAATCTGATGGTAGCCACTCCTAAGATCCAACTTGGAAAAGATCGTGGCTCCGGCTAACATGTCCAACAAGTCGTCCAATCGCGGGATAGGAAACCGGTATTTAATTGTAATTTTATTAATGGCTCGACTATCAACGCACATCCTCCACGAGCCGTCTTTCTTAGGCGCGAGCAAAGCCGGTACGGCACACGGGCTCTTGCTATGGCGGATAAATCTCCTTTCTAACAAATCTGAAATTTGTTTTTGTAGTTCCAAGTGGGCAGACGGATTTAAGCGATAGTGGGGTAGGTTGGGTAAAGAAGAGCCCGGGACGAAGTCTATCGCATGTTGGATGTCTCGCAATGGGGGTAGCGTAGGAGGTAACTCCTCCGGGTAGACATCCTGAAACTCTTCTAACATGTGTCGTAACACGGGGGGTAAGTTCTCAAACAACGGTGCGTCCTCCTTAACCTGAAGGCAAACTAAGGCATACAGGACACCATCCAAGAAGGATTGGCGGGCGAACTCCTTTTTGCCTAGTAAACTTAAGGTCTTCTTCTCTACGGGCACAATTGTGTCCTTCGAGGCGCTAGAGGGGTCCTTAGGTGGGGATGGTTTCAAGGTAACGGTCTTGCCCGTAAACTTGAACTCGTAAGTATTGGCTCGCCCAAAGTGGGTTACGTCATGGTCATAAAGCCACGGGCGACCAAGCAACACGTGATTTGCATCCATGGGGATGACGTCGCACCAAACCCTTTCCGAATAGGCTTTGATGGTGAGCGGTACCAAACAACGACGAGTAACTGGAAGGGTTGTTTTGTTAACCCATGCCACCTTATATGGTTGAGGGTGTGGTTTAGTGGTCAGTTTCATCCGGACTACCGCATTCTACGAAATGACATTCATGCAGCTTCCGCTATCAATGATGAGCTTGCACCACTTCTCTCCGCTCTTAAAATTTAACGAAAATATGTTCGTCCTATTCCAATCGTCGGCCGTACGCGGGGTGGCTAAAATACATCGCATGACCATCATGTTAGCATCATCATCAATGTCACTCGACACTCCTTCCGATTCGGACTCATTACCGGCCTCATATTCGAGCTCGGTTGAGTCATCCTCAGCTCCCATCAAAGCTAGGGGCTTGGCCTTAGTAGGGCATTCACTAGCGTAGTGCCCTTGAACCCCACAACTAAAACAAGAAGCGTTCGTTTTGCTAATCCGACCCACGGGCACGCGCTCTCCGGATGGGTTACGCGTATTCCTAGCGGTGATAACGACGGAGTTCGAATCGGTGGATCAAAACTTCCCCTTATCCTTCGTGACAAGTGGAGGGGCTCCTAAGATGGACTTCCCTCTTTGGAACGAACGCGATTTGGACTTGTGATCCAAGTGTTTTTCGATGTCCAACGCGACGTTATAGGTGGTGTTCAGGTCAGTGTGCCCATAACGGAGGAGCTTGCCCTGTATTTCGGGGCTAAGTCCCTTACGAAACCGAGAGAGGGTAACCTCCGGCATTTCCCTAACATCACAACGAACCATCATCTCCTTCAGGAGACCCATATATTCCGCGACCGAACGTGTACCTTGCCTAAGGGAGGCCAAATCATCAAACATTTGGGTGCGATGATAGGTCTGGACGTACTGATCAGTCAGCAAGGCCTTCATGCCCGCCCAACCAATGGGAGGTAACCCTTCCCCCGCACCTAGACGCCTTTCCTCATTCAGCCAAAAAGACTTGGCTCTACCTAACAGTTTCATGCGCGCTACCCGCACCTTATCCCCGTCGGTCAAGTTCTGCCACTGGAAGTAACACTCGATTTCTGTGATACAATCCAAGAAAACCTGCGGGTCGCCCAATCCATCATATGATGGTGGTTTGATCCGGACGGCTTTAGTAATGTCGAACCCGTTCAGAGCCCGCGGGGCACGTTCAGCGTTATTAATTCCCTCGCCTCGTGGTTGGGCTGCCGTATTCGGAGGTGCCTGATCCGGAACGTTGTGATTGGGGAAAAGTCCGTCACCCCGATGTCGGGCTGCAGGATTTTGAGCGGCCGTGATGGCGACTCTCATTTCATGAAGCATTTCCCGAATGTCCGTCAACTGATCGGTAAACTCCTGGCGGAGTTCATCAATCGGTGTTGGACCGCCACCGGTATCCGGCTCGTCCGTCATGTGGGAGGAGGACGAAGGATACTCCGTGCCAAATCTTGTACGCATGCAACTAGAACCTAAAACACCCCTGATCAGAAAATTTTATGAAAGACGCCGAGGTTTCCGCCTAACTAGGATGGAAAGATAAATTTTTTTTTTTTGATTTTCTCAAAGAAAATAATATGTAGAATGTAAATTTTTTTTTTTGATTTTTTTGTTTGATTTTGACAACGCTAACGTGGGACGGTGGTGAGTGCCGACGAACAAGAGACCTATAGGAAAGTGTCAATTAAGAAATCGACGCTAACCTGGCTCTGATACCAAATTGATGTAGGATACTACGCTCACAACGCCCACTCGTATCATAACTAATTAACCGCGCGAGACTAAAGAAGAATGATGCAAATGCAAGCCGCACAGTGCAAGTGCACCGGACTAGGCAAGGAGAAACTCTTGCCACCGAAGGTTGCCAAACCTCTTGAGATCTCCCAAGGGCGATGAGCCAATGTTTGATCAAGCAAAAGGACCCACCCGGTCCGAACGAGCTATGCGTTGTACCAAAAGAGATCCCCGAAAATAACGATTCGAAAAATGGTGATCTCTCCCAACAAGAAGCGGGGCTCGCCAAACCCCTTCGAAAATAAAAAGAAAGGATGCAAATGCAAATCGGAATGAAGAAACCACGAAAAATCAACGGTGATACGAAGATCACGCCACAAAGTTCCACCACATGATCTACCAAGAAGAGAATCACACAAGTGGATAGTTCGTTACCCCGCTTGAGTTAGGATTGGCCTCAAGCACACGAAAGCCCGTTCGTTCTCCCACAAATCCGCCGGAGTTGTCGTCGCCGAAGTGAGATTTGAACGCCGTCTTCGCTTTCACGCCGCCAACGATTCCACGGTCACACCTTGCTTGGGGGAGGAGGGGTGGCTGAGTACTTTCAAGTGGAGTGGGGGATGGAGAGGGGTCGGCCAAAGGGTAGGGTAGATTTCTCGTTGAGAATGAGAGTGGGGGGGGGAGAGAGAGGTGGTCGGCCAAGCTTGAGGGGAGGAGGGGAGAGGGGCGGCACTATGGTGGGGGAGCGCCGAACCTGAGAGGGGAAGACGAGAGGGGGCGGCGCTAAGGGGGGGGGGGGGGCGCCGAACCAGCGAGGGGGAAGAGCGAGAGGGGCGACCACGAGGACTAGAGGGGGGGGGGGGGGGCGGCCTCCTTGGTCGATCGAGAGGAAGAGAAGGAGAGATAGGGTCGGCCTCCTTGCTGATCGAGAGAAAAGAGAGGGAGAGTTAGGGTCGGCCTCCTTGCCGATCGAGAGAAAAGAGAGGGAGCGGTGAAGAGGGAGAGGAAGAGGGATTGGCTGCAGCTAGAGAGAAAAATTAGGGCTTTGTTTTCTTTTCATCAAAATCTGCATTCTCCAACATATGACCTTATATAGGGCCTTACAACAAGGGGGGCTATATGCAGCCCAAAATTAAAAAACCAAATAGATTTGGCTAAATGCAGGC
The DNA here is from genome assembly GCA_033032865.1 of Dactylorhiza incarnata. Taxonomy (NCBI): domain Eukaryota; kingdom Viridiplantae; phylum Streptophyta; class Magnoliopsida; order Asparagales; family Orchidaceae; genus Dactylorhiza; species Dactylorhiza incarnata. The sequence goes on along the minus strand of JAWHQI010000266.1, from coordinate 2,108,445 downwards.
CAAATCAAAATGTTAAATCTAAATGTTCATGTATGAAACTAAAAATACTAAAGTCCCAATCATTAATACATGATAAAAATAAACTAATAATTATAATCAAATTATGATAACTATTAGTTTTCAAGCCGGCGGCGCGGGCGAAGGTTGTAGCGGCGATGGCGTGAATCCTTGGATGGAAAACTGCCGTCGTCACCATCTTCATGTTGAGGGCCGTCGTCGCCATCATTTACCCTCACCTATAAGCATAAGCTAGATTTTTAAGTCCGGGATGATCGTTCACAATGATTTTATGATTGTGCGATCATCTAGCATCCAGGACCCAAAATGCAGAATTAAAAATTCTGCGTATATTAATCTTAACTTTGGCGCCCTTGGTTGCACTCCCTAATAACTATACGCATATAATGTATAATGATTCAGCCTCATTTATTTTGGTCTGATAAAGATTTTCATTTTACAGCGAGTTTGAGGTTGATTACAAATCACAGGAGCATGCTGCCATTGTCTTTGCAGCATTAGATGTTGATAAAGAGGTTGGAAGCTAAAACATATTGTTCTTGGTTGAATTTTGAGAAATCTTTTTAGCAACTTCGGATTTTACAGTTGCAGCCAGACAAGGTTAAGAGGCAAATCTGCATATCTGATGGTAAACTAAAAGTGTGAGTATTTAATCTTCAATTAGCTAGGTTACTTTATTTTTTATCACTTCGTAACAACTGAGGTCTATGCATTCGATTTTTATTGATCGACCTTTTTTCCGTGTTATTTACCCGCTTGTTTGCGAATCGAACCGAGCAAAACCCGAACTTATTCATGTTCAGATTGTTTACAGTCCATTGATATTCTTAAAAGCTACTCTCTGTGCTTCAGGCGATTTGAAGCAGTGGAGGCGAGGTTTCTGCGTTCATCGTTCAGCTCATTTGTTGATCTCCTGATCCTTGCCACCAAAATTTTCGAAGACTATGCCCCGAACATTGTCAAATCATAAATTTTTTAAATTATTTATTTGCATCCTATTTCTCTTAAATGAAACTGAACTGTGGTCTTTTTTTTTTGTAAAATTTTCGAACAAATGGGCATAATATTGCCAGACCGTTATCATATTTTTGTGTTGCTTTTAACTGTATTTTTCATGTCTTGCTAAAATTTTGGCCCCATTTGGGGCCGCTTCTCCAAAATGCAGGGGTCAGCTGAATATGACCTTGAGCAAGCGCTTTGAAAATAACAGTGACCTGCTGTTTCCCGTGCCGAGCAGTGGCCGCCGCACATGCTCCGTGGGGTGGGCAGTGTGAGGGCGCATCATCCCGCCCTTTTAGTGGCGGAAATGGATCCGAGATCCTCAAATTTAGAAGCCTTGTTTCCTTGATATTTGAAGCTGGCTATTGCTTATAATTGGTTGGTCTATACTTAGATTAAGTAATGTCTGATTTGACTAAACTTAAGGACCGATTGAAATGGAGTTTTGCTCCAGTGAGTTTGGACAAAAACGCCACTGCCATTAAATATGGGTGCTGTTATAAGCAAACCCTTTTTGGTTGCTAGCAAACCAATTTCTATGAGTTATTACACGTATTTTGAAAATACGTTTTGTACATGCATTTTTAGGAAAAGTGTTCAACACGAAAATTGTAGATCTCGTCGAGATCTACAACTTTCGTGTTGAACACTTTTCCTAAAAATGCATGTACAAGACGTATTTTCTTGTTATTTTCAAAAATTCACAAAAGTTACGATCAGGGCGATTTTAGGGCCTTGTGCGTGCATTTTTAGGAAAAGTGTTCAACACGAAAGTTGTAGATCTAGATGAGATCTACAATTTTTGCGTTGAATACTTTTCCTAAATGCATGTACAAAGCGTATTTTTAAAAGGCGCGTAATAACTCATAGAAATTGGTTTGTTAGCAACCAAAGAGGGTTTGCTTATAACAGCACCCTTAAATATTTGTTTGACATAACGGTTATGATTGCCATCGGGAAAAAAAACTAATTTTGAGCATAAGAGTGAATGAAGTTCCTTAGGTGAGGTCAGGCGTACACGAACAACGGTTCATAGTTGCCACTTTCACGACCGCGTCCGCCGTGCCAAATGAACCCTTAGACTATTTAGGGGCATTTTTAGCGGTTGGAGACGCCGATTGCCAACACGGAATGTTGTAACAAAAGAGTCTAAAGCAGTGGTCGAGTAGTGTGATGTCTTTCACCAACTGCTCCCAAAAAGTCTCCCAAACTGAGTTTGAGTTGACCCATGGCAATTTATTCTATCAAGCGTGCTAGAGGAGTTTGTCGAAGACTAAACACAGAAAACTATCTGTGTCTTTATCGATATCCACGTAAATGCCTGGAACTCCAGCGCAGTCCTTCTAACAGACTCGTGGAAAGAAGAAGATCGTTCATCTCTGATATGAGTTATTAGCATCATTTCTACAAAAAAATATCTTTATTTTCTCCTCACTTCTTACTCAATCTCTTTCTCAAAGAAGCCTACGTAAAGATTAACAAGTAGTTTCAAACACTGCTATGCATTTATATACGTAGAGAAATGGTGTCTCGCAAACACTAAATGAAGATTAATGAACATGATAATTCAATCATTTGCTTCCAGAGCTAAATAGTGCCTCTCTAGTTCAAAGACCGAACTAGTAATTCCAATATTAAGTAATTATTATCCATTAATATATTTTTGAGTCTTGAGTTAATTTAAAGTCCGACTTATATTAAACCTAACCCGATCATTATTGATATTTCAGTATGTTCTTAATGTGCTGCCTCATAGGTTTAGGGTCTGTTTGGGAGAGCTCTGGCGGCTGGAGAAGCTCTACTCCAGCCGGCAGAGCTGTTTTTATACCGTTTGGCTGTTGAGCGTTTCGAAAATCGCGGAACCTAATAATGCGTTTTAACGCCTCTTCGCGAATCTGCCGACCTCCCACGTATAGCGCTCTCAAAATCGCGCCCTAAAAAATCGCTCTCCCCGATCCCGCCTCTCCCCGATCCCGCGTGCGAGAGTTCTCCCCGATCGGCCTCGTCTTTCCCTTTCCCGATCCCAGGCGACATCGCCCCCCTCGACATCGCCCGCCTCGTCTTTCCCTTTCCCGATCTCAGGCGACATCGCCCCCCTCGACATCGCCCGCCTCGTCTTTCCCTTTCCCGATCTCAGGCGACATCGCCCCCCTCGACATCGCCCGCCTCGACATCGCCCGCCTCGACAACAGGTTTCTTCTCCATCCTCCTATCTCCGACGGCTTTCTCCTCGACCGAGCTCGCCTCTTCACCTCTTCCTCCGGCGATTCGGTGCCCAGATCTGCAACTCCGACATTCAGAGCTCGCTTCTCATCTTCCACGTCCAGATCTGGTTCCAGATTTGCTTCTCCGGCGATTTCAGATCTGCTTCTCCGACGATTCCGAGATTTGTTCCTCATATCTCATTGATTAAGGTATGTTTTTTTATTTGTTTGTTCAGAACTTGAATCAAAATAATTTTTTTGGGTTTGATCATATATGTGAATGTGTGTATTTTTTGGGTTTTTTGATTTGTGTGTGTGTGGATGTGTATATTGTGTTGTTTGGATGTGTGATTTGTGTGTGTTGGATGTGTGAGTGTGTTATGTGGATGTGGATGTGTGTGTGTGTGTGTGTGTTTTGATGTGTGATTTGTGTGTGTGGATGTGTGATTGTGTTGTTTGGATGTGTGTGTTTGGATTTGTGATTTGTGTGTGTTGGATGTGTGTGTGTTGATTTGTGTATGTTTGTGTTTGTGTATGTGTGTGTGTATATGTTTGTGTTTGTGTGTGTGTATGTTTGTGTGTGTGTTTGAAAATGTGTGTGTGTATATGTTTGTGTTTGTGTATGTTTGTGTGTGTGTGTGTGTGTTTGTGTGTGTGTATGTTTGTGTGTGTGTTTGGGTGTGTGTGTTTGTTTGGGTGTGTATGTTTGTGTGTATGTTTGAATAGGTGTGTGTGTGTGTTTGTGTGTGTGTATGTTTGTGTTTGTGTATGTTTGTGTGTGTGTGTGTGTATGTTTGTGTGTGTGTGTCTATGTTTGTGTGTGTGTGTGTGTGTATATGTTTGTGTGTGTGTGTGTGTATGTTTGTGTGTGTGTGTATATGTTTGTGTTTGTGTATGTTTGTGTGTGTGTGTGTGTGTGTGTGTGTGTGTGTGTTTGTTTGTGTGTATATGTGTGTATGTTTGAATAGGTATGTGTTTGTATATGTTTGTGTTTGGATGTTTGTGTTTGTGTGTATTTATTTGTGTTTGTGTTTGTGTGTATGTGTGTGTGTGTGTGTGTGTGTGTGTTTGTGTGTGTGTGTTTGTGTGTGTGTGTATGTTTGTTTGTGTGTGTGTTTGGGTGTGTGTGTTTGTTTGTGTGTATATGTGTGTATGTTTGAATAGGTGTGTGTGTTTGTATATGTTTGTGTTTGGATGTTTGTGTTTGTGTGTGTTTATTTGTGTTTGTGTTTGTGTGTATGTGTGTGTGTGTGTGTGTGTGTGTGTGTGTGTGTGTGTGTTTGTGTGTGTGTGTGTATGTTTGTTTGTGTGTGTGTTTGGGTGTGTGTGTTTGTTTGTGTGTATATGTGTGTATGTTTGAATATGTGTGTGTTTGTATATGTTTGTGTTTGGATGTTTGTGTTTGTGTGCATTTATTTGTGTTTGTGTTTGTGTGTATGTGTGTGTGTGAGTGTGTGTGTTTTTGTGTGTGTGTATGTTTGTTTGTGTGTGTGTTTGGGTGTGTGTGTTTGTTTGTGTGTATATGTGTGTATGTTTGAATAGGTGTGTGTGTTTGTATATGTTTGTGTTTGGATGTTTGTGTTTGTGTGTGTTTATTTGTGTTTGTGTGTGTGTATGTGTGTGTGTGTGTGTGTGTGTGTTATAAAAGACTACGTGGAGTTTTTTATCTTGTTTGTTTATTATTAAAACTATTCTGTAATGAACTATTTTAGTAAGACTTTTATGTGGTCTTTTTTATCCTGTGATGTTTTTTTGCTGTGATGTTTATACTGTGATGTTTATACTATGCTGTTTTTATATCCTAATCTAAATTCATGTTATGTGTTGTCTCTTTTAGGTAATGGAAGCATATGACTCGAACAGTGACGATTCGGGAAATTCGCCTTGTCTTTCTCCAGAAAGGGTACAACATATTGAATACTGTAATAAAGTTATCTAAGCAATAGATGAGCTAAATAATTGCATACGGGAGAAGAGACCATGCATGACGTCTAAGCAAACCGGTGAGCTTTGGTTGAAAGAGTTGCTTGAAGGGCACCCGGATAGAATTCATGACGCATTTAGAATATCAAAGCGAATATTTATTGATTTGCTTAGAAAGCTAGAAAACGAACATGAATTTCATGGATCACAACGCACAACCTCAAGAGAAATCATAGGAATTACATTGTACATCCTAGCACATGGAGGCTCTATTAGATTGACAAAAGAGCGATTTCAACACTCAACTGAAACTATAAGTAGATTTTTTTCAAAAGGACTTAGATCATTATTGCTACTGTCAGTTGATGTTATAAAACCAATTGATCGTCAATTTAGAGAAACACCTCCAGAAATAAGATATGATGCCCGTTACATGCCATTTTTAAGGACTGCGTTGGTGCAATTGACGGAACACATGTAGATGCGAGGATACCTGTTGATGATCAAGTTAGATATATTGGGCGTCATGGCACAACAACGTAAAATGTGATGGCTGTTTGTGATTTCAATATGTGCTTCACATTTGCACCGGCTGGGTGGGAAGGATCCGCTCATGATAGTCGTATCTTCGCGCGCGCATTGTCAGACGATAGACTACATTTTCCGCATCCTCCTCAAGGTAATTTGTGTAATAAATGATTGTATATTCTTTAAACATTCGCTACAATATTATTATGTTTAACAAAACAAGTAATTACAGGTAAATATTAATTAGTGGATGCTGGATATCCATTAAAGACGGGTTATTTAAAACCATATCCAGAAACAAGATATCATTTGGCAGATTTTGCACGTGGGAGTCGCCCCGTCCATGGCAGACATGAGCATTTCAATAAGGCACATTCATCTCTTCGAAGTGTGATAGAGCGGACGTTTGGAGTTTGGAAGAAAAAGTGGCACATTCTTCAAAAAATGACACAGTACAATTTCAAGAAACAGCGTTCAATTGTACTAGCTACCATGGCATTGCATAACTTCATTCGTAGACATCCATCTCGATGGGACCCAGAGTTTAATGCTTGCGATGCTGATGACTCGTTCATACCACCAGAGGATGATGATCATACGACAGAGGATGATATTGAGACTGATATGTTTGATGACGGAGGATCTGATTATATGTCTGCTGTACGAGATAGTATTGCTGAAGAAGTGTACAACACCCGCAGGTAAAATTTCAGATCATATTTTTAACAAACTCTTGAAATCATATTAAACAAAAGTATGACTAATATCAACTTTTTTTATTGTGCAGGTGACGAAGAATGATTGAATAAAGTGGAACGAACGCACCGGAGAACCTACCATTTGATGTTATATTTGAGAACAATATATATTTTTATTGATATGTTTTAATGTTTAAGAACAATACATATTAATATTTTCGTTTAAAAAAAACAGCTCTCAATAAGCTGTTCTACCAAACAGTTTTATTTGAAAGAGCTCTGTTCAATCAGCGCTTATCCACAGACCATCCAAACAGACTGCAGCTTTTCAAAACAGCTCCTCAAAGAGCTCTGTCTAAAGAGCTCTGTTCAATCAGCAGCTTCTCAATCCGCAACAACTCTCCCAAACAGACCCTTATATTACATTGACAGTGACAATAATCTCTTGATTGCTCCAACAATGATGCCATTACAACACCCTATTCCGACCACAATTCGACCGTTGGAAAAGACCTGGAGGGGCGCCCACTACACCTACTGCCCGTGGGCGACCCCTTCTCCGCTTCTTCCCCAAAGAGCTCCAAAGAGCCATTAACGGCGAGCTTCCAAGAAATCTTTGGGAACTCATAACAATTTTGATCTTAAAGCAACGTTGGAATGTTCTTGGAAAAACATATGTAATAGTGTATTTAATCAAAGGTTTCATTGGAATTTTGACGGGAGGAGGGGGGTATTAAACCCAAACAGGCCATTCACCGTCAATTGTCAGAGTTCTAGACTTTCAACCGAGAAATTGTCACCACCAGCGGACTCATAGCGACAAGACAAAATTTCCCTAAAATTTTTGTAAAGCTACGAGACCTTTCATTTTACAAGCGAGGCGGCCGCCACCGTTGGCCTCCCCAACTCCGGTGAACTTGTCTGGGTTGCCGAGATCTTCCCGTGGGAAAAGTTGTCTGATCATCAACCTTTGCAATTTGTGGGACAAGAACCAGACGTCTCTATTCATTTGTGCTATATTAAATAGGGTGAAATTCCTTACGCGCCTCCTTAAAAATCTATAAAAGTGGGCCTAATCCTTCATTTAGGGGATCAAATTATGTAGCAAAAGAGCGGAGCTTTCAAGATTGGAGCTTTCTAAAGTGTACTTGCAAAACTTACTATGCGCGAGTGGATTTCTGTACTAGAACCATGTAGCTTTTTGTGTGACCAACATAGCTTTTTAGAGTGGAATTATAGAGCTTTCTGCTTGACGAGCAGGACTTTCTCGAGTGGAACTACAAAGATTTTTGTGCGATGAGTGAAGCTTTCTCGATTGGACCTGCATAGCTTTCTATGTGGTGAGCGGACCATTTTGGAGTGGAACCGCAAAGCTTTCTGCACGGCGAGTGAAACTTACATAGTGGAACCGCAGAGCATTTTGCACAAACTCCAAAGCTTTCAATGGTGGAACTTCAGATATTTCAAGAGTGGAATTGCAAAGCTTTCAAGAGTGGAGCTGCAAAGCTATATCCGCGGCAAGCAAAGCTGTCTGGAGCGGAACTGCAGTGCTTTCTGCACAGGAAGCAGAGCTCTCTGGAGTGGAACCATAGTACTTTCTGCGTGGCGAGTGAAGGTCTCTAAAATATGCACACTAGTTTTCTCTCAAGTTAGTGTAAATAGGGGGGGGGGGGGATATTTCCCTCGTAAAGACACTGATATTGTACTCCAAATTTCTACTAGATTTTCTCAAATTAGGCTAGGTTCCGTGTTTTTTTTCTTCACTTTTTTAGATTTTTCTGCATTAAAATCTTGTTGTCTCCTCTCTTTGGTTGTTTGCGCATTTGACTCACTCTTGGGATAAGACGACTCAACTCGACTGCCCATGAGAGCGCTAAGCTACTAAAAACATTTTGGCGCCATCTATGGAATCCCAAAACTCCGAAGATTATCAGAAGTTAGTACTCATTCTACAGTGGTACACTTAGTTGACAACAATGAGAAGAAGAAACATTCGTGCATTTGACGCAGTTATTTTTGGGAAGCATGCTGACTGAGCACTTGCTAACTTTCTCGTCAGCAACATGCCACTTCTCAAAGAAGATATTGCTGGATCAATGACCCTGATGGAGGAGCGTATGCACCAAATAGAAGAGTCATATTGAAATACTCACTCTCGTAAGAAACCTGGGGCTCCTCGCGCACCCAATCCGGCCCTTAGGATGCCTAATCATCCCCATGCACCCCGAATCATGCTCTGTCGGGGAACCCCACTCACATGTAAGATACCAACGGGCGTGATTTGTCGGAAGAAGCTAGTTTCACGCATCCTGCGCCGCTCGATGGAGCTCCTCGTGGCGCTCAACACAATCTCTTGGCGTTAGTAGGTGACATGCAGATGAATGGAAAAAAGCCTTTTTATACATAAATAAGGCTTGTCTTAGATCACTTTGAGCTTAATCGGGTGTATCAAGTCGAAAGAGTTCTCCCAATAATTTTTCCCTATTTGATATACCGGATTTTACATAAAGAATAAGCGATATAAAGAGTAAATCGAAAGCAAATATGGTCAGAGAGGATAATGTCCTCTTTCAGATTGACCCAAAATCAACCCTTACAACTTCCTCTTTCCTTTTACATGAAAATAGAAAAACTTGTAAGTAAAACAGAATTGCTAGTCAATGAAGCTTCATTTTTCAGATCTTGGCTAACTTGCACGCAAGGAATATGTCCAATGCATCAAGTGGCTTCTCTTGAGTAATGGTTACAAAATCTATTTATCTTTGTAGACCTATCAGAGTTCTCTATTAAAGACTTCACAATACTTTCCAATCTCCTCAGATCATAATTGGCTTTGGCATAGACCTCATCTAAATTATATCTCCTTTTGTTGACTTCAGCAATCATAATTTTGATTAAAATCTTCTTAGTGCCATGAGTTATCAGTTTTTTACATTTAACCATTTGAATCTCTTCTTTTTGCAAAGCAGAAGTAGATTTCTTGAGAATCTTAATTTTAGTCTCAGGAGCAGGAGGAACTGGAGGAGCACCAGTGCACAAAATTAAAACATCACTAGGTTTAACAAAAGAAGGGCCTCTAACTTTGATCTCTTATCTTTTATATAAGTATCTACACAAAACACTGACCTTCCTTTTTTGTGCTCAGAAGCTTTGACTACAAAAAGATCAGGGTTCTTTGCCTTGTAGACTTCCACATTCAATAATCTTTTCCATTGGGGATTCATGCTTTCATGATTCATCCTCCCCATTTTCAAAATCTCCAAAAAATTGTTTTTATTTTCTTGATGAATTCTCTTTCTTTCTTCTTCCTCCGGTCTCTAATTTTCAACAATCTCTTCTAATCTTGCTTTGAGATGGACACATTTCTTGTTGTTGAGGTTGGTTGGATTCACCAGAAAATTCTTTTTGGACATCATTAAAATCTTAGGCTCATGGTAGGAACTTCATGAATTAGGGGAGGGAGAAGAAGGGGAAGAGGGAGAGAGAGAGGGAAATCAGAAATCTAGGAGAGAGAATCCAAAATCACCAATTACTTCCAAGCTAACTAAAATACAATTGTCCCCCGTCTTATGTACGTGCCGAACTCATAATGAAAAAGAAGAGCGGTATAGAAAAGAAAACGGATACATCGCCTCCTCGACAACTTCTATAGGTCGTAGTTGTGGCCGCCTTAGGAGTCCGTTCGTAACTATTTAACGATGCAGCCCTAAAGTAAATGATTTACTTAATACTGCAGAAGATGACGTCCGATGATAGACGCGATGAGAACCCTATGAAGGACAAGGGCAAATGAAAAGTTGCATTGAGTCCTTACTGCTTTGATTGCGTTTACATTTAAATATTTTGACTTATGAACATGTAGAATTACTTTACTCTGAGCTATTTTTTGCATGAACAATGATTATGAATTGCATTAAATTAAAGAAATTCGAAGATTTGGAATCACTGAAAATATGAAATCGCTAAAAGGCTAAACATGGATTTGCAAGCGATAAGATCTCTGAGGGGAAATTAATATAATTATTCCCTATATTTTATGAATTGAATATGAAATGAAAAGAATACGAAATTGAGAGTGCGTCGACGCATCAAAACACTAAGGGTCAGCCTGGGGGGGGGGGGGGGGGTAAAGCTTCAGACTCCTACACCTAGTAGGGGGAGGGGGGGGGGGGGGGGGGGTAGATCTCCTACACAAATTGATACTGAAATGTCCAATCTAGGAGGCGTGGAAGCCTGTTGCGTTGTTGAGCGCCCTAGAGCGGACATTGATTCGACGAGCCTAAATATTTGATTTTAGAATATCCCTCAGTATTTCGAAAGAATGAAAAGTAATATGAAGATCTTGAATTGAATACATAAATGAACAAGAATGAGACATAAGAAAATTTATATCAGAAATAGTTTGTTTCTGGTGTACTAGCTCACAATACCTGTTTACTTTATTTCATGTTCTACTATACATGCTCATACAGAAATATATAACTGCCTATTGCTGCTGACTCTTCGTGTTTTCCTGTAGTGTGCTCGAAGAGGTAAGGAACTCACTTAGTTTTCTAAACTAACAGGTTGTCAATGTTATTTTTTAGGATCAGGCCGCCAGTGTGCCAGACCCCGCTAGAAGGATACCTGCGGAGGCAAAGAGGAAACAGAGGGAAGACGTGACTTGAGCTCGGGTTAGAGTTTATTTCAGTTTGTTGTAGATTTCATCTCAGTTTGATACATATATGTCGTAGTGTGTACTTTAGTTGTTTTGGTTTTCGCTGTGCTTTGGACATGATGTATATTAATGAAATGAATAAAAAGTGCCTTTATGTCTTCTACTGGTACCACTCTTGTGATCTGCTTAGCTGCATTATTTAATTGTGTAAAATCTGCTCAGAAGAAAGAAAGTTTTAAATAGTGGCGGACTTCGGGCCGTTACAATTAGGTGGTATCAGAGCCCGGTTTTTGGCAATGTGTGTAATGCAGAGAATATCAAATGAAGAACATAATATTACTTTGATGTTCATATAATTGAATTTGATCATGTCTTATTCCTCATGAGTCCCTTCAAGTGTACTCGAGCCCTAGACTCCGAGAGGCTCGAGATGATCCTGAGGCTGTCAAGGAAGCTGTATCAGAAGAAAGTGATAATGGGCATAAAGTCCCACTTCAAATATCAAATATAGCTCAAGACATTGCGGAAGCTATTTGGATGTTTCGGGACACTCCTCCTATAGTCCCACAGGTTGTTCCAGCTATGCCTCCTCCAACATATGTCGTACCACAACAGACTCGCCTGATTGATAATGAATTGAGGCCGTTACTGGATTTGAAGCCGCCAACCTTCAGTGGTGGTCTTTCGCCGATTGAGAGCGAGGACTGGATTCTGCGAATCGAGACTATATTTGAGGTGATGCGGTGTCCAGCATAAGTCCAATTAGTGGCTGCCCCTGGATTGTTTTGCTGACGGGATGCATTGTTACGCGCACACGTCCTCTTATTTTATTATTGCTCTTCTTTTAAATGCATTAGGTTGTTATGAGCCCCCCTCCCTATATAAGGATGTGATTTTGGGAGTTAGGCTATCTTGAGATCTATTGTCTTTTGGGCTCTTATTAGAGAGAAGCTCTTTGGAGGAACCAGCCTCCGAGAGTTGGCCGGAGCTTGCTCCGGATTGTATCCGTTGTTCCATTAATCCAAACACATGAAGAAGTTTGGGCATAGGAAATGAGTCTTTGTGAGTGATATCATTCAAGACCCTATAGTCTACACATAGCCGTCAGTACCCATCCTTTTTTCGAACCAATAGAACTGGGGAGCTGAATGAGGATGCACTTTGGCGTATAAGTCCCTGCTTTAATAAATCAGTCACTGACCTTTCCAATTCATCTTTATGGGCATGACGGTAACGATAAGGTTTAACTTTAGCTATAGCTGTGGGATTTATTAGTACTGGAATCTTATGGTCATATGGTCGGGGCGGTGGGAGTATCGTGGGTTTTTTAATAAGGTGACATATTCTGTAGCAAATTTGAGATTTGTTCAGGGGGGTGTTCTAGCTGAATTGAATTAGGTTCATTGGCTGAAATATAACAAAGGACAATTTTCTTGATTGCATATTGGGTAAGTTGTTTATTTAGTTGAGTCTTGGTAATAGTGGATGGAGCAGAATTAATTGGTCCAACTAAGCAATAATGTTTATTGTTTCTTGTGAAAAACATGTGTTTAGTTGTATAATCAGTGGTAACAGGCCTTAATGATGACAACCGATCGTCACCCAAGACCGTATTAGCGCCTAGTAAATCTATCACATACAAAGAAGTTTCAAAATTATAATCTTGTAGTGTAAAAGCTAGGTTCTCACATTTTCCCTTACAAACCATATTGCTCCATTGCCGACCCAAACATTAAATGGTTTTATAACTACTATAGGTATTTCCAAGAAATGTGCAGTTCTAGTTGATAAGAAATTGTGAGTACTTCCATTATTAATTAAAACATGTACCGGTTTGGAATTCATTAAACCGTCTAAGTGAAAAGATTTGGATCCATTTGCGCCCACCAATGCATTATAACTAATGCCCGTTAGTGTGTCCAAGCTAGGTATTTCATTTTGACAAGTTGGGTCAGTTTCATCGTCCAAATCATCATCAAGAACTAATAGAGTTGCTCTACCCTTGCATTAATGCACATGCGTATATGAGTCGTTACATGCATCACATAAACCTTTTTCACGCCGGAATTTTAATTCAGCTTGAGAAAGACGCGGAGCCGTGTTCCTGATGGGTTGGAAGGATTTGAATTCATCGTGTTGTGGAGTGGTTTGAAATTGTTAGATTTGGACGATCTATTGTCATAAGGAATGGGGTTTATGAGCCATTACATTTCAACATATTTGTGGTCTTAATCCCGAAATAAACATATGCATTAAAACTTCATTAAATAAACCACGAGTGTGTGAGGAAATGATTTCAAAAGTATCATTGTATGCGGAAACTGTGATTGTTTGGGTCAGTCTTTTTAATTTGCTTATATATTCGTTTGATACACCTCTTCCGCCTGCAACTTCAGAAACACTCCAAATAACCAGAGCTACAGGGATAATGTATCACAATAACAAGAATAACAACTCCAGATGATTCAATCAAACAAACACAGAAGAACAAGAGCAGATAACGTCAATCCTAAGGGAACAAATCCTGAACAGATCGGTGGAGGGGCAGGGCTCTCCCGTTGCTTACCTTCCATCTAGCACCACATAACATCAAAGCAAAAAAGCATTCTTTAGAGCAGCAACCATTTGACTCTTAACTCCCAACCCTAACACAAAACAAAAGACATAAATACCCCCACAACATAATGATAATAACGCCAAGACCACCCACATTAATTAGAACGTAGTAGTATCTCCCCCTTCAGAATGTCCTTGTCCTCAAGGACAGAACTGGGGCCACTTATGCCGCAGCGACCGCAAGTCTTCCCACGTGGCCTCCTCCGGTGACCCATCCAACCATTTCACTAATAGTTGTGTCACCACCCATCCGTTCCTGTTTGTGATGCGTCGATCCAAGATCGTCATAGGTTCCACCAAGAGGTTCCTTTCTTTGTTCACCGCCGAGGGGAGTGGCACCGTGTAATCGGGGGGTTTACCCCTGTGCTCCTTCAATTGAGAGATATGGAAGGTATGGTGGATTTTTGCCTCCGCCGGTAAGCGTAATTTGTAGGTCACTGGCCCCACCCTTTCCAATACCTGAAATGGACCAAAAAATTTGGGTGATAGTTTGTGACTTTGATGGGAACGAAGGCAGACCTGTCGGTAGAGCTGAATCCACACATACACCCATGCCCCCACCTCGAACACCCGCTCCCTTTGCTTCTTGTCAGCTAATGTCTTCATCTGATTCTATGCCTGAGCCACGTTGGATTTTAGCAGCTGCATAACTCGATCTCTGGCGAGTAAGGTGTGGTCCACCTCCTCTGCTGTGGCCGAGCCCTCAACATACGGAGGTACCACCGTCGGTTCCTGTCCATACACCGCCTTATACGGTGTCATCCAAATAACACTTTGGTACGTAGTGTTGTACCACCATTCGGCAAGTGGCAACCGGTTCACCCAGCTTCTCGGCCTGTCGAAGCACATGCACCAGAGGTAACTCTCCATGCAGCGGTTAACAACCTCCGTTTGGCCATCGGACTGCTGGTGGTATGATGTAGAGATTCAGTTGTACATGTAGCACTCTGAATAATTTCTGCCAAAAACTACTAAGGAAAACTGTATCGTGGTCACTAACGATCGATGTCGGTAGTCCATGCAGTCGGAATATAGAATCTAGAAAGATTTGGGCAATCTGTTCTGTTGTATACGGGTGGTGGAGAGCGATAAAGTGAGTTTGCTTGCTCAGTCGGTTGACGACCACTAGAATTGCAGACTTGCCATTTATTTTCGGAAGCCCTTCTACAAAGTCCATCGAGATGCCTTGCCACATGCGATCTGGAATAGGCAAGGGCTGTAGCAAACCCATGCGTCTTTGGTTGACCGCCTTCCATTGTTGACATATGACACACTTTTGGATATAGTCATAGATGTTCGGTTTCATCCTCCTCCAAAATAAGACCCGTTTCATTCTTTGATAGGTGGTGGTGACGCCGGAATGACCTCCCAATATGCCCGCATGGTACACATGCAACAATTGTTCTTTGACTATGGGTATATCTCCGACCACCAACTTCCCTTTTCTCGTAAGAACGTCGTGCTCCCATTTATACTTGGGGTGTTTGGTGTTATCCGCGGTCTTTGCTACGATTAATTCCTGAAGCCTTTTATCCTCTTGCCATGAATGTTTGATGAATTATAGGAGTTCGGAGTGCACCTTCACAATCATGTTCAGCTCGGCCTCTGGTGTTTCATGCCTCCTAGATAGTGCATCCGCACATACATTATCTCGGCCCCGCTTGTATTGTACCACAAAGTCATAGCCCATGAGTTTGGACAAATGTTTTTGTTGCGTCGGCGTCGCCAATTTCTATTCCAATAGAAATTTGAGGCTTTGGTGGTCCGTTCGAATGATGAATGAGCTGCCCACAAGATAGTGTCTCCATTGTTGAACCGCTAAGACAATGGCCAAGAGCTCCTTCTCGTAGGTGGATAAGCTGACATTCTTCTTCCCAAGAGCTTTACTAAAGAATGCGACTGGTTGCTCCTCTTGCAACAAAATAGCCCCGACCCCGACGTCTGCGGCGTCCGTCTCTACCACAAAGGGTTTATTAAAGTTTGGGAGGCGTAATATCAGCGATTTGGAGACCATTGTTTTCAGCTGCTGAAAGGACTGTGAATGTGCACAGTTAACCTTACTAGAATTCTCTAGGGGGGGGGGGGGGTGAATAGAGATTTAAAAAATATTTTTGTGCAAAGTTAATAATTATATATATATGTGTAATGATCACAGATTTAAGCTTCCCACACACCAACAAGAATTAAGCAAGTAAAGAAGAAAAATAACAAGTAGAAAATCACAGCACAACACAAGGAAATATAGTGGTTCCCCAAACTTTGGGTAGTCCACTCTTCTACCCCCTTTGGTAGGAATTCACTATCTTGCACTGAGTCTTTTGATAAGGAGACTCTTAGAACCAGCCTGAGTCTTTTGATAAGGAGACTCTTAGAACCAGCCTGAGTCTTTTGAAAAGGAGACTCTTAGAACCAGTACAACTGAATTTTTTGAAGAGAGATTCTAAAAACTCTTTTACAATATTTGAAAGTGAAATAAGAAAGAGAAGAAGAAGTATTTGAAACAAGAAAGAATCTTCTTCCTAGCAAGAAGATTAGAAGCACAAGAAATAGTGAATGAAATCTCTCTTCTATAGTGAGAAGGAGATTGTAAGCCTTTTCTCTCTTTTAGTGAGAGCTATCAGAGTTTGCAGCAGTATGACTTCAGAATGAGGAGAAGAAAGCTTGATCTTTGCTGCAACACTATTTCTCAATTGTCTCTCTTTTTACTTGGGAGCTCTTCCTCTTTTTCAAAATGAATGTGGTGGTACACTTGTTATCATTCTCTGCCGATCTCCTCCTTATTTATAGCTCTGTTTAAAAGATATTGCTAAAGGGGAATAATTAATTAGCAGACAGAAAATTAGGAAGAGATAAGAGTTTCCATAATGAATATTTCTGTAGAAGGAAAAGAATTCATTCTGATTTCAAATAATATCCATAACAATCTTAATCAAATTAGCCAAGAATCAAATAGATCGAAAGGCTGATTCAGAACGGCTATAAAAGAATAATATCATTCCATATAAATCAGATCTACAGAAAGAAGGAAAGAGATCTGGCGTGTTTTTGAATTTCTTGTAGATATCGACGTGCGTCGATTACTATTCGACGTAAGCATCGAATTCATCCTGACTGAATGTTGAGAGGAGAATAAGGAAGGAGCGTCGACTAAGGTGCGTCGACTTCACTAGATGCGTCGACTAGAAGTCAGAGTAACGTCGACATAGAATGCGTTGAATTCTTCTAAGAGTTACTTCGACTCATTCTGAGAGAGACGTCGAATGTATTTCGACGTTGCGTCGAATACGATTCGACGCATATTTACTTAGCCTAATTTTTCATACTTAGAATTTATATTCTTCTTAATTCTAGGGGTTAAGATAAATCATTTCCCCAACAGACTGCTTGGCCTCCTTCATCCACCGAAAGGCAAGCTGTTTCAAGAGGTTGGTGAGGGGCCGCTCCATGAGACTGTATCCCTGTATGAATCACCGGTAGTATCCCGTCAAGCCCAAGAATCCTCGCACCTTCTTTAGTGTCGTCGGCGTCGGCCAAGCTATCATTGCTTGGATCTTTGCCAAATTCGTTTAAACACTTTCTCCTGAGATCAATTGGCCCAAATACTGGACTTGTTGTTGTCCAAAACTGGATTTGCTTCTTTTTAAGATGGCTTGATTGGTCCAGAGAGTGTGGAGAGTGAATGGGAGATGGCTCAAGTGGCCCTTCCATGTGGGGCTAAAAACCAAAATGTCGTCGAAGAAGACCAAGATAAATTGCGGAGTTGTGGTTGGAATAGCCGATTCATAAGGTTTTGGAAAGTAGACGGGGCATTCGTTAGCCCAAAAGGCATAACGAGGAACTCATAATGCCCTTGATGCGTGCGGAACGCTGCCTTGTGGATATCCTCGGTGTCCATGTGCACTTGGTGATACCCAGCGCGTAAATCTAATTTGAGAAGTAGGTTGCGCCGTGGAGCTCATCAATTAGCTCTTCAATCAACGGTATTGGGAACTACTCTTTTACCGTGTGGTGGTTCAACTGGCGATAATCTACGCATAGCCTCCACGAGCCATCTGTATTCTTAATAAGAACCACTGGAGAAGCGAACGAGCTGCTGCTATGCCGGATGACGCCCGTGCTTAACATTTCATCGATCAACCCTTCAATCACATTTTTTTGGAGGGGCGGGTAACAGTAGGGACGGAGGTTGATGTCCACCGTGCTGTCTATTAATGGTATGTAATGGTCTTGTTCCCGTCGTGGGGACAGCCCGCGTGGTTCTGTGAAGATGTTGCTAAAGTTAGCCAAAATGGCCTGCAATTGCCCCTGCTGTTCGGTATTGGAGCAGTCCCCCTGTAGCTGCCAGGACCAAAAAGTTGGTGGTGTCTCCTCCTCCTGCTCCGTCGGTGCCTCCTGGATGTGGCATAAAGCCAACATACTCAACTGCCCTTCCTTGGCCATCAGTTTTTGAACTCTTTCCTCCTTTGCCCACAGGTTATTTGCTGGTGTAGAGCCCCACAACGAGATTCTTTTGCCAAAACTGCTGAATTCCATGCGCAGATTATTGAAGTCCCATTTCGCCAACCCTAAGGTAACCAACCATTGCACGCCCAAGACAACTTCACAACCTCCCAACGGCAAAATCAACATATCGGAGGCAAAAAATACACCTTGCATCCGCCAATGGAAATCAGCCACCTTGTGCGCGCTCGTGATTTTCTTCCCATTTTCCACTGCCACCGTAAATGGCAGAATCCGAACCAAGGTACACTGGAGGCATTGCGCCGTGCTTGCGTCCAGGAAGTTGTGTGTGATCCCAAAATTGATCAAGCATTTATAGGTTGGCCTTGAAATGATGTGGTGACCCGCATGGTGTGAAGTTGCGTAAGTCCCGTCAGTGCATGGACCGACACTTCGGGGGTTTGTTGGTCGTCCCCCAAGTCGTCAACTGTTGGGAACAATGCCCTGCAATGTTCCTGATTTGAAGAAGTGCTCAGCTCAATGATAAATGCAAGTTGTATTTGACACTCCATCTAGTTCATGCTTACAGGAATCGACAACATGTCATGTACTCTAGTTATTTTACTAAGTACTATTTCATCGAGAAATTAAAGTGATGTCGTCATCAAAGTATGCTTGTCGCTGTAATGACAAGCAAAGCAGACGCAGAGAAACTGTCAAAGAAAGACATGTCGTCGAGAAGAATGGAGTATCATCGACATCAAAATAGCGGCCATGTCGACAAGACATTACTGCAATTACAACGACAGAATGAACAAAGAAGATTCCAACGACACAGACAAAGGAAGCATATCGTCGTATATGCAGGAACGCCAGCATGACCCGTATCGTTGAAATACAAGCTTCAGAAGGAGAAGCAAGGAGACCTGATAAGAAGTTCCAAAGCACAAGGAGCCGACAAAGGGATGTCGTCGAGATACATTCCATGTCGTCGTAACAATGGAATATATCGTCGAGAAAAATTCAAATCTCGCGGATGTGCTGTCAGAAATTAATGCCGCCGCCTGATTGTCCAATCAGGGGCCTGCTGTGATGGCTGGGCGTCTGACAGGAAAGGAAAGCTAATGTGACCGTTATATGGCTTGTCCTCTCTATAAAAGACAACAGGGTTGCCCTAGAAAAGATGACTTCGCGTGCAAGAAAGAACTAGCAAAAAGTATCCGGCCGTTCAATAGAACAGTACATTCTTGCGGAGAAGAAGAAGAAGTTCTCAAGAAGCAGTCATCCTCATCGACTGCTGACACGCTATTTCCACACCGCTAATTAGCGGGCACGAAATGCGGTACGACGGCAGTGCACCGGTCGTTGTCAAGTAATAAAAGTAGGGAGTAGCTCCCCGAATATCGTTCTCAAAGGACCGCAAGTTAGGGAATACGATTTGCTCGTTAGGAAACTAATTATGGGGGTTCTAAGTTTAACAAAACAAGAAGGGGGTTTGGTTGATTTTATAGAGCGGGAAATGAGAAAACTAAACACTATGCGGGTCGCAATCACCACGTCGCTTGGTGGATGGGTTTAGTGCAGGCCGCGATGCCGTGCTTCGCTTAGCGGATGGCCGGTGAGCATATGGATGAGGTGAGTGCAGATGTGAGGGTTGAGGGTCGAAGGCACCTCTTCGCTATCGCTTCCAGCTTTTGCTAGAGCGGGTGCTGGAACGTGTGGGTATAAGTGGAGCGGGGGCGGAGCGCATCACAACACAGCATAACATAAAGACAAGTTCATAAATAAACTTCCATTCATAAACAAATAGATGTTCATTCAGTTCATTACAACCATTAAGAGTACAAATCACAAAAAGAGAAGGGGTAGAAGTAACCACGAGATGAGAAGCCTCGCCGCGGATCGTGGTCGGAATGGGGGGTCGTCACACCTCCTCCGAGCTCAGTCCTTGGTTGCTTCCGGGATGCAGAGGCTGTCACTACCTCTAACCGCTGCCCGTCTTCTTCTCAGAGCTGGGTTCACTTCTCCTTCACCCAATGGAAATGTCTTCCTCTTGGAATGCTGGCCGTAGATGGCGGAGAATGCTTCCGGAACCCTAGAATGACCTTAGGATCAATGGATGAAACTTTCCCAAGGGGAGGAATGGAAGGAGGGACCTTGGAGAGGTGGAACGACGGAGTCGCGCTCAGAAATCGCGCCAAAAACCTGCTGGAATACCTAAAATCGCGGAACAGTGCCTTAAATAGGAAGCAGAATAAGTACTGCGCACGGTCAGTGGCGCACGACCAATGGTCGTGCGCGAAGGAATGACTGTGATCGTGCGCAGTCAACCTGTAGCAAAGGAAAAATAGAAAACATCGCACGGTCAGGGGCGCACGACCAGTGGTCGTGCGCGAAGAAAGGCCTGTGATCGTGCGCATATCTTTGGTCCGATCTCGATCTGGTCTGGGAATTAACGCACGATCAATGATCGTGCGCCTGATTGTGCGCAAAGAAATGCGCACGATCAGAGGCTTTTTAGGCCAAAAATCACCCTGCACCATCCCGAACGTGCACACGACCCCAGGACCTGCAGGAAAAGTACAAATAACCCCGATCCGTGCACATCACCAGATCCATAACACAGGCATACAGTAATATATAGGAAAAATATGCCACAAAGGGGAAAGGATTGCACAAAAGGCGCAGAAATGCCATGTTATCACTATAAGCGTATATGAACAGCAAATGAAGTGCAATGACACTAAAATAAACCCAAATGAGGCCAGAAATCACTGTATAAACCAGACTCATCACACCCCCAGACTTACCTGTTTGCGCGTCCCGAGCAAACAAATCCGGCGGAGCGAGAAAAGACATAGTTGAGTTAGAAATTGCAAGGGCGGAGTAATATGCGAAGTCTCATACGTATGTGCATAGAAATCTAGTAGACAAAATTTCTAATTATACATATTAGTTTATAATTTTCTAAGAGCGTATTTATATATTACGTTTACTCAACAAGTGAATCACGGTGAATCATAAGGTCGTACATAGGAAGAAAGTAAACTGAACGCTGAGGCGAGCGTTGCCAAAGATCGAGACTCGGGACAACTCCATTGAAATCCATCAATGTCGGTGGCCATAGGCTTGCCCGTTCGCACTCTCTCCATGACACTGGTATGACTCAAATGCGTGAATCAATAGGACTTTAGGTTTGAGATGAGGCTTGGGTTTAGGTGAGGTAAACAAAGATAAAAGCGACGGCTCAGACACTAAACCCAAATGAGCTAGCACCAAAAACTATCCTCATCACCACACAAACATGCGGGTACACTACACCCCTAGACTTGGAATTAACAACATGGGTGCGTGCACCGCCTACTCCCAACTTATACTTCTACAAATGAATTTTTCATTCAAACTCATATCTTTTTCTCTTTTTCATTTTTTTTCTTTTCTTTTCTTATCATTTTCAGCGAATAAACAATAAAACATATCCACAACTTCACAAACATGTCACCACATCAACAACCCAACCCACAAAAATAATAAACAGCTAAAGCTCAGATTTGGGTGTGTGACTAGGATTGGATTTTGGGCTTTGGTGCGATACAAGTGGGGCTGAATCAAAGAACGGGTAGGCACAACTGGGCTAATGAGGATATATCGATAGGAAAGGGTGCAAAGGCTCAACCAGGCCAAAATGATGGCCTATATCACATTCACGCAGTTGACCAACCGTATACCCATGTTTCAAGAATCGCTCGGGGCGAGTTCTAGCCACCGAGAAAGATAATCCTTCCTCCCGACTCGGGCAACACGAGACTAATGAACGTCTACACACATTCCTACGCCACCGTTTGATTCACACCGGATTCACCAAATTGAGTAAAGTAAATAATATTTACGCTAGTAGAAAAATGTAAACTAAAAGCATAAAAAGAAATTGAATCTACACAAATTCCTACGATACATGAGCACTCGACTAGGAGCACTACAGGAGTCAACAAAGTACTTCGTCTCGCAATCCTAACCCAGCACCGTGATTTCCCATTCACACAACCGAGACTAGTTAGACTCGTCGCGCGCCTACAGTTAAGTGCGCTCACGTGGGTGTCGTGGTGTGCCATGAGATGAACAATGCTACAATATAACACAGTGTAAATCCTAGTATGCTGTGCACTGTGCTTGTGCACGAGGTAACGATAATTCTCACTCCCCCAGACTTATACTAAGCAAAAAAAACATGTTCGATAGCGGCATAAGCTTAAGAAGGCTAGGAGGAGAGATTACCCCATGCTCAGAAATGAGCATACCAGAAGATATGGCGTTTTGTTCAGAAGGCGGTGATCCCGCCGTGCTCCAATAGATGCGGACCTGCGATTAAAAGGATCCCAGCACAACAAAAATATAGCAAAGAAAATAACAAAAAAGAATGGAACCAAATGATCCCAAATGGGTTGTCTCCCAAGAGCCCTTTTGTTTAATGTCCTTGAAGGTGGACCAAATACCTGTATTATAGTTTGACAGCAAAAGTCTTATAATAAAAAGCTAAAGAGACAGTACTACGCATCAAATAACATGAAACACAAAGCACAAAAAAAACATCACAGATGGCACACAGCACAGCCCGGAGATCCCGGCACGCCTCAGCTATATGCTGATTTGTGGTGGTTCTCCCCAGTCACGCGAGATGGGCAGGAGGTGAAAGCTTTAGGGCCCAAGGAAGATGTCTCTCCCTTGCCCCTAACCTCCTCCTTCTCGCGCCGGAGGGCTGCAAAGCGCGCAGCATGCAGGATTCTTTCCCGCTTCAGCTTTTCCACTGAAGGAGAGCGCCACCGAGCACCATGTGCGGGAGGAGTGATAGTGTTTGTCGGATTGGGATCAGCCGGGGGCTTCATTTCTGCACCCTCAAGAGGGGGTAGATCAGCCCAATGAACCTGTTTAGATTGTTTACATTTCTTGTTCTCAATAAAGACATTGTTTGGAAGGCTCGTCGCTCCGCCTTCTCCCATGACTTCCAACGCCTTGGTCTCATTGCTTTTCCCTTCTATCTCCAACTCATTATTTGTGAGCCGCTTTGCTTCTTCTTCCATCAGAGTGATACTTTCCTCCTCTCTCGGATTCTTCACGTCAAAGTCTGATTTCTCTTCATTAGACCTGCACTTACTTTTACTTACAGGGAAGTTCGGAAGATAAGATAATCCAGAAAGGTTTGCTGCAATGGAAGGTAGAGTGACACAACCCGTGGCGATGTGGAGGGTTGCGCCGCTCTCCTTCAGAAAAGGAACCCCCAAGATTGGCATGGAATCATTTTCCATGGGGCCGAGAATCTGAAAGTCAGTGACCACAGCCGTTCCATTAAAATTTACTACAACCTCACGAATCTCACCTTCAGTTTCGACAGTCACTCCATTAGCCAATACCAGCGACTTCCGGTCCTCAGAGTTCATTGTTAGGTGCAACCTCTCAACGTCTTGCAGAGCAAGAATGTTGCGAGATGCACCAGAGTCGCAAAGCGCGACAACCTCAATGTTATTGATAGTACATGCAACAACGCAAGGGCTCACTTGACCACCATCCGCGTCAGCAATGCTTTTGCCTTGCTCCCGCGGGTTCTTTTCAGTATTGCTTGGAAGAGCGCCTTGCGTACGCTCGGAGAGTACCTGGGCCAATTGGCCTAGCTGCGTCTCCAAGTTCCGCATTGACGCAGTTTGATTGGCCATATTTGTTTGAGCCAGATCAACAAATTTTTCCATCATTTCTTCCAATGCGCTCCTCCTCTGCGGTGGTGCATTTTGAGCAAACCCCGGTTGTGGTGGCCTCGGTTGGCTACCGGAGGCTTGCGCATCAAATTGATGCGAGCCTCCTTGCCATCGTTGATTAGGCACGTTTTGTTTCCATGAGAAATTCGGGTGACTCCTCACGGCCGGGTTATAAGCGTTGTTAAATGGTACTCCCCAATTTTGATCATTCAAATAATTCACACTTTCATCAAAAGTTAATTCAGCGGGTTGCTCACCTGAGGGGCACTCATATGCGTGATGCCCGAGGTTTCCACATCCTTGACACGAAATGGCCATTACTGGGGCAGGAGGGAGGGCATGCCTCTTAAGTAGCATGACATTGTCATAAGGTGTCGATGCCACCTCGGCAGATGCGCCCGATGTGCTCACCTCAAAGAGTCCACGAGCATTCCTTGGGGCGTTTCTCCCAGCAGTCCAGAACGAACTATGAGTGGCGGTGTCCTGGAGAATCCTCAGTGCGTCCTCGGGTGTATGGTTCATCAGGGTGCCGCCTGCAGCAGCATCAATCATGGCCCTATAATTGGGCTCAATTGCGAAGTAGAAATTTTCCACCAAGCTCCAAGGCTGTAGCTCATGCTGGGGGAACTTCCGGAGGAGGTCTGTGAACCTATCCCATGCTTCCGCAAGGGTCTCCTGATCGTGCTGCCGGAAGGTTGCGATTTCTCTCCGCAAGTTTACAACCTTGTCCACCGGGTGGAATTTTGCCAAAAACTTCGTCTGCAGAGCGTCCCAGGTGGTAGCTGCGCCGGGTGGTATTGTGTGGAGCCAAGCCTTCGCCTTGTCGCGGAGGGAGAATGGAAACAATCTAAGTTTCACCGTCTCATCAGCAATTCCTGCGTACCGAAATGTACCGCAAATCTCCGCAAATTCAGCTAGGTGAAGATGGGGGTCTTCACTGGTTAACCCGGAGAATTGGGCATTATTGCGGATTATATTCAGAATGGCCGACCTTATCTCAAAATTGTTGTTAGCAATAGCCGGGCCAAATCCGGGGTACACACTCCCCACATTAGGAGTGGTGTAATCCCTCATGGTCCTAGGCCGTGGCCTAACCACTTCGTTCTCATCAGCCGCTTGAGCTACGGCCGGTGCATTTCCCACTCCTGGATTAGCCTGATTTTCATTAACATCCATGGTGGCAGCCGCAAGTAGACGCGCCCGCAAAGTACGCTCTATCTCAGGATCAAATGCTGCAAATTCACCAGGATGATGTCTATGCATGCGCACACTATACCAAAAAGAGAAATATCAAAAACAAAAACACCCTTAAACTAATTTCCCAACAAACAAATTATAACCGCTTGCAGTCCCCGGCAACGGCGCCAAAAACTTGACACGCTATTTCCACACCGCTAATTAGCGGGCACGAAATGCGATACGACGACAGTGCACCGGTCGTTGTCAAGTAATAAAAGTAGGGAGTAGCTCCCCGAATATCATTCTCAAAGGACCGCAAGTTAGGGAATACGATTTGCTCGTTAGGAAACTAATTATGGGGGTTCTAAGTTTAACAAAACAAGAAGGGGGTTTGGTTGATTTTATAGAGAAGGAAATGAGAAAACTAAACACTATGCGGGTCACAATCACCGCGTCACTTGGTGGATGGGTTTAGTGCAGGCCGCGATGCCGTGCTTCGCTTAGCGGATGGCCGATGAGCATATGGATGAGGTGAGTGCAGATGTGAGGGTTGAGGGTCGAAGGCACCTCTTCGCTATCGCTTCTAGCTTTTGCTAGAGCGGGTGTTGGAACGTGTGGGTGTAAGTGGAGCGGGGGCGGAGCGCATCACAACACAGCATAACGTAAAGACAAGTTCATAAATAAACTTCCATTCATAGACAAATAGATGTTCATTCAGTTCATCCATTCATAGAATGCGTTGAATTCTTCTAAGAGTTACTTCGACTCATTCTGAGAGAGACGTCGAATGTATTTCGACGTTGCGTCGAATACTATTCGACGCATATTTACTTAGCCTAATTTTTCATACTTAGAATTTATATTCTTCTTAATTCTAGGGGTTAAGATAAATCATTTCCCCAACAGACTGCTTGGCCTCCTTCATCCACCGAAAGGCGAGCTGTTTCAAGAGGTTGGTGAGGGGCCGCTCCATGAGACTGTATCCCTGTATGAATCGCCGGTAGTATCCCGTCAAGCCCAAGAATCCTCGCACCTTCTTAGTGTCGTCGGCGTCGGCCAATCTATCATTGCTTGGATCTTTGCCGAATTCGTTTGAACACTTTCTCCTGAGATCAATTGGCCCAAATACTGGACTTGTTGTTGTCCAAAACTGGATTTGCTTCTTTTTAAGATGACTTGATTGGTCCGGAGAGTGTGGAGAGTGAATGAGAGATGGCTCAAGTGGTCCTTCCATGTGGGGCTAAAAACCAAAATGTCGTCGAAGAAGACCAAGATAAATTGCGGAGTTGTGGTTGGAATAGCTGATTCATAAGGTTTTGGAAAGTAGACGGGGCATTCGTTAGCCCAAAAGGCATAACGAGGAACTCATAATGCCCTTGATGCGTGCGGAACGCTGCCTTGTGGATATCCTCGGTGTCCATGTGCACTTGGTGATACCCCGCGCGTAAATCTAATTTGAGAAGTAGGTTGCGCCGTGGAGCTCATCAATTAGCTCTTCAATCAACGGTATTGGGAACTACTCTTTTACCGTGTGGTGGTTCAACTGGCGATAATCTACGCATAGCCTCCACGAGCCATCTGTATTCTTAATAAGAACCACTGGAGAAGCGAACGAGCTGCTGCTATGCCGGATGACGCCCGTGCTTAACATTTCATCGATCAACCCTTCAATCACATTTTTTTGGAGGGGCGGGTAACAGTAGGGACGGAGGTTGATGTCCACCGTGCTGTCTTTTAATGGTATGTAGTGGTCTTGTTCCCGTCGTGGGGACAGCCCGCGTGGTTCTGTGAAGATGTTGCTAAAGTTAGCCAAAATGGCCTGCAATTGCCCCTGCTGTTCGGTATTGGAGCAGTCCCCCTGTAGCTGCCAGGACCAAAAAGTTGGTGGTGTCTCCTCCTCCTGCTCCGTCGGTGCCTCCTGGATGTGGCATAAAGCCAACATACTCAACTGCCCTTCCTTGGCCATCAGTTTTTGAACTCTTTCCTCCTTTGCCCACAGGTTATTTGCTGGTGTAGAGCCCCAACACGAGATTCTTTTGCCAAAACTGCTGAATTCCATGCGCAGATTATTGAAGTCCCATTTCACCAACCCTAAGGTAACCAACCATTGCACGCCCAAGACAACTTCACAACCTCCCAACGGCAAAATCAACATATCGGAGGCAAAAAAAACACCTTGCATCCGCCAATGGAAATCAGCCACCTTGTGCGCGCTCATGATTTTCTTCCCATTTTCCACTGCCACCGTAAATGGCGGAATCCGAACCAAGGTACACTGGAGGCGTTGCGCCGTGCTTGCGTCCAGGAAGTTGTGTGTGATCCCAAAATTGATCAAGCATTTATAGGTTGGCCTTGAAATGATGTGGTGACCCGCATGGTGTGGAGTTGCGTAAGTCCCGTCAGTGCATGGACCGACACTTGGGGGGTTTGTTGGTCGTCCCCCAAGTCGTCAACTGTTGGGAACAATGCCCTGCAATGTTCCTGATTTGAAGAAGTGCTCAGCTCAATGATAAATGCAAGTTGTATTTGACACTCCATCTAGTTCATGCTTACAGGAATCGCAACATGTCATGTACTCTAGTTATTTTACTAAGTACTATTTCGTCGAGAAATTAAAGTGATGTCGTCAGCAAAGTATGCTTGTCGCTGTAATGACAAGCAAAGCAGACGCAGAGAAACTGTCAAAGAAAGACATGTCGTCGAGAAGAATGGAGTATCATCGACATCAAAATAGCGGCCATGTCGACAAGACATTACTGCAATTACAACGACAGAATGAACAAAGAAGATTCCAACGACACAGACAAAGGAAGCATATCGTCGTATATGCAGGAACGCCAGCATGTCCCGTATCGTTGAAATACAAGCTTCAGAAGCAGAAGCAAGGAGACCTGAGAAGAAGTTCCAAAGCACAAGGAGCCGACAAAGGGATGTCGTCGAGATACATTCCATGTCGTCGTAACAATGGAATATATCGTCGAGAAAAATTCAAATCTCGCGGATGTGCTGTCAGAAATTAATGCCGCCGCATGATTGTCCAATCAGGGGCCTGCTGTGATGGCTGGGCGCCTGACAGGAAAGGAAAGCTAATGTGACCGTTATACGGCTTGTCCTCTCTATAAAAGACAACAGGGTTTCCCTAGAAAAGATGACTTCGCGTGCAAGAAAGAACTAGCAAAAAGTATCCCTCCGTTCAATAGAACAGTACATTCTTGCGGAGAAGAAGAAGAAGTTCTCAAGAAGCAGTCATCCTCATCGACTGCTGACACGCTATTTCCACACCGCTAATTAGCGGGCACGAAATGCGGTACGACGACAGTGCACCGGTTGTTGTCAAGTAATAAAAGTAGGGAGTAGCTCCCCGAATATCGTTCTCAAAGGACCGCAAGTTAGGGAATACGATTTGCTCGTTAGGAAACTAATTATGGGGGTTCTAAGTTTAACAAAACAAGAAGGGTGTTTGGTTTATTTTATAGAGCGGGAAATGAGAAAACTAAACACTATGCGGGTCGCAATCACCGCGTCGCTTGGTGGATGGGTTTAGTGCAGGTCGCGATGCCGTGCTTCGCTTAGCGGATGGCCGGTGAGCATATGGATGAGGTGAGTGCATATATGAGGGTTGAGGGTCGAAGGCACCTCTTCGCTATCGCTTCCAGCTTTTGCTAGAGCGGGTGCTGGAACATGTGGGTGTAAGTGGAGCGGGTGCGGAGCGCATCACAACATAGCAAAACGTAAAGACAAGTTCATAAATGAACTTCCATTCATAGACAAATAGATGTTCATTCAGTTCATTACAACCATTAAGAGTACAAATCACAAAAAGATAAGGGGTAGAAGTAACCACGAGATGAGAAGCCTCGCCGCGGATCGTGGTCGGAATGGGGGGTCGTCACGCCTCCTCCGAGCTCAGTCCTTGGTTGCTTCCGGGATGCAGAGGCTGTCACTACCTCTAACCGCTGCCCGTCTTCTTCTCAGAGCTGGGTTCACTTCTCCTTCACCCAATGGAGATGTCTTCCTCTTGGAATGCTGGCCGTAGATGGCGGAGAATGCTTCTGGAACCCTAGAATGACCTTAGGATCAATGGATGAAGCTTTCCCAAGGGGAGGAATGGAAGGAGGGACCTTGGAGAGGTGGAACGGCGGAGTCGCGCTCAGAAATCGTGCCAAAAACCCGCTGGAATACCTAAAATCGTGGAACAGTGCCTTAAATAGGGAGCAGAATAAGTACTGCGCACGGTCAGTGGCGCACGACCAATGGTCGTGCACAAAGGAATGACTGTGATCGCGCGCAGTCAACCTGTAGCAAAGGAAAAATAGAAAACATCGCACGGTCAGGGGCGCACGACCAGTGGTCGTGCACGAAGAAAGGCCTGTGATCGTGCGCATATCTTTGGTCCGATCTCAATCTGGGCTGGGAATTAACGCACGATCAATGATCGTACGCCTGATCGTGCGCGAAGGAATGCGCACGATCAGAGGCTTTTTAGGCCAAAAATCACCCCGCACCATCCCGAACGTGCACATGACCCCAGAACCTGCAGGAAAAGTACAAATAACCCGATCTGTACACATCACCGGATCCATAAAACAGGCATACAGTAATATATAGGAAAAATATGCCACAAAGGGGAAATGATTGCACAAAAGGCGCAGAAATGCCATGCTATCACTATAAGCATATATGAACATCAAATGAAGTGCAATGACACTAAACTAAACCCAAATGAGACCAGAAATCACTGTATAAACCAGACTCATCAACTGCTAAGAAGCCAACCCACATCCGGCTAAGAAAGAATTGAAGAAGAACCGTGCATTCAAGATCTGACTCAGAAGCATTTTCTTCAGTCTCAATTGTGTCTTTGATAGTGTTTGAGGTCCAGATGGCATGATCATAGCTGGCCTTTATCATTGATCTCTCCCCCTTTATGATTTCTTCAGATATACCTTTTTGGAGGTTCTCTTCGGAGGCCAATATCTTGTTTTTGAGCATGTGAATTCCAGCTTCCAAGTGATTCTTGGTTTCCAGCAGATGACTATCTAAATCTTTATTTTGTTGATCTAGACTTTCTTTGATGTCAGCTGTGTGTTCAGCCATTCTCTTGGTTGATGCAACATATGCCTTTTCTATGCTACCGATAATCGATGACTGATTGATCCCTAGGTTAATTAGAGCTTTGTGAGAGCGGGTATTGTAATCTTGTAGGCTTTTCACATCATTTCTTAGGTTTGCTGTTTCAGCAGACAGTTCCTTTCTTAGATCATTGATGGCAGAGGTGACATGTCTTTCTAGTTTTATCCTTTGCTCTTCCAGGAGCATCTTTATTTGAGATAGAAGGGAGGGCTCTTCTTGTCTATTCTATGTAGATGATCCCTCTTGATCCTCTTCTCCATCCCCTTCCAGTATTGGAGATAGAGATTTTCCTATTGGTGAGTGGCTTGGCTTACTCACCTTTTCAGGACCTTGCTGATCACTGCTAGTTCCATCAGCAGGGATTTCTTGATTGTCCTCTTGCATTGCAGACTCAGAATGTTCAGCATCCTCAGTCCCTATGATCTTTTGGATCACTGTTTCTACTTGAGCAGGGATCTCATTGTTTTTCTCCCCCGCAGTTTCAGCACTTCTTGGATCTGTGCCAGCAGGTATCCTGAATCCTTGACTTAAATCAGAGGTTTGGAGGGCGACATTCCTTGTTTCTGCATCTGCATCTGAGCCAGATGGAGGAGAGTTGTTCCCTGACTTACTCTCTTCAGATGAGCTTTCTCCCTTCCTATTTGCATCTTCCGCAGTTTCTGTCTTCGTGGGAGGCTTAGTCAGTGTTTTCTCCCATCTTGCAAGGATTTTGATGTCCATTCTTTTCATGTGATGTATTTTGACTCCATACTTTTTGTTGAAGCTTTCAGGGTAGGAAAGCAGAAGATAAAGTGATAGAAATCTTCCAAGATTCGGGGCCTGAAAGCTTTCTTGGATCCTCTTAAAAATTTGCTGACCCCAATTGGTCTTCTTACTTAGAATTATCCTTGCCATTATTTCGAACATGTGCTTGGATATTCTATCATGCGACCCTACCTTGCAGAGGAGGGCCTTTCCCACTATGTCCTCCATCAGTTTTCCTTGCTGATTGAAGCTCTTCCTTTCTAGAGACCCATAGGTCTTGCTGGAGTGTCCGCACCATGCCAGAGCCTTGTCAAGGTCTTCCTGGGTGATCTTTTCATCTTCCTCCCCCTTGGCAAAGACCGGCATCCGAAGAGCTGTGTTCAATCTTTTAGGGTTTACCTTGACACTTATCCCGTTGATTACGCTTTTCACTGATGTTCCCTTTGAGCCACCCTTGACATTCGAGTAGAACTCTAGCACTTCTCTTCTTAATATTACTATGGGCTCAGAGAGGGCGTATTCCAGGCCGATGGTCTCAAGCAGCTTAATGGTGCTCTGGATTTCTTCTGAGCCTTCTGAGAATCCATTCCTCACCACTTCACATCCTTCGAATAGAAGATCTTCCTTCTTTGGCGCCATATTTTTGATTCCAGAAGATTTTAGCTTAGTCGACTCGTTTACTCTTAGATGGCGTGGGGAACACGACGGCTTTTTAGGGCTAATGTAGAGAACGTTTTGACCTTAAGACATTTGACCTTATTTATAGTGTTTGAGTTGGAAGTTGAAGTGTCATTTGTTAAATGTCTGACTAACTCGAGTTCATCTAAGGGTTTGGTAAAAATGTCTGCTCTTTGAATATCTGTAGGAATATATTCTAAGGTTATCTTACCTTTTTCTACATTGTCTCTAAGAAAGTGATGTCTGATCTCTATATGTTTGGTTCGACTATGAAGGACTAGGTTGGATGCTATGGGTATAGCACTAGAGCTATCACAATAAATTTTAGAGTTATTGACTTCCAATTTATAGTCAAGAAGCTGATTTTGCATCCAGAGGATTTGTGAACAACTCCCAGCAGCTATATATTCAGCTTCAGCTGTTGAGGTTGAGACTGAAGTTTGTTTCTTACTGAACCATGATATTAATCTGTCACCTAGGAATTGGCAAGTACCAGATTTGCTTTTTCTATCAACCCTACATCCAGCATAGTCTGCATCTGAGAATCCTATTAATTCAAAATTTGTTTCTGCTGAGTACCACAGACCTAGTTCAGGTGTTCCCTTTAGGTATCTAAGAATCCTTTTTACAGAGGTGAGATGGGATTCTTTTGGATCAACCTAAAATCTAGCACATATGCAGGTTGCAAACATAATGTCAGGTCTGCTAGCTGTTAGATAGAGAAGGGATCCTATGATTGCCCTATATGTCTTTTGATCTACTGGTTTTCCCTTATCATCCTTTTCTATAATGACATTAGTTGCCATAGGTGTTTTCATGGTAGATGCTGATTCCATACCAAATTTTTTGATTAATTTTTTAGTGTATTTAGATTGTGAGATAAAGATTCCCTCACTGCTTTGTTTCACTTGTAGCCCGAAGAAATAAGAGAGTTCTCCCATACTACTCATTTCAATTTTTGATTGCATTAGATTAGCAAATCTTTTACAAAGTTTGGGATGAGTTGAACTAAAGATGATGTCATCTACATAGATTAGAACAAGAAGGAGTTGATTTTTATGGGTTCTAGTAAAAGTGTTTTATCTACTTTTCCTCTTTCAAAAGAATTTTCTAAAAGGAAATTGGAGAGAGTTTCATACCAGGCTCTAGGTGCTTGCTTAAGACCATAAAGTGCTTTGTTAAGTCTATAAACAAAGTTAGGTGAGGAGGGATTGACAAAACCTGGTGGTTGCTCTACATACATTCTTCTTGAAGGTCACCATTCAGAAAAGCACTCTTGACATCCATCTGGTAGACTTTCATCTTCATGAAGGCTGCATAGGCAAGAAAGAGTCTGATTGCTTCCAATCTGGCTACTGGAGCAAAGGTTTGATTGTAGTCTATTCCTTCTTCTTGTCTGTATCCTTGTGCTACAAGTCTTGCCTTGTTCCTAAAAATTACTCCAGTGGAATCTAGTTTGTTTCTGTATACCCACTTTATACCAATAACTGGGTAGTTTTTTGGTCTCTCAACTAGGTTCCACACTTTGTTTCTCTCAAATTGGCTTAGTTCTTCTTGCATGGCTATAATCCAGTGAGGATCACAATTTGCTTCCTCAAACTTCTTTGGTTCAACTTGAGATAAGAAGCATTGGAGCATCATCCCACTGGAGACTTGGTGTCTTGTTCTTACTCCAGTATTGGGGTCTCCAATTACTTGGGATTGTGGATGATTTTTCATATTGATCCCTGGCCTGCTTGGATTTGTCAGATGCTCTTCTTCCTCATTAACAATGGGATCATTGTCCAATTGTTCTTCCTGAACCATGTTCTCTTGTGGGAGTTGTTTTTGATTGCTCTTCTCTGAACCTTCTTCATGCTCTTGTTCAGACTCCTCACTTGGTTCCTGTAGCTGGTTTTCTTTCCCAGTGTCTCTGTTCTCTAGAGTCAGTTGTTCAAGCTGAGTCTCTATGCTGCTATTTACCTGTGGAAAAGGATTGGTGGAAGTTTTCTCCCCCTTAAATAGCATGTTAGTTTCATCAAATATAATGTGCATAGATTCTTCAATTCTGAGAGTTCTCCTGTTATAGCATCTATAAGCTTTACTAGATGATGAGTACCCCAAAAATATTCCATCATCAGACTTCTTGTCAAACTTGGCAAGATGATCTTTCCCATTATTTAGAATAAAGCAAGCACAGTCAAAAATTTTAAAGTATTTGACAATGGGTGTTTTTCCCTTCAGAAGCTCATATGGAGTTTTTGCCTTAGTTTTGTGAATGAGGCTTCTATTTAGAACATAGTTTGCAGTGTTGACTGCTTCAGCCCAGAAGGTTTTTGGTAATCCTTATTCTGCAAGTAAGGTCCTTCCTGATTCAATTAAAGTTCTATTCTTTCTTTCGGCAACTCCATTTTGTTGAGGAGTTCTAGGGGCTGAAAAACTTTGTTTAATACCTATATCCTCACAGAAACCACAAATTGACTGATTTTCAAATTCAGTCCCATGATCACTCCCGATAATTGAAACATGAGTATTGAACTCAGATTGAATCTGTCTTATGAATCTTGAGAGAATCTTATGGGTTTCAGACTTAGCCCTTAGAATGAATACCCAGCTAAACCTAGAATAGTCATCTACAATGACTAAGGTATAAGACTTTCCACCTAAGCTTTGAGTGGATATGGGACCAAAGAGATCCATGTGCAGTAAGTAGAGGATCCTAGGGGAGTCATCCTTACCAATTGGTTTGAAGGATGACTTGGTCTGTTTTCCTAGTTGGCAAGGTCTACATGGAGAGTCCTTAGAGAATCTACCCTTTGGTAGGCCTCTGACTAGGTTATTCTTTGATAGTTTACTAATGGTTTTGTAGTTTAGATGACCCAGTCTCCTATGCCATAATTCACTTTTATTAATAATATTGTTGAACAAACAAACTTCTGTGGGTGAGGAGCTAAAGTCTACTATATATACCTTCCCTTTTCTAATTCCATTGAGTACTATGGCACCAGTCTTGATATCAATAATATGGCAAAATAGTGTGGTGAATTTTACCTCATACTTACCACTGTCACATATCTGACTTATACTTATCAGATTGTGCTTCAGTCCTTTGACTACTGCCACATTCTTGAAGGTAACTTTCCCTTCTTTGAAATCTCCAAAGCCCCTGGTTTGGCCACAGCTAGAGTCTCCAAAAGTCACTGGTGGTCCAAGTCTATCCTCAAAATTGATTAATAGGTTTTTGTACCCTGTCATGTGCATGGAGCATCCACTGTCCAAGTACCACACCAGCCCGGAGATGTGATACATCTGTACATAAATTTTTAAATATTAGTTTGGACCCTCCTAAGCTGGGGTCCCTTCCTCCCAATAGTGAAAGGTTTAATGAAAGAATAAGTAGGTTTTTCAGAATATCCTTCCTCCTTTAGGGGTATTGGCTTATCATACCAATTGTCTTTGGTAATGTTGCAGAAATAGTGTTCATAATAAAAGGAAATAGATTGAGAAGACTTTTTGGAAAGGGAGACATTTCTGTTAGATTGGTTGCATCGATATGAATTCGACGTATGTTTAAAGTTGCGTCGAGTGGAAGTCGACGCTTCCTTCATTCCGTGGTTACTTTTAGTCGAAGCATAAGAGAGATTGCGACGATTAGGAGTCGACATATTTTGGTGTCTGCGTTGATTAGAAATTGATGCATTATTTGAGTTGCGTTGAGTAGAATTCGACGCACGTCGATAATGATTCGACGCAAGTTTGTTTCTTTTCTGAGGATATTTACCTAGGATTCCTTCATGTATAGTGAGATTATTTTTGTTAAAAACAGTGGCTGTTTCTGGATTTTCTTGTGATCTTTCTCCTGTCAAATGATTCTCCCTAGTGAAGTGAATAGGATGTCTCCAGACAGATTTGCTGGGTGATTGAGGTTTGGGTTCTAAGTCAGTGTTATATTCTGGTTGTCTAAATCTATCAGTGAGATTGTTAGAGATATTCTTGAGCTTCTGACTTCTGCCATTTAGAGAGTCTTCAAAGGCTTTTGCCTTTGCTAGCTCATTTCTTAGTGCTTGATTTTCAGTATTGATTTTATCTAGTTGCTCCTCTGAGAGTCCTAGACTGAGCTCATAGTTTTTATGTTGTGTATTTATTTGTTTGAGATTGTTTAGTTCATTTCTTAGTTCCTTTACTTCTCTCTCAGATTTGACTAGATCTAAACAGAATTCTTTGAAACTATTTTTGAAATCAGTGGAAGAGAAATCTATATCATCAAATATATTTACCAGAGATGTATCTTCAGGCTTTTCAGTAGCCATCAAACAGGTTTCTTCTTGCTTAGCCTTTTCCTGATCATCTTCAGATGAGGTACTTCCTTCAGATTCTGAATCACTCCATGATTGAGCAATGAACCCTTTCTCTTTCTTCTTTTTCTTCTTTAGATCTGTTCTTTTCAGATCTTTCTTATTGCTGATCTCTTTAGGACATTCAGGTGCAATGTGTCCAGGTTTCCTGCAAGAGTAACATATAATCTCTTTATTAGGAGTTTTGTCATACCTGGTTTTTGAGTCTCTCCTTCTGGATCCTTCTGTTTTGATCCACTTCTTGAACCTTCTAGCCAGTAGACTGACCAGCGCTTCATCATTTGTAGAGGGTTCACCTTCAGTAGCCTTCAAAGAAATGCTCTTTTCTTTTGAGAGTGGAGGAGCCTTTTCTTTCTCTTCTTTCTCAGCTCTTATTTTCAACAACTGTTCATAAGATCTTAATTTACCCAACAAGACATCTGTTGAGATTTCTTTTTGACTTATGGAGTCTTTAATTGGCCAGATTCTTGAATCCCAAGAGCTAGGGAAGCAAGTTAGCAATTTGTCATTTATCTCAGTGAGAGATATGTCCTTCTCAAGTGTTCTTAACTCATTTACTATGAGGCTGAATCTGGCATACATGTCTGCAACATTTTCACTTTCTTTCTTCTGGAAGTTTTCATATTGAGAGATGAGTAATGCCTTTCTGTCCTTTCTCTCATCAGCACTTCCTTCTACCATTTTAGAGAGAGCTTTCCATATTTCCTTAGCTGACTCACATTCAGCAATCTTTTGGAAGATTTCATCTGAGAGGGTTGAGACTAGGATATTCACTTGGCATCATATGCTTGGGCATTCTTTTCTTCATCTGTCCATTCAGCCTTTGGAGCAAGTGTTTCAGTTACTTTTTCACTTGAGTCCTTTCTGAATGGTTTGGGGGGACCTGTCATGACAACATTAAACAATTCATCATCAATAGAGTTTAAATAAATTCTAATTCTTGTTTTCCAAAGTGCAAACTTTTCAAGATTGCACATTGGTGGTCTGGTGGAAGCATAATCTTTGATTTGTGCCATGTAAAAAATAGTTTTAGAAATATATATATATATAAGAGGTAGGACCTTTTTGATCAAGGAGTTAACCTTTTTAGATCAACCTCCCTCTGATACCAATTGAAAGTGCACAGTTAACCTCACTAGAATTCTCTAGAGGGGGTGAATAGAGATTTAAAAGTGCTTTGTGCAAAGTTAACCAATATATATATATATGTGAAATAATCTCAGAGTTAAGCTTCCCACACACACTAACAAGAATTAAGTAAATAATTTGGTAAGGAATCAGCATCTACCATGAAAACACCTATGACAACTAATGCCATTATAGAAAAGGATGATAAGGGAAAATCAGTAGATCAAAAGACATATAGGGCAATCATAGGATCCCTTCTCTATCTAACAGCTAGCAGACCTGACATTATGTTTGCAACCTGCATATGTGCTAGATTTCAGGTTGATCCAAAAGAATCCCATCTCACCTCTGTAAAAAGGATTCTTAGATACCTAAAGGGAACACCTGAACTAGGTCTGTGGTACTCAGCAGAAACAAATTTTGAATTAATAGGATTCTCAGATGCAGACTATGCTGGATGTAGGTTTGATAGAAAAAGCACATCTGGTACTTGCCAATTCCTAGGTGACAGATTAATATCATGGTTCAGTGAGAAACAAACTTCAGTCTCAACCTCAACAGCTGAAGCTGAATATATAGCTGCTGGGAGCTGTTGTTCACAAATCCTCTGGATGCAAAATCAGCTTCTTGACTATAAATTGGAAGTCAATAACTCTAAAATTTATTGTGATAGCTCTAGTGCTATATCCATAGCATCCAACCCAGTCCTTCATAGTAGAACCAAACATATAGAGATCAGACATCACTTTCTTAAAGACAATGTAGAAAAAGGTAAGATAACCTTAGAATATATTCCTACAGATAGTCAAAGAGCAGACATTTTTACCAAACCCTTAGATGAAACTAAGCATACTTACTTTATCAACACCTTGGGAATGCTTGATGGAAGCTTGTAAACACCATTGTTGGGGAAATCTAAAAGAGATCAGAAAAACTAAGCAAGTACTTAAAGAC
The DNA here is from genome assembly GCA_033032865.1 of Dactylorhiza incarnata. NCBI lineage: Eukaryota > Viridiplantae > Streptophyta > Magnoliopsida > Asparagales > Orchidaceae > Dactylorhiza > Dactylorhiza incarnata. The sequence continues at coordinate 2,070,465 of JAWHQI010000266.1, read as the reverse complement.
ACGTCGATTACCTATCGACGCACCATCGAGAGGAACTCGACGCTAGCATTGATTTCTTAAAGACAAAGATACGTCGATCCCTTATCGACGCACCGTCGATCTAATCTCGACGCAAGTCTGCGACCATGTCGGCAGGACATTAGGCTGATAATGATTCGACGGAGCGTCGACTCCATATTGACGCATACGTTGACATCAATGACCAACGTCACAGATGCTCTGACACATCGACCATGCGTCGACTCCAATTCGACGTAACGTCGACTTCATAATAAAACTGGAAACAAATCTTCCCTTCTTCTTTTGACGATTGGTTACCTAATATACCTTGATTTCTGTTTCCTTTTCGACGTTTCACCTCCTTTAAATAACACCTCTTATTTCATAACTCATACTCTCCCAAACCGCCAAAATTTTCGTCTTCTACCTCTCTCTCTGCATCATGGCGCCAACCCCTGCTCAATCTGCTCTCATCATAACAATAAACGATGCTCTGGAATAACTTCTGAATGACTTCCAGACACGTCTGACCAACTTCTCAAATGAGTGTGCCGACATGCTCACCACCTGTGAAGCCAAATTGGCCAACCTCTCTGCTTCTCTCCCTGAGCTTCATGTTCTTCTTCAAGAACAACCTCTGTCGCCAAAAGGGTTTACATCCTTTCTGAAGGATATAAACCAGGGGGAGAGTTGCTCCAGAAACCCCCCTATCCAGGGTTTATATTTTCTTAAAGCTCAGGGCTAACTCTTCTCCAATCCTTAAATACTATCTTTAAATATTAAACCAACTTCATTTTTTCTTTTACCATAGGCTCAAATCTTCTCCAATCACTCTGATTACACCTTCAACAAACACCTTGGTGAATCCTCCTCCTACCATACAGAAGGAGACCATGCTGTAGATTCAGCATTCAGAGTAGATGCCCTATATGATCAGGGGGAGATTGTTGTAGTACAAAATATAGAAGTCCTGGGGGAGGAAGAAACAAATATCTCTGATGACCTAAAAGGGAAAGTCTGGATTGAGGCACCCTTGTGTGTGGAAGAATATCAACATCACTCTCCCGGCTTCTCTGCTAGCTATATCAAACTCAAGACACCCCTACTTGAGGATATTCCTCCAGAGGACATTTTGCCTCCTATTACAGAACAAATTCCCTCTCCTACAAAAGTTCCTTCTCCACCTTCTCCTTCTAAAGAGAAAACTACATCTCCACCTCTGCCTCTTCCACCACTTCAACCTCCATCTCTACTTCCTCTACTACCTTTACCTCCACAAATGCTATCTAGGAAAAAACCAAGAGGACAAATGAAAAGAAGAAGAGAAGCCATCCCTCATTGGCAAAAATTCTCCAAAGAAGAAAGAAAAGACTATGCAAAGGAAAAGAAATATAGAAAGGCTGTTGAGGAGATAAAAAGGTTTGAAAGAATGCCTAATATCACTCCTAACAGTCCTATAAAGGAGTACCATGATCCTGACATGGAAAAGAGGCATGAAGAAATAAGAGAAAGAGAGCTGTATGAATATGAAGCAGCTAGGAAAGAAGTAGAAGATAAAAGGAATATCTGGTTGGAAAAGATCAAGAAGGGGATGACTAAAGAACAGATTCTTGCTGAATCTTCCATCAAACTTCCGATGAAATTGTTTGATGTTGAAGCTTATCAAAAGAAAAATCCTCAGGCAGGGCTCATCCTAGAAAAAGGACAAAAGCACAAGAGGGGTGTAGGGTGTGCAGAAGATATCTACATTTCCTATAAGAAGCCTAAAAGACCTGCAAGATTAGACAAATGGCATGACTCACCCTGGAAAGGGAAATGAAAAATGTCTGAGATCCCTGAGAAACAAGAATCAGAGAAGAAAATAAAATATAGCCCAAGGTTGATAACAAGGGACCATCTGAGCTCAAGTCTACACAAAAGAAACCTCAAAGCATTACAATTGAAATGATTGATGAAAAGGCAGCAATTATCATCAACAAGGGCTATTCCATAAATGACACCCTCCCTGATGCTGACAAGATCCTGGAAAAACTGCACACAATTATCAGGAATATCCAGGAGCATCCTGATAGAGCCAAGGGCTATATTTTTGATGCTATTAAAAATTTATCTAGGAAACTTTATTCTGCCTTTGTCAACTTCATGTATAACAAGAAGTTTCTAGTTTAAATCTTGTGAAAGACAATTACTTGTTATATGATTTCTTATGGTTGCTTAATATATTTCTTCTCTATATAAATGCTTTGTTGTGTTGATTAAAAGCTGATACAATTTCTCTCTAAATAGGGTTAAGACAAATAGAGGGAGATTGTTGGGGAAATGATTTATCTTAACCCCTAGAATTGAGTAGAATATAAATTCTAAGAATGAAAAATTAGGCTAAGTAAATATGCGTTGAATAGTATTCGACGCAACGTCGAAATGTAGTCGACGTTTCTCTCAGAATGAGTCGAAGTAACCCTAAGAAGAATTCGACGTAATATTTGTCGACGTACCTCTGACTTCTAGTCGACGCATTTAATAAATTCGACGCACCTTCCTTATTCTCCTCTTGACGTTCAGCCAGGATGAAATCGACGTTCACGTTGAATAGTAATCGATGCACGTCGATTTCTATAAGAAATTCAAAAGCACGCCAGATCTCTTTCCTTCTTTGCCAGATCTCTTTCCTTCTTTCTGTAGATCTGATTTTTATGGAATGATATTACTCTTTTATAGCCGTTCTGAATCAGTCTTTCCTTCTATTTGATTCTTGGCTAATTTGATTAAGTTTATTATGGATATTATTTGAAATCAAAAAGATCTCTTTCCTTCTACAGAAATATTGATTATGGAAACTTTTATCTCTTTCTAATTCTCTGTCTGCTAATTGATTATTCTCCTTTAGCAATATCTTTTTGATTATTTGATGTCTGTGCACTTTCAAATTCTGTATGCACCACTCACACATCTTTACTACCTGCTTCATTTAAGAAAACCAAGAGTGCATCAGAAAATTATTTATCTTCTGAAGATGATGCAGAAGACTGATCATCATGCAACAATAAGAACCATGCTGATCTATTAGAACAGTTTGGTGATCTCTTGGAAGCTCCGAGGAAGAGCAAGAGGCTTGTTAAGAAACAAGCTAGGGAGCTAGAATCACTCAAGCCTCATAGGGTTGAGTCAGATGGGGAACTGGGTATGTCCTACTGTAAGGACACCAATCCACATGAGCTCAAGAAAGTCATAGACAAATTTTATGATGAGAGAAGCCAAAGGGAAGAACTTATCAAGAAACTTGAGAGTGATCTTCTTAAGGAAAGAAGCTTGGTTGCTCAATTCTCTAAGCCCAAAACTGTTCTCCCCATCATTGACGCCTTCCCATCATATAAAAATAGGAGGGGGTTAGGCTACAAGGAAGGAGCAAAAGATGCTAAGAATGGAGAAAAGGGCAAACCTAAAGCAAAGCCTCACACCACCTTTCAGAAGGTAGTGCTTCCCTCAAATAGGTATGATCAGGACAGTGTCCATGGTCACTGGATGAATGGAAGCTCCACTAGTGATAAAAATGCTCCTGACAATGGAAAGAGAAAGGGCATGGGGTTGAGTGCATTAAAGGCTCCCCATGAGGAAATTCAAACGGCCCATCATGGACCATTTGCATTTGGTGTTCCAGTCCCCACTCTCAAGGATAAAGGAGCAACATCTTCTCAATCACCCTCGGATAAGAAGCAGACTAGTAGCCCAAGTATAATCAATTCTCACTTGAACATATCTGATGCCATCAACACCACGTCAACCACCAAGCTGACATCTGTTGCTGACAAACAGATAAAGTCAAGAAGAAACGATGATACTAGAGCAGCTAGTCAGCTCTTGACTAAGAGAGATTGGAAGAATGCTGCTGCCTTCTCTACTGAACATACTTCAAAAAGTGCTCAGAAAAGAAGGTACAACATCCATGAGTGTTGGTGCTGTGGCAAAGTGGGACACTTTGCCATCGACTGTTGGCACAACCCTAGTGTGCTTAATGCAAAGGTGAGACCTTCTGGAAGGGCTGCGGTGAGTAGAGGGATCTCCTATTATGCTAACAAGAACCTAGGACCCAAGTCACCTTGGGTTCCTAAGGTATATTAAATCGGTCTTGTAGGGTAGTGCATTTAGCCATTAAAAAGCAAACAAGGCTAATGGACAATAAAATGCTCCAAGCTTAGTTCAGGACTAAGAAGAACTTACCACATACCAAGGTGCACTAATCTAGGGGGAGCTGGAAGTAATGATAAGTGGACATTCCATCGAAGGGGAGAAACTAGCTCAAGGAGACTTTGAGGCCAAGGTGAAGGTAACCATGTTAATGTTTATCACATAAACACATCTTCATCTAATTTTGTAAAGGTAATCTTTCAAAAACCATATCGTCGGAATGGTCATTAGTATCGTCGAAAGACCTACATTATGATGATACCCAATCGTCAGCGGACTCTTAATTAGGTCTAAGATCAATCATTACAGCTAAACTCGAGTTAGTCAGACATTTAACAAATGACACTTCAACTTCCAACTCAGACACTATAAATAAGGTCAAATGTCTTAAGGTCAAAATGTTCTCTACATTAGCCCTAAAAAGCCGTCGTGTTCCCCACGCCATCTAAGAGTAAACGAGTCGACTAAGCTAAAATCTTCTGGAATAAAAAATATGGCGCCAAAGAAGGAAGATCTTCTATTCGAAGGATGTGAAGTGGTGAGGAATGGATTCTCAGAAGGCTCAGAAGAAATCCAGAGCACCATTAAGCTGCTCGAGACCATCGGCCTGGAATACGCCCTCTCTGAGCCCACAGTAATATTAAGAAGAAAAGTGCTGGAGTTCTACTCGAATGCCAAGGGTGTCTCAAAGGGAACATCAGTGAAAAGTGTAATCAATTGGATAAGTGTCAAGGTAAACCCTAAAAGATTGAACATGGCTCTTCGTATGCCGGTCTTTGCCAAGGGGGAGGAAGATGAAAAGATCACCCAGGAAGACCTTGACAAGGCTCTGGCATGGTGCGGACACTCCAGCAAGACCTATGGGTCTCTGGAAAGGAAGAGCTTCAATCAGCAAGGAAAATTGATGGCGGACATAGTGGGAAAGGCCCTCCTCTGCAAGGTAGGGTCGCATGATAGAATATCCAAGCACATGTTCGAGATAATGACAAGGATAATTCTAAGTAAGAAGACCAATTGGGGTCAGCAAATTTTTAAGAGGATCCAAGAAAGCTTTCATGCCCCGAATCTTGGAAGATTTCTATCACTTTATCTTCTGCTTTCCTACCCTGAAAGCTTCAACAAAAAGTATGGAGTCAAAATACATCACATTAAAAGAATGGACATCAAAATCCTTGCAAGATGGGAGAAAACACTGACTAAGCCTCCCACGAAGACAGAAACTGCGGAAGATGCAAAGAGGAAGGGAGAAAGCTCATCTGAAGAGAGTAAGTCAGGGAACAACTCTCCTCCATCTGGCTCAGATGCAGCTGCAGAAACAAGGAATGTCTCCCTCCAAACCTCTGAAACTGAGGGGGAGAAAAACAATGAGATCCCTGCTCAAGTAGAAACAGTGATCCAAAAGATCATAGGGACTGAGGATGCTGAACATTCTGAGTCTGCAATGCAAGAGGACAATCAAGAAATCCCTGCTGATGGAACTAGCAGTGATCAGCAAGGTCCTGAAAAGGTGAGTAAGCCAAGCCACTCGCCAATAGGAAAATCTCTATCTCCAATACTGGAAGGGGATGGAGAAGAGGATCAAGAGGGATCATCTACAGAGAATAGACAAGAAGAGCCCTCCCTTCTATCTCAAATAAAGATGCTCCTGGAAGAGCAAAGGATAAAACTAGAAAGACATGTCACCTCTGCCATCAATGATCTAAGAAAGGAACTGTCTGCTGAAACAGCAAACCTAAGAAATGATGTGAAAAGCCTACAAGATTACAATACCCACTCTCACAAAGCTCTAATTAACCTAGGGATCAATCAGTCATCGATTATCGGCATCATGGAAAAGGCATATGTTTCATCAACCAAGAGAATGGCTGAACACATAGCTGACATCAAAGAAAGTCTAGATCAACAAAATAAAGATTTAGATAGTCATCTGCTGGAAATCAAGAATCACTTGGAAGCTGGAATTCACATGCTCAAAAACAAGATATTGGCCTCCGAAGAGAACCTCCAAAAAGGTATATCTGAAGAAATCATAAAGGGGGAGAGATCAATGATAAAGGCCAGCTATGATCATGCCATCTGGACCTCAAACACTATCAAAGACACAATTGAGACTGAAGAAATTAGAAAGAGAAAGTAAAGGGAAGAGATGGAGAAAAAGGAGCAGGAAGTCGGTACCAAGAAAGCAAAGAGAGCTGCTGATACGAATGCACCAGATATATAGATGGTTAAATATAGAAATGTCAAAACTCTTCTGAACATTCAGCACTAATTATAAATGAAGAAATATTTGTCAAAATTCCGTGTTTACTTAATTTTGCTGAAATGTCATCTTTACGTGCCTATCTGCTTAAATGTTAATATCTGTTATGAGAATGACACTTATCATTGAGTGGGTTATGACTTCTTCAAATATGGGGAGATTGTTGGGAACAGTGCCCTGCAATGTTCCTGATTTGAAGAAGTGCTCAGCTCAATGATAAATGCAAGTTGTATTTGACACTCCATCTAGTTCATGCTTACAGGAATCGACAACATGTCATGTACTCTAGTTATTTTACTAAGTACTATTTCGTCGAGAAATTAAAGTGATGTCGTCAGCAAAGTATGCTTGTCGCTGTAATGACAAGCAAAGCTGACGCAGAGAAACTGTCAAAGAAAGACATGTCGTCGAGAAGAATGGAGTATCGTCGACATCAAAATAGCGGCCATGTCGACAAGACATTACTGCAATTACAACGACAAAATGAGCAAAGAAGATTCCAACGACACAGACAAAGGAAGCATATCGTCGTATATACAGGAACGTCAGCATGTCCCGTATCGTTGAAATACAAGCTTCAGAAGCAGAAGCAAGGAGACCTGAGAAGAAGTTCCAAAGCACAAGGAGCCGACAAAGGGATGTCGTCGAGATACATTCCATGTCGTCGTAACAATGGAATATATCGTCGAGGAAAATTCAAATCTCGCGGATGTGCTGTCAGAAATTAATGCCGGCGCCTGATTGTCCAATCAGGGGCCTGCTGTGATGGCTGGGCGTCTGACAGGAAAGGAAAGCTAATGTGACCGTTATACGACTTGTCCTCTCTATAAAAGACAACAGGGTTGCCCTAGAAAAGATGACTTCGCGTGCAAGAAAGAACTAGCAAAAAGTATCCCGCCGTTCAATAGAACAGTACATTCTTGCGGAGAAGAAGAAGAAGTTCTCAAGAAGCAGTCATCCTCATCGACTGCTAAGAAGCCAATCCACATCCGGCTAAGAAAGAATTGAAGAAGAACCGTGCATTCAAGATCTGACTCAGGAGCATTCTCTTCATTATCAAGAAGCTGATTATCATCAGGCTAAGGTTGCCGATCAACATCAGGCAGAAGAAACAGTTTACATCTGTAATCTCTTGTAAGGCTTGCGGGCCATATTGTCTAGCTTGAGGGCTGGAGAGCTGTGAGGCTTGAGGGCCAGGGCAGTGCACTTGCGGGTGCGATTTGTCGAGCTTGCGGGCTCGGGGGCAGTAGGGACTTGCGGGTCTAGGCTGTTGGGACTTGCGGGTCCGAAAGGTAGGGCTTGAGGGCCTGAGTGTCGAGCTTGCGGGCTCGGGGGCAGTAGGGGCTTGAGGGCCTAGGCTGTTGGGACTTGCGGGTCCGTGGTGTAAGGCTTGAGGGCCGGAAGATTTTGGCGGAGTTTGCCGAGCCTAGCAGATCGCTGAGTAGGCGCAGAGGGACAAAGGACTACTCAAGACACCCGGTCTTGAGGAACCTCTATAGATCATTGTGTGCTTTCTGTGGGTTGTTCTTTATTTCTTAGATCTATTAATCAGAAAGTAAGAAAAACCTAAAGGGGGATTTTATTCAAAGAAAAACCTATTCACCCCCCCTCTACGTGATTAAGTTGACACCCCTATAAACAACATCAACCTCCAATTGTGCTTCTTCCACTTCCAACGAGTCCAGGTCTTCGTCAACATCCACGACAACATCCAGAGCATAAGATTATCGTTGATTGGGGCATCAGTGACCTGGAGTGTATGCTTGATCGCACCAAAAGCATAAGTCGTTCTTCCTCTTGTCATCCATTTCCGACGATGTTAGCCGCCGCGTCTGTGGGGCTGAAGTACTGGTATAAGCGGGATTTGAGGCCGGATGTGTCACTGCATTGTTGTTTGCGGTGGGAGCCTCCACGACCTTGAAGGATTTTTGGGAAAAGACCACATTTTCTCCTCCCGATGGCGCCGCTCGAGAGAGGTAACGACTGATTTGTGGCTGCGGACAGTCATTTTATGCTCTTGTAACCGGGCAAGAGAAACTACCTCCTGTAGGGACTTGGGTTGGAACATGCGGGCGGAGTATTCGATTTCATCCTGGAGGCCGGCCAAACAGAAGCTAATAACATGCTCCTCAGAGATGTGCACCCGATGGAGAAGTAGATTGAATTCGTCCAGGTAGCTTTGGACGGATGAACGTTGTCGGAGATTCTTGAGTTCACTCATGGGGTCATCGAACAAGATGGAGCTGAACCGAGCGTGCAAGGCTTTGCTATATTCCTCCCAACTCGGCCATTGCCGAGTTTACTGGGCTTTCATGAAGGCTTTGTGCCAGTAAAGAGCTTTCCCCTCCATGTGGATGGCGTCCATCTTCACCTTCATATCGTCAGGTGTGCCATCTATGTCGAGAAATTGGTCGCATTTGTAGATCCATTCTAAGAGGCCGTCGCCGCCAAAATGCGGAAAGTCGATCCGGGACAGTCGGGTTGGGAGCCGGTGCTGCTGTGCGGGGGGAGGAGTCCCCGGGGTTGGAGCACCATGACTGGATGCGCCGGACCGCTCGGCTGTCAAATTGGCGAACATGGATCGCATCTCTTCACCGAGAGCTTGTACAGAGCGGCTGAGTTCTTTACTCAACGTTTGCTTGATAGCTTCCATTTCCCCTTGCAGAACCTTGGACCGAGTAGCGTCCGAAATCGGCATTTACCCGGACGCTGCTGAGTCTGATACCCTTGATACACCTCTTCCGCCCGCAACTTCAGAAACGCTCCAAATAACCAGAGCTACAGGGATAATGTATCACAATAACAAGAATAACAACTCCAGATGATTCAATCAAACAAACACAGAAGAACAAGAGCAGATAACACCAATCCTAGGGGAAGGGAACAAACCCTGAACAGGTCGGTGGAGGGGCAGGGGCTCTCCCGTTGCTTACCTTCCAGCTAGCACCACATAACATCAAAGCAAAAAACATTCTTTAGAGCAACAATCATTCAGCTCTTAACTCCCAACCCTAACACAAAACAAAAGACATAAATACCCCCACAACATAATGATAATAACGCCCAAGACCACCCGCATTAATTAGAACATAACATCGTTGAACGATGAAGGGCCAAATCGCTGGAATAGAGCAATTTTAAAATTTATCCAATCTATTCCTGGATTTTCCCGTGTTAGCCCATAAAACCATCGGGAGGCTGGGCTATAGAGATGATCGTAACAAAATCAGGTGGTAATAAATGGTGAAACCTAAAATATTTTTCAGGGCGATTGTTATCCGCAATTGGCTATCAGCACTCTTTTTATATGAGTTATTACGCGCATTTTAGAAATACGTCTTGTACATGCATTTTTAGGAATAGTGATCAACACGAAAGTTGTATATCTCATCGAGATCTGCAACTTTCGTGTTGAACACTTTTTTCAAAAAATGCACGCACAAGACGTATTGCCGCCCTGATGGAAACATGTGCGTAACTATAGCGAATTTTTTGAAATACGCCTTGTACATGCATTTTTAGGAAAAATGTTCAAAGCGAAAGTTGTAGAACTCGACGAGATCTACAACTTTCGTGTTGCACATTTTTCCTAAAAATGCATGTACAAGGCGTATTTCCAAAATACGCGTAATAACTCATACAAAAGAATGCGGATAGCCAAAACTGTAGTGCGGATAACAATCACCTTTTTCAGCTTGTAAAATTCAATCAGTGGGGCCTCCGATGCTAAATCGAGGAAAATTAGGGGTCATCTGGGGAGTTTGATGGCGTCGATTAGTTTGAGGATAATAAAAATGAAATGATTCTTGAACCATAAATTTGGCTTTTTTGTTGGTTGGAAAAAACTTCATCCGGATTTGATATAACTTGCTTGCCTTTGTTTTGTGCCGTCGAAGTAGAGACACCAGGTAGAAGACCAGGGAGCCCGGAGGCTGCCCCATGGACACCTTGCGGTTTGACATAAACTGCAGCAGAAATTGCAGGCTGAGCAGGGCACCGGGGTTGGCTGCCGGGGCTATTGTCTTGTTTTTTTGCTGGTAAGCTCTGCACATGCCGATCTAACTTTTGCGATTGTGTATCGAACTGATGATGAGAGGTCTGTTTTGCGGCGAACAAGACAATCTTGAATTCATTACGAAGTTGTTTGGATGATACCGAGTTCCTCTCCGAGGGCTTCATTTTGAGATTGAGCCAACAAATGTCGGCGATCAAAGTCCTGCCAGATTTCGTCTTTGGATACTTGCAGGGAAGTCCGGGGAGCGGGTATTTGGACCTGTCATTATGCTGGAGTGGCCACAAGAATTGGGTGGATGGGCATCTCAACGAGAGCACCAACGTAACAAACTGCGCATTGCTACAGTGTTCACCGAAGATATGCGGGTGGAAGCGGTTGCTGACCGGAAGAATTACTCTTCCGTAAACATCATTGGAGGAGGAAAGCTAATTAATAAACTAAATTAAAAAGTAATTTAATTATATTCATAATTCTTGAATGACTATTACAATGTTATTTGACAGGTATTTACAACCGGGTCAAGTAAAAGGACCATTACTTATTCTATTTTACATGTGGCATCTCCCGTAGCCTATTATACCCGGCGGGATTCCCCTAAAGGGTTCGGGTTGAGTCGGACCAAGTGTTTCCAATCACAGTCTCGCCCAGACCCGTAAGGCGGCTCCATCACTTATGCCCTGTCTTAATCCTGCAGTTACGCAGCCTCACGCTCCCGCTGGTTCCTCAGAAATCGCTCCCGTTCGATCCTGCTCCGCGGAAAGTGCACTTGCGCTCCCGCTCGCTCATGCTCCGCAGGAAGCGCTCTCTCTCCGCAGAGAGTGCTTCCGCTCCCACCTGCTCCATTAGAGTACTTCCGCTCGCTCCTGCTCCACGGGAGGCGCTCTGGTGCTTCCGCTCGCTCCTGCTCCACGGGAGGCGCTCTCGTGCTCCCGCTCGCTCCTGCTCCGCCCGCAGAAAGCGCTTCCACTATCTCCTGCTCCATAAGAGTTCTTCCGTTCCTTCCTGCTCCATGGGAAATGCTCTCGTGCTCCCGCTCGCTCCTGCTCCAAGGGAGGCGCTCTCGTGCTCCCGCTCGCTCCTGCTCCGCAGGAAACGCTCCCGTTCCGCAGAGAGCGCTTCCGCTCCCGCCCGCTCCACAAGGGCGCTTCCGCTCGTTCGTGCTCCGCAGAACGCGCTCTCACGCTTTCGATCTCTCCTGCTCCGCGGAAAGCGCTCCCGCTCGCTCCTTCTCCGCGGGAAGTCCTCTCGCGCTCCCTCTCGCTCCTGCTCCGCGGGAAGTGCTCTCGCGCTCCCGCTCGCTCCTGCTCCCCAGGAAGCGCTCCCGCTCCACAGAGAGCGTCCGCCCGCTCCATAAGAGCGCTTCCTCTTGCTCCTACTCCGCGGGAAGCACATTCGTGCTTCCGCTCGCTCCTGCTCTGCGGGAAGCGTTTCCGCTTGCTCCTGCTCCGCGGGAAGCACTTTCGCTCTTCCTCTCGCTCCCGCTCATTCCTGCTCCTCGCTCCTGCTCCACGGAAAGCGCTTCAGCTCTCAAATGGTCCGCAAGGGCCGCTTCCGTTCATCCCTGCTCCACGGAGCGCACCGCTATCATCCATCACCGACGGCGATCACCGACCACCCTCACCACCAGGGAGGTTACCCAGGCTACCCGGGCTACCCAGCGTGACCAGGGGGGGGGGGGGGGGGCTCGTCATAACCTCATAATTGACGATCAGTGTGCCCTTGATCAAGCATTATCATTCACTCATCCAGGAATCGACATGACACAGTTACCAGAACGCCCCCCTCAAAAACTATAGGGGGGGGGGGGGGGGGGGGGGGTCATGCCTCCATTTGAAGACACTTTTGGCATGGGGACAAGAGGGAGCCCTTGAGTTTTCCGGCGAGGACTCTTTGAAGATCTTCATCAACCTTCAATTTCCTCCTTGAAGATTTTCATCAGCATTCCGCTCTAGGCAGCTCCGCAGTGCTCCACTCCAGCAGCTCCGCAGTGCTCCACTCTAGCTGGTCTGCAGTGCTCCGCTCCAGGCAGCTCCTCCGTGCTCCACTCCAGCAGCTCCACAGCGCTCCGCTTCAGGCAGCTCTGCAGCGCTCCACTCCAGGCAGCTCTGCAGCGCTCCGCAGCACTCCGCTCCAGGCAGCTCCATAGCGCTCCGCTCCACCTACACGTCCGTGCTCCGCAACGCTCTGCTCCAGCTGCTCCGCAGCCCTCCGCTCTAGCTGCTCCTCAGCGCTCTGCTCTAGGCTGTTCCGGAGCGCTCCGCTCTAGCTGCTCCATAGCGCTCCGCTCCAGGCTGCTCCAGGATTCTCCGCAGCGCTCCGCTCCAGCTGCTCTGCAGTGCTCCGCTCCAGGTTGCTCTGTAACACGTTGCTCAGGACTGCTCAGCCAAGTTCCACGCTTGAGGTGGACCACGATCATGCTTTACTGGGCTCAACTTCTAAGTGTTGAGAGGACATAACAAAATCTTTGTAACGAGCAGTGGTCTGTCACCCTCAAAAAACAATACTCTTCGTAACACAAAAAACCAGTGGATCGTTCAGAACTGGGCTAGGCCCCATGGTTTTTTCCCTTTCCTGGTTTTTCATGTAAAAATCTCGTTGTCTACTGTTGGTTCTTATTTTTGACTGTTTGCGCGTTCCGCTCACTCTTGAGCTAAGGCAGTTCAGCTCGACCGGTCTAGGAGAGCATTGAACGACCCACAACAGTTTGACGCCATCTGTGGGAACAAGCGTTCTCGATTAGCTCTAAAAGCGATCTCTCTTAGAGACTGACAGTAATGGATATTTGCCAGGAAATTTCAAACACGGGTAGTTCCACCCTCCCCACAAACTCAGGAGAAGGAGCGCCCATCGTGGCCTCTATTTTACCCCAGTTGCCCGACGCAGCTGGCAAGCCAGCCTCTCTGACGACGGGGAAAGTTCCAAACGATGGCATACCTTAGCTAGGGCAATCCCCCTGTCAGGACGGGTTGAGGAGTATCCAGTTCCATCCTGGGTCAATCTCCCACACTGTAAGAAGTTGCACATATCAGAGAACCCGTATGAGCATGTCAACTACTTCTTGGCCGCAATGGAGGTACTCGGGCTTCCAGACCAAATTAGCTGCAAGATCTTCCCAACAACACTTCACGGTGACGCTCTCAACTGGTATCAGTCCCTGCCTGAGGGAATCATTCACAACTTCACCTAGATATCCCAACTATTCACTGGTTGGCACGAAGCCTGTATATAGAGAATCAAAGAAGAGGCATAGATAGGGAGGGGGCTCGGGTTGGACAGACCTCCCCATGTATGGCAGACTGAGCATGGCAAGATCCAGGGGGGCGTCATCGTAGGATTGCGTAAAAAGGATCTCCGTGGGGGTTGGATTTTGTCCTGCAAGCGAGCATTGGGAATCCAACATTTGAATTAAGAAGGGCTTTGATAAGCCACCACATTACATTCAATATCTTGTTCATTGAAACTGTGGTATGACTCAAGCTCCTTGACGGGAACCTTAAGCCCAGGATAACCATGCAGAGATTCCGGACGGAACAACAATACCAACTATAGGAGACTGTTTACCCAGAAATCGGCGATCCCCTCCGAGCTAACATTTTTCAGCTATCCTGGTATGTTTGGAGATCCGGGCCGATCTCGCTCCTCCGGGGGGGGGGGGGGGGGGGGGGTCTCGTCGAGCCCGAGCGGTCTCGCGCAAGAGGGAGGTCGCCCCTTCCTGGGCGACCTCAAGCAGAGGGAGGTCGCCCCTTCCTGGGCGACCTCAAGAAGGAGCAGGTCACCCCTTCCGGGCGACCTCGAGCAGAGCAGGCCGCCCCTCCCGGGCGACCTCGCAGGGAGGAGATCGCCCCTCCTGGGCGATCTCAAAAGGATCAGGTCGCCCCTTCCGGGCGACCTCGAGCAGAGCAGGCCGCCCCTCCCGGGCGACCTCGCAGGGAGGAGATCGCCCCTCCTGGGCGGTCTCAAAAGGAGCAGGTCGCCCCTTCCGGGCGACCTCGAGCAGGGCAGGCCACCCCTCCCGGGCGACCTCGCAGGGAGGAGATCGCCCCTCCTGGGCGGTCTCAAAAGGAGCAGGTCGCCCTTTCTGGGCGACCTCGAGCAGGGCAGGCCGCCCCTCCCGGGCGACCTCGCAGAGAGGAGATCGCCCCTCCTGGGCGATCTCAAAAGGGGAGATCGCTTCTCCTCGGCGACCTCAATTCGGAGGTTCTCGGTCCCGAACTGATTCTGTTTTGTGTGATCTGTTCAGGTGATGCAGGCTCAGACGATCTCAGCGATCTCAGAATATCCCGGGCGATCTCAGCTTCTCCCAGGCGGTCTCAGCATGTCCCGGGCGATCTCAGCGATCTCAGCTTGTCCCAGGCAGTCTCAGCTGGTCCAGACGATCTCGGCGGTCTCAGCAGTGGTCTCAGGCGATCTCAGCAGTTCCGGGCAGCCCGTTGCCTTTCAGATCTGCCTATTCGGGCAGACCCCGTGCCTATAAATAGAGGGGTAGGGGTACCAGTTGGTGGATCTTTGGAGAGTTCCCAGCTCTAGTCGTGGACTTGAGCGGTCTCAGTTTTTGGAGACCGCCGAGACCGCCCGTCACTCTTTCCGGAGACCTCCCCGTCTCCCTCCAGGCCCTTTTTCTTCAAGTCTTATGATGTTTTTTCATTCTTTCCTGTTGTAATCTCAGCTGTAACTCAAGCTTTATATCAATAAAAATAGCCTTTTCTTCAGCTCAAAGTAACCGACCATTCAACAGTCTTACCCCCCATCCTTCAGTTTGAGCGATCGTGGAGTTGGTACCATTTTTGGTACCAACAGAGACATCGTCCTCCCTGTCCACATAGGGGCACTTTCAGAACCAGTCGAATATAACATCCAGTTCATCATCGCAGAAGATGATTCACCGTATGATGCATTATTCGGAAGCATCCTGCTCGACACACTACAACATGACACCTCCAAGGCGGGCCGCATGGCGAGCAAATGAAAAATCATCCAAAACTCGGTTCGCTACCTTAGTGTTGCAAGGGCCCAGCTTCCTTGGATCGACCGGGGGCCCTCGCAGAACCTGGATCCCAAGAAACTTCGCCCAGATGAGAGATGCGTGGCCCCAACACCGGTAGCAGAAGCTGATCTCCCGACATCAACAATTCAACGACAACTTCAAACCATGGGCCGGAAGAGAAAAGGACAGCAAACGCTCGCGGAGTCCGGTTGGCCTAACCAGGGCCAATCGGGCAATCCTTGAGGGGTGATGAACCAGAAAACCCAGATCGACACCCAATTAAATGCATCCTGCGAGCATATCCTATCTGTGATCTACAACAGCAAGATCGTTAAGTGGCCAAGACCGATACCTCGCAACACGATGGATCAATCCAAGTTTTTTGACTTTCATAAGGGCCTGGGGCACCATATGAGGCTGTGCATATGTGTGAAGGATGAAATCGAACGCCTCGTCCAGTTGGGGCACCTTACGGTCTTTCGCAAGACACCTCAAAGGCAAGCAGCTCGGGAAGGGGCAACTGAGGTCCAATCATCGGATTGACCGGCGCCTAAGCCAAATCATTTTCCTCAAGGACTTGTAGCAATTTTATCTCGTCTCTATTTCAGAATGTATCCACGCTTTTCTTTCTAACAAAATTATTTTAGGTCCTTGCCCACTATGAGCGATCTTCAAACGAATCTCCAAATGGTAAGACGAAAATCTCCGATAAGATGGTGGCCAGCCCTCCACATCGAGAGCGAGCCTATGCCATCCGGCCGCTGAGGGCCTGCCTCCTTCACGACTGGGCGGGAACAACGTTTCCCCAACGAATCTCCAAATGGTTAGGTGACAACCTCTGATAAGATGGTGGCCATCCCCCGACATCAAGAGTGAGCCTACGCCATCCTGCCACTGAGGGTCTGCCCCCCTCACGACCGGGCAGGAACCACATTTCCCAACGAATCTCCAAATGGTAAGACGACAACCTCCGATAAGATGGTGGTTAGCCCTCCACATCGAGAGTGAGCCTACGCCATCCGGCCGTTAAGGTTCTGCACCCCTCACGACTCGGCAGAAACCACATGTAACATCCCCAGAACAACTAGAACCCTAAGATGAATTTTTCCATGACAAGGTCATGACATTGCTCTAAGAGACCAAAATGACCATAAAACCAAGGTGAATAGGTGAAGATCACTTTGGTGTGCAAATAGCCAAACTTGACTCCAAGTCTTAAGACTTGATATTTAAAATTCAAAATGAAACTTACCACCCCACACCCTTCTTAAACACTAGGGTAGAATATTGAGACAAAATGGACTCAATGGAATTGGTCAATTTTGGGGAAAGTGGCCAATTACCAAAAAGCCCCAATTTGACCAAAATTAACTAATCCCCCCAATTTGACATTCAATTGGTCATAAGTAGTCAAATTGATCACCCCTAACACTCTAAGATTACTTAGGAAGTTTAATGGGTCCACATTGGACCCTTGGGATAAGTCAATTTTGGGAATTTAGACAAAATTACCAAATTGCCCCAAATTATAATTCTTGCCCTTTATGGTTCAATTGACCAACAATTTGCCAAATTGACCTAGCACAACCCTTCCTAAACCCAAATGGGAGTATATGAGACCTAAATGAACTAAGGTGTACATTCAATTTTGGAGGATTAGTGAAAAATCACCAAAATGCCCAAATTGCTCCTATAAGCAATTATGTGCAAATAAACCCCATGTGACCCCACCATGACCTAATTCCTCTTGAAATAGGTCCATAAGGTCTAAGACACCAATGTTGGCCAACCACTTTGGTTGGGGTGAGCTTAGGTCAAGCCCAAACTCAAAAGCCCCAATTTGGCCTATTTTGGGTCAAGTGAGCCCAAACTCAAATCAATTGGACTTAGCCCAATCCCATGACCCAATAGCTAGCCCACATGATCTCTGAACTCCAAGCACTCTGAAATTCGAAATTAGGGGAGGAAATACCATGGTCTAATTGCAAATTTTGGAGGAAGAGGACAAGGGGGCAAGGAAGAGGAAAATGGGGAATGAGTGCCATTTGGCACCCCCCTCCCCTTCCCCAAGATCTCCAATGAGCTGGGGAGTTAATGGCCTTCAGTTTGGAGCAGTGAGAAGGGGGCCATGATTGGCTAAGAGGGGCGCCAAGTGCTGGCCGAGAGCTCCAAAATGGCTTGAAGCCATATACACCCCTCCCCCTCATTTCTCCATTCCACCACCCTCAGGACATCCAGAGCTGTCGAGCCCCCCTTCAAAAAAGAAAATTCAAGCTTAGCAGCCCAGAATAGCCATGGCACCAAGGAGGTTGAGGTCCACAATGGCAAACCCGGCAACCACCACCAATGCAGCTCGAACTCAGGCAAGCTCCTTTCCCCCTCCACTTGTACTAGAGTTCTATATCTTCCATTTTCAAAACTAGCTGAACCATGGTGAGATCACCATCTGATTTTTCTATGTTCCTTGCCCGAAAACGAAAGGTGTTGGAGTCCACCTCCGGCCACCCCAGGCTATACGACCACCTCCAGTCGAAAGCCCTATGTCGACTGGTGGTGGTGGCGGGAGGGTTTCGCTAGAAACCTCCAGGAGCCGCCGAAAATCGGCCCGCAAGATGTAACATCCCCCAAACAACTAGACCTCTAGAGTAGTTTTGTCATGACTAGGTCATGACAAAACCCTAGGAAGCTTGAAGAGACCACTTGGCCTCAAGCAAGAAGAAGGAAACTACCTTGGTCTGCAAATAACAGTTTCAAGTTAACAAGCTTAGGGTTGGACTTTAGGGCCTCACCTTGACCCTTTGAACCCACAATAGCATACCTAACCATTTAGGGGTTCCCTTAGAGCACCAAGGACCCATTGGGGTCAACCAAATAGGTCAAGTTGACCAAAGTCAACCCTAACCTTAAATTAGTCAAAGTAGTCTAATTAGGGTCAATTGGCCTCCACCATGCCAAATTGACCTTGAACCTACCCTTATAAGGATATTAGGGACCCAGTGGACCAAAAAGCCCCATCATGGGGCCATCAAGTTGGCCAATTTGATAGAAATCAACTATAGCCATATTTTGGTCAAAGTGGCCTATTAATGGTCAATTGGCCCTCACATTGCCAATTTAACCTGGCCTAGACCTTCCTAACCCTTATGGGAGGCCAATGAGTCACTATCCACCCATTGGGCCCAACACAAATGGTCAAATTGACCAAAGTCAACTCCAGCCTAAATTTAGGTCAAAATGGCCTATTTTGACCTAATCAAGCCCAATCCACTTGTGCTAGACCCAATTGAAGTGTTCCACTAGCTAATGGGGTTGGGAGTTACTGAAATTGCCATTCAATTTCAGAGAATTCGACTAGGAGAGAGAAAATACCATTTTCCCCAAAAATGGTGGAGAGAGAAACAGAGGAGTAATGATATTCATGGCCAAGGGATGCCAATTGATCTCCCAATTGATTGAGATTCATCTCCTCTGGCTGTTACAAGAATTTTAGGAATTTTTCCAGCCCACATGGGGGTTGAATTTGGAGGTTTTCACCATGGCCGAAATTAGGCTTAGTGGCCATTACTGGTGGAATCAAGGTGGTGGCTCATCCTCTCCCCAAATTGGTCCTTTTAAAAGCTTCAGAGGACTGAGAGGAGTGTTTTCCCCCCATTTACTTGGAGAAATCGTGCAACTTGGTGTGGAGGTTGTCATGGCTTCCAAGTTCCAAGGTCGGCCATGGTGATGGGCAAATCGATAAGGCTTCAAGGCTCCACACAGGACTGGTTCTTCTCCTCTTCTCCAGTGGATAGATCTACATCTAAAATCGGCAAGGATTGGGGCTAATTGGTCTCCAAACATAATGGCCGAAATCTCCATTTTTGGAGGTTTTCTTCTTGCCTAAACCACCGGTTCCGGACACCACCGCCCAGCCAAGACCTCCCATCGCCGACCACCACCTCATGGAAGGTGGTGGTGGCATTATCTGGCCGGGGAGGGGCATGGGTGGCCGGGAAAACCAAGATAAAGAGGATACAGGACGGGCTGATCTGGACCCTTGGCTGAAGGAGGAAGATGACCAAATGCCACATTATTTGCTTCAGGATTCGTGTAGAATCAAATAATATAAATCCTTATGTATTGTATTTTCCTGTCCCTTTACTAGCAGCACTTAGAATTAATTATTAAAAATACTTAGTTCCGTCTACATAAAAAGTAGACAACACCAATGTTTTAGCGCTTGGAGTCTACTTTATTTAAAATTAATTTCAGCCCAAAAGGAGCACTGTAGCTCCCTGTAGTGCCATTTTCGTGGGACTGGTCCTTAGGGTAGAACATCCACTCTTTCTTGAATAACTTTTGATTGGATAATGATATTGAATTTAAATTTGGAGCATAGTCTAATTATACCTACCCCCTAATCATATCCAAAAAAGGGAATTTTTGGAGAACATTTTTCTAAGGTTTTTGTAAAAATTTAATAATTCACATATTAATTAATTATATGGTCTAATGACATCCAATCCCCTCAAAATTTCGGTGGGTGTCCCTTCGGGTCATAACATGACTCTGTTATAAATTTCATCCTATTTGGAATTGAATTGGTTGGGTAATTAGTTAACCCAAGTTTGTTCAAAATATGTCAAATTAGGTCAAAAGTGCACATGATAGAATTGAGGGGTCAACCCTCATCCAAAAGTGGTGAAACTCTGGTCACTGGTTTAGAAATGCGTAAAGCACCTCCATGAGTGGTTTGGTGTGTTTTGGGGTGGATGTGCCCTAGAACCCTAGTTCCAACCCTAGGGTTGCACTTTGAGCCTTGTGAAGGACATAGGGTCATATGTCCTTGAATGGTTATGGAACTTGGTAGATAAGTTCATAGGGTGTAAATATGCCGTAGGTAATTTTATAAGGATTTGAGGAACATTTGTCCCCTTTGAATTAGATTATTACCTTTTAGGACACTTTCTTACAAGAGGAATTTACATGCTCAATTTATCTTGGATATAGATGAAAGTTTGGTAGTGCTCATATAGTCATGATATAAACCTCTGGTAATTTTGGTGTAATTTTTGAATTGATTTAATTAGTACTTCATTCACAAGTCAACTATTTTGCCTTAAGATTTTGATAAATAAATGAGGGCCAAATGTTCTTTGGAAAATTGTGAAACTTGGGAATAGGACATTTTAGGGCACTAAAAAGCTCTGTGAATTTTTGTATAATTATTGGAATTGTTTACCAGTAGGTTACTTCACAATGTTCCCTAGTTTGGATTCACTTGAAATATTTATTTATGTGACTTGGTGGTTTTTATAAATTATGAAACTCTATCAGTAAACTTTTCTGATCATTATAGAGGTCTGATAATTTTGCCATAATTTTTGGACAAGTAGTTTTGGTGTTTATCTTGGATTTAGTCTTATAATATCATGATATACTCCCAGTAATAATCTTGAGTCATTTGGATGAATATTTGGAGTACCTCCTCTCATGCAACTCATATAACTCATATGGTCTGCGCATAGTAAAACTGTAAGATTTAAGTAACATGTAGATCTTTAGGTGGGATTGGAAGGTAGTTGGTGTACCTAGCCTGGTTGAAGAGATTGAAGGTCACCAAAAGGAGTTTATATGATGAGAGTGTGCTTGGTGAGTTAAGGGTAAACTTGTGCTCGGGATTGACGAAAGGTTGTCTTTCCCGTGGGGAGTCAGAAAACACTTAGGAGGTTATTTCAAGTGAGATGTTAAGAGGGGTATTCTTATGGGTAGATACCAATAACACTAAGTGTCTTGAGAAAGGGAGCTTTGGGCTATCACCCCATCGTAGCTCCTAGTACCGCTGCGAGCTCCTTACAGGGTTGACCTCGGGAAGTCCAAGATTAACCATAAACTGTCAGAGTAAGATGTTGTACAAGATTAACTTAACAATTCACACACCCACACCCATACCCCGTGGTTACGGGAGGTTAGTTGGTTTGGTTTTACGAGCGGTAGGCTTGGTGGTTGTAGCAGCGGACTAGTTAGTCCGGTGAGCTTGTGACTCAGTAATGCTTGTTGGTGCGGACGAGTTGATCCGGCCAGACGCACTAATAGAAAATTGACTTTTAGCCAGAGCAAATTACCGTGGCTAAAAGTCCAAAATCGTGGCAAAAAACTATTAGCCACAGACTGCCGTGGCAAATGGGCGTGGGCAATACGAGCGTGGCAAAAAAGTATTTGTCATGCTCTTTCTGTGGCAAATACCCTATTTCTATGACTTTTAGCCACGATAATTTGACTGTATGCCACGACAAATGGCCGTGGGCAATACGAGCGTGGCTAAAAGTCAATTTTCAAGTAGTGACGGTGGCTCGGATGGTTATGGTGACGGGCAGGTTAGCCCGGGGAGCTTATGGCTCAGAGATAGATGGTAATCATAACTGCATGTGCATAAAGGTGGTGGGTCTTCGGTATTGACGCTCGTTCACACCAACGTTAATACGCTGACTCGGCAAATGTAGATTTGCACTTAGCCAAGAAAAGTCTGGTGGTCCAGCAAGTAAGAGTACGCAGATGCTCCGCAGTTTTACGTTGAGGCGTATGATAGGTCTAGGTTTGGTAGTGTGAATACCAACCTAGAGGTGGGCGAGACCCAACCCACCGCTTCCGTTTGCCACTATGGGAGTATCCTGGGAGTCTTGCTAGCTCCAAAAAGGGGGAACTAAAGGTCTGTGCGCATACAGTTGAAGTGTGTGAGTTGCACTTGTATGATCATAACATTACCTAGCATAACTTTGCATGTCATAGCATAAGCATTGCATTTTAACCCCTACCCCTATCATATAAATTGGTTATGGGACTCTTTATACGATAAGCCCTGCTAAACGACCCCTTGATCTATAGGTTTGTATGGGCATTCCTATAAATCAATGATTACTTTTCTATTTTACATACTATTCTTTACATGCTTTTTACAATGCTTTACTTACTGCTTCATTTATATATACATACACTTGTGCAGAGTAGTTAATCCTGTAACTAGGCCATGTCACCTGCTTTGTTTTATACCCCTTGCTGTCCTCCGCTTCATCCTCCCATACGGTGCCTAGGAGCCATTGTGGGAGGGGTGGGGAACATAATGCTTAGTCTTTTGACTAACGATCGATGGACCATATCATTTTATGGGATCGAGGAGACGTAGCAGCAATAGAGGACAGTGCAGATGGAGGCGGGCTAGTCTAGTACATGAGCACCAGTTTCGGGATCATTGAGTGATTAGTAGTTTGCTTCCGTGGGTGACCTTGTAGTGAGGACTTTATGTATAGGGCATGAGCCCTTTATTATTGTAACCTTGGTTATTTCAGCTATACCATGTGGACATTTATTATATGTAGCATATGATTGTGGACTAGAACTTCTATTTGTTCATTTATTCTTTTCTTCTTCTGTGATCTATATGGCCCGCAGGATCAACATTTTGTAGTGGCGACCTTCCTGAGTGTTGGTGTCACCGCAAAGTTGCGGTTCTAGGCATAAGACCCGATTTTGTCAAAAAAGGGTCTTACAAATTGGTATCAGAGGAAACCTCGATCTGAAAAAAAAGTCCACAAACCCTGGGCCACCCCGCACGAGTTTAGTTTGAGGACAAACTAAGCAGCGAAAGCAATGGTGTGCGCATATGGGGAAATCACATGAAAAAGTCCACTTTTAATTGAATCTTTTTAGCCAAAAGTCCTTACGAGTGACAAGTTTTCTTTTGTAGCCTGCGGTGAACCCTGACCCCTGCAGGAAATACCTTCCACTACAAAGATCTCTTTAGATATTCCTCTAGTCAATGAGTTAGACTCAACCTCACCAGGACACATGACTTACCATGACAATTTATACCATGCCCTTGTTTGAAATAGACCGTAGGTATATTTTTGGTGAAGGTACGAGGATACCCCAAAGAGGCTAAAGAAAGAGAGATTGACACATAAGCAGAATGGTAGGGGACTCGTAGATCTAACCCTCATACCGGTGACATGTTTATATAGAGACAACCACCATCAGATAAGAATTGAAGTTTGTTGTCATAGAGGGTACCTTGAAGTGTTTAAAGTATGGAGTATACCAACAAGTCTCAAGATAGAACCCCAAGTCTGAGGTTGTGTGCCCTAAGGATTGCTTGCATACCTAGGATGAATATAACATAGTGACACCGAAGATACTTAGCCCAAAATGGATGGTGACTTATCTTTTTTTTATTGGGTCTTACCTTTTTTTTATTGGGCAAATTAATTATTGACTTGGGTTTCCCATAGATCTAATTTAGAAAGTGTTGCATCGTGAACATAATGATTTTGAAGTTGATCATATTTGACGTTACTTGGGCGAAGATGGGATTCTGCAGAAGCACGTGTTGAATGATGACCTGTAGTATTACCAGGACAATGGATAGACATTGTTGATCGAGCAACGACTTAACCTTAGTTGAATCATTGGAAATGTAATGTCGTCAGGATTAATCACTTAGGGATGTCGATGTCCTATTCTAGATGTTGAGAACAGAAATTAGTTCTTACAAGTTATAGTTATATCCGAAAGTTCTTGTGGCTTGGGGAATTCAGAAGTGATTAACTTATGACTTGTTAAAAATCACACCCTATCATGGTAGAAAATTTTAACTACAATAATAGCCCTAAGACCTTGGGTGCTATGATGATGAATAACCAGAGATCTTAGATGATTACTTATTGGAATGAGAATATAGTGTTTGAGTTTACTATGATACGAACAATCTAAGTTTATCTTACTTTGGACCATCTGAAAGTGATCAAGACTAGCATATGTGGATGTAATAGGAATTTGGTGAAATAAACGTAATGATATTTCCTTGATGAAATTGACTTGTGAAAAATCTTAGGGTTTCAAAAGATTTTACCCGTATACCTTATGAATCAAACTCCACATAGAAAGTGATTGGGAGTCATCTTATGAACATTGATACTAGTGTTGGTTGGTTAACATATGTTCATAAGATTCACATGTACACCCCCTTAAATACCGAGGATGATTAGGATGCTTGATGATGCGATCAGTCCCATTAAATGATAAGAATTATATAAAATCATAGAGTTGAGTTGGTTGATGACTCAGGCGTACTCGTAGGAATAAGAAGTTGATTGTGTAGAGAAGTTTTTATAGAATCGCCGCCTACCCACACAAATGAGAAATGTAGTCACCAAAATGTGAGACCCCATTTTTTCGCTACAAATCCGGGTCTTATGTGTAACACCCTGCCAGTACGAATAGTATAACAGTAGGTCCGGCCAGGACCCCACGCCATACAAACCACACTAGCTAGGAGTTAAAAGGTGATAAACTGTAAGAACTACAACAGAGTATACTAACACTAGCGGAAGCATAATGACTTAACATTTCAATTAGAATTGTCCACTATCGTAGGAATGAAACCATGAAATAGAGTTATGGCCTTAAGGCCTTACATTTAACAAATGTACTAAAACTCCAAAACATACATCGGCACGCAGGCCGGCAATACATGAGAAAGCTAAAAAGGGAGGCTGGCCTTCAAGGGCCAACTCAGCAAAAGGGGCCACCGCCCGCTATTTCCCGCTAGGCTCACCTGCACCTGCATAAGAACATTCCACCAAGCGGTGGCAAACAAAGTAACGGTCAGCACAACTGACCAAATTATAACGACCCCACCCCTTTCCCGGGGTGGCGGAGATTCTACCCTGCAAGCAAGCCATACTAGCACAAGTACTAAAATAAAGAAAGTGCAACTACACAAGGTGAGGTTTCAAGCACATTCAATCCTCTAGGTTGAGCATCAAAAAGGAGGGAACCTAGGTATGCACATGATGTTAGTTGGGTTCACCAGAAGGTTCCCCACAACCGCCTAAACAACCGCATGAGGCTAACAACATCAATTCCACAAACACTCCACCGTAAGGGCCATCGCCTTAGGTAGGAAAAAGAGCTTTTGGTCGGTCTAGGTAAAACACCTTCCACGACCTCTCCCATGATCGCACGACTTACATGAGGTAGGGACCTCTTGCCGATCTGCATGGAAACGGGTTCGGTTTAGCTTTGCCCGTGCTCTAATCGTCGCGATCTATCGCACGACGCGGGTACGGCTTCGCCTCGGCCCGTAAGGGTTTAGCACTTTCAAGTGCTACACAAATATAAGCTACGCACCTAATCCCTTCACAAGGATCTAGGCTTCACAAATACTCAAATAAGGGAGGTATAATATGCTCCGCATCAATTTCGCGTTGAAGGTTTGCCTTCATCCAATCTCAAAGCATGGGGCTTTCGTTTGGATCTTCACAAGACGCCTACACTTAAATCCGGCACTACTATAGACGATTTCACGGAGTCATACTCCAGTACGCATTCTAGGCTTAACCTAAATGCAACGTCGCAATCCAAGCATCACCGATTCGGGCTCACGGCCACGAATAAGCTTCACACAAAATGCCTAAATCCGCACGACTACCGGATTTTCTACATGCAATATGCCGGGGACAGACACAATCGACCCGGAGTTCCGAAGAACTTGAGGGAATCCTACACTTCACCCATTTGGTGAAAGGGATCCCTCATGCAAGCATAGAGAAATGAAGGAGAGGACAAAAGACAAGTCCAAACAATGGGAGAAGGAATCGTTACCCTAGGAGCGTTCTTTTTCGCCATGGATCCGAGATTCTAGACGGAAGGAAATGACCGCACCGGGCTGCACTCTCCAGATCTGGAAACGACTCGCGAAACGGAGCTCCGGAGCTCCGTCAATGGCGAAATCTCCCTTCTTCTTCCTTGCCTCCTTCTTCTTCCTCTAGGTTTGGAGAGAGAAAAGCCTCAAAAGAATGAGGCTTTAACTCCTCTCAAAAGCCCTAAGACCCTCCAGCAACTAACCCTAGCCATTGGATCGAATTCCAAAGCATTTGGACGGCCGGATCGTCTCCTCCGCTCAAAATCGAGGAGCAGATAAACAGCGCGCACGATCACAGGCGCACGATCACTGGTCGTGCGCGAAGAGGAGAATGGTCGTGCGATAAGCCGAGACAGAACTCCGATTCCTTGCGGGTTACGCACGATCATTGGCGCACGATCACTGGTCGTGCGCGAAGAGGACAATGGTCGTGCGCATTTACCTGATGTGGAATTTTTAGCCTATCCCGAGCGCAGCACTACCACTCCGCCTACCTCGCTGAACCACGATCTTTGGGGTGTTACAACTCCACCCCCCTTAAAAGAATTTCGTCCCGAAATTTCGAAAACAGTAATAGCAGGAATTTACAGTTTTTAAAGAAAATTTACCTAAGAGAAATAGCTCGGGGTACTCTGCAAGCATCGCTTGCTCTCTCTCCCAAGATAGCTCCTCTCGGTCGTAATTATCCCACCGGACTTTTACCATCCGAATGGACTTGTTCCGCAACTGCTTTACCTCGGTATCCTCGATGCGTAATGGCTTGACTTTCGTCGACAACCCACTATCAACCGGCACTTTGCCAACCGCAACGATATGAGTAGGCTCTTGCACTGCCTTCCTCAGAACTGAAATGTGAAACACGTTGTGCAGACCGCTCAGCTCTGCAGATAGTGCAAGCCGATAAGCCGCATCACCAATACGTTCCACAATCTCAAACGGTCCTAAGTACCTTGGACTGAGCTTTTTCAAGCGTCGGATCCTTGATACCCCTTTGAACGGTTTGATCTTCAGGTAAACCCGGTCACCGACGGCGAACTCTAGGTTCCTATGCTTGGCGTTGTAATATTTTGCTTGCCTATCCTGGGCAATCAATAGCCTTTCACGAATAGTTCGGATCGTCGAAGTTGCTTCCTCAACATCCTTTCGCTTTAATAGCTTAGTATCGCCCGTTTCCGCCCAAGACAACGACGTACTTCACTTCTTACCATAGAGGGCCTCGAAGGGAGCCATCTTTATACTGGCTTGGTAGCTATTATCGTAGGCGAATTCGATCATATAGAGATGATCTTCCCACTTCTTTCCAAAATCTAGAGCGCGCATTCGGAGCATATCCTCCATAGTCCTGTTGGTCCTCTCGGTCTGTCCATCATTTGCGGGTGGAAGGCCGTGCTGAATTTCAATTTAGTGCCCAACAGCTCATGGATAAGCCTCCAATCTTTCGATGTGAAACGCCCGTCACGATCGCTGACAATGCTATGAGGGACACCGTGCAGCCGCACAATACTATCGACATAGAGCTTCGCTAGCTTTTCTACAGAATCATCCTTCCGGTTCGGAATAAAATGTGATACTTTTGTCAGTCTGTCCACGATCACCCAGATGGCGTCGTTTCCATACTGAGATTTCGGCAATCCGTGCACGAAATCCATCGAAATATCGTCAAACTTCTATTCCGGAATCGGCAAGGACTTCAAAAATCCACCGGGATGCTGACATTCCACCTTCACCAACGCGCAAGTGTTACACTTGGCCACGTAGAGGGCAATGTCTTTCTTCATACTCGGCCACCAGAAAAGTTTCTTCATGTCCATGTACATTTTCGTGCTTCCCGGGTGGATAGAGTACTTGGTATGATGAGCCTCGTACATCAACTCTGCCCGTAGAGTACCAATGTTTGGGACGCACAATCTGCCATTCTTCCACATAAGGCCATCTTCGAAAGAGAAATCAGCGTTTAACCCGTCAACGGTTTCCGCTTTAAAGCGTTTCATGCTCTCATCCAGCTCCAATGCCTGTCGAACTCGGTCTGCAAGGTGGTATTGAACCTCCGTCCAGTTCAAGCATGCTGAAGTAGACGCTCTTCAATCAATGCAAATGATCTCCATTTCTTCCAGCTCGCGGATTAGACGCTCATCGTGCATCAAAATCCAATTTGCTTGAGCGGGAGCCCGACGACTCAACGCGTCCGCAACTACATTTCCCTTTCCAGGAGTATATTTGATGTCGAAGGTGTAGTCCCCAAGGAACTCCAACCACCTCCTTTGACGCATATTCAACTCCCTTTGATCCAGCAAGTACTTGAGGCTTTTGTGGTCGGTAAAGATGTCGATCTTCACGCCATACATATAATGCCTCCAAAGCTTAAGAGCAAATACCACGGCCGCTAGCTCCAAATCATGGACCGGGTAATTCCTCTCATGAACCTTCAACTGCCGGGAGCCGTAGGCAATTACCTTACCGAACTGCACCAGGACACAACCCAAACCACTCCCTGAGGCGTCGCTATAAATTTTGTAGCCTTCCGTACCACATGGCGAGCATAGAATGGGCGCCGTGGTCAGACGACTCTTCAGCTCTTCAAAAGCTCGTGCGCACTCGGGCGACCAAACGAACTTATGATCTTTCCTAGTCAATTTAGTTAGAGGAAGTGCAATCCTCGAGAAGTTTTCCACAAAGCGCCTATAATAGCCGGCAAGTCCTAAGAAACTTCGGACTTCCGCTATGTTTTTCAACAAAGGCCAGGCTCGGATCGCTTCTATCTTCGACGGATCAACCGCAATTCCATCTCCACTAACGAAGTGACCAAGGAATGCTACTGACGGTAGCCAAAACTCGCACTTGGAGAACTTGGCATATAGCTGACTCCTCCTCAAGGTGCTCAGAACGGCGTGCAGGTGCCCTACATGCTCCTCTTCCGATTGAGAGTATACCAAAATGTCGTCGGTAAAGACGGTCACAAATTGATCCAAATACTCACGGAACGTCCTATTCATTAAGTCCATGAATACCGACGGTGCATTAGACAGACCGAACGGCATCACCGTGAACTCATAGTGCCCAAAGCGTGTACTAAACGCTGTCTTTGGAATGTCACATTCCCTTATCCGCAGTTGGTAATAGCCGGACCTTAGGTCCAGTTTGGAGTATACCGTCGACCCAACCAGCTGGTCGAATAGATCATCGATTCTTGGAATCGGATATCGGTTCTTCTCGGTCAACTTGTTTAGCTCTCGATAATCGATACATAGACGCAAGCTCCCGTCCTTCTTTTTCACAAAGAGGACCGGTGCACTCCAAGGCGATGAACTTGGACGTACGTAGCCTTGCTCTAGCAGCTCTTGCAATTGGACCTTCAGCTCTGCCAATTCCTTCGGCGCTATCCGGTACGGTGAGCGGGCCACAGGTTTGGCACCTGGCACCAACTCAATACAGAAATCAATCTCCCGATGAGGCGGGGCCCCAGGGAGTTCGTTAGGAAACACGTCGGCGTACTCCGCTACGACTGGGACATCACATAACCTGGGCTTCGGCTCCGAAGTCTCCAACAAGGTGAAGAACAACTCGGCGCCTTTTCTCACTGCCTTAACCACTTGGAGAGCAGACATCAGCGTCTTGCTCGCTCCTCGCATACCGGAAAACGTGGTTTCTCCATCGGTGTTCCTTCCCAGAGTGATCTCCTTAGAATTGCAATCTATGCATGCACGCTGCTCCGAGAGCCAGTCCATGCCGAAGATCACATCGAATTCAGCTAACGGTAATAACGATGCTTCCAAATCGAAATCCTGATTTCCGATCCGCACCTTCACACGGCTCTTCCTATCCGCAGACATGCGAGATCCATTGGGTAGCACTACTTCTAATCTATCCTCTACGAAGGTAGATGGCACTCCGATTCGCACCACGAAGTCCTCAGACAGAAAATAGTGCGATGCACCCGTATCAAATAGAGCTCTCGCCGGATAGTTGAAAATTAGGACAAAGCCTAATTGCACACGAATAAAACATACAGTTGCACAACAGTATAATCACAAATAGCTATGCAAAAGCTAATTTTTAATTCATACCTGTGACAACATCAGCTTGTCGTATGGCTTCTTGCTGGCCAAGCGAGTAGACTCTCGGCTGAGTCGGAGTAATGTGCTGGGAAGCCGAAGACTCCGCAGCTTTACCCTTTTCCGCAGCTCGAGCATAGTCCAATGCTCGATTTTCTGCCTTCGGGGGACCACTTCGACACACTGCGGCCTTGTGTCCCACCTTCCCGCAGGTGAAACACGTGATAGGACTCCGCACAGTCGTTGCTCCCGAAACATTTGAGCGGTTTTGCTCCGCCGGTTTGAACTTCCTTTTGTTCTTTCTGAACTCTGACTTGGACTGAGAGACTGGCACATGAAACTCAGGTTTCTTTGCCACAGCTTTTGCTTGTACCCTCTTCATGTCCAACTCTAGGGATCTGGCAGTTTGGACCATCACCTGGAAACCTAACGTCATAGGGCCTGCAAGGTGCAGCCTCAACTCGTCCCGAAGACCTTCATAGAACTTGTTCGTCTTTGTCTCTTCGTCTTCCATCATAGGCCCCGCATAACGACCCAGCTTAGTGAACTCGTGCAAGTACTCATCCACTGAGCTGTCGCCTTGAGTTAACTTCAGAAACTGGTTCTGCAACGCAATGCGTTGGGCAGAAGGAATATATCTTTGAAGAAAAGACTTTGAGAACTCCACTATCGTGATCTCGGTAATCTCCCTGCCTCCGAACTTGTGCACTTCCTGTTCAGCCCACCAACGCTCTGCCTCTCCGTTAAGGAGGAAGGTGGCTAAAGTGACCATCATAACTTCTTCTGTTGCTGTCGCCCTTAGAATCTTCCTAACCGTTGACAGCTAGTCCTCTGCCTTCGTTGGGGATCCGGTCCCCGAGAAAGTTGGAGGATGGAAGCTTAGAAAGTGTTGCAGCTGTTGATCACGCGCTCGCGCAACAACTACACGCTCTACAGGACGCTCCACCCTTTGCACCACCGCAGGTTCCACTGCAGCCACTGGCACAGGGGTCTCAACCTTCGGTTCCACCGCAGGTTCCATTGCAGGTTCGATCACCGGGGCCGCATCTGTATTAGGCGTAGCAGGCTGTGCAAGCCTTTGCGGTTGAGCATTGATCATCGCGAAGACAGCTTCTGCGATTAACCTGATCATCTCAGCAGGAGGAGTGGTCGCTGGCACTTCAGCCGACCCACTACTTTCAGCAGTGTTACGGGGTTGAGACGGCCCCGCACCACTTCTAGTCGCCTATAATCGTGTAAGACACAATTTAGTGACTGAAAACATAGCAAACAACAATCATAGAACGCTCAGGTTCCGCAAACAAGTATGTTTTCCCATTCCTAAGTGGACATTCTTATTAGTTTTTGTCGTTTTAGGTGAATGCACATCCCGTGCACACCATCCCTTAAAAGGAATTCGTCCCGAATTCGCTAAACTACGGATCGCAGCGGAAGCGTGGTGGGCCCATAACCCACAGGTCCTAGGATCGAAACCTAGCTCTGATACCAAATTGTAACACCCTGCCAGTACGAATAGTATAACAGTAGGTCCGGCCGGGACCCCACGCCATACAAACCACACTAGCTAGGAGTTAAAAGGTGATAAACAGAAAGAACTACAACAGAGTATACTAACACTAGCAGAAGCATAATGATTTAACATTTCAATTAGAATTGTCCACTATCGTAGGAATGAAACCATGAAATAGAGTTATGGCCTTAAGGCCTTACATTTAACAAATGTACTAAAACTCCAAAACATACATCGGCACGCAGGCCTGCAATACATGAGAAAGCTAAAAAGGGAGGCTGGCCTTCAAGGGCCAACTCAGCAAAAGGGGCCACCGCCCGCTATTTCCCGCTAGGCTCACCTGCACCTGCATAAGAACATTCCACCAAGCGGTGGCAAACAAAGTAACGGTCAGCACAGCTGACCAAATTATAATGACCCCACCCCTTTCCCGGGGTGGCGGAGATTCTACCCTGCAAGCAAGCCATACTAGCACAAGTACTAAAATAAAGAAAGTGCAACTACACAAGGTGAGGTTTCAAGCACATTCAATCCTCTAGGTTGAGCATCAAAAAGGAGGGAACCTAGGTATGCACATGATGTTAGTTGGGTTCACCCGAAGGTTCCCCACAACCGCCTAAACAACCGCATGAGGCTAACAACATCAATTCCACAAACACTCCAACGTAAGGGCCATCGCCTTAGGTGGGAAAAAGAGCTTTTGGTCGGTCTAGGTAAAACACCTTCCACGACCTCTCCCATGATCGCACAGCTTACATGAGGTAGGGACCTCTTGCCGATCTGCATGGAAATGGGTTCGGTTTAGCTTTGCCCGTGCTCTAATCGTTGCGATCTATCGCACGACGCGGGTACGGCTTCGCCTCGGCCCGTAAGGTTTTAGCACTTTCAAGTGCTACACAAATATAAGCTACGCACCTAATCCCTTCACAAGGATCTAGGCTTCACAAATACTCAAATATGGGAGGTATAATACGCTCCGCATCAATTTCGCGGTGAAGGTTTGCCTTCATCCAATCTCAAAGCATGGGGCTTTCGTTAGGATCTTCACAAGACGCCTACACTTAAATCCCGCACTACTATAGACGATTTCACGGAGTCATTCTCCGGTACGCATTCTAGGCTTAACCTAAATGCAACGTCGCAATCCAAGCATCACCGATTCGGGCTCACGGCCACGAATAGGCTTCACACAAAATGCCTAAATCCGCACGACTACCGGATTTTCTACATGCAATATGCCGGGGACGGACACAATCGACCCGGAGTTCCGAAGAACTTGAGGGAATCCTACCCTTCACCCATTTGGTGAAAGGGATCCCTCATGCAAGCATAGAGAAATGAAGGAGAGGACAAAAGACAAGTCCAAACAACGGGAAAAGGAATCGTTACCCTAGGAGCGTTCTTTTTCTCCATGGATCCGAGATTCTAGACGGAAGGAAATGACCGCACCGGGCTGCACTCTCCAGATCTGGAAATGGCTCGCGAAACGGAGCTCCGGAGCTCCGTCAATGGCGAAATCTCCCTTCTTCTTCCTTGCCTCCTTCTTCTTCCTCTAGGTTTGGAGAGAGAAAAGCCTCAAAAGAATGAGGGTTTAACTCCTCTCACAAGCCCTAAGACCCTCCAGCAACTAATCCTAGCCATTGGATCGAATTCCAAAGGATTTGGACGGCCGGATCGTCTCCTCCGCTCAAAATCGCGGAGCAGATAAATAGCGCGCACGATCACAGGCGCACGATCACTGGTCGTGCGCGAAGAGGAGAATGGTCGTGCGATAAGCCGAGACAGAACTCCGATTCCTTGCGGGTTACGCACGATCATTGACGCACGATCACTGGTCGTGCGCGAAGAGGACAATGGTCGTGCGCATTGACCTGATGTGGAATTTTTAGCCTATCCCGAGCGCAGCACTACCACTCCGCCTACCTCGCTGAACCACGATCTTTGGGGTGTTACATTATGCCCAGAACCGCCGCTTTGCGGTGACACCGACACACGGGAAGGTCACCACTACAAAGCGCCGATCCTGCCGGCCATATCGATCATAGAAGAAGAAAAGAATAAACGAACAAATAGAAGTTCAAGTCCACAAATCACATGCTATATATAAAAATGTCCACATGATATAACTGAAATAACAAAGGTTACAATAATAAAAGGGCTCATGCCCTGTATATCATGTCCTCACTACAAGATCACTCGCGGAAGCTAAATACTAATGACTCACTGATCCTGAAACTGGTGCTCCTATACTAGACTGTCCCGCCTCCATCTACACCGGCCTCTGGTGCTGTTGCGTCTGCTCGGTCCCCTAAATGATATGGTCCACCGACCATTAGTCAAAAAGACTAAGCCTTGTTTCCCACCCATCCATCCTTCAGTGGCCCTAGACATCGAGCGGGAGGACGAAGCGGAGGACAGCAAGGGGTAAAAATATAGCAGATGACGTGACCTAGCTACAGGAACAACTACCACTACACAGGTGTGCATATATAATTAAAGCAGTAAATACAGCATAATAAAGAGCATGTAAAGGATAGTAAGTAAGGGTAGAAAAATAACAATTGATTTATAGGAATGCCATACAAACCTATAGACCAAGGGGTCGTTTAGCAAGGCCTATCATATAAGAAGTCCCATACCAATTTATACGATAGGGGTAGGGGTTGAAATGCAATGCTTATGCCATGACATGCAGAGTTATGCCGTTTATGCTATGTTCATAGAAGTGCAATTCACACACTTCGACTCTATGCGCACAGACCTTTAGTTCCCCCTTTTTGGAGTTAACAAGACTCCCAGGATACTCTCGTAGTGGCAAACAGAAGCGGTGGGTTGGGCCTCGCCCACCTCTACGTTGGTATTCACACTACCTAACCTAGACCTATCGTACGCCTCAATGCAAAACCGCGGAGCATCTGCGTACTCTTACTGGCTGGACCACAAGACTTTTTTTGGCTAAGTGCAAATCCACACTTGCCGAGTCAGCGTATCGACGCCGGTGTGAACGACCATCAATACCGAAGACCCACCACCTTTATGCACATGAAAATATGTTTATCATCTATCTTCGAGCCATAAGCTCCCCGGGCTAACCCGCCCGTCACCCTAACCTTCCGAGCCACCGGCCGCCGGACCAACCCGTCCGCATCAACAAATATTATTGAGTCACAAGCTCACCAGACTAATTAGTCAGCTGCTACAACCACCGAGCCTACCGCTCGTAAGACCCAACAAACAAACCTCCCGTAACCACAGGGTGTGGGTGTGTGGATTATTAAGACAATCTTATATAACAATTTATTCCTACAGTTTAGGGTTAACCATGGACTTCCCGAGGACTATCCTATGAGGGGCTCGCCACGGTACTAGAAACTACAATGGGATGACACCCCAAAGCTCCTTTTCCAAGGAACTTAATGTTATTAGTGACTACCCATAAGTATACCCTTCTTATCATTACACTTGAATTATCCTCCTAAGTGTTTTCTGACTACCCATGGGAAAACGATCTTTCGTCAATCTCGAGCACATCTTTACCCTTAACTCACCAAGTACACTCTCATCACATGAGCTCCTTTTGGTGACCTCACATCTTCCCAACCATACTTGGTACACCATCTACCTTCCATTTCACCCTACTGGTCTTCAATTTACCCAAGTTTTATAGTTTTACTATACGCAGACCAAATGAGTTATATGAGTTGCATAAGAGGAGGTACCCCAAATATTCATCCAAATGACCCAAGATTATTACTGGGAGTCTATCATGATATTCCAAGCCTAAATCCAGAGAATCATATTTTTCCCTAATTATTTTTCATTTATTTTAATTTCTCCAACATTGGCCAAGTATAAAATTGTACATGAGGTGAAAGATATCCTTATGATAAATCTCCCATAAAATTATGGAAAATCTATGATGTCAAGATAACAGTAAAGACATAATATCACAATTTTGTAATAAGGGGTTGGCCTCTAATTGTAATATTGAATAAATACCCAAATTAGAAATTAAAGAAGGAACCACAAAAAATACTTGTCCAAAAATTATCGAAAAATTACCAGACCTTTATATTGATCAGAAAAGTCTACTGACTAAATTTTAGAATTTATCAAAACTAATTAGTCACATAAATAAATATTCCAAGTAAACCCATACTAGGAAAAATTGTGAAGTAACCTACTGATAAATAACTCCAAAAATTATACAAAAACTCACAGAGCTTTATAATGCCCTAAAATGTCCTACCACCAAGTTTCATAATTTTCCAGAGGGTATTTGGCTCTCATTTATTTAACATATTCCTAAGACAAAATAGATGACTTGTGAATGAAGTGCTAATTAAATCAATTCAATAATTACACAAAAATTACCAGAGGTCTATATCATGGTTTTATGCAATCTACCAAACTTTTATCAACATCCAAAATAATTTGAGCATGTAAATTTTTCTTAAGAGAAGGTTCCCAAAAATGGTTATAACCTAAATCAGAGGGGATAACTGTTCCTAAAATTCTCATAAAATTTCATAGGACATATTTACACCCTATGAACTTATCTACCAAGTTTTATGACCATTCAAGGACATATGCCCCTATGTCCTTCACAAGGCTCAAAGTTCAACCCTAAGGTTTGAACTAGGATCCTAGGGCATATCCACCCCACATCACCCCAAATTACTCTTGAGGGTGTCTTATGTGATTCTAAGCCAGTGGCCAAAGTTTCACACCAATTGGATGAGATTTGACCACCTAATTCCATCACATGCACTTTTGATCTAGTTTGACCTAGTTTGACCAAACTTGGGTTCAGTAATTACCCAACTAAATCAGTCCCAATTGGGATGAAATTTTTTACCAGGGTCATATAATAACGCTAAGAGGCACCCACCAAAATTTGGAGGGGATTGGAGGGCATTAGACCTTATAATTAAATAATATATGAATTATTAAATTATTACAAAAACCTTAGAACAATGTTCTCCTAAAATTCCCATCTTTGGATATGTCAAGGGTGTAGGTACAAATAGCCTATGTTTCAATTTTCGAGTCAATCCCATGACCCAATCAAAAGTTATTCCAAAATTAGTGGCTGTCCTACCTTAGGGACCAGTCCCACCAAAATGGCTCTATAGGGAGCTACATTAATCATTTTGTGCTGAAACAAATTTTAAATTAAAGTAGACTCCAAGGGATACAACGTTGGTGTTGAACACTTTTTCTGTAGAGGGAAGTAAGTATTTTTAATAAATTAATCTATGCACTGCTAGTAAAGGGGCAGAAAAATACAATACCAAATAAACTAATTACCAGATCTATGCACAGATCTTAAAGCAAAAACGAAGGGCATCCCTGCACCTTCTCCAATCAGCCAACGACCACGATTGGCCCGCCCTGTAGCAACTTGGGGGGTGATTTTCTGGCCACCTAGACGCTCTCCCGGTCGGCCAATGCCTCCACCACCTCCGTTGAGGTGGCGGCCGATGATGTACGGTGGTTGGCCGGTCGGAGGCGGCCAGAATCAGAATTTTACACGAGGGAAGAAAGCTTGATCACAAGCTTCTGGCCAGGCCAATTCAAGACCAATTGGCCCCAAATCTAGTGGCCAAAATGATAAGATCTACCCACTATGAAATAGATGAGAGGGGAGGACCTGAATTGCAGTTTGTAGCCGTGTCGATCGCCGGTCCGCCATGGTTGGTCGAGAGCTCTAGGGTGCCATGCCGGTAGGTGCCTAGATATGAGAATTCTTCTAGAAAATGGGGGAAAACTCATTCCCTTCACTTCTTGAGCCCCTTTATAAACCCAAATCCTGTGGGGAGGAGATGAAGCTTGGGATTCCTCCATTAACACCATTCATGGTGAAAATTTCAGCCATCTCCAAAGGTCACTCATTTCACCCTCCTTAAAGGTTGGAAAAGATCTTAATATTCTTCTAATTGATAGGGGGAATGAACCCCCATCAATTGGGAGGACTTTTGGACTCCCTTGGCCATGAATTTGGCTAGCAAAACGAGTCCCGAGTCAATTTAGCTACCGCCGGCGCTAGTGCTAGCGCCAACGTTAGCCCCTCGGCGGCGTAACGCTTGTCGGTTCCTCAACCGTCGAGCGTTACCACTATCGCCAGCGCTAGCACTAGCGTCTGCGCTAGCACTAGCGCCTGCGCTAGCGTTTTGACGGTATTTGGTTCATCTCAGCGGTTAAGTGTTCGTCTCAGAGGTTCACCTAAACCACCACTACCGCCAACGCTAGCCACTAGCGCCGGCGCTAGCGCCGTAATCAATATACCCCTTTCTTTCTATGGCTGGTAATTAAGGTACTACGAGGGAACCCCTTTACTGGGTTAGACATGTCATGGTGGGTTCATGGCGATGACCTAAGGCCAACCTTAGGCTTGGTAACTGGAAATCACTATTCGCAGACCATGATGATTTTCGCCTCAAGCTTAAGTTCTTATGTACTCTTTGCACATCCTAGGGTTTTGTCATGACCTAGTCATGACAAAACCGTCCTAGGGGTCTAGTCGTTTGGGGGATGTTACAAATCCTAGTAAAAAAAAAATTATTTCGTCCCTGAAATTCATGTTAGGCTTGCGGGGTTTTCACCGAGAGTGACTGAACGTAACATCCCCTAAGAATCAAAGTTATTTTTTACTCGAAGAGCACCGACTATCTCTACCACACCAGTTCTAGTGGCTCTCAGGTGTGCTCCTCCTATCCATAATTTCACCACATGACTTTTACCTACGGAACCTGCTTGCGCGATAAAACTCGCACCGCCGTATCGTCTATCTGGACCAGCTCCAGGTGAATCAATCAATCGGAGGCTACCAGGCCATCTATACTATAAGTTTGCTACTCCAGCCATAGTTGAGCTCTCCTAAAGGAGGTGACATAGAAGAAGTCATGCAAACCTGCTAACTACGGCGGTAGCTCTAGTCTGTAAGACAACGGACCGATCCACTCCAGGGTCCTGTAGAGCCCCATTTATCTTTGACTGAGCTTCTTCCGACTGCATACCCGCGAGAATCCATGCATCAGACGTATCTTAAAGAACACCTGGTCTCCACCCTAGAACTCTACTACACGATGTCGCGCATCATAATACTTGGCCTACCTGTCCTGGGCTTCCTGCGTCCTAACTCGAATTAGTCGCATCTGGGCATCTGTGTCCTTCAAAAAATCCAGAGCTGAGTGTCTTTACATCCTCATCCTGGGTCTAAGATGGTGGAATTCTGCGCCTCCATCCCTCTGAGGGTGGAAAGCTATGCTGAACGTCAACTAAGAGCTAAGATAAGCCTGGACTGATCTTCACTTTTTGGACGTAGACCGTTCATCCCGATCCGACACGATCGTCCTGGGTATACCACGATAATGGACAAACATCTCGTCAAATCCCACCAAACATCCACGGGAGTGTCCTTCCGTCCCGGGGTGACCCTAGCTACCATAGTCAATCTATCCTCGATGTTCCAAATAAACTTGTGCCCAGAGTGGGGATGTGGTAACCTGTGTATGAAATCCATGATTATATCCTCGAGCTTCCACTCTAACACGGGCAGTGATTATGGTGGTTACCCAAAGACTCTTGCACTTGGCCTTCACCAGTCAACAGATCTCACCGTGCATCACAAAACTTATGACGTCTTTCTTTATTTCGGGAAGCTACATGCTCCGGGAAAACACCATTTCTTCGGTGACTAAAGCTCTTGTTTGTTCGGGTAGACCACACATCTATAAAATTTTCTCTACACGTTCAGATTATCACTCCATCATGTACGCCCGAGCAATCAACTCAAATCCACAACTTATCCAGTTCCTACCATTGCTGGAACTGATCAGATCATCAAACGTCTCAGTTATCCTCAAAATTTTAAAGTGGGGTGTACTCGTGAACTCTTATGAGTATCTGTTAACCAATCATTATTAGTATCCATGTTTGTAAGATGACTCCCAATCATTTTCTATGTGGAGTTTGATTCACAGGGTATGAGGGCAAAATTTTTGATACCCTAAGATTTTTCACAAGTCAATTTCATCAAGGAATTATCATCATGTTTATTTCTCCAAATTCCTATCACCTAACCTTTGTTAGTCTTGGTCACTTTCGTGTTGTCCAAAGCAAGGTAAGAATTAGATCGTTGTTACCATAGTATCCTTAAATTTTATATTCTAAATCCAATAATTCATCGTTTTAGATCT
Organism: Dactylorhiza incarnata; assembly: GCA_033032865.1. Lineage (NCBI taxonomy): Eukaryota > Viridiplantae > Streptophyta > Magnoliopsida > Asparagales > Orchidaceae > Dactylorhiza > Dactylorhiza incarnata. The sequence goes on along the minus strand of JAWHQI010000266.1, from coordinate 2,030,580 downwards.
CTGGTTATTCATCATCATGGCTTCCAAGGTTTGAGGGCTATTATTGTAGTTAAAATTTTCTACGAGAATAGGGCGTGATTTTTAACAAGTCATGAGTTAATCACTTCCGAATGCCCCAAGTCACAAGAACTTCTGGATATAACTAAAACTTGTAAGATCTAATTTTCGTCCTCAACTTATAGAATGGGACATCGACATCCCTAAGTGATAAATCTTGGTGACTTTAAATTTCCAATGATTCAACTAAGGTCAAGTTGTTGTTCGATCAACGATGTCTTTTCATTGTCCTGGTAATATACTACGGATTATTATTCCAGACATATTGTTACACCATCCCATCTTTGCTCTAGTAACGTTGAATAAGATCGACCTCAAAGTCATCACGTTCACGACTCAACACTTTCTAAATTAGATCTAAGGGATACCCAAGTTAGTAACCAATTCGCCCAATAAACAAAAGGTAAGCCCCAATAAACAAAAGATAAGCCCCAAAAAACAAAAGATAAGCCACTATCTATTTTGGGCTAAGTATCTTTGATATCGCCATGTTATATTCATCCCAAGTATGCAAACAATCCTTAGGGCACACAACCTTAGACTTGGGGTTCTGTCTTGAGACTTGTTGGTATACTCCATACTTTAGACTCTTGAAGGTACCCTCTACGACAACCTTATCAGGTCAACATGTTACCCAATCCCAAACGGGTCTCTTCTGAACTTGAATTCTTATCCGACCCTCGATGTTTGTCATGGTGGTTGTCTTAATGTAATCATGTCACCGATATGAGGGTTGAGTATATGAGTCTCATACCATTCTGCTTATGTGTCAATCTCCCTAAGGCGGTCCTATCAGTTTGGATAATCCATTGACAGATGACGTAAGGACATCAGAGTTATGGCTTAGGTGGCCACTCTCATGTTAAGCTCCCCATTTAATAACTTTGGGGTATCCTCGTATCTTGACCAAATTCATACCTACAGTCTATTTCAGGCTAGGGCATGAAATAAATTGTCATGGTGAGTCATGTGTGCTAGTGTGGTTGAGTCTAACTCATTGGCTAAAGGACTATCTAATGAGATCTTTGCAGCCGGAGGTATTCCCTGCTGGGGGGAGGGTTTCCCACAGGCTACAAATGAAAACTTGCCACTCGTAAGGAGATTTGGACAAAAGATTCAGTTAAAAGTGGACTTTTTCATGTGATTTCCCATATGGTCAAACCATTGCTTCCGCTGCTTAGTTTGTCCTCAAACTAAACTCGCGCGGGGTGGCCCAGGGTTTGTGGACTTCTTTTCTTTGGATCGAGGTTTGCTCTGATACCAGTTCTAAGAACCCATTGTTTTTAATATAAATCCGGGTCTTATGCCCAGAACCGCCGCTTTGCAGTGACACCAACACACGGGAAGGTTGCCACTACAAAGCGCCGATCCTGCCGGCCATATCAATCACAGAAGAAGAAAAGAATAAACTAACAAATAGAAGTTCAAGTCCACAAATCACATGCTATATATAAAAATGTACACATGATATAACTGAAATAACAAAGGTTACAATAATAAAAGGGCTCATGCCCTGTACATCATGTCCTCACTACAAGATCACTCGCGAAGCTAACTACTGATGACTCACTGATCCTGAAACTGGTGCTCCTGTACTAGACTGTCCTGCCTCCATCTGTACCGGCCTCTGGTGCTGCTGCGTCTCCTCGGTCCCCAAAAATGATATGGTCCACCGACCGTTAGTCAAAAAGACTAAGCCTCGTTTCCCCCCATCCATCCCCCAGTGGCCCTAGGCACCGAGCGGGAGGACGAAGCGGAGGACAACAAGGGGTAAAAACAAAGCAGATGGCGTGGCCTAGCTACAGGAACAACTACCACTACACAGGTGTGCATATATAATTAAAGCAGTAAATAAAGCATAATAAAGAGCATGTAAAGGACAGTAAGTAAGAGTAGAAAGATTACCATTGATTTGTAGGAATGCCATACAAACCTATAGACCAAGGAGTCATTTAGCAAGACCTATCATATAAAAAGTCCCATACATATTTATACGATAGGGGGAGGGGTTGAAATGCAATGCTTATGCCATGACATGCAGAGTTATGCAGTTTATGCTATGTTCATACAAGTGCAACTCACACACTTCGACTCTATGCACACAGACCTTTAGTTCCCCCTTTTTGGAGCTAGCAAGACTCCCAGGATACTCCCATAGTGGCAAACAGAAGCGGTGGGTTGGGCCCCGCCCACCTCTAGGTTGGTATTCACACTACCTAACCTAGACCTATCGTACGCCTCAACGCAAATCCACGGAGCATCTGCATACTCTTACTGGCTGGACCACTAGACTTTTCATTGCTAAATGCAAATCCACACTTGCCGAGTCAGCGTATCGACGCCGGTGTGAATGACCGTTAATTCCGAAGACCCACCACCTTTATGCACATGCAAACATGTTTATCATCTATCTCCGAGCCATAAGCTCCCCGGGCTAACCCTCCCGTCACCATAACCTTCCGAGCCACCGGCTCGCCGGACCAACCCATCTGCATCAACAAACATTACTGAGTCACAAGCTCACCAGACTAATTAGTCTGCTGCTACAACCAATGAGCCTACCGCTCGTAAGACCCAACAAACTAACCTCCAGTAACCACAAGGTGTGGGTGTGTGGATTATTAAGACAATCTTACATAACTATTTATTCCTACAGTTTAGGGTTAACCATGAACTTCCCGAGGACTATCCTATGAGGGGCTCTCCATGGTACTAGGAACTATAATGGGATGACACCCCAAAGCTCCTTTTCCAAGGCACTTAATGTTATTAGTTACCACCCATAAGTATACCCTTCTTATCATTACACTTGAATTATCATCCTAAGTGTTTTCTGACTACCCATGGGAAAAACGATCTTTCGTCAATCCCGAGCACATCTTTACCCTTAACTCACCAAGTACACTCTCCTCACATGAGCTCCTTTTGGTGACCTCACATCTTCCCAACCATACTTGGTACACCGTCTACCTTCCATTTCACCCTACTGGTCTTCAATTTACCCAAGTTTCACAGTTTTACTATACGCAGACCAAATGAGTTATATGAGTTGCATAAGAGGATTTACCCCAAATATTCATCCAACTGACCCAAGATTATTACGGGGAGTCTATCATGATCTTCCAAGCCTAAATCCAGAGAATCATATTTTCCCTAATTATTTGACATTTATTTTAATTTCTCCAACATTGGCCAAGTATGAAATTGTACATGAGGTGAAAGACATCCTTATGATAAAGCTCCCATAAAATTATGGAAAATCTATGATGTCAAGATAACAGTAAATACATAATATCACAATTTTGCAATAAGGGGTTGACCTCTAATTGTAATATTGTATAAATACTCCAAATTAGAAATTAAAGAAGGAACCACCAAAAATACTTGTCCAAAAATTATGGCAAAATTACCAGACCTTTATATTGATTAGAAAGGTCTACTGACTAAATTTCAGAATTTATCAGAACTAATTAGTCACATAAATAAATATTCCAAGTAAACCCATATTAGGGAAAATTGTGAAGTAACCTACTGATAAATAACTCCAAAAACTATACAAAAATTCACAGAGCTCTATAATGCCCTAAAATGTCCTACCACCATGTTTCATAATTCTCCAGAGGGTATTTGGCTCTCATTTATTTAACATATACCTAAGACAAAATGGATGACTTGTGAATGAAGTGCTAATTAAATCAATTCAATAATTACACAAAAATTATCAGAGGTCTATATCATGGTTTTATGCAATCTACCAAACTTTTATCAACATCCAAAATAATTTGAGCATGTAAATTTCTCTTAAAAGAAGGTTCCCAAAAATGGTTATAACCTAAATCAGAGGGGATAACTGTTCCTAAAATTCTCATAAAATTTCCTAGGGCATATTTACACCCTATGAACTTAACTACCAAGTTTCATGACCATTCAAGGACATATGCCCCTATGTCCTTCACAAGGCTCAAAGTTCAACCCTAAGGTTTGAACTAGGATCCTAGGGCATATCCACCACAAATCACCCCAAATTACTCATGGGGGTGTCTTATGTGATCCTAAGCAAGCCAGTGGCCAAAGTTTTACACCAATTGGATGAGATTTGACCACCTAATTCCATCATGTGCACTTTTGATCTAGTTTGACCTAGTTTGACCAAACTTGGATTCAATAATTACCCAATCAAATTAGTCCCAATTGGGCTGAAATTTTTTACCAGGATCATATAACAACCCTAAGAGGCACCCACCAAAATTTGGAGAGGATTGGAGGTCATTAGACTCTATAATTAAATAATATATGAATTATTAAATTATTACAAAAACCTTAGAACAATGTTCTCCTAAAATTTCCATCTTTGGATATGTTAAGGGTGTAGGTACAAATAGCACAATGTTTCAATTTTCAAGTCAATCCCATGACCCAATCAGAAGTTATTCCAAAATTAGTGGATATTGTTGTTTATGGGGTGTCTACTTTATCACCTAGATGGGGGGGGGGGGGGGGTGGGGGTGGGGGTGGGGGTGAATAGGTTTTTCAAATTATATTATCCCCTTTTATGTGTTCTTGATTTCTGGTTAGTAGTACTAAAAGTAGAAAGCACAACGCAGAAAACACACAACGATCTATAGAGGTTCCTCAAGACCGGGTGTCTTGAGTAGTCCTCTATCCCTCTGCGCCTACCCAGCAGTGTGCTAGGCTCGGCAAACTCTGCCAAATCTTCAGGCCCTCAAGCCTTACAAATCGGACCCGGAAGTCCCAACAGCCTAGGCCTGCAAGCCCCTACTATCCCCGAGCCCGCAAGCTCGACACTCAGGCCCTCAAGCCCTACAATACAGACCCGCAAGTCCCAATAGCCTAGGCCCGCAAGCCCCTACTACCCCCGAGCCCGCAAGCTCGACAAATCGCACCCGCAAGTGTACTGCCCTGGCCCTCAAGCCTCACAGCTCTCTAGCCCGCAAGCTAGACGGTGTCGGACCCTTAAGTCCACTGCCCTGGCCCTCAAGCCTCACAACTCTCCATCACTCAAGCTAAATAAATAGGCCCGCAAGCCTTTACAAGAGATTACAGTAGAAATAACTGTTTCTTCTGCCGGATGAAGATTGGCAACTTTAGCCTGATGAAGATTGGCTTCTTTAGGTTGAAGAAGATGCTTCTTGATCCAGAGTTTCAGCATTGGATCTTCTTCATCCTTCACTTCTTTTGCCTGGTGTTGATCGACTACTTTTCAGTCGATGATGATGACTGATTCTTCAGAGATCACTTGATGCTTGCTCTCTACTTGATCTTCTTCTTCTCCGCCGAGAATACTGTTCTATTGAAGTGAGCAGCGGGATACTTTCTTCTTCTTTTTCTTTCTATTCAGAACTTTTTTCTAGGGCATCATTGTTCCCTTTTATAGGTTTGATGATCTATATAACGGTCATAAGTCGTATCTTTTAATGTCAGATGCCCATATCTTTAGAATACACGCTGATTGGACAATTGGGCGGTGGCATTAAATGCTGTCAGCGCGTCTACAACGTTTGAATTCTGTCTCGACGATATTTCCACCTTCAAGCTGATACCGATAGTATCTCGATGATATGGATAATATCTCGACGACAAGACTTTGTCGATGCCTTGGGCTTTAGTAGACCTTCAAGTCTTCTTACTTCTGCCACTGATGGTGGTATCTCGACGATACAAGATATCTTGGAGATTCTGCATATACGACGATAAGCTTTCTCTGACTGTGTCATTGAGATCTTCTTTCTTGCTGTCTGTCATCATAATCATATTGTTCTCTCGACGACATGAGTGATGGCATGCCGACGCTTCAGCAGCTGCTAGTCTTCAGCTTGTCTTTCTTCAGTTGACATGCCTTCTTTACGATGATGTCCAACAACATCAGTCATACTTAGCCTTCTCAGCGACAAGGCTACTTCACAAAGATATCTGTTCTTTCTCGACGTCAAGGCCACTTTGATGAGGTCGATGATACCGTGCCTTCTCTGCGTTCGACGATCTTGCCGAGTCTCAGTGGTCGACGATCTTCCTTCTGAGTTCGATGATCTTCCTTTTTCGTTCGACGAACACGCCAAGTCTCAGCGGTCGATGATCTTCCTTTTGAGTTCGACGATCTCCATTCCGCGTTCGATGAACTCCCTTCTCTCTGCGTTTGACAAACTCGCCAAACTCTGTGGTCGACGAACTTGCCCAAGTTTCAGCCGATTCTTCCTTTCTGTCTGCGTTCGACAAACTACCTTCTGAGTTCGACGAACATGCCAACTCTCAGTTGATTCTTCTATCTCATCTCAGCGGTCGACGAACTATTTTCTGCATTCAATGAACGGCTCTCTGCGTTCGACGAACATGCCCTTTGTGCCTTCTCAGCGGCTCCTTATCTGGTCTCAGCGGTTCCGCTGAGATAGTGGGCTCGTCTCAGCGGTTTTGACCCTTCGTCTCAGCGGTTCTGCTGAGACAAAACTTCATCTCCTAGGAGATGGTTTCTCCTCATTTAAGGGCATGTTTGGCCCTTCCTTTTGAGTCACCTGTGCCGGTATATCCTACACAAGTATAGCTTTATCAAATACAATATATCCTTAGCATTGAGAGTGATGCCTCTTCAAATCAAGATAATATTGAGGGCAATATTCCCAACAGCTATCCTACCCTAAGGACCAGTCCCACCAAAATGGCTCTACAGGGAGCTACATTACTCCTTTTGGACTGAAACAAATTTTAAATTAAAGTTGACTCCAAGAGCTACAATGTTGATGTTGACCACTTTTTCTGTAGAGGGCACTAAGTATTTTTAATAAATTAATCTATGCACTGCTAGTAAAGGGGCAGAAAAATACAATACCAAATAAACTAATTACCAGATCTATGCACAGATCTTAAAGCAAAAACGAAAGGCATCCCTGCACCTTCTGCAATCAGCCAACGACCACGGTTTGCCCTCCCTGTAGCAACTTGGGGGGTGATTTCCCGGCCACCTAGACGCTCTCCCGATCGGCCAATGCCTCCACCACCTCCGTTGAGGTGGCGGCCGACGATGTACGGTGGTTGGCCGGCCAGAGGCGGCCAGAATCAGAATTTTACACGAGGGAAGAAAGCTTGATCACAAGCTTCTGGCCAAGCCGATTTAAGACCAATTGGCCCCAAATCTAGTGGACAAAATGATAAGATCTACCCACTATAAAATAGATGAGAGGGGAGGACCTGAATTGCGGCTTATAGCCGTGTCGATCGCCGGTCCGCCATGGTTGGTCGAGAGCTCTCGTGTGCCATGCCGGTAGGTGCCTAGATATGAGAATTCTTCTAGAAAATGGGGGAAAACTCATTCCCTTCACTTCTTGAGCCCCTTTATAGACCCAAATCCTAGTGGGGAGGAGATGACGCTTGAGATTCCTCCATTAACACCATTCATGGTGAAAATTTTGGCCATCTCCAAAGGTCACTCATTTCACCCTCCTTAAAGGTTGGAAAAGCTCTTAATATTCTTCTAATTGATAGGGGGAATGAACCCCCATTAATTGGGAGGACTTTTGGACTCCCTTGGCCATGAATTTGGCTAGCAAAACGAGTCCCGACCGTCTCCCGTCAATTTAGCTACCGCCGGCGCTAGTGCTAGCGCCAACGTTAGCCCCTAGGCGGCGTAACGCTTGCCGGTTCGGTAACCATCAGGCACTACCGCTACCGCCTGCGTTAGCACTAGCACCTGCGCTAGCACTAGCGCCTGCGCTAGTGTTTCAATGGTATTTGGTTCATCTCAGCGGTTCACCTAAACCACCACTACCGCCAGCGCTAGCGCAGTAATCAATATACCCCTTTCTTTTTATGGCTGGTAATTGAGGTACTACGAGGGAACCCCTTTCCTGGGTTAGACACGTCATGGTGGGTTCATGGCGATGCCCTAAGGCCAACCTTAGGCTTGGTAATTGGAAATCACTATCCGCAGACCATGGCGATTTTCGCCTCAAGCTTAAGTTCTTATGTACTCTTTGCGCATCCTAGGGTTTTGTCATGACCTAGTCATGACAAAACCATCCTAGGGGTCTAGTCGTATGGGTGATGTTACAAAAAAATGGTGTATTCTGAAACATGTATTTCCCTGGAATGAGGAAAGACAACATAGGCTTTGTGACGCACTATGAGGCTTATCAGCTGATGAAGGCCAGGTGCAAGAGTCTTTGAGGAACTACCATAGTCACTTCCCGTGTTAGAGTGGAGTTCGAGGACATAACTTTGGATTTCACGCACAGGTTACCACTCCGGACACAGTTTTATTTGGAACATCGAAGATAGATTGACCGAGGTAGCTAGGGTCACCCCAGGCTAGAAGGACACTCCCGTTGGTGTTTGATGGGATTTGGTAAGTAGTTTGTCCATTATCATGGTGTGACCAGGACGAGTGTGTCAGATTGGGATTAACAGTTTACGTCCAAAGAGTGAAGATCAGTCCAGGCTTATCTAGGGCTCTTGGTTGACATTCAACACAATTTTCCACACTCAGAGGGACGAAGGCACAAGACTCCACTATCTTGAGGATGCCAAGGCACTCGGCTCAGAATTTGTGAAGGACATAGATGCCCAGGTGCGACTGATTCGAGTTAGGATGCTGGAAGCCCAGAATAGGCAAGCTAAGTATTACGATGCGCGGCATCGTGCAGTAGAGTTCTAGGTTGGAGACCGGGTATCCCAGAAGATACATCTAATGCATGGAGTCTCGCGGGTATGCATGCGAAAGAAGTTCAGTTTAAGATAAATGGGGCTCTACAGGATCCTGGAGTGGATCAGCCCGTTGGCTTATAGACTAGAGCTACCGCCGGAGGTAGCGGGTTTGCATGACGTCTTCCATGCCCCTCCCTTAGGAGAGCTCTACTATGGACAGAGCAGCAGATATCTATTACGGATGGGCCAGTAACTTCTGATTGATCAGTTTGCGCGTAGCCGGTCAGGATAGACGATACGACGGTGTAAGTCTTGCGGCGCAAGAAGTTTCCATAGGTAAAAGTCATATGGTTAAATCATGGATAGGAGGTGCACACCGAGGATCCATTAGAACTGATGTAGCAGAGATAGTCGGTGCTCTCCGAGTCAGGAATAACTATAATTCTTAGGGGATGTTACGTTCAGTCACTCTCGGTGAAAATCCCGCAAGCCTAACCTAAATTTCAGGGACGAAATTATTTTTTTGTTTATTGGGATTTGTAACATCCCTCAAACAACTAGACCCCTAGAGTGGTTTTGTCATGACTAGGTCATGACAAAACCCTAGGAAGCTTGAAGAGACCACTTGGCCTCAGGCAAGAAGAAGGAAACCACCTTGGTCTACAAATAGCAGTTTCCAGTTAACAAGCCTAGGGTTGGACTTTAGGGCATCACATTGACCCTTTGACACAACCATAGCATACCTAACCCTTTAGGGGTTCCCTTAGAGCACCAAGGACCCATTGGGGTCAACCAAATAGGTAAAGTTGACCAAAGTCAACCCTAACCTTAAATTAGTCAAAGTAGCCTAATTAGGGTCAATTGGCCTCCACCATGCCAAATTGACCTTGACCGTACCCTTATAAGGATATTAGGGACCCAGTGGACCAAAAAGCCCCATCATGGGGCCACCAAGTTGGCCAATTTGACAGATGTCAACTATAGCCCTATTTTGGTCAAAGTGGCCTATTAAGGGTCAATTGACCCTCACTTTGCCAAATTAAACTGGCCTAGACCTTCCTAACCCTTAGAGGAGGCCAATGAGTCACTCTAGACACCCATTGGGGCCAACCCAAATGGTCAAATTTACTAAAGTCAACTCCACCCTAAATTTTGGTCAAATGACTTATTTGGACCTAGTCATGCCCAATCCACTTTGGCTAGACCCAATTGAGGTGTTCCACTAGCTAATGGGGTTGGGAGTTATTGAAATTGCCATTCAATTTCAGAGAATTCGACCAGGAGAGAGAAAATACCATTTCTCCCAAAAATGGTGGAGAGAGAAAGAGAGGAGTAATGACATTCATGGCCAAGGGAGGCCAATTGATCTCCCATTTGATGGGATTCATCTCCTATGGATGTTACAAGAATTTTAGGAGTTTTTCCAGCCCACATGGGGGCTGAATTAGGAGGTTTTCATCATGGCCAAAATTAGGCATAATGGCCATTAATGGTGGAATCAAGGCAGTGGCTCCTCCTCTCACCAAATTGGTCCTTTTAAAAGCTTCAGAGGACTGAGAGGAGTGTTTTCCCCATTTACTTGGAGAAATCGTGCAACTTGGTGTGGATGTTGCCATGGCTTCCAAGCTCCAAGGTTGGCCATGGCGATGTTCAAATCGGCAAGGCTTCAAGGCTCCACATAGGTCTGGTTCTTCTCCTCTTCTCCAGTGGATAGATCTACATCTAAAATCAGAAAGGATTGGGGCCAATTGGTCCCCAATCATAATGGTCGAAATGTCCATTTATGGAGGTTTTCTTCTTGCCTAAACCACCGATTTCGGCCACTACCGGCCGGCCAAGACCTCCCATTGTCGGCCACCACCTCAAGGAAGGTGGTGGTGGCATTGGCTGGCCGGGGAGGGGCTTGGGTGGCCGGGAAAACCAAGATAAAGAGGCTACATGACGGGCTGATCTGGACCCTTGGCTGAAGGAGGAACATGACCAACTGCCACATGATTTGCTTCAGGATTCGTACATAATCAAATAATATAAATCCTTATGTATTGTATTTTTCTGTCCCTTTACTGGCAGTACTTAGAATTAATTATTAAAAATACTTAGGGCCCTCTACAGAAAAAGTGGTCAACACCAAAGTTGTAGCCCTTGGAGTCTAATTTATTTTAAATTTAATTTCAGCCCAAAAAAAGCACTATAGCTCCACGTAGGGCCATTTTGGTGGGACTGATCCTTAGGGTAGGACAACCACTATTTCTTGAATAACCTTTGATTGGATAATGATATTGAATTTAAATTTGGAGCATAGTCTAATTATACCTACGCCCTAATCATATCAAAAAATGGGAATTTTTGGATAACATTTTTCTAAGGTTTTGAAAAATTTTAATAATTTACATATTAATTAATTATAGAGTCTAATGACATCCAATCCCCTCCAAATTTTGGTGGGTGGCCATTAGGGTCATAACATGTGTAAGACCCCCCTCCCGTAACACAAGACACGGCCGAGGGGAGTCTTATGCCCAGGACAGCCGCCTTGCGGAAGCGCCAGCACACGAGCTAGCCTCCCCACAAGACGCCTATCCTGCCGGCCAAACCAACTAAACAGCGCCAACCCATCAATAAAAGAAAGCATTAAAAGCCATAGATTCACAATAAGTAATAATGTCCAAACAGTAAGTACAAGAAAGACAGAAAGCTACACAAGCTCCTGTAAATCATCAGAGTATCAAGCTAAATGCCCCGGAGCTACATCTCAAAACACTCACTCGCCTCTGTCACTGACGGTAGCCAAGGTATCATGGTCTCCGACCCTGTCACCCTGACCTGACTATCCTCCTCCAGCACCGTGCACTGCTGCTCTAAAGTACACTCCTAAAAAGAAGGACGTAACAACCGTTAGTCATAAAGACTAAGTGGCTTCACATCCGCTCCCCCAGCGACTCCAAGGCACCAGGCGGAAGGAAAGGAAGAAAAGCTGCAATATAAGCAATAATATACAAAGCAGGTGACAGGAATGGTTGTTCATATATGTCGGTTGTACAAGTACCCGAGTACTTACAAAAGCTTCATAAGCATGTTCATAAGTAAAGAGCATATAAAAGCAAGCACTAACATCAGGTATAAGAAGCACAACTAACAAGTAATATGACAATGGCAGAGTATAAGGAAGTAGTGAAATAGCACAGAAGTAAGCAGTTTATATCGTACCTTAACTTATATGAATGCCCATACAAACTTATAAGTTAAGGTTTCCAATTTGGGACCCATCATATAAAAGAGCCCATACTAATTTATATGATGGACCCGATGCGGTGCAATGCTATGATTATGAAGGATGAATGCAATGCAATGATTATGATATGATGAACTTACCCATGCATTTTGCTATGTCGACATAGACCATTAGTTCTCCCTTTTTGAGGGGTAGCTAACCACTCAGGCATCTCCCGTCGTGGCCAGACGGAGACAGTGGAACGAGCTCCTCCACTACTAGGAGGGTATGAACACTACCAGTCCTAGGCCTATGTATGCCTCGATGCTAAGAACACACAGCGGAGACCCTGCGTACTGCTCGCAATATGCTGAGCCTTCAAGGACACAGAAGGGGACTTGGGTAGGTGAGCACCAAGAGTCCAACCCAACCGGCCTAGAGTCTAACTGCCGGCTTCTGTCGGTGTCACGATCAGCAAGCCCGTAGACCCACCACAAGCAATCCTCCAACCAAGATCCATACACCACGGTGTGTAAGCCATGCAACCCATGTGCTTCCCATGTACATCCCGTGTTATCACAACTCTCGTGCAGTGGTGTGCATATATTAGTTCTCGCTTTTGAGGGGTAGCTAACCACTCAGGCATCTCCCGTCGTGGCCAGACGGAGACAGTGGAACGAGCTCCTCCACTACTAGGAGGGTATGAACACTACCAGTCCTAGGCCTATGTACACCTCAACGCTAAGAACACACAGCGGAGACCCTTCGTACTGCTCGACGCTAAGAACACACAGCGGAGCCATCAAGGACACAGAAGGGGACTTGGATAGGTGAGCACCAAGAGTCCAACCCAACCGGCCTAGAGTCTAACTACCGGCTTCTGTCGGTGTCACAACTAGCAAGCCCGTAGACCCGCCACAAGTAATCCCCCAACCACAAGTATCCTCCAACCAGTGTCATCACACCTCCAAGTGTAAACCATACACATTCATGTAATTCCATGCATAACCCGTGCTATCAAGTACCCAAAGACTCGCCGAAGGAGTCTTCTCCTTTTCACATCATACAAGTCAACTGATGCTAACTAGCATCCAAGGCCCCCAACAACCGGGCCCTTAACATTTCACCACAAGATATAACAATATCTTATAATCCACACCAAGCCATCAATGCTACTCATACCGGGTTGTCACGACTCTAAGCAATAGCGTGTGCATCACATGGAAATTACCTTACTAGATCCTATAGGAGTACTTGTGCGTACTGTGCCATATTCATATTTTACTAAATATGTAAGCCCGAACATATCACCAATATTCAATCGTCTTACGTACAAATCACAACGTGTTTCAACACGATTAAATCTATCAACCTTATGGAGAGGTTATCACCATTCAATAGATTATCAAGCGATATGAACATTAGTTCACACATGTCCTTTTTTTACGATTCCACGTACATCTACAATTGAAGGTTCATTCAAGGGGTCATCTTAACAGAAATAAATCTGAAATCATTATCACAAGCCAATGCTAGTGTTAAAATTTTTGATTTGAATCGTTTAGGAGTAAGCAGGAGTTGCATCAACTGAGTTATAGCCAAACAACCACAATGCGACACATCAACACAAGAAACTTTATTGAATCACAAACTTCATTTATAGTGAGAGGTATACATGGCGAGACATGATTCATAAGAATCACGGAGAAGAGAAGAACAAAACACCAAAAAGCAAAACTGGCTGCTTGACAAGCAGAGACAGCATAGACCAATCGACTCCAGAGATCGCCCGGCTTGACCTGAGACCGCGCGAACAGAAAACAGACAGACCGCCTGCACTACAAGACCGCCACCTCAGACCGCATGAACTGGAGCTTTATTGAACGAAGAACTGAAGCTGTCGCCAGACCGCAACTCAGATCGCCTAACCGCTGAAGGTTGCCTGATCGCTGAGCTCGCCGCGAACAACACAAGAACAAACATAAACCAGTTCGCAGACAAGCCGCTGCCGAACTGTTTATTCAAGCCGCTGGGAATCACCAAGGAAGGAGATCGCAACCTGCTGACCGCAAACCTGCGAACACAACAAACAGTTAACTCACTTCCGAGACCGCCCGACCTCAAAGTTGAGACCGCACAAATTAACCCAGGCTCAGTTCTTACAGTTCTCGTTATGAATTACGGGCCATGCACCCCTATTTATAGGCGGGTAGACGAATGTCGTCACTGCACAGGAGAGATACAATCACCACCCGCCAGATCGCCAATGGTCTCACAAGGCAGACCGCACGATCACACCACTTGGGACAGCCTTCCATCCAAGACCGCAGATCAGCAGGCAGACCGCGCACAAGTCGCGCGAACACGTGACCGCGCACAAGCCGCGCAGACACAAGTGTACTCCTCCCTTAGAACACTAGGAGAAAACCAAGAACCATCTGGCCGACTTCAGACAAGTCGCCAGATCGCCAGCACAAGCCGCCCGGTCAGGCGGTTACATAAGAACAGACCGCCCGGTCTTCCAACAAAGAAGACAGGCCAACCAAACAGAACAACTCGGGAATAGACCGCAGCAATCAAGAATAGACCGGCCAACCAGCAGACCGCCAGAATAGACCGGCTGAGCCAGATCGGCTGAGCCAGACCGACAGGTCACTAACACAGACTGCGCGTTCTCTGCGGTCACCCAAAATCAGACCGCCCGGTCACCTCCACTTCACTTCAACAATTTCAACACTCCCCCTTGAAGTGGGAAGTGGAAACTAGCCCGAGTAAACTCCGCAACTGAGTAAACGGTCCCTTCGACAGCGGCTTTGTGAAGATGTCTGCAACATTGTCCGCACTCCGAACATGCTCGACCATAAGAGATCCTCCCAACACCTTTTCACGAATGAAATGGTGCTCAATCTCAATATGCTTGGTCCTCGCATGACAAACTGGATTATTAACCAGCTTGAGAGTACTCTCATTGTCCTCGCGTAGCATAGTGGGACCTCAAACCTCCTCATGAAAGTCCTCCACCAACCTCCTGAGCCAAACGACTTCCTGAGCTGCCAAGGCCGAAGTCTTGTATTCCGCTTCTGTGGTAGATACGGACACCGAGTCCTGCTTTTTGCTGCACCAAGAAATAGCTGTGGGGCCCGTCATAAAGACATAACCAGACGTTGATCTCCGATCATCCACGTCTCCCCCGTAGTCAGCATCCATGTATCCATGCAGCTCTAAGCTTGACACTCTCCTAAATTGGAGACACAAATCAGAGGTTGACTTCACATATTTCAGAATTCCTTTTGCCGCCAGAAGATGAGGCTTCCGTGGCTCCGCCATGTACCGACTCACTTTGCCAACTGCATAAGCAATATCAGGCCTTGTGATGGTCAAGTAGATCAAGCTCCCAACCAGAGCTCGGAACACCAACGGATCAGATAGAACTCTTCCCTCATCCTTCCGAAGTTTATGATATTGTTCCAGAGGTATATAGCTGCTCTTCCCTTCTTCCATGCCGAATCATTGAACGATCCGCTCCATATATCCAGCCTGAGAAACGAGCACTCCGCTCTCCTGCCTCTGAACCTCGAGTCCAAGGAAATGGTGAAGCTCACCCAGATCCTTCATCTCAAACCTGATAGCAAGCTCAGCTCTCAGCCTTGCAACCGCCTCCTTCGAGTTCCCGGTGACAATCATGTCATCCACATACAGTAGAACAATAACCCGAAGCGCCCCCTCCTTCTTGACGAACAAGCTAGAATCAGATTCTGAAGCAAAGAACCCGCAGAATAGAAGATACTCTGCGATCTTCCCATACCACGCCCGAGGCGCTTGCTTCAACCCATATATGGCCTTCTTCAGTTTGCAGACGTAGTCCGGACGATCCTCCGAGATGAAACCCGACGGCTGTATCATGAAGATATCCTTATCAATCTCCCCGTATAAGAAAGCATTCTTCACATCGAGCTGCCAAATCTCCTATCCACTAGATGCCGCCAAAGCAATAACAAATCAGACCGAAGTCATCTTTTCCATTGGACTAAACGTCTCATCATAATCTTCACCATACTGCTGTGAGAACCCGCGAGCTACAAGGCGAGCCTTGTATCGCTCGATCATGCCGTCAGCTTTCTTCTTGAGTTTATAAACCCATTTTCATGTCACATGGGTAATGCCCTTGGGCCTGGGCACTAGAGACCAAGTCTCATTCTTCTTGAGAGCATCCATCTCCTCTTGCATAGCAATATCCCACTGCTTCACGCCTTTGGCTTTCTCAAAGCTCGACGGCTCCCTCTCACTCAAGGGACCAGCAAAGAAACATGAGATGAAGCTCACCATGTTTCCTCCTGTGTATCGATCTGGTGGCTTGATAGTCCTCTTCGACCTCCTAAGATGTTGCTCCTGACTAACCACCTCCTCAACTGCTTCTTCTGTGCTAGCTCCTCTTCCAGATGAACTTGGAGCATCACTCCCCCTGCTTCCAGAATCTGAAGCCTCCATCTCAGAGCTTGACACAGCTGGAGCTCCTGGTGAAATAGGCAACTCCACTTGAAGATTTCCTGCAGCCTTCCCTGCTTCATCAACCCTGATCTCCTGTAGTTCAACTCCTGAACTCCCCTTATAGGAAGTTACCTCATCGAACACCACATCCCGAGATACCACTGATCTCCGTGTCTCAGGATCCATGCATCTCCATCCTTTCTTCCGCTCATCATACCCAACAAAGACTAGCTTCCTTGCTTTCACATCTAGCTTTTTCCGAAGGGCATCAGGAATATGCACATAACAGGTTGACCCGAACACCCGAAGGTGTGCAACACTTGGCTTCTCCTTGAACATCAGTTTGTGAGGGGTCTTCATGTTGATAGGACTTAGAGGCATCCTGTTGATGATGTAAGCTGCACAAGACATTCCCTCCGCCCAAAAGGACTTTGGGATACTCTTGGCATGAAGCCAGCATTTGCAGGTTTTCGTCAGATGACGGATCTTCCTCTCCGCAATGCCATTTTGCTGTGGAGTATGGGCACAATTGAGCTCTCTCCGAACACCGTGTTTCCTGCAAAAACTTAAGAACTCACCAGAGGTGAACTCCCCATCATTGTCAGTTCTCAATTTTTTCACCCACAGGCCTAACCGACCTTCCACCAGCTCCTTGAACTCCACGAACTTCGCAAAGGCTTCCGACTTCTCTTTCAGAAAATATACCCAGACATATCTGGTATAATCGTCAATCAACACCAACATATATCTGTTGCCTCCAAAGCTTGGGGTGGCAGTCGGTCCCATCAAATCACCGTGAATACACTCCAACGACGCTTTGCATCTTATTTGCGATTTATCAAATGGAAGTCGATGAGACTTACCAAATTGACATCCCTCACAAACATGACCGTCTCCATAAGAGGAAAAGCTAGGCAAGCCCTTGACAAGGCCCCTTACCGCCATAGCCTTCAATTTGTCCATGCCAACATGCCCCAAGTTTTCATGCCAGATAGCTGCGCTATCGTTGGTCTTCATCTTATCAACATAGGTACTTGTCGATAAAACGAACAAGTCCTTCACCCGATTTCCAACATGGATAACATCTCCCTTTATCTCCGGTTGAGTTTTAAGAAACTTCACTTCTGTTGGGCCAAACAGAATGTGATAACCGGCATCGACCGCATTGTTCACAGAGAAGAGATTCTTCCTCATACCAGGCACGTGATAAACACTCCTCAATGTGAGTGGAACCTTAACACTGCTCAAGGAGACAACACCTTCTTGTTCTACTATAGGAACATAATTATCAGCCGTAATGATAGCATCGTTACCTGAGTAAGGCGCCAAAGAAGAGAACTTTGATTCATCCCCGGTGAGGTGATGTCCACACCCTGAATCAACAATCCAATCCTCTTCGAAGTTGATGGCAGCCAAGGCCTTAACGGGCATCGCCATCATATTAGCCGCAAAGGCACCTCCCCATCCGGCTTCATCAGACTTTGGCTTCTCCTTCTCCGCTACATGTCCCGACTGAAGATTAACCTGACAATCCTTCTTGAAGTGGCCGGTCTTATTACACCTGAAGCACCTTGGTCCCTCTCCCTTCTTCTTCCCATCAGACTTAGAAGCATAACCTCTATCTTGCTGACCTGAAGTCGAGGGTCCATCCTGACCTGGATTCTTCTTCTCCCACTTCTTCTTCTTCTTTCTAGAGAACAACACATCACTATCTCCCCCAGAGATAGAAGTCCCTACCATCTGTCTTGCCAAACTTTCCTACGAAGCAAGTAAGTTATGTTGGATCGGTAAGCGCCCTTAGAGGGGGGGGGGGGGGTGAATAAGGGTTTTAAAAACTTATAATATATTTTGAATAACTTTGAAAAAGCTTTGATTATTAAACTAGAGAAGATCAAGTCAAATCAAGTGAAGTAAAAGTAAAGACATGATTTTATTAACTTGAGAAGCATGATTACAAAAACTTGATCTCTTATCGAAGATAGAAATCAAAGCTAATAGAAAGACACTTTTTGTTTTCTATACCGACTCGTATCCCCACGAACCGGTTGGCTTTAGCCGATCCTTCCCTGGATACGGCCTCAAGCCGCTCTAGCCAACCCTTCCCCGGATATGGCCTCGAGCACCCCCTAGACCTACACCCGAGACCTAGTCACTAACACGAGGCGAATTTCAGCCCTAAGTCCTACCCAGACCTAGTCGCCAACACGAGGCGAATTCACTAAACGCATATAGAAAAGATATGAAATGAAAAGACAATAATATAAAACTCCCTCAATGTGGATCTCTTAGAGAAGTAGACGAAGATGCAGGGTATGATCGTAGTCAATGCGGTCTTTCATCACGATGATGATGCGTGTTGAAATCTTCTCCACGGATCTCCTTTAGTCTTTATGGATTTGTGGGAGTATCACTCTGAAACTTCTTCTCTATGTTGTGGCACGAAGCTTTGGAATTCTGGATCTCTAGAGTCTTGGGAAGTCGGAGCCAAGATGTCCTTTTTTATAGACTTAGCGCTAGCGCCTGCGCTAGTGCTACCGCCGGCGCTATCCCAGTTTAGGAAATATTCTCCGCGTGAGAATCCTTCATTTTAAGCAAGCCGGCCGCCTTCCTCTATTGCTTTGCGCTATCGCCGGCGCTATCAGCTACAGCTGGCGCTATCCCAAATTAGGACTTGTTTTGCGCGGCAGAATCTTCAATCCGAGGAAATAATTCTCCCTTGCCTTCTGTGTGCGGTGCTACCGCCTGCGCTATCGGCTACCGCCAGGCGTTATCTCCTTCCATATGTGCTCCCTGAATTGCGCTATCATCGCTAGCGCCAGGCGCTAAGTGTTACCGCTAGCGCTAGTGGGAGACTTGGAATTTCTGTTTTCATTCGTCGGAATTCGTCGGGAGTTCACGAGAACATTCGATGAATTGACTTATCCGCACAATTTCCTTCACAAGTCTGCCTTTTTAACTTCTGTCTGCGTTCGTCGAGATTTGTCGGGAGTTCACGAGAACATTTGACGAATTGACTTAGCCGCTAACAGTTTGTTGAACGACAGCTAGCGTCTGCGCTAGTGCTACCGCAAGCGCTAGTGGAAGATTTGGATTTGATGGCTCAACTTTGGGGGCAACCTTCTTATGTAATCCTTGAGTCATGTGGACTTTGTTATCCTGCACACTTAAACACACAAGATAAAATACACATAGGTTTTGTTATTCTCAAACCTAGGAGATGCGGAAGACCATGTTCCAACAAACTCCCCCTTTTGATAATAACAAAACCATTAATGATAAATCAGAGCATTAATATATATAAGCATGAAGAAACATACTTGTGTGTGTGTGAGAGTGATGACTTAGGATAATTATTGATTTTAGCATTTAAAATTGCTCCCCCTAAATACATGCTCTCCCTAAGTGAATGTTCTCCTAATATGTAATCTATCATCTTAATTAAGCATTATAGTGTGATAGCAGATTAATATTTATCATGTTAGTTCTCCCCCTTTTGTTATTAGCAAAAGCGGGTAAGGAGACACCACTTAAAAGTTGATAAGAGGATAAAGGCATGATCGAGCTTGTAGAGAATGAAATGAGAATGAGTTTTAGAATTACAACAATTGCATAAATTAGAGTTTGTAGCATAAACAAATGTAATGATTTCCAAGTAACTAAACTACCCAGACAATATGTCTACACCCTAGCCCTGTACTAAGTGACGGATGGGCATGAGGAGCTGTATATATGCCGTAGGTTGGGGTGTTAGTCCCATATGCAAACACTAGACACAACTTAACCTAGCACTCTTTCCCCCCAGTGTCTCGCAAGGCCCCACTGGAACCCTCCCCGGTTAAGGACAAGACATGACTAGAGATAAAGGTTATCTAATGTCTACAACCCTACGCCCCCGCTATGGTGAGAAATGAAGTCATGGATAATAATTATTGGAAACATATAAGCGTTTTAAATCTAATGACATAGCCTATGGATTTATTTTTTTATTTGAATTTATGAACCCACTCACATAGCTATTTTGGAGTTCATTAATAAATCAGAGTTTTTAATATAACAATATTTTCATAAAAATAGATCAGAGTTTTATAGCAAAAAAAAAAATTCAACCAATATAAAGTTTACCAAGCAAGTCTACCACTTGTTGCAAGAAAGGAATTTGAAGATTCAAGTGATGATGCACACAAAATAAAAGACTTTAAATAAGCATGAAAGCGCAAGGTAGAAATATATGGTGATGATGCGGAAGACTTATAGAAATACAAGAAGCATCTTATTGTAATGATGATCCATAGAAAGATATATGAGTTAAATTTCATAAAGAAGATGTTTTTGTAAATCATTGTTCAATTAAAACTCTTCAATAATGTAACCAAGCATGAAATGATGTTATCAAAAAGAGATTACGACAATGTTACTTTAATTCATAATTTCAAAAACATACAAAACATTGTAGAACACATGCGAGGTTATCTAGTGCATTTCATAAATAAAAAGTGATATAGAATTAGCATTAGGATCCAATACTCATGAGAAGAAGTGTTATGGAAGATAATGATGTGCACAAAAGTGTATTTTTGAGTAATGTAAACAAATGTTTTAATCAAAAAATACAAGATATATGTAAAGTACGAGCACAATAAAACGCAAATAAGATTACTTCCACACACTTCAATGCACAAAAAAATGTACAACTACCAAGGTGCTTTGCACACAATGCTCATTAAGACTTATCAGCGTGCAAAGTAGTGCTTGGGGGATCACATAATTTTATTCTTCAATATGGATTTTTTATTGTGATCCGGTGTACTTAAGAATACGTGGTTTTTATTTTGAAAGAAAGTTATGGTTTGCACAAGATACTTTACTATTCTTTCCAAGGTGCTCAACCTCACAACCCTTATTAAGACTTATCAGGAGGTTCAAGTAGTGCTTGGTGGAGTTTTCTTTGTCACTTTATTTTATGATTTTTGTTTTGTACAAAGTTCTCCGAATACACTTGTTTTGCAAACCAATATAATTTATAAGAAAGATAACCATTTTTCTTAATTTTTAAAAGTGCAAGTAAAGGAGTGTAGGTAAGATACTTGTACAATTTTAATTCATTGTACTAATACAAAACATACACAAGCATTCTTAGATTAAACACAAATGTAGACAATGCCAAAATAAGTGAGTGAATAAAGATCATTATCAAACATAAAACATTTACTCATACTTAGAGGCATGCTAAGCTTAGTTCTACACCACTTTCAATATAATTGATGCACATATTTATAGATATATCATAGCATGATGAAAGCAATGTTCAAAGTAGTTTGAAATGATAAATTGCAACATTATAGAAGTTCTAAATGATGTGTTAAATCAGGCTTGATTTTCAATGAAGTCCATACAATATTTTTGATATTTTTGAAGAATAATTTTTATTTAAAGTTTGGACTCATAAAATTGATCTTGGACTTCCCGAGGACTACCTTGTGAGAGGTTTGCCCGATACTAGGTGATATGATGGGATGATAGCCCAAATCACCCTTTCGCAAGATACAAGTAAGAAGTCAAGTTCAAAATAACAATTTTTGATAATTTTTTTTGTTTTATATTTTTGTATTTGATTTTTACTTTTAGAAATAGAATTTAAACAGATGACAAAAAACACAAAGGCAAAACATATAAATTTTTTGTAATTTGGCTTTTGTATTTTTGTATTTGATTTTTCAAAAATATAATAAAAGCAAAAAATGTAAAAATGAATAGTACACATAGATTAATATATTTTTAGGGATTTTTCAAAATTTTAAAAATACAGAAAAACACATAGGTGCACTAGCGCCGGCGTTAGCGCTAGCGCGGGAAACAGTACACTATTTTTGATGATTTTGAAATTCGTAATTATTGATCTTGATTAAGTGTCCAAATAGTAGTTTCATACAGAAATTTCAGAATTTTAGGAGATGTCTAGGTCGTCCAAATTGCATGAAACATTAGCGATTTTTTATATGACTTTTCAAAATAAACTTTGCAAGTGATATATTTCATTATATCTCTATTTTAATATTTTTAAGGCTTATATTTACCAATGTAGTTTGAAAATGATAGGAAATGTAAGCATGATTGGACATGAATGAACAAATCAAATATGCATGATTTTAGTGATTAAAGATAACGTTCATGCATAAGAATATCATAGATAAGCCCTAGATGAGAATACCCAGTCTGTATATCTTGGTAAACATATAAAGCCTAACATAGACACAAATATTCTTTAGGCGACAATGTTGGTATGATAAGTTTGAGATTAATGTTATACCGAGGTTTGATAGTGTTTCAACTTATAGACTAGAATGGAGTGATGATTCTATTTGATTTGATATCAAGATGATTCACAGGTCTAAACTAAAAATAAATCACAATACACATATAATATACCAACCATGGTTTATAATATCAATTGTCATCAATTATTATATCAATTATAATTCACATAATTGTGATAGAAATAATTGTTTTTATAAGACTTTTGATATGACATATGATATATGATGTTAGAGAATTTAGCAAAGGACATCAATAGATCATGGTGGTGCATGTGAATTCAATATTCAATATGAAGGTAAATTCTTTCAATACATTTTATTGAGTTTCTTTTAATTATGAATTTTGAAAATATATATCTGATTTTTGATAGGTGAACAATAGTGATGGTTTATATCATGTTTGTCATCAAGGAGTGAATATAATTTTTGTTGTGAACAATGACAACCATATTGAAAGTTGAGCTTTTATTTAGATCTTGAATTTTCTTTTAGATCAAGTTAATTCACTAAACCATTTGTTGGTGAAGGCTAAGAATCTTAATAGCCTAATAACCGGATTTAATTTGAAATATCTTATAGAAAATTTAGAGTTTGATTCATATGGATAATATAAGATATTTAGAAGAAATGAATATAAGAATAAAAGATAGGTCATCAAAATAAAAATATGATTTTGAATTTTGATCAATTTGTTTTATAAACTCATAAAGTTTTATGAGATAAAATCATATTTCCAATAATATATAAGATGACCAAAACATGATAGCTTAAATATAAGAAAACAAAAAGAAAAAGACATTAAGGCATATCATGAAGTAGAAATTTGTATATTTCATTTTGAAAGTATTCTACTTCATGCATTTGGATGATACTAGTAGATAAGAGATTTAGGTATCCAAAGTTGACCATGTGTGATGGTTCCTTTGCGTACCCAAATGCATCATGATGATTTTTGTGAAGTCAAAGATGAATGAGTCCTTTCATGTGAAGTGAATGTTTCATTTTTAATTTTAGGCCTCCATTCAAACCTTGGTTTAATGTTATTCTTATTCATCAAATTTCCATTGAGATTATCTTTATATTGATGATTATGATTGTAATGATTATTAAAAGTGTTGTTCATAGGAAATTTGTGAACATTTAGTTTTACGTTGGGAGAAGATTGATGTTGTAAATGATAATAATGATTGTATTTTGGAGTCTCATTTTCAATCTTTTGAAGTTTTTTATTTCCATTGTTTGGCTTATTTATATTCAACTTGCTTTTGGATTTTGCATTATATTGAGAATGTATGTTTTGAGAATTTTTCTTTATGATTTCCTTAAGCAAGTTGATTTTAGTTTTTAGTTCATTATTTTTAATCTTTAAATTATGTCTAGCTTTATTATAAGCGATTGTGCTATTTTTAAGAGTTGAAACAATTGAATCTATATGATCTTGATAGTTATTTCTATATTCATCAAATGTTTCATCCATCTCTTTAATTTCAATTTTATAGTCTTTGCACTTAGCACAATCATTTATCAAAGATGAATTTTCAAAACATAATTTTTCATCTTGTTCTTTTACACTAAGAAGTTCCTTTTCAAGTTCATTGCATTTTTCTTTTAAATCATCAAATTCCATACAAGGTGTAGTGTTTTAGGCTCTGTTTGGTTGGGCTGTTGCTGATGGAAAGCTGCTGATGGGCTGTTGCTGATAGGAAAAGTGCTGATTCTGGAAAACGGAGTTTTGTTAAAAAACTGTTTGGGTGAAATGGAGTTTGTAAAATGGAGTTTTGAAAAAGTTGTTTGGAAACAAAACGGAGTTTTGAGCGATTTTTTTTACCGAATATTAAAAAAAAATATATATTTTCCATCATATATTACCAAACACACAAAAATAATGTCCACATTAACCATATATCATGATATCTCCTATGATCTAGATTCATACAACTGATCTGCTATACTATCACGTAACGCGATCATCTCCTCCACACCACCTGCAGTGTCAGGGCATGTATCTTGTCGCTCTTGTGTGACCAGTCCATCATCTCTACCCCTCTGCTCGGTCTCACTGAAATCAAAATCCACGCGCGAAGGGTGGCGACGAATGAAATTATGTAAAGTCATCGTGGCCATGACAATATGTGCCTGTTTGTCGAAGCTATAACTTGGCATGTCCCGTAGTATGGCCCACTTCTTCTTCCAAACGCCGAATGATCGTTCTATCACACTTCTAAGCGACGAGTGCGCATGATTGAATATCTCTCGACGTCCTTCTGCGCGACGTCCACCCCGGGCAAAGTCAGGCAGATGATATCTTGTATCCTGATATGGTTTTAAATATGCTTTCTGTAGAGGATAACCAGAATCAACAAAGTAATATTTTCCTGAAACATATTAAAAAATGTTTAACAACGGAAAATATTTAAAGTAATAATTAGATGAGCTGATTTTTAATTATTTACCTTGAGGCGGATGAGGGAACGTATAACGAGGATCAGTTATGGCATAATTGAAAATGCGACTATCGTGCGCCGATCCCTCCCAACCTGCCATAACAAAAGTGAAACACATGTTGAAATCACAGGCCGCCATGACATTTTGTGTCGGTCTGCCCTTTCTCCCAATATATGGAACTTGACTTCCTACTGGTATGCACGCATCGACATGTGTTCCATCTATTGCTCCAACACAATCTTGAAAAAAAGGCATATAACGTCTGTCATACATAATCTCTGGCGAAGTGCAGCCGAAAGACCTATCTGATGGCTGTATCACTTCCTCGGCCAACTGCAACAAAGCGCGAATACCACGAGCAAAAAATCTGCTAGTTGTCTCTGTTGAGTGCTGAAACCGCTCGCGTGTTTTTCTCATTGATTCATTATGAGACAATATATATATATAGTCAATGCTAGGACTTCTCTGGCTGCAGTTCTTCTTGTTCCCTTAAAGCCACACTTCTCTTCGAGAGCATGCAATAGATCTATAAAAATTTCTTGACTCATCATGAACGAGTCATGAAATCTAACTCGAGTCCCACGAAGTAGCTCTCCGACCCATTTATCGCCTGTTTGCTTTGAAGTCATGGATGGAACAGGATGGTTTAACATCGAGGTGTGTTCGGAGATATAACATATTGCTGCCACCACATTTTGATGATGGCCAATAACACAATTTCTTCTAAAGATGGCGTGCTTCTCGTGCTCTGCTCTGGTATTTTCCGATTCATCACTAAACATTTTCTGTTAGAAAAATAAAGAAATTAACATTATCATAAAGTAAATAAAATTATAACCACTTGAGTAAGTAAATAAAGAAATTAACATTATCACAGAACTCAAGCAAATTTCTAATAATGTTCATAATGTCTACATTTAAACAACATAATAGAATATCCATAATGTTCACAAACATAACAAAACAAAACAACACGCATAGTCTCTCTACTACGTCCCACGAGTATAACGGTTTTTCAACCACTTGATGTTCATGCCTTCTGGAAGGCACATGAAAGTCTCTCTATGTTTTGTTTCCATCAAGTATGTGATGGCAAAATCATAGAAGTCTTCATCAGACTGCACTTCTGAGTACGTGCCTAATTTTTCTAGTGCATGTGCAATAGTGAAAGAAGAAGATGTAATCTTGGGTGGCTCCTGGATGCATCGACTTATGATCTTCGAGGACTTGGCCAAATCTTCTAACACCGAGCTGCTAGCTTTCTTCTTTCTTTTGCTCCTTATTTTGCTTGTTTCAGATATATTTGCGGTCTCAGCTGGTTGAGGAGCTCCGATAACCTCAAGGTCGTCATGTTCATCCGCTGACATTTCTCTTTCATCAATAGACTCCGTACCAAGATTTGCGGTGTGAGGGGTGCAAGAATGATGTCCTGTAGCGACAACCGAACTAAACATCAAGTTCAGTTTATCCTCTAACTCTGGGGGGATTCTGGCATACCGAAATTTCTTTGCCGTCGGAACAACCTACAGAATAAAGTATTTTAAAATTAGACATTGAGGAATTTTAAGTTAAGAAATTTCTTTGCAAATGAATTTAAGTAAAACATACCTTCAATCTTTCGTCCCACCACTCGTCTGAGGCGTCTATAGTCTTTCTTGATGCATTCCAACCCAAACCGGTCTCACCACGATTCAACTCTGTCCATAATTTCCACTCTTTCTTCAAATGATCCCATTTATTCTTAAGTTGGACTTTATCATATTTTTTCCCGGTTTGCATTTCAAATTTGTTCATAACATTTATCCACCCCTATTTATTAAAATGCGTGGTGGGTCGATTCCCAAGCTCTATCTCTTTAATGCATATATCACAGAATAACAGCACATCATTGTTGTCCCACATAGCGACCACCCAACCATCTTTGGTTTTGCCCATCCTTAAAAAATTAAACAAGATTTAACAAATACTCACAATCACCAACACATACAACACACACACACATGCAACACAAAAACAAATAATACACACAACACCAACACAAACAATAACACAACAAACACAGCACACACACAACCAAAAACAGCACATACACACACACACATACACCAACACACATACATGATTACACACACACACACACACATTCACATACACACACACATACACATCAGATCACACATACAAACACCACAACGCAACACATACATGATTACAGCAAAAAACAGAGTTTACATTTTACATCAAAACCAAACCAAATTTTGCATCAAAATCAAACCAGATTACAGCAAAAACCGACATTTTGCATCACACACACATATACATGAACAACACACACACACACATGTATATGAACACACACACATACCACACACACACATGTATATGAACACACACACATATAACACACACACACATAACACACAATAAAAAATAACACACACACATAACACACACACACACACATACACATAAAAAGAACACACACACATACCACACACATAACACACACATACGCATAAAAAAGAACACACACACACATACAAAAGAACACACACACACAATAAAAAATAACACACACACATAACACACACACATACACATAAAAAAGAACACACACACACACATACAAAAGAACACACACACACAATAAAAAAGAACACACACACATAACACACACACACATACACATAAAAAAGAACACACACAAACATACAAAAGAACACACACACACACAATAAAAAATAACACACACACAACACACACACACACATACACTTAAAAAAGAACACACACACACATAACACACACACATACACATAAAAAAGAACACACACAAACATACAAAAGAACACACACACACAATAAAAAATAACACACACACATAACACACACACATACACTTAAAAAATAACACACACACACATACAAAAGAACACACACACACACATACAAAAGAACACACACACACACAATAAAAAAGAACACACACACATAACACACACACATATGAACACACACACACATATACATATCAACACACACACACACATGTATATGAACACACACACACACACACAGCACACACATGAACACACACACAACAACATACAACACACACACACATATACACACACACACATACACCACAACAACATACACACATCACACATACACACACACACACACATATACACACACAACACACACATATAAACATACACACACATATAAACATACACGCACAACATACATACCACACATAAAACACACACCACAAATCACAAAACTGAAAAAATCGAAAGAGAAACTAGACATTTCTGGAAATCTTTGGAATAAAGAACCCTAGACGTGGAAGAAGACATACCTGTAGAGCAGATCTACAGTGTTAGGGTTTAGGGTGGTCTCCGGCGAGATGAATGGACTGCAAAGGAGCAGAAAAATTAGAAACAAATAACGTAGAACCCTACTAGACGACAACGAGAAGGAAATCGAACCTAGGAGGTGTCTTCGTCGGGCGGCTCGTCGTCGGCGGCTGCACGAATCGAAAGAGAGGAATGAGGGCGTCGGCGGCTGCACGAATCAGAAGAGAAGAATCGCGGAGGAATCGGAAGAGAGGATGTCGAGCGGTTTTGTCGTCGTCGGTGGCTGCACGAATCAGAAGAGAGGAATGAGGGCGTCGGCAGCTGCACGAATCGGAAGAGAAGAATCGCGGAGGAATCGGGAATCGCTGCTATCGCGGGGGAGAAGGAAACAGGGCGCTTTTGCGGCTGAACGCAGAAAATATGTGCGGATGGGCTGTAAGCATAAACAGCGGAAATTAATAACCGCAGTTTAGAACTTAAGCCGCGCCAAACGCAGCTTCTTCACAAAATACAGGTGCGTTTTCGCCGCACCACAGCCGAAAATCCTAACCAAACGCCACCTTAAACTAAGGAACCATGGATAGAACTAGATAAATTTGAATTTGATTGTTCATTAATTTTTGTCTTTAAATTTTTATTTTCTAAGCGCAATTATTTATTAGCATTTTTTAATTTCTTAATTTTGCGCTTTGTAGTTTGAAGCAATTGTAATGAAGAGATAGAAGTACAAAAGATGGAATTTGATTTCCTTACATTGCTTTCGGGAGAGGCACGATTTGAACATATCGTTTCTTTGACATCTTTTTGGCACTCCTCTTCCGAAGACAGTACTTCTTCTTCTTTTCCATTTGATGTGTGCTCCATTGGTCCGTCATGAGAGGAGTATTCTTGAAGACTTGTGCAAGCTTGCATATTCTCCGGTTCTTGCGATTGTTCCATACCTGTAGAAGGAGAATCATATATTTCTTCAAGAAATTTCCATACTTTGTATGCACTAGAAAAACAATAAATTAGTTTGAAAATATCTTGAGATAAAGCACAAAAAATATAATGCATAGCTTTTGCATTTAGGTGACGCTCTTGTTTATTTGATTCGTTCGCTGGTTTAACGATTGGTATATCCCATGCATTGATATCTTAACTTTTAATAAAATTTTCCATTAATAATTTCCACCCATTATAATTTCTCCCTTCGAATAGAGGTGGTTTAGGAGATTTTTCTTCTTCATAAAAATTTACCCCACTAGTAGAAGCGAGATCATGAGACGCCATTATTCCCGGTTGTTAAGCCGATTTGGAATAACCTAGCTCTGATACCACTTGTTGGAAGACCGTTTTAGCATACACGTTTATATTGAAATAAATCAGAGTTTGTTACTATGAAAATGATATGCGTGTTTGTTACTATAAAAATGCTAGCGCCGGCGGTAGCGCTTGGGCTATATAAAGGACCCCTCACCTCTCGTTTCAGACAGACATTAGGGAGAGAGGCAGTGCTACAACTCCAGAGGCCATCTTGGCTGAAACTTGAAGCCATAGCGAAGCTCTGCAAATTTCTGAAGGAGGATTACGTCACGCCGGATCCAAATGAAGTCCGCTTCTACAAACGCTGATTCTACAGCGGATCTTCGTCTCCGACATCAGAATTTCATCTTAAGGGAGGTTTTGTTATTTTATTTCTCTTTCTTCATTGTAAACGGTAGTGAAATCGCCTCGTGTTGGCGACTAGGTCTGGGGTAGACTTAGGGCTGAAATTCGCCTCATGTTAGCGACTAGATCTAGGCTAGTTCTAAAGGGTGCTCGAGGCCACATCCGGGGAAGGATTGGTTAGAGCGGCTTGAGGCCGAATCCGGGGAGGATAAGGCTAGGGCCACCGGTTCACGGGGAAGCGAGTCGGGATAGAAAACAAAAAGAGCTTTTTTATTATTCGCCTCCGATCTCTAGCGTCATCGAGATCAAGTTTTGTAAAACTTATTTATCATTAATAAAGCTTGTCTCTCTCTTTTTTTACTTAACTTATTTCATGTCTTTAATCTTGTAATAATTCAAAGTTTTTTAAATATAATCTAAAGTTTTTGAAAACCCTTATTCACCCCCCCTCTAAGGGCGCTGACTGATCCAACAAGTTATCCAGCTCCAATAGAGATGGTTGATTTGCCCAACCTTGAACTGAAGTCACAAAGGCAAGATACTCCTTCCGCAACCCGCGGATGATATGCCTCTTCAGTTTTGCCTCCGAGATGGGCTCATCAGGGTCCATTGCAGAAATCTCTGCTGTGAGGTTCTTCATCTTGAGAAAGAAGGTAGAAATAGAGAGATCACCTTGAGAGGTCTTTGCCAACTCATTTTCAAGAAACTATAGCCGAGCTACATTCTTCTTATTAAACAACCCGTCCAAAGATGTCCAAATCTCAGCAACATATTTACATCCAATGATGTGATCAAATAGCTCTGGTGAGATAGCCCTCTTGAGTGTGAACTCTGCCTTAGCATTAGTCCTCCTCCAAAGTCTCACCTCTGCCATATTATCTCCTGCTAGAAACACTTCTTGTGTGTCTTCTCCTCCAACTATCTCCCATAGATCCTCGCCAAGTAAGTAACTCTCCATACACGACCTCCATTTCTTGTAGTCAGTCGAGGTTAGGAGTTCAATACCAAGCCCTCTTGCGTATCCACCTTCCATGGCAATCTATGTGGTTTCTTCTTCACAAAGACGATGGCAACTCAAGTTGAACACTGATTATCCACTCCAACAACCTAGCTCTGATACCATGTTAAATTTTTTGATTTGAATCGTTTAGGAGTAAGCAGGAGTTGCATCAACTGAGTTATAGCCAAACAACCACAATTCCACATAGCAACACAAGAAACTTTATTGAATCACAAACTTCATTTACAGTGCGAGGTATACATGGCGAGACATGATTCATAAGAATCACGGAGAAGAGAAGAACAAAACACCAAAAAGCAAAACTGGCGGCTTGACAAGCAGAGACCGCACAGACTGCTCGACTCCAGAGATCGCCCAGCTTGACCTGAGACCGCGAGAATAGAAAATAGACATACCGCCTGCACTGCAAGACCGCCACCTCAGACTGCACAAACTGGAGCTTTATTGAACGAAGAACTGAAGCTGTCGCCAGACCGCAACTCAGATCGCCTAACCGCTGAAGGTCGCCTGATCGCTGAGCTCGCTGGGAATAGTACAAGAACAAACATAAACCAGTTCGCAGACAAGCCGCTGCCGAACTGTTTATTCAAGCCGCTGGGAATCACCAAGGAAGGAGACCACAACCTGCTGACCGCAAACCTGCGAACACAACAAACAGTCAACTCGCTTCCGAGACCGCCCGACCTCAAAGTTGAGACCGCACGAAATAACCCAGGCTCAGTTCTTACAGTTCTTGTTATGAATGACGGGCCATGCACCCCTATTTATAGGCGGGTAGACGGATGTCATCACCACACAGGAGAGATACAATCACCACCCGTCAGATCGCCAGCGGTCTCACAAGGCAGACCGCGCGATCACACCACTCGGACAACCTTCCGTCCAAGACCGCAGATCAGCAGGCAGACCGCGCACAAGTCGCGTGAATACGAGACCGTGCACAAGCTGCGCGGACACAAGTGTACTCCTCCCTTAGACCACCAGGAGCAAACCAAGAACCATCTAGCCGACTTCAGACAAGTCGCCAGATCGCCAGCACAAGCCGCCCGGTCAGGCGATTACATAAGAACAGACCGCCCGGTCTTCCAACAAAGAAGACATGCCAACCAAACAAAACAACTCGGGAACAGACCGCAGCAATCAAGAACAGACCGGCCAACCAGCAGACTGCCAGAACAGACCGGCAGAGCCAGACCGCCAGTTCACTAACACATACCACACGGTCTCTACGGTCACCCAAAATCAGACCTCCCGATCACCTCCACTTCACTTCAACAATTTCAACAGCTAGCATATACATGATTCATACAAAATTCCGGCCCAAACAGGCTTCACATTCAGCATTTATATCCCCTTCAAGTTATGAAATAACACGACAATAACTTTAATACTCCTTAATCATAAATTATGAATTTCAACCGGGATGTACATATTGTTATTACCTATGTCTCCACCAATTTTCATGAGCATCCAACCAATATAATAAGAGAAATCCACAATATACCGAGATCGGAAGTGTTATGACACGGTTTACTAAAACTGGATTTCTGGGTGCTACATTTGTCCAAAAATTATGATCCACCCCAATTTGGAAAGCTAACATCAAGGGATACAACATTCATGTTGAGTCCTAAAACCAGATCCAAGTGGGTCCTATCAAAAATCTGCTCTGAAGTCAACTGCAGAAATCTGGACAGCAAACCAGCATGCATTAACCACCTCCCAGCTTTCTGGACAGTCCAATCGACTGGGCTTTTAGGGAGCTACATGTCACTTCAGAAAATGGGTAACTTATCGTAGGAAAGCTCTTTCCGAGGGATACAACGTTCATGTTTAGCCCGAAGTCTAATTCCAGTGGGGTCAAGCCTAAAAATTGGCTTGAACCCAGCTGCGCACAATTTTCCTTAATAACCAAGTGCAAAGTTATAAATTGAAAACTTCATTAGCAAGGGGGCTGTCATCACATTTATCACACAAATATATAATTAACAACCCTAATTGACAGAGGGTTGTTCATCATCTTTCCCAAACAAGGGTTAGGTTAAATCCCTAAATGTCATTCCCCTCACTCTCCCTCAACGACCATGGGTTTGACCCAAATCAAATCCCATCTCTTCCTCTTGAAGAGAAGAAATGATTCCTAAAGCCTCGCGGCGAACGATGCCCTAAATTTGAGGTTCCGGCTTGGTCTTCCTAAGGAAACTCCATTAAAGCTCACATGAGAAGCTCTCTTGAGCCTTCATCTCTCCTATTGTGATCTAGGACGCTAGCACCAAGGGAGAGGGGGCGGAAGTCACCTGATTTTACGGCCATGGTTGGAGTTCATCTTGATGGAAGCATGGTGGTGGTCGGCCAAGATCCAAATTTCCTCCAAGCTTTGCTCCTTCAAAGATTCCCCCAACTAATTCCCTGAAGTGAGAGGAAGAAAAAGAAGGAGAGGAAGAAGAAGATGAAGATCCAGATTTTCCCTCGGGAGAAATGCTCAGCCCTTGTGTTAAGAGAAAAGAGGGTTTGCATTAATAAGCCTTGGAACTCCAATTTTTGGTGTTAGCTCCTTATTGGACAATAATTCCACTCCTAGCCTAAAATAATCATAAAAATAAGCATTCAGGCTTTATCGGGTGACGGAAAGAAGAACGCACAGAATTTAATAAATACAGACTGACGTTCGACGAATTTAAGCAAATTCGTCGAACGACGAACAACTACAGGTTCGTCGAACGACGAGCAGCAAATTCGTCGAACGACGAACAGGTAAGGATTCGTCGAACGACGAACAGCTACAGATTCGTCGGCGCTGAACGACTACTGATTCGTCGAATGACGAACGCCTTCCCTTCGACGTTCGTCGAACGGAACTTCCATGATAATTCATCGAACGGCGCTTCAACATATTTCGTCGACCGCTGAATAATTATATTTCGTCGAACGCCGTTCGACGATATTTCGTTGAACGGCGCTGCTACACTTCGTCGATCGCAGCTTAAATATAATTCGTCGAACGCAGAATCCTATACTTCGCCTAACGCTGCTCCACTTTGAATTTCGTTGAACGGAACTGCCCTTCGACGTTCGTCGAACGAAGTTGTCCTTCGACGTTCGTCGAACGGAATCCTCCCTTGCCCCAAACCGACCCAAGGCGAGTCAAAACGTCTCCGAGTGGTCTAGCGCGAAATGTGATGTTACAAATCCAATAAACGAAGAAACAATTTCGTCCCCGAAATTTAAGTTGAGGTTAGAGGGGTTTAGATCCACATGATTATCCAACATGTAATCAGCCAACATCACCCAAACTAAAATGATAATAGGAACTAGGAACATAAATAAAGCAGCCTGAGATCGGGTATAACAGGAATGAAGTTATCCAAATTTCTAATGTGTTCCATTTGCCATGTATATAAGCTTAACATCATATATTGCAGTGAATAGGAATAAAGATAAGAATAGGAACTCATGTATGATAGCAACACCAAAACAAGAAAAGGAGAAACATATATATAGCATCCCCCCAATTAGAATGTATATAACAGCAACCCCAAACAGAACAGATATAAGGCATCCCCAATCAGATTATATAATAGCAGCCCCCAAACAAATTTTACAAGCAGCATATATATATTAAGAAAAGAGATCTGCCAGCATAAACTCCCAGACAACCAAGAAAAGCAACAGAAAAAAAAGGAAAAAAAAGGAAGTGTTTATTTTAGGATGAACCAAGGGGGATTCTCATAGCTGCTAATATACAACCAAGGAAGTTCACCAAACTCTCACTAAATCAATAACTGTTAGCATGAGTCAAAACGAAATAAATTTATCAATCTCCCCTCTTAATCCATAACAGCCAGCAATAGGCCAACAAAATAAATTTATCAAACCTGGAAGGAGAAACCAAGCCGCCACTAGCCCTGAATTTCCAAATAAATCCCAAATACTAAAACATGTAATCAATGTGAAGCTTATAATTTGGAAGGAAATGGGGCGGATGCGTGTATATAATCCTGGAAGAAAAACGAGCAGAGCAGGGCACATATTCTGGACAGAAATTATAACATATAAATCAAGGGAAGCCAAAATAGCTGCTAGGCATGAAACTAAGGAAATACCAAATAACTGCTAACACAAACCAAGGAAGAGATTTCCGAGAATGAGTAAGGTGTTATAAACAAAATTTCTGAAGTTTAACCCCCAACAACTAGCATAAACAGTGTTGGGTTTTTCTACAACCATACATCGTATGTAGGCGCAGCGGAAATAAAGAGAAACAACCCAAAAAGATTCGGATCGGCCATGAACTTTGAATCAAGAAGTAATGAAAACTACTAGGCATAAATTACCTTAGTGGAGTTGGATCGAATCCAACCTAGGTGCTCCAAGAAGAGGAATCCTGTCAGCGGCTATGCGAGAGTCCTCACGTAGAATGATGTCTACGTCTCTATAGTGATCCACTCGAGACGGGAGAAGAACGACTGCACCTTGCACTTCCACGAACTGCTAGGTTCGCTCCAGGAAGAACAATCACGGCGACGATCGCCGGAAGGAGGTTTGCGTAGACGAGCGAAACGGCGGAACACTTCCGTCGGCTAGGGTTCGTGAGGCGGAACTCTTCCATCGGGTCTTCTTCCAGGAGGCGTAAGGAGAGCATATTGAACCCTTAAAACATGTCCTATTTATACCCGAAGTATAAGAAGACCTAGACAAATTGCTATCCGCAGTCCATACAGAAGTTTAGGGTTTCTGTTATAATTCGTCGAGTTTCCACATAACAATCCGACGAATTCTGACGAATCATATCAGACGGCAACATTTGCCAAGTTTATAGTTTCTGTAACAATTCGTCGAGTTTCCACAGAACAATCCGACGAATTCCGACGAACTCCGACGAATCATATCAGACGGCAACATTTGCCGAGTTTATAGTTTCTGTAACAATTCGTTGAGTTTCCACGGAACAATCCGACGAATTCCGACGAACTCCGACGAATCATATCAGACAGCAACATTTGCCGAGCTTAGGGTCTCTGTAATAATTCGTCGAGTTTCCACGGAACGATCCGACGAATTCCGACGAATCATATCCGATGAATTCCGACGAATTCCGACAGCAACATTTGCTTTACCTCCCCGATTCTATATGGTGATTGGTAACCTTTACCAACACAGTCAATCTTCCAACTTCTCCACATGCTCTTATGTGCGACCCTGCAGGCTCATATCGCATTGGCAGTGACATTACATGTTTGACCACTTCTAGATCACAATGGTAACTCCAACAGTCTCCCACTTGATCTTGAAAGTATCAAACAAAAAACCTCACAAACAATGAGCGGCATCTAGCAATGCATCATTGCTCCCCAAGCAATAAGAGTTCATAACTCATAAGCCTTTATGACCAATGTTCCAGCATTGTCTTTGTCCCTTACATCCGGAAAGAACTAGAGGCATGGACCGTGTCACCCTCATAATAGCTCAATCCAAGTTTCTTGATCTAGAACGGACTTCCAGAGAATGGTGAGCTCAACCAAGCATGGCCATGCATTTCTCAGTCCAATTCCATCAAGGGGCCCATGGATGCAACTCCTGTTATATAGGAGGACAAATCCCATATCTGCTCACACCCAAACACCCAAATGATTCGTAACGTACCCAACGACCACCCTTATCATCAACCTTATTCAAGGAAGACTTTAGATGACATCAAAGCACGCTCTTCCTCACTCGATGAACGCTGTGACTTCAGGTCAAAGGACTACAACACCATTGTCAAATGAGACCTACTTGTGACACTTTTAAATAACAATCCACAAAGTAGTCTCAGGTTGGGTCTGTCCAGTACAACTTGTTCACTAACAAGTACCCACGTGATGACTTGATATCACAATATCATGACCTGTGAGAACCGGTCATCAGTCAACACACATGCTAGTCTTAATGTATCATCATCACCCTTAGCTTCTACGATGATACCTCGACCAGGGACCTTTTAAGAATGAAGCTTCGAAATCATAGGCTCTCACATTCAAGTCACGTACTTGATGTCCTATGGAAGCGAACATTCTAAGGGTATTTATCACGAATTTAATTCTATCATATAGAAACAGTATATCGTAATAAAAGAACTTGCCATTAATTGTAAAAGGAAATAATTGGTACACAATTCATCATATGAATAAATAATAAACAGCCAACAGAATATATATTTTACATGCAACCCACAAGACTCCCACTAGAGTTGATCACTCAGGTATCGTATACCCATTGATCTAGTATGACCATCATGCTTTCTCTGCGCGAGAGGCTTTGTCAGTGGATCTGCAATATTCTCCTCAGTCGGCACTGTGCAAATGTTCACATCTCCTCGTTTTACTATCTCACGAATAAGATGGAACCGCCGAAGTATGTGCTTGGAGCGCTGATGGGATCTAGGTTCCTTAGATTGTGCAATTGCACCATTGTTATCACAGTAGAGAACTATGGGACCAACAATGCTAGGAACTACATCTAGCTCGCTGATGAATTTCCTAATCCATACAACCTCCTTCGCTGCATTTGCCGCACCGATATACTCGGCCTCAGTTGTAGAATCAGCAACTGTCTCTTGCTTGGAACTCTTCCAGCTCACAGCTCCTCCATTCAGGCAAAACACAAACCCTGACTGAGACTTCGAATCATCCCTATCAGTTTGGAAGCTTGTATCCGTGTAACCACTTACAACGAGCTCTTCCTTTCCACCATACACCAAGAATACATTCTTAGTCCTTCTCAAGTACTTCAGGATATTCTTTATGGCTATCCAGTGACATTCACCAGGATCAGACTGATACCTGCTAGTCATGCTCAAAGCAAAAGAAACATCGTGTCGAGTATATAACATTGCATACATGATTGACCCAATTGCCGAAGCATATGGAATCAACTTCATGTGGTCCTTATCTTCACAAGATTTTGGACACTGGTCCTTAGAGAGATTTACACCATGAGACATGGGCAAAAGTCCTTTCTTGGACTCAAGCATGCTGAACTGCTTCAACACCTTCTCAATGTACGTACTCTGGGTCAAACCCAGCAACTTCTTCGATCTATCTCTATAGATCTTAATACCGAGTATGTAAGTCGCTTAACCCAAGTCCTTCATAGAAAAGCAGTTCCCTAGGTTGTTCTTAACAACTTTCAGGGTAGGTATGTCATTCCCGATCAGCAGTATGTCATCTACATACAATATCATGAAGACAACAATGCTCCCACTTATTCGCTTGTAAACACACGGTTCATCTTCATTCTTGACAAAACCAAACTCTTTGATCTTCTCATCAAAACGAAGATTCCAACTTCTAGAGGCCTGTTTCAATCCATAGATGGACCTATTCAGCTTGCATATTTTAGTGGCTTTATTTGGGGATACAAAACCCTCGGGTTATGTCATGTACACTTCCTCAAGGAGGTTTCCATTTAGGAAAGCCGTTTTCACATCCATCTGCCAGATCTCGTAGTCATAATACGCAGCAATAGCAAGCAATATCCTAATGGACTTTACCATGGCAACAGGGGAAAAGGTCTCATCATAGTCAATACCATGAATTTGCTTGAAACCCTTAGCCACCAGTCGCCCTTTGAATGTCTGTACATTCCCATCCATGTCGGTCTTCTTCTTGAAGACCCACTTGCACCCTATGGGTCGTACCCCTTCAGGTGGTTCCACCAAGTTCCAAACTTGGTTTGTATACATGGAGTCCATCTCGGATTTCATAGCCTCAAGCCATTTGTTAGAGTCCGGTCCATTCATAGCCTCTTGGTAGGTCGCTGGTTCATCATCATGATCCATAAGCAACACATTAACTATTTGAGACACGAGAAATCCATATCTCTCAGGCTCAAATCTTGGTCTACCAGATCTACGTAGGACTTGTGTCTCTTGAGCAGGTTCTCTAGCTACAACATCTTGTAGTCCTGGCTCAGAATCCAACTCTAGTTCATTCACTACTTGTGGTTCTTGAACTTCTTCAAGTTCTACCTTTTGCGTCTTTCTTGATAAGAACTGTTTTTCCAAGAAGACACCCGTCCTTGCGACAAACACTTTGCCCTCAGATGGTAGGTAAAAGTAATATCCTTTCGTTTCCTTAGGATATCCCACCAGATAACACTTATCTGATTTGGGTTCCAGCTTGTCAGGCATTTGACGTCGTACGTATGCCTCACAGCCCCAAATTTTAATGAATGACATACTAGGACGCTTCCCAGTCCATATCTCATATGGTGTCTTTAGAACCGTTTTCGTCGGAGCGCGATTCAGTGTCATTGCAGCAGTCTCTAAAGCAAAACCCCAAAAAGAAATAGGCAAGTCTGCATGACTCATCATCGACTGTACCATGTCTAACAGAGTACGATTTCTTCTCTCAGACACACCATTATGCTGCGGTGTCCTAGGTGGAGTGAGCTGTGATACAATACCACACTCTTTCAGATGATCACAGAACTTATGACTCAGGTATTTGCCACCTCGATCAGATCGGAGTGCTTTAACCTTTTTACCCAATTGGTTCTCCACTTCATTCTTAAACTCTTTGAACTTTTCAAAAGTTTCGGATTTGCACTTCATAAGATACACGTATCCGTATCTACTGAAATCATCAGTAAATGTAACGAAGTAGAAATACCCACCTCTAGCCATAGAACTCATGGGTCCGCATACATCACTATGTACTATGCCCAAAAGATCCTCAGCCCTCTCAGTATAACCAGTGAAAGGGGCTTTAGTCATTTTGCCTAATAAACAAGACTCGCATCGCTCAAATGATTCATAATCAAATGAGTCCAATTGTCTATCTTTATGGAGCTTGGATATGCGCTTCTCGTTTATATGGCCCAAACGACAATGCCAGAGATATGTAGGATTTGAGTCATTTGTTCTTAGTCTTTTATTATTATCTACATTATAGATCGGATGGTCTAGGTTCAAAACATAAAGACCATTAAACAATTGAGCTACAACATAACAAACATCATTCTTAAATATAGAACAACTATTGTTCTTAATTATAAAAGAAAATCCAATCATGTCTAAGCATGAAATGGATATAATGTTTCTAGTTATGGCGGGAACATAATAAAAATTATTAAGTTCTATTACAAGCCCAATGGGCAAAGAAAGACGGTAAACCCCTACGGCTACAGCAGCAACTCTTGCTCCATTGCCGACGCGCAGGTCCACCATTCCTTTACTCAGCAATCTACTCCTTCCTAGTTCCTGCACATTTGTACAAATGTGAGAACCACATCCGGTATCCAATACCCAAGATGAAGGAGCAGAAAGGTTTATCTCTATTACGTAAATATTCGAAGTGGAAGTCATACCTCCCTTCATTTTCCGCAGACCGTCAATGTACGAAGGACAATTCCTCCTCTAATGACCAGCCTTGCCACAGTGGTGGCATTTCCCTTCCTTCACGGTGCTCTTCCTTTTCAGCGCAGAAGATTTGGGCTCAAGATGCGACTTAGGTCCCACCTTCGTCTTCTTGAAGCCCTTGGCCTTACCCTTGCCTTTATGTACCATCAATATGGGACTAGCAGGCTTGGCCTTCTTCATGTTTATCTCAGCAGTTCGCAACATGCCTAGGAGCTCGGGCAGTGTCTTGTCTATTTCATTCATGTTGTAGTTCAAGACGAACTACTCATAACTATCCGGCAATGATTGTAGGATAAGATCTGTGGCCAACTCTTGACCCAGAGGAAAACCCAGTCTCTCCAGGTTCTCAATATACCCAATCATCTTGAGTACGTGAGTACCAACTGAGTCTCGAGCTCCCATTTTGCACTGAAATAAGGCCTTTGTGACATCGAACCTCTCTTGACGAGCTTGCCCTTGAAACATTTTCTTTAGGTGCTCGTCAATCTCCTTGCACCCCATGTTCTCGTGTTGCTTCTGAAGCTCAGAGTTCATGGTGGCAAGCATAAGGCACTCGACGTCTAAGGCGTCATCGGTATACTTCTTATAAGCATCCTTATCAACATGGGATGAGTTCCCGGTCAGCACCTCAGGGGCTTCTTCTTCCAAGACGTAGAGCTTTCACTCTTGCCTGAGAACAATTCTCAGGTTCCTATACCAGTCCATGTAATTCATCCCACTTAGCTTGTCCTTCTCAAGGATAGTTCTCAGGGACAAGGTGGAATGTGAACCACTTGCCATGGAATTCTACAAGAATTCATGTAGAATTTAATCAGTACCAAAATTTCAAAATATAATTTATTTTAATTTGGACTTCAATTAAATACTCCCACTATTTTATTCAAATTGATAGCCCTCACTATCAATTCAGAGAGTCCATGCGAGCTACTCTCTTAGTGGACAAGATCCGTATTTCACCAACACCACGAGTCCGCTTTGGCGTTCCTCTCATAATGCGGTTATTTAGGTAGGCAACGCTTGCCAATTGCATCCTCATGCAACTCTTGTATGGCTGGTGAATAACTCCTTATTCGCATCCATCATATGGTGCATGCCAACCCTATGCCTCTAGGCACTCAACCTTTGAGGTCACCTAGTTAAGTTAGACCCGATGTCGACAGTGGGATATCCCAATTATCCGCTCGCACCCTTACCAAGATAGATTAATGCACCTTGCTTTGGCAAGCCCACACTTCATCGATCGAGGCAGGAAGAGTGTCATCCATCGGAAGGCATCCGAACACTTAATATTTGATGAAGGGATTTTAAATTTTTTTTTTAATAATTGGTTAACACTTAACCATGATCAACATTTTATCAAAGTGCACATCCACAGAAAGACAAGCTTTCTAAAATCCACATGCATCCCTTATGTGCACAACATAAGACTATCAACCTTAGATAGACGAAAGGGCTAAATCTGGACATTTAGAACTCTTCCAAATCTTCAGATTTACATGCATTGGACAAAGGCAAAGACAACTCGACTTGAAGCAGTAGACAAGCTCGTCTCTCATTGTTGGATTCAAAATCCAAAAATATACAAGGGTTCATTAACCACTTGAGGGACGGTTACTGCTAAAGAGACAATAATTTCTAACAATTAGAAATTACCACGAAATCCCAGACGTTCCTGGCGGGGTTCCAAGGGGCTGCGCCCCTGGCGGGGTCTTAGGGGCAGAGCCCCTAACGGGGTCCAAGGGGCAGCGCCCCTGGCGATGGTTTGTCGAACGACGAACAGCTACAGGTTCGTCGAACGACGAACAACAAATTCGTCGAGCGACGAACAGGTAAGGATTCGTCAAACGACGAACAAATACAGATTCGTCGGCGCTGAACGACTACTGATTCGTCGAACGACGAATGCCTTCCCTTCTACGTTCGTCGAATAGAACTTCCAAGATATTTCGTCGACCGCTGAATAATTATATTTTGTCGAACGCCGTTCGACGATATTTCGTCGAACGGCGCTGCTACACTTCGTCGATCGCAGCTTAAATATAATTCGTCGAACGCAGAATCCTATACTTCGCCTAACGCTGCTCCCCTTTGAATTTCGTCGAACGGAACTGCCCTTTGACGTTCGTCGAACGAAGCTGTCCTTCGACGTTCGTTGAACGGAATCCTCCCTTGCCCCAAACCGACCCAAGGCGAGTCAAAACGTCTCCGAGTGGTCTAGCGCGAAATGTGATGTTACAAATCCAATAAACGAAGAAACAATTTCGTCACCAAAATTTAAGTTGAGGTTAGGGGGGTTTAGATCCACATGATTATCCAACATGTAATCAGCCAACATTACCCAAACTAAAATGATAATAGGAACTAGGAACATAAATAAAGCAGCCTGGGATCGGGTATAACAGGAATGAAGTTATCCAAATTTCTAATGTGTTCCATTTCCCATGTTTATAAGCTTAACATCATATATTGCAGTGAATAGGAATAAAGATAAGAATAGGAACTCATGTATGATAGCAACACCAAAACAAGAAAAAGGAGAAACATATATATAGCATCCCCCCAATTAGAATGTATATAACAGCAACCCCAAACAGAACAGATATAAGGCAGCCCCAATCAGATTATATAATAGCAGCCCCCAAACAAATTTTAAAAGCAGCATATATATATTAAGAAAAGAGATCTGCCAGCATAAACTCC
The DNA here is from genome assembly GCA_033032865.1 of Dactylorhiza incarnata. Taxonomy (NCBI): domain Eukaryota; kingdom Viridiplantae; phylum Streptophyta; class Magnoliopsida; order Asparagales; family Orchidaceae; genus Dactylorhiza; species Dactylorhiza incarnata. Next base: position 1,987,280 of record JAWHQI010000266.1, on the reverse strand, counting down.
CAGACAACCAAGAAAAGCAACAGAAAAAAAAGGAAAAAAAGGAAGAGTTTATTTTAGGATGAACCAAGGGGGATTCTCATAGCTGCTAATATACAACCAAGGAAGTTCACCAAACTCTCACTAAATCAATAACTGTTAGCATGAGTCAAAACGAAATAAATTTATCAATCTCCCCTCTTAATCCATAACAACCAGCAATAGGCCAACAAAATAAATTTATCAAACCTGGAAGGAGAAACCAAGCAGCCACTAGCCCTGAATTTCCAAATAAATCCCAAATACTAAAACATGTAATCAATGTGAAGCTTATAATCTGGAAGGAAATGGGGCGGATGTGTGTATATAATCCTGGAAGAAAAACGAGCAGAGCATGGCACATATTCTGGACAGAAATTATAGCATATAAATCAAGGGAAGCCAAAATAGCTGCTAGGCATGAAACCAAGGAAATACCAAATAACTGCTAACACAAACCAAGGAAGAGATTTCTGAGAATGAGTAAGGTGTTATAAACAAAATTTCTGAAGTTTAACCCCCAACAGCTAGCATAAACAGTGTTGGGTTTTCTGCAACCATACATCGTATGTAGGCGCAGCGGAAATAAAGAGAAACAACCCAAAAAGATTCGGATCTGCCATGAACATTGAATCAAGAAGTAATGAAAACTACTAGGCATAAATTACCTTAGTGGAGTTGGATCGAATCCAACCTAGGTGCTCCAAGAAGAAGAATCCTGTCAGCGGCTTTGCGAGAGTCCTCACGTAGAATGATGTCTACGTCTCTACAGTGATCCACACGAGCCGGGAGAAGAACGAATGCACCTTGCACTTCCACGAAATGCTAGGTTCGCTCCAGGAAGAACAATCACGGTGACGATCGCCGGAAGGAGGTCTGCGTAGATGAGCGAAACGGCAGAACACTTCCGTCGGCTAGGGTTCGTGAGGCGGAACTCTTCCGTCGGGTCTTCTTCCAGGAGGCGTAAGAAGAGCATATTGAACCCTTAAAACAGGTCCTATTTATACCCGAAGTATAAAAAGACCTAGACAAATCGCTATCCGCAGTCCATACAGAAGTTTAGGGTTTCTGTTACAATTCGTCGAGTTTCCACGGAACAATCCGACGAATTCCGATAGCAACTTTACCTCCCCGATTCTATATGGTGATTGGTAACCTTTACCAACACAGTCAATCTTCCAACTTCTCCACATGCTCTTATGTGCGACCCTGCAGGCTCATATCGCGTTGGCAGTGACATTACATGTTTGAGCACTTCTAGATCACAATGGTAACTCCAACAAACAGCTGCTAAAATAAGAGAAAAATAATTGCTAACAAACAAGGAAGTTCCAAAATAACAAATTTCCTAGAGCAACAAGCCCAACAACCACTAATGGGAAAAGAAATTTCCTGAAATGTAACCCAAAAGGAAGGGAGAGAAGGAGGAAGAGGGGGAAGGAGAAGTGTTTCCTTACTTTAATAAGCCAACTTTCATTGCACCTTTGATCTAAACCCCTTAAGATCGGTGACCCCGATACACATGAGGTTACTACTCGTGCTTCCAGATAAAATTTAGAGTCCTCCACCAAAGGAGTCATGTGCTTTAGATTTGCAAAAATAAATTGATTCTTCCAATCCTAAGCATCGTTATACACATAACGTGTAGCACTTTCAATATCATCACTTCTGTGCATCCAAAAATTTTGAGTTAAACGAGGATGGCCTCAAAGTCAGACGGGTGATCAACCATAAAATTCACGATGTCATATCATTGGGTCCAACCTCAAATACCCAAACAGTTATTGTACCCGCAAGATCATCTCTCTTATGTATAAAAAAAATGTAGAAACAAGCCTCAATCTCATCTTCTCGTACAACCATCATCATCTATTTCATTATCAATTGCTTCTATCAATGTCATCTCGCATAGGTTGTAATCACATCATTCCCTTCTAATAACTCATGACCTCGAGTCAATTGTTACTTTTGTCTACTCCCAGTTCTACTTAGATTTGCACCAGATTCAAAAATTGGTGCTACTTTTATCTCGTGATTTAATTCATTTCATTTAAGGGCTCCAAAACCGTGAACATAAACCTTATCCAAGGGTTGGGTTTTGGCACAGGGCCTTTAGAGGACTGCCTTGTCGAGGCAATACAATTACACGTACACCTACTTGTACGTATAGAGACATATTCATATCTTCTTAAATAAGCAAATGCAACTTATCCTCAATATTCAATTCACGTGTTCAATTCACCGCGTGTCTTGACACCCTTGACGCTCTCACCCATATTGAGAGGTTATCACGAATCCAATCATCATCGTTCACATACTATTCGAACAAACAGGATCTACGGGAAAACGAAGTCAGCACGTAAATAGGCCAATAAACGAAGGGACAAGCCCCCGTACGTTTTTGGACTAAATTTCTTCCACCGCCCATATGGTACATTCATCTCACGTAGGAGCACAAACCTTAGGGGCATATCCTACTCGACTAGAGTTCTTACCCTATAGATCCCCGTATTGACGCACTTATATATCAGCCGTGATGTAGAAATTTAAATTTCTCGGCGGCGACCAAGCTGCATCTCATTGTAATGAGAGCATGCACCAATAACATCCGATCACCCAGTACATTTATATATGTTAACATGAACCAAGGTGCACGGCTCGAGATTATTTCCCTTCGACACGAGATATGCAGACTACCAAAAGTAGGGCATACTTCACAATATGATAAACTAAATCAAATTCATTACAAGCGCCCTACCATTCTTTCCAACGATCATCCATGGCATGCATGTTTATTTTATAAAACCTTTTAGAATTTTGGAACAACAATCAAGTCGTATTAATCTTGTTGACTCCACCGCCCAACTCTTATTAATTTCCCAATGTCAAGTAATTACAACACTAAGGGAATGTTCACCAAGAATTTCCGAACTCAGGGGTAGTGTATTATCATACCCGCAATGCATGCACAAAATTTCATTAACTTCCCAGCTATAACGTTATTACCACATAGCTGCATATCCCCAAAGTGTAGATTTACTACTCTCCTCATTACTTATCCACATAATCTTAGAACAATATAAAGAAAATGATCATCTTCAAAAAATGCTTTTCCTCTCTTATTCCGCTAATAAAATTCCTATCAAGCCAAACACGGCCTTAGCAGTCTGCTTTGCTTAAGGTGAATTAACTCTCAAGGATCAAAACTTCCAATGTCAAAAATTACAAAGATTCTAACTCCTCAAGGGATCCAAGACGGTACATAACTAGCCCAATAAACGAAGAGATAAGCCCCCATATCTCTTCGACTGAGTTTCTTCTACCACCAATATAACGCATTCATCCCAAAATGAGCCTTCTCTGGATCCGAATTCTTATCGTAACTTCTCCATATGAAACCTTCTACATAAATAGAAGTGAGAGGTATCCACATACAGTATAAAAGACATGCTTGGTGTCCTCTTACTAAGCTGATGATAGACTACAGGCACCAATCTCATTGAGATTGCCCTAATGTTTTGGGTAAGGTGATAATATACTCCATATCTGAGATAAAAATCTCAGGGTGTTAGTCTCTAGCATCTACTCTCACGTTAAACTCTTCCCTTAGTCACTTGAGGTCACTTTTTTCTTGGTCACATCATCCCCGAGATCGGTATAAGGTTAGGGTATGTCACGACATATCCTGCTAAGTCGACCAAAATGGTATCCTAGTTAGGTTGGCATCAATCCTATGCCAAACCAACTCTAATTGTTGGAATGTGAATACCAATTACTGTCTCGGAGTGCGCCAGCATCTATACGTAAGGGTACAAGTTTGGCTTAGGTTGGCACTTTCTACAGGAAAAAGAGGACATACTTAATGTGAATCACACATGGGCACACCACCGCTTCCGCTGCATCAGTTTGTCCTCAAACTGATTTAGCTAGCAGGTGTGGCCTAGTGGGTTAATGGACTTCTTTATCTCAGGATCGTTGCAAGCTGCTACCATTTGTAAGACCCCCCTCACGGAACACAAGACACGACCGAGGGGAGTCTTATGCCCAGGACAGCTGCCTTGCGGAAGCGCCATCACACGAGCTAGCCTCCCCCACAAGATGCCTATCCTGCTGGCCAAACCAACTAAACAACGCCAACCCATCAATAAAAGAAAGCATTAAAAGCCATAGATTCACAATAAGTAATAATGTCCAAACAGTAAGTACAAGAAAGACAGAAAGCTACACAAGCTCCTGCAAATCATCAGAGTATCAAGCTAAATGCCCCGGGGCTACATCTCAAAACACTCACTCGCCTCTGTCACTGGCGGTAGCCAAGGTATCATGGTATCCGGCCCTGTCACCCTGACCTAACTATCCTCCTCCAGCACCTGAACTGCTGCTCTAATGTACACTCCTAAAAAGAGGGACGTAGCAACCGTTAGTCATAAAGACTAAGTGGCTTCACATCCGCTCCCCCGATGACTCCAAGGCACCGGGCGGAAGGAAAGGAAGAAAAGCTGCAATATAAGCAATAATATACAAAGCAGGTGACAGGAATGGTTATTCATATATGTCAGTTGTATAAGTACCCGAGTACTTGCAAAAGCTTCATAAGCATGTTCATAAGTAAAGAGCATATAAAAGCAAGCACTAACATCAGGTATAAGAAGCACAACTAACAAGTAATATGACAATGGCAGAGTATAAGAAAGTAGTGAAATAGCACATAAGTAAGAAGTTTATATCGTACCTTAACTTATATGAATGCCATACAAACTTATAAGTTAAGGTTTCCAATTTGGGACCCATCATATAAAAGAGCCCATACTCATTTATATGATGGACCTGATGCGGTGCAATGCTATGATTATGAAGGATGAATGCAATGCAATGATTATGATATGATGAACTCACCAATGCATTTTGCTATGTCGACATAGACCTTTAGTTCTCGCTTTTTGAGGGGTAACTAACCACTCAGGCATCTCCCGTAGTGGCCAGACGGAGACAGTGGAACGAGCTCCTCCACTACTAGGAGGGTATGAACACTACCAGTCCTAGGCCTCTGTATGCCTCGATGCTAAGAACACACAGCGGATACCCTGCGTACTGCTCGCAACATGCTGAGCCTTCAAGGACACAGAAGGGGACTTGGGTAGGTGAGCACCAAGAGTCCAACCCAACCGGTCTAGAGTCTAACTGCCGGCTTCTGTCGGTGTCATGACCAGCAAGCCCGTAGACCCGCCACAAGCAATCCTCCAACCAGTATCCATACACCACCGTGTGTAAGCCATGCAACCCATGCAACCCATGTGCTTCCCATGTACATCCCGTGTTATCGCAACTCTCGTGCAGTGGTGTGCATATATTAGTTCTCACTTTTTGAGGGGTAGCTAACCACTCAGGCATCTCCCGTTGTGGCCAGACGGAGACAGTGGAATGAGCTCCTCCACTACTAGGAGGGTATGAACACTACCAGTCCTAGGCCTATGTACGCTTCAACACTAAGAACACACATCAGAGATCCTACGTACTGCTCGACGCTAAGAACACACATAGGAGCCATCAAGGACATAGAAGGGGACTTGGGTAGGTGAGCACCATGAGTCCTACCCAAACGGTCCAGACTCTAACTGCCGGCTTCTGTCGGTGTTACGACTAGCAAGCCCGTAGACCCGCCACAAGTAATCCCACAACCACAAGTATCCTCCAACCAGTGTCATCACACCTCCAAGTGTAAACCATGCACATTCATGTAATTCCATGCATAACCCGTGCTATCAAGTACTCAAAGACTCGCCGAAGGAGTCTTCTCCTTTTCACATCATACAAGTCAACTGATGCTAACTAGCATCCAAGGCCCCCAACAACCGGGCCCTTAACATTTCACCACAAGATATACCAATATCTTATAATCCACACCAAGCCATCAATGTTACTCATACCGGGTTGTCACGACTCTAAGCAGTAGCGTGTGCATCACATGGAAATTACCTTACTAGATCCTGTAGGACTACTTGTGCGTACTGTGCCATATTCATATTTTACTAAATATGTAAGCCCGAACATATCACCAATATTCAATCGTCTTATGTACAAATCACAACGTGTTTCAACACGATTAAATCTATCAACCTTATGGAGAGGTTACCACCATTCATTAGATTATCAAGCGATATGAACATTAGTTCACACATGTCCTTTTTTACGATTCCACGTACATCTACAATTGAAGGTTCATTCAAGGGGTCATCTTAACAGAAATAAATCTGAAATCATTATCACAAGCGAATGCTAGCATATACATGATTCATACAAAATTCTGGCCCAAACAGGCTTCACATTCAGCATTTATATCCCCTTCAAGTTAGGAAATAATACCGCAATAACTTTAATACTACTTAATCATAAATTATGAATTTCAACCGGGATGTACATATGTTTATCACCTATGTCTCCACCAATTTGCATGAGCATCCAACCAATATAATCAGAGAAATCCATAATATACCGAGATCGGAAGTGTTATTACACAGTTTACTAAAACTAGATTTCTGGGTGCTACAGTTGTCAAAAAATTATGATCCACCCCAATTTGGAAAGCTAACATAAAGGGCTACAACATTCATGTTGAGTCCTAAAACCAGATCCAAGTGGGTCCTATCAAAAATCTGCTCTGAAGTCAACTGCAGAAATCTGGACAGCAAAACAGCATGCATTAACCACCTCCCAGCTTTCTGGACAGTCCAATCGATTGGGATTTTAGGGAGCTACAGGTCACTTCAAAAAACGGATAACCTATCGTAGGAAAGCTCTTTCCGAGGGCTACAACGTTCATGTTGAGCCCGAAGTCTAATTCCAGTGGGGTCAAGCCTAAAAATTGGCTTGAACCCAGCTGCGCACAATTTTCCTTAATAACCAAGTGCAAAGTTATAAATTGAAAAATTCATTAGCAAGGGGGCTGTCATCACATTTATCACACAAATATATAATTAACAACCCTAATTGACAGAGGGCTGTTCATCATCTTTCCCAAACAAGGGTCAGGTTAAATCCCTAAATGTCATTCCCCTCACTCTCCCTCAATGACCATGGGTTTGCCCCAAATCAAATCCCATCTCTTCTTCTTGAAGAGAAGAAATGATTCCTAAAACCTCACGGCGAACGATGCCCTAAATTTGAGGTTCCGGCTTGGTCTTCCTAAGGAAACTCCATTAAAGCTCACACGTGAAGCTCTCTTGAGCCTTCATCTCTCCTATTGTGATCTAGGATGCTAGCACCAAGGGAGAGGGGGCGGAAGTCACCTTATTTTACGGCCATGGTTGGAGCTCATCTTGATGGAAGCATGGTGGTGGTCGGCCAAGCTCCAAATTTCCTCCAAGCTTTGCTCCTTCAAAGATTCCCCCAACTAATTCCCTGAAGTGAGAGGAAGAAGAAGAAGGAGAGGAAGAAGAAGATGAAGATCCAGATTTTCCCTCGGGAGAAATGCTCATCCCTTGTGTTAAGAGAAAAGAGGGTTTGCATTAATAAGCCTTGGAACTCCAATTTCAGGTGTCAGCTCCTTATTGGACAATAATTCCACTGTTAGCCTAAAATAATCATAAAAATAAGCATTCAGGCTTTATCGGGTGACGGAAAGAAGAACGCTTAGAATTTAATAAATACAGACCGACGTTCGACGAATTTAAGCAAATTCGTCGAACGACGAACAGCTACAGGTTCTTCGAACGACGAATAGCAAATTCATCGAACGACAAACATGTAAGGATTCGTCGAACGACGAACAACTACAGATTCGTCAGCGCTGAACGGCTACTGATTCGTCGAACGACGAATGCCTGCCCTTCGACGTTCGTCGAACGAAACTTCCAAGATAATTCGTCGAATGGCGCTTTAACATATTTCGTCGACCACTAAATAAATATATTTCGTCGAACGCCGTTCAATGATATTTCATCAAACGGCGCTGCTACACTTCGTCGATCGCAACTTAAATATAATTCATCAAACGCAGAATCCTATACTTCGCCTAATGCTGCTCCCCTTCAAATTTCGTCGAACGGAACTGACCTTCGACGTTCGTAGAATGAAGCTGTCCTTCGATGTTCGTCGAACGGAATCCTCCCTTTCCCAAAACTGACCCAAGGTGAGTCAAAACGTCTCCGAGTGGTCTAGCGCGAAATGGGATGTTACAACATGACTCTGGTAAAAATTTCATCCCATTTGAGATTGAATTGGTTGGGTAATTAGCTAACCCAAGTTTGGTCAAACTAGGTCAAATTAGGTCAAAAGTGCACATGATAGAATTGAGGGGTCAACCCTCATCCAAAAGTGGTGAAATTTTTGTCACTGGCTTAGAATCACATAAAGCACCTCCATGAGTTGTTTGGGGGGGGGGGGGGGGGAGGATGTGCCCTAGAACTCTAGTTCTAACCCTAGGGTTGCACTTTGAGCCTTGTGAAGGACATATGGTCATATGTCCTTGAATGGTTATGGAACTTGGTATATAAGTTCATATGGTGTAAATATGCCCTAGGTAATTTTATAAGGATTTTAGGAACACTTGTCCCCTTTGAATTAGGTTATTAACTTTTAGGGCACTTTCTTACAAGAGGAATTTACATGCCCAATTTATCTTGGATATTGATGAAAGTTTGGTAGTGCTCATATAGTCATGATATAAACCTCTGGTAATTTTGGTGTAATTTTTGAATTGATTTAATTAGTACTTCATTCACATGTCAACTATTTTGCCTTAAGATTTTGATAAATAAATGAGGGCCAAATGTTCTCTGGAAAATTGTGAAACTTAGGGATAGGGTATTTTAGGGCACTAGAAAGCTCTGCGAATTTTTGTATAATTATTGAAATTGTTTACCAGTAGGTTACTTCATAATGTTCCCTAGTTTGGATTCACTTGAAATATTTATTTATGTGACTTGGTGGTTTTTATAAATTATGAAACTCTGTCAGTAAACTTTTTTGATCATTATAGAGGTCTGGAAATTTTGCCATAATTTTTGGACAAGTAGTTTTGGTAGTTCCTTCTTTAATTTCTAATTTTGCATAATTATTTAATATTATGATTAGGGCCAACACCTTACTGTAAAATTGTTATATTATATATTTACTGTTATTTTGACATCATAGATTTTCCATAATTTTATGGGGGCCATATCTTAAGAAGATCTTACACTTCATGTTCAATTTCATACTTGGACAATGTTGGAGAAATTATAATAAATGACAAATAATTAAGGAAAAATATGATCCTCTGGGTTTAGTCTTATAATATCATGATATACTCCCAGTAATAATCTTGAGTCATTTGGATGAATATTTGGAGCACCTCCTCTCATGCAACTCATATAACTCATATGGTCTGCGTATAGTAAAACTGTAAGATTTAAGTAACATGTAGATCATTAGGTGGGAATGAAAGGTAGTTGGTGTACCTAGCCTGGTTGAAGAGATTGAAGGTCACCAAAAAGGAGTTTATGTGATGAGAGTGTGCTTGGTGAGTTAAGGGTAAACTTGTGCTTGGGATTGCCGAAAGGTTGTCTTTCCTGTGGGGAGTCAGAAAACACTTAGGAGGTTATTTCAAGTGAGATGTTAAGAGGGGTATTCTTATGGGTAGATACCAATAACACTAAGTGTCTTGAGAAAGGGATCTTTGGGCTATCACCCCATCGTAGCTCCTAGTACCGCTGCGAGCCCCTCACAGGGTTGACCTCGGGAAGTCCAAGATTAACCATAAACTGTAGGAGTAAGATGTTCTACAAGATTAACTAAAGAATACACACACCCACACCCCGTGGTTACGTGAGGTTAGTTGGTTTGGTTTTACAAGCTATAGGCTCGGTGGTTGTAGCAGCGAACTAGTTAGTCCGGTGAGCTTGTGACTCAGTAATGCTTGTTGGTTCGGATGGGTTGCTCCGGCGAGACGGTGCCTCAGAAGGTTATGGTGACGGACAGGTTAGCCCGTGGAGCTTATGGCTTGGAGATAGATGGTAATCATAACTACATGTACATAAAGGTGGTGGGTCTTCGGTATTGACGGTCGTTCACACCGACGTTAATACACTGACTCGAGTAGTGTGGATTTGCACTTAGCTAAGAAAAGTCTGGTGGTCCAGCCAGTAAGAGTACGCAGATGCTCCACGGTTTTACGTTGAGGCGTACGATAGGCCTAGGTTAGGTAGTGTGACTACCAACCTAGAGGTGGGCCACTATGGGAGTATCCTAGGAGTCTTGCTAGCTCCAAAAAGGGGGAACTAAAGGTCTGTGTGCATAGAGTCGAAGTGTGTGAGTTGCACTTGTATGATCATAACATTACCCAACATAACTCTACATGTCATAGCATAAGCATTGCATTTCAACCCCTACCCCTATCGTATAAATTGGTTATGAGAATCTTTATACGATATGCCCTGCTAAACGACCCCTAGGTCTATAGGTTTGTATGAGCACTCCTAAAAATCAATGGTTACTTTTTTATTTTACATACTGTTCTTTACATGCTCTTTACTATGCTTTACTTAATGCTTCATTTATATATACATACACCTGTGTAGAGTAGTTAATCCTGTAACTAGGCCATGTCACCTGCTTTGTTTTATACCCCTTGCTGTCCTCCGCTTCATCCTCCCACACGGTGCCTAGGAGCCATTGGGGGAGGGGTGGGGAACAAAATGATAGATCTCCAGTAAATATCTTGAGTCAGTTGGATGAATATTTGGAGTACCTCTAGTTATAAGCTTCATATAGTTAGTTTGGTCTGCGTTTAGTAAAACTGTGGAACTTGGGTAACTAGTGGCCTACTAAGTGGGAATGACATGTAGTTGGTGTACATGGTCAGGATGAAGAGGTTTAGGTCACCAAAAAGGAGTTATGTATTAAGAGTGCTTGGTGAGTTAAGGGTAAGGTAGTGCTTGGGATTGACGAAGGATCGTCTTTCCCCTAGCGTTTCTTAAAGCACTTAGGTTTAACTCAAGTGAAATGATAAGAGGGGTGTTCTTATGGGTAGATTCCAACAACACTAAGTGTCTTGAGAAAGGGAACTTTGGGGTGTCATCCCATTACAGTTCCTAGTACCGTGGCGAGCACCTTACAGGGTAATCCTCGGGAAGTCCAAGATTAACCATAAGTCGTAGGAGTATAGAAGATGATCAAGACTAACAAATAACACATTCACTCACACTCCATTGTCACGGGAGTTTGGTTGGTTTGGTACCCTGAGATGTAGGCTCGGTGGTGGTTGGTGCGTATTGTTGATCTGGTGAGTTTGTGACTCAGATAGGTTTTTGGTTGGGCAAGTTGAGCCCAGATGGTTTATGTTTGGAGTTTGTAGATAGATAGTAGAACATGTTACATGTGAATGAAGGTGGTGGGTCATTGGTATTGGACGATCATTCAAACCGACGTCAATACGTTGACTCGGCAAGTGTGGAATTTGCACTTAGCCTTAAAAGTCTGGTTGTCCAGCCAGTAAGAGTACGCAGATGCTCCGCGGTTTTGCGTTGAGGCGTACGATAGGTCTAGGTTAGGTAGTCTGAATACCAACCTAGAGGTGGGCGAGGCCCAACCTACCGCTTCCGTTTGCCACTACGGGAGTATCCTGGGAGTCTTGCTAGCTCCAAAAAGGGGGAACTAAAGGTCTATGCGCATAGAGTCGAAGTGGGTGAGTTGCACTTGTATGAACATAGCATAACTGCATAACTTGCCTGTCATAGCATAAACATTACATTTCAACCCTTACCCCTATCGTATAAGTTAGTTATGGGACTTCTTATACGATAGGCCTTGCTAAACGACCCCTTGGTCTATAGGTTTGTATGGGCATTCCTATAAATTAATGGTTACTTTTCTATTACAATTGTCTTTACTTATTACACTTTTCTTATTCTTTACCTGCTCTTACTATGCCCCTTTACTGCTTCAGTTATATATATACACATTTGTAGTGTAGAAACATTTCTTGTACCACTGTCACCTGTTCTTTGTTATACTCCTTGTTGTCCTCCGCTTCATCCTCCCGCACGGTGCCTAGGAGCCATTGGGGGTGGGGTGGGGAACATAAGGCTTAGTCTTTTTGACTAACGGTCGATGGACCATATCATTTTAGGAGGTCGAGGAGACGCAGCAGCACAAGAGGCCGGTGCAGACGGAGGCGGGACAGCCTATTACAGGAGCACCAGATTCAGGATCAGTGAGTGATTAGTAGTTAGCTTCCGCGAGTGATCTTGTAGTGAGGACATGATGTACAGGGCATGTGCCCTTTATTATTGTAACAATCTTTTATTCAGTTATTATCTGCGGACATTTACCATTATGGTTTTATATTTCATGTTGATTCTGTAGACTTGTCTTCTTTAATGCACTTTTCTTTGTGATCGATTTGGCCGGCAGGATCGGTGTTTTGTAGTGGTGTCCTTCCCGAGTGAAGTTGTCACCACAAAGCGGCGGTTCTGGGCCTAAGACCCGGTGTTTGGGAAGAAAAAAAATGGGGTCTTACAAGTGGAATCAGAGCAAACCTCGATCCGAAGAAAAAAAGTCCACAAACCCTAGGTCACCCCGCGCGAGCTTAGTTTGAGGACAAACTAGCAGCGGAAGCAGTGGTGTGCCCATATGGGGAAATCACATGAAACAGTCCACTTTTAACTGAACCTTTTGGCAAGTTTTTTTATGTAGCCTGCGACGAACCCTGCCCCCCGCAGGGAATTCCTCCGGCTACAAAGAAATGTTTAGATAGTCCTTTAGTCAATGAGTTAGACTTAACCCCACTAGGACACGTGACTTACCATGACAATTAATACCATGCCCTGTCTGAAATAGACCGTAGGTATAACTTTGGTGAAGGTACAAGGATACCCCAAAAAGGCTGGAGAAAGAGAGATTGACACATAACCTGAAGCTAGGGGACTCATAGACTCAGCCCTCGTATCGGTAACATGATTACATTAAGCCAACCACCATGACAAACACTGAGGGTTGGATAAGAAATAAAGTTCAGAAGGGACCCGTTTGGGATTGGGTGACATGCTGATCCTGATAAGGTTGTAGTAGAGGATACCTAGAAGAGTCTAAAGTGTGGAGTATACCAACAAGTCTCAAGATAGAACTCCAAGTCTAAGGTTGTGTGCCCTAAGGATTGCTTGCATACCTGGGACAAGTATAACATGGTGATATTGAAGATACTTCACCCAAAAATAGATAGAGGCTAATCTTTTGTTTATTGGGGCTTACCTTTTGTTTATTGGGCAAATTAACGACGGACTTGGTTTTCCCTTCGACCTAAGTTAGAAAAATTTTGTGTCGTGAACAGTAATGATTTTGAGGTTGATCATATTCGATGTCACATGGACAAAGATGAGATGGTGTAAAAGTAGGTCTGGAATGATGATCTGAGGCGTTACCAGGACAATGAAAGGACCTCGTAGATATAATAACATCTTGACCTTAGTTGAATCATTGGAAATGTAAGTTGCCAAGATTAATCACTTAGGGATGCAGATGCCCTTCTGGAAGTTGGGAACTGAAATTAGGTCGTGCAAGCTTTAGTTATATTTGAAAGTTCTGGTAGTTTGGGGCTTCTGAAGTGATTAATTTATGATTCGTTAAAAATCACGCACTGTCTTGGTAGATAATTTTAACTACAATAATATCCCTTATACCTTGGAAGCTTTGATGACGGATAACCAGAGATCTTAGACGATGACCTATTGAATTTAGAATCTAGTGTTTGAGTCGACTATGATAAGAAAAATCTAAGTTTATCTTACCGTGGACCATTCGAAAGTGATCGAGATTAGCATATGTGGAAGTGATAGGAATTTAGTGGAATAAATGTGAAGATATTTTCTTGATGAAATTGACTTGTGAAAAATCTTAGGGTTTCAATGATTTTACCCGTATACCTTATGAATCAAACTCCAGGTAGAAAATGATTGGGAGTCGTCTTACCAACATGGATACTAATTGTGGTTGGTTAACATGTACTCAGAAAGGTTCATAAGTGCACCACCATTAATATTTAAGGATGATTGGGTCGCTAGACAATCCGATTAGTTCCATCAATAGTAAGAACTAGAAAAGTTGATTACTCGGATGTACCAAAAAGAGTAAGAAATTGAACGTGTGAAGTGAACTTTAGAGGCATAGGAATCTGCCCAGGTTAGAGTGGAAGATCGAGGATATAATTATGGGTTTCATACACATGTTACCACATCCTCACTACGGGCACATGTTTATTTGGAACATCGAGGATAGATTGACCAAGGTAGCTAGGTCACCCCGGTTAGGATAGACGATACGACGATGCGAGTCTTGTGGCGCATGGAGGTCCCGCTGGTCAAGGTCCTGTGGAGAAATTATGGACATGAGGGGCACACATGGGAGCCACTAGAGCTGGTGCGGCAGAGATAGTCGATGCTCTTCGAGCCAGGCATAGTTTCAATTCTTAGGGGATGTTACGTTCAGTCACTCCCGGTGAAAACCCCGCAAGCCTAACCTGAATTTTGAGGACGAAATTATTATTTTTTATTTATTCGGATTTGTAACATCCCCCAAACAGCTAGACCCCTAAGTTGGTTTTGTCATGACTAGGTCATGACAAAACCATAGGAAGAGCTCAAGACCTTGTGAACATAGGAAAGAAGAAGAAAATCACCTTGGTCTGCAAATAGCAATTTCTAGTTAGCAAGCATAGGATTGGATTTAGGGGTCCCAATTTGAACCTTGACCCCACAATATCATCCCTAACACATTAGAGGTCTCCTTGAAGCACCAGTGACTCATTGGGCTCAACCTAAGAGGCCAATTTGACTAAAGTCAACCTTAACCCTAAATTGGTCAATCTAGCTCAATTAGGGTCAATTGGCCTCCACCATGCCAAATTGACCTTACCCCTACCCTAATAGGGCTACTAGGAACCTAATGGACCAAAAAGCCCCATTTTGAGACTTGCAATTTGACCAATTTACCCTTAAGCCTAATTTAGGTAAAATTACCCCAATATAACCTAATCTAGCCCAATCCATTTGGG
This sequence comes from Dactylorhiza incarnata, assembly GCA_033032865.1. Taxonomy (NCBI): domain Eukaryota; kingdom Viridiplantae; phylum Streptophyta; class Magnoliopsida; order Asparagales; family Orchidaceae; genus Dactylorhiza; species Dactylorhiza incarnata. The sequence continues at coordinate 1,972,240 of JAWHQI010000266.1, read as the reverse complement.
CTAGGCCCAATTAAGAGATCCATCATCTAGTGGGCCTACTGTTTTCTGAATTTTACCTCTTAAATATCTATAATTGGTGATAGGAGAGAGAAAAGGGAAGTTTCCCCCAAATCAGAGAGAGAAAGAGAGCATTCATGGGATTAAATGCAATTGATCCTTCAAATCCCTCCCCAACTGATGGGATTCACTCCCTCTATCAGTTATAAGAAGTTTAGGAGGTTTTCCAGCCCACATGGGGGCTGATTTTGGCGGTTTTAACCATGGCCGATGTAACACCCTCCCTGTTACATAGCATATAACAGTAGGTCCTGCCGGGACCCCAAGCCATATTAAATGAATAGAAGATCGCGTTACTAAAATTAGCATTAAACAGTTAAAACTATAACTATCTCAGCATCAGAGTCGCAATGGAAGCATATGTTTCATTTACTTAAAACTAGTTATAACATGTCCACATCTCTAGTAGGAATGAAATAAATAAACAGTTAGTTACATTATTTGTTTACATCAAAAAGGTGGCCTCAAGACATCGGCACGCAGGCCCGCCGTACATGAACAAAAGGTAAATAAAAGCTATGGCCTTCAAGGGCCATCAAGGGCCAGCACAGCACAGCAGCAGGGGCTTCAGCCCGCTATCTCCCGCTAGTCTCACCGGGACCTGTATAAGCAAATCCACAAAGTGGTGGGAAAACAAGTAACTGGTCAGCTTTAGCTGACCAAGATTTATAACGACCCCACCCCAAACTCGGGGCGGCGGTGCTCCTTCCCTGCAAGTAAGAGTCAGCAGCATATATATATATCCGCAAACAACACCAACGGAGGCATACCAAGCCACCCGCTTCGTGCTCTCAAGGCACACTTTGGCATACTCCCTAAGTTACGCCCTCACGCTAAGTCTTATTTCAACTTAGACAAGCAATTTGAGCTAGTCCGTGAACACGAAGTTCCGGCACTCATCCATAGCCCGGTGCACCGAGGGGCGACCTCTTCACCACCACTATGGGAGGGTTCGGATCAGCTAGGCCCGTTGCTCAAATACCGCGATTCCACTATGCACGATACGGGTAAGCGTCACCTAATACCATCTCTAAAAGCTGGGTTTTGCAAGTTCCACAACTTTTTCTGCGACGCATCCAGCCTCCAGGAATGTAGGTAGCACTGAAACACACTGTCTGTGTGCTGGGCTCTACCGCCGGCGCTAACGCTAGCGCCCGACGCTAGCAACAGAACTCAGTTCTGCCCGACACTGGTAAAATAACCCAGTGCTGCTACCTCTGGGAAAATACCTCTAGATAACAACACGGGTAGCTCACCTGGCGCTACCGCCGGCGCTATCTCTAGTGCCCGACGATAGTAACAGAACACAGATCTGCTACCAAATTTAGGTATTGCCTGGAAACACCTCCAGGACCCTTTTTCTGTACAAAACCGTACACATGACCCGAATCACCGCACGTACACGGAATCGTTTCCGGCACTTTAAACATCACCAATCTGGCTCGATTTGTCCAGATGGGTTTCACACAGCATGCCTATGCCCGTACTACCGTTCCAGACTCTACATGCAATTTGTGGGGGAATACCTTCATCCCACCGGAAGATCCAATCCACTAATTAGTAGAAGTCTCCCGAAATACATGCAAATCAAAGGACGTACATGTCCAAGGATTAGGGAGGAGATTCGTTACCCTCGTAGGCCGTTTCGGTGCCATAGAACTGAGCTTGATACGGAGGAAACTCGCTGAACCAGCACCCTCTCCATGGAATCGCTGATGACACAAGCACACAAGGCCGCCTTCGTGAATTTGCCCTTCGCACAATGAAAGGCCCACCCTCAATTTCTCTTCTAACCTTCGGCTCTCAGCTCCCAAACCATGAAAAGGCAGAGGGTTCTCAAAGAAATGAGAAGAAACATCGGATTTTGGGGGATTTAAGATTTTCCCGCTACCGCCGGCGCTAGCCCTGAGTCGGTACCGCTGAGAAACACTACTGCCGGCGCTAGTGCTAGCGCCTGGCGCTAGCTCCCTGACTTCAATTCATTTTCATTTTTGGTATTTTGGCGTGCACATGAAATTTGGGGTCTTACAATTCTCCCCCACTTAAAATGAATTTCGTCCCGAAATTCTAACAGTGCAGATAATCAAAAAGATACAAAATACGACTTGTACCTCAACGGAATAGCTCGGGGAACTCCTCATGCATAGTTTGCTCGCGTTCCCATGAAAGCTCCTCACGACCGCAGTTGTTCCAGCGGACTTTGACCATCTTGATCAAATTATTCCACAGGTGCTTGATATCAATGTCTTCGATGCAATATAGGCGTGACCAGCGTCTTCAGCCCATCATCGACCGGCACCTGACTAGCTACAAGCACTTGATTAGGCTCTGGTACTGCTTTCCTCAACACTGATATGTTGAACACATCGTGCAGACCACTCAACTATGTTGAAAGAGCGAGCCGATAGGCAGCTTCGCCAACACGTTCCAGTATCTCAAACGGCCCAAGGTATCTTGGACTCAGCATTTTCAAGCGTCGAATATGAGACACACCCTTGAAAGGTTTGATCTTGAGATAAACTCAGTCGCCCACGACGAACTCGACATTTCTGTGATTGGCATTATAGTACTTCGCCTGCCTATCTTGAGCAATCAACAACCTCTCCCGGATTGTTTGTATAGCCGAATTTGCATTTTTGACTTCTTTTCGCTTAAACAGCTTTGTCTCGCCTGTCTCTGCCCAAGCTAAGGGAGTGCGACAAGCTCTACCATAGAGGGCCTCAAAGGGTGCATCTTTATACTTGCCTGATAGCTGTTATTATAGGCGAACTCGATCATGTAAAGATGATCTTCCCACTTTTTACCGAAATCCAGGACGCACATTCAGAGCATATCCTCTAGAGTTCTGTTCGTACGTTCAGTCTGTCCATCCGTCTGAGGGTGGAAAGCAGTACTAAACTTGAGCTTTGTACCCAACAACTGGTGGATTAGCCTCCAATCCTTGGAAGTAAAGAGCTCATCTCGGTCACTGACGATGCTACGGGGCACACCGTGCAATCGGACAATGCTATCTACATAAAGTTTTGCTAACTTTTCAACTGAATCGTCCTTCCGGTTTGGAATAAAGTGGGCTACCTTCGTCAAGCGATCCACGATCACCCATATGGCATCATTCCCACTCTGCGATCTCGGCAAACCATGCACGAAATCCATCGAAATGTCATCAAATTTCCATTCCGGTATAGGCAACGACTCCAGGAAACCTCCAGGTTTCTAACATTCCGCCTTCACCAGTGCGCAAGTTTTGCATTTTGCCACGTACAAGGCGATGCCTTTCTTCAATCCTGGCCACCAAAACAGCTTTTTCATGTCTTGGTACATCTTTGTGCTCCCTAGGTGAATTGAGTATTTGGTATAGTGCGCTTCGTACATCAATTCCTCCCGCAACTTACCCACATTTGGGACGCACAACCGACCGTCTTTCCACATCAGACCGTCGTCTACTACAAACTCTGCAGCAGTCCCATCCCCAGACTCTGCTAAATAACGTTGCATGCTCGAATCAAGCTCCAAGGCCTGTCGCATTCTGTCGGCGAGGTCATACTGCACCTCTGTCCAGTTTAAGCACGCATTTGCACTAGAACTCCTATCTACACAGGAGATCTCCAAGGCTTCCAAGTCCCTGATCAGACGTGGATCATTCATCTGAATCCAGTTGGCCTGTGAAAAAGCCCTCCTGCTCAATGCATCTGCGACGACATTCCCCTTTCCGGGAGTATAATGTATATCAAAAGTGTAGTCCCCCAGGAACTCCATCCATCTTTGTTGTCGCATATTGAGCTCCTTCTGCGTTAACAGATATTTAAGGCTCTTATGGTCTGTAAAGATGTCAACCCTCTGCACCAGATGGCAAACACAAAATTGGTGTTGTGGTCAGACGCCTCTTTAGTTCCTCAAAATCCCATGCACACTCCGGTGACCAAATGAACTTCTGATCCTTCCTCGTCAAGGTGGTGAGAGGTAGAGCGATCCGCAAAAAGTTCTCCACGAAGCGCCGATAGTAGCCGGCAAGTCCAAGGAAACTTCTGACTTCTGCTATTGTCGCCAAAACGGGCCACTTCTGGATTGCATCAATCTTTGTCGGATCCACTGCGATACCCTTGCCACTAACAACATAACCAAGGAACGCCACTGAGGCTAGCCAGAACTCGCACTTAGAGAACTTGGCATATAGTTGACTACGTCGCAGGTTTTCCAAAACTTCACGCAAATAAATCGCGTGCTCTTCTTCAGACTGAGAGTACACCAAGATATCGTCAATGAAGACAATGACAAACTGATCAAGGCACTCTCGAAAGGTCCTATTCATCAGATCCATAAATACTGACGGCGCATTCATTAATCCAAATGGCATCACTGTAAACTCGAAGTGTCCGTAGCGGGTACTGAATGCTGTTTTGGGGATATCACAATCCCGAATTCGCAACTGGTAATAGCCGGACTTGAGATCCAACTTTGAATACACAGTTGACCCAACTATCTGATCGAATAAGTCATCGATTCGAGGAATCGGATACTTGTTCTTCTCAGTCAGCTTGTTCAATTCTCGGTAGTCAATGCATAGACGCAGGCTTCCGTCCTTCTTTTTCACAAAAAGGACCGGAGCACCCCAAGGGGATGTACTTGGGCGTATGTAACCCTGCTCTAACAACTCCTGTAATTGAACCGTCAATTCCGCCATCTCCTTTGGCGCAATTCAGTACGGAGAGCGTGAAACAGGTTTGGCACCTGGCACCAGCTCTATAGTGAAGTCAATCTCTCGTTGAGGTGGCTCCCCAGGGAGATCTTTCGGAAACACATCTGGATACTCTGAAATCACAAGAACATCACTCAAACTGGGTTGAGGCTTTGCAGTCCCCACTAGCACAACACACAACTCTACGCCTTGCCGAACCGCCTTGACCACTTGGACAGCGGATATCAGTGTCTTGCTCGATCCATGCAAACCAACAAACGTAGTCGCACGTTCGGTATTCTGCCCCAGCGTGACCTCCTTCGAAGTGCAATCAATGTAGGCCTGCTGCGCTGATAGTTAGTCCATACCAAAGATTACATCGAACTCCGAAAGCGGGAGTATCAGTGCTTCCAAATCAAAGTCTTGACTCCCTATTCGTACCTTTACCACACAACCTCGATCCACGCGCATCGAACACCCATTTGGTAGCAACACATCTAATCGTTCCTGTCTAAACAATGAAGGCACTCCAAGTTGATGTATGAAGGCCTCCGATAGAAAGGAATGTGAAGCACCTGTATCAAATAGTGCTCTCGCCGGATAGTTAAAGATCAGGACAAAGCCTAGGACATCAATGGTTAACAAGCAATGCATAAGGTATGAAGTATAAAAAGCAAGAAATACTATATACTGTCGCATACCTGTCACCACATCGCTCTGTTTGATGGCCTCCTGCTGGCCAAGGTTGTACACTCTAGGCTGGGCTGGAGTGGCGTGGGATGCGGTTGACCCTACCGCCTTCCCTTTCTCTGCCGTATAGGCCGCAACTGCCTTCTTTCCACCACGACAATCACGAGCTATATGTCCCGGCTTGCCGCAATTGTAACAGATGATTGGGCGATGCCCAGTCACTCCCGATGCTGAAGATTGAGCTAACCCAGACGGTCGCGCTCCTTTCTTCCATTTGTCTAATCCCAACTTTGCCGAGCTCGCTACTTTGAAATCTAGCTTGACTACTGCTAGCTCCTTCCTGCTTTGGGACCGCTTCATATCTTTCTCTAAAGAACGAGCCGAGTTGACCAGGGTCATAAACCCCTGCGTCATTGGCCCCGACAGAAGGAACCGCAACTCTTCTCGCAATCCTTCGTAAAACCGATTTGTCTTACGAGCTTCATCTGCAAACGTCACGCCTGCATAGCGCCCCAACCGTGTAAACTCATGTAGATAGTCATCGATCATTCTATCACCCTGAGTCAGACGGTTGAACTGATTCTCCATCTCTATTTGTTGGGCCGGTGGTAGATACCGTGCCAAAAATAGTCTGGAAAACTCATCAAAGGAGATATCTGTCAGCTGCCTCCCTGCTAGTTGATGTAACTCCATCTCGTCCCACCATAGCTGCGCCTCCCCATCCAATAGGAAGGTTGCCAAAGTAACTTTTTGCTCTTCCTCTGTAACTGTGGCCTTCAAGGTTTTGCGCACCCTTGTCAGCCAATCCTCCGCTTGCGTCGGGGTTCCTGCCCCCGTGAACGTAGGAGGGTGGAAACTCAAAAAGTATTGCAGCTGTTGATCTGGAGCTCTTCGTGCCCTCAATGGCACTGGCACCGCAGGTTCGGCTGCTGGAGCCGGCACCAGAGCCGCTCCAGGAGTAGGAGGCTGTCCTGGGAAATGCCCTCCTGGTTGCGCTGTGAACATCGCAAATACTGCCTCAGCAACCATCCTTACAGTTTCAGCCGAAGGAGGAGTTGGCACCGGAGTTGGTGCACTACTTGCAGTCGAACGAGGGGGTCGAGAAGGCCCCGCTCACTACTAGAAAATTGACTTTTAGCCACGCTCGTATTGCCCACGACCATTTTTCGTGGCAAATAGTCAAATTATCGTGGCTAAAAGTCTAAAATTGTGGCTAAAAGTCATAGAAAAAGGGTATTTGCCACAGAAAGAGCATGGCAAATACTTTTTTGCCACGCTCGTATTGGCCACGCCCATTTGCCATGGCAGTCCGTGGCTAAAAGTCTTTTGCCACGATTTTGGACTTTTAGCCACGGTAATTTGCCCTGGCTAAAAGTTAATTTTCTAGTAGTGGCTCCACTCCCAGCCGCCTATATATGTACCCAAAACATAATTAGAGACTAAGAGATATCATGAAATAATAAAGGAACACAGAAGTTCCATCAGAATGCTACACGTATACATGTAATTCATTCCTAAAGTGGACAATTACTGGTTATTTACATGATTTAAAGGCGACGCACACACATGCTCACAACCCCTGAAAAGAATTCGACCACGAATTTAGACGGAAAGGGATCGAGACCCATAGCTGATACCAATTTGTAACACCCTCCCTGTTACATAGCATATAACAGTAGGTCCGACCGGGACCCCACGCCATATGAAATGAACAGAAGAGCGCATTACTAAAATTAGCATTAAACAGTTAAAACTATAACTATCTCAGTATCAGAGTCGCAATGGAAGCATAAGTTTCCTTTACTTAAAACCAGTTATAACATGTCCACATCTCTAGTAGGAATGAAATATAAACAGTTAGTTACATTATTTGTTTACATCAAAAAGGTGGCTTCCAGACATCGGCACGCAGGCCGGCCGCACATGAACGAAAGGTAAACAAAAGCTATGGCCTTCAAGGGCCAGCATAGCACAGCAGCAGGAGCTTCAGCCCGCTATCTCCCGCTAGTCTCACCGGGACCTGTATAAGCAAATCCACCAAGTGGTGGGAAAACAAGTAACCGGTCAGCTTTAGCTGACCAAGATTATAATGACCCCACCCCAAACTCAGGGCGGCGGTGCTCCTTCCCTGCAAGTAAGAGTCAACAGCATATATATATATCCGCAAACAACACCAACGAAGGCATACCAAGCCACCCGCTTCGTGCTCTCAAGGCACACTTTGGCATACTCCCTGAGTTACGCCCGCACGCTAAGTCTTATTTTAACTTAGACAAGCAATTTGAGCTAGTCTGTGAACACGAAGTTCCGGCACTCATCCATAGCCCGGTGCACCGAGGGACGACCTCTTCACCACCACTATGGGAGGGTTTGGATCAGCTAGGCCCGTTGCTCAAATACCGCGATTCCACTATGCACGATACGGGTAAGCGTCACCTAATACCATCTCTAAAAGCTGGGTTTGGCAAGTTCCACAACTTTTTCTGCGACGCATCCAGCCTCCAGGAATATAGGTAGCACTGAAACACACTGTCTGTGTGCTGGGCGCTACCGCCGGCGCTAACGCTAGCACCCGGCGCTAGCAACAGAACTCAGTTCTGCCCGGCACTGGTAACAGAACCCAATGCTGCTACCTCTGGGAAAACACCTCCAGATAACAACACGGGTAGCTCACCTGGCGCTACCGCCGGCGCTATCTCTAGCACCCGGTGATAGTAACAGAACACAATCTGCTACCAAATTCAGGTATTGCCTGGGAAACACCTCCAGGACCCTTTTTCTCTACAAAACCGTACACATGACCCGAATCACCGCACGTACACGGAATTGATTCAGGCACTTTAAACATCACCAATCCGGCTCGATCTGTCCAGATGGGTTTCACACAGCATGCCTATGCCTGTGCTACCGTTCCAGACTCTATATGCAATTTATGGGGGAATACCTTCATCCCACCGGAAGATCCAATCCACTAATTAGTAGAAGTATCCTGAAATACATGCAAATCAAAGGACGAACATGTCCAAGGATTAGGGAGGAGATTCGTTACCCTCGTAGGCCGTTTTGGTGCCATAGAACTGAGCTTGATCCGGAGGAAACTCGCTGAACCAGCACCCTCTCCACGGAATCGCTGATGGCACAAGCACACAAGGCCACCTTCGTGAATTTGCCCTTCGCACAATGAAAGGCCCACCCTCAATTTCTCTTCTAACCTTCGGCTCTCAGCTCCCAAACCATGAAAAGGCAGAGGGTTCTCAAAGAAATGAGAAGAAACATCAGATTTTGGGGGATTTAAGATTTTCCCGCTACCGCCGACGCTAGTGGCTAGCGCCTGGCGCTAGCCCTGAGTCGGTACCGCTGAGAGACACTACCACCGATGCTAGCTCCCTGACTTCAATTCATTTTCATTTTCGGTATTTTGGCGTGCACATGAAATTTGTGGTCTTACAGCCGAAATTCTCCTTTGATGGCCATTAATAGCATTCAAGGTATAACCACCACTCTCCCTCGATTAAGATCTCTATCATCTTCAAAAGACTGAGAGGAGTGAAACACCCAACCTTCCAGAGGAAATCATGCAGTGGAGGCTCAGATCAGCAAGGAGCACAACTTGAAGGGGGCGGCCATGGCAAATCCGGGAAGCAACCACCATCAAGCTCGATTGAAGGTTTGGTTATTCTCCTCTCTCTCAGTGGATAGATCTTATCAAGTTGGCCGCAAGGAATGGTGCCTATTGGCACCCAATCTGGTAGGCCGAGAGCTCCATTTTTGGAGCTTAAATCCCAACCTAAAATCCCTGTTCCGGCCCCCTCCGGCCGGCCAACCACCGTTAATCGCCGGCCACCACCTCGACGAAGGTGGTGGTGGCATTGGTCGGCCGGGGAGGCGCTTAGGTGGCCTGGAAAACAAGGAGGAAGGCAGCCTAGGCACGGTTGATCCCAACTGTTGACTGGAGGAAGAAGACGGCCTAATACCGTTCAAAGGTGCTTCAAGGTTTGTGCAAGATCTTATATTAAATGTTATACTGTTTACGTTATTTCATTTAATTAGTCGAACGAAATATTACGTCGAACGAAAATTTGCTCTGCTTTTGTCGAGCGCTGATATCTGTTAGATTAGTCGAGCGCTGTTATTAGAGAAATTAGTCGAGCGTTGTTATTAGAGAAATTAGTCGAGCGCAGCTGCGTTAGGCTTTCGTCGAACGCAGATTTGATCTGCTTTCATCGAACGCAGAGTTTGATTTTCGTCGAACGCAGCTTTTGTAAAGTTTCGTCCAACGCAATTCTGCGTTAAATTAGTCGAGTGCTGTTATTAAGTATATTAGCCGAACAAAATAGTTTTCGTCGAACGCAGATTTGATCTGCTTTCGTCGAATGCAGAGTTTGAATTTCGTCGAACACAAAAACAGTTGTATAATTAAATGTGTATAAGATTTCTGTCATATATTTTATTGTACTTAGATTTAATTATTAAAAATAATTAGGCCCCTCTACAGAAAAAGTGGTCAACACCAAAGTTGTAGCCCTTGGAGTCTACTTTATTTTAAAATTGATTTCACCCCAAAAGGAGTTCTGTAGCTCCCTGTAGGTCCATTTTGGTGGGGTTGGTCCCTAGTGTAGGACATAGGTAAAAATCTCAGTCCAATTGGGACTGTTTTGTTTGAGTATTTTGTAAACCCAAGTTAGGACAAATAGGGTCAAAGTTAGGGTATGGTGTTTACCTTGGGGTATGGTGGTCAAAACTCATCACCATGAAGTGAAACCTTGGTAACTAGTTTAGGATCACCTAAGACACTTCCATGAGTGATATGGCGTGGTGTAGAGGTGATTAAGCCCTAGAACACTAGTTCTATTCCTAGGTGTGCATTTAGGACTTTGTGAAGGCCATGTGGTCAAAAGTCCCTTGATGGTTATGAAACTTGTTGGATAGATTCATAGGGTGTAAATAGGCACTGGGTAATTGTATAAGAATTTTAGGAGTCAATATTCCCTTTTAATTAGGACATAACTTCTTTAGGGAATCTTCATATAAGAAACATTTACATGCTTAAAATGTCTTGGATGATGATGAAACTTTGATGGTGCCCTTATAATCATGGTTTAGACCTCTGGTAATATTTGTGGATTTTATTAAATAACTTAATCAGTACTTCTTTCACAAGGCACCTGTTTTGATTTAGACTTAAGGAAAATATTTGAGGGTCGAAAACTATTTTATAAATTGTGCAAATTGGTGATAGGACCTTTCTGAACATTAGGAAGCTCTGTAAATTTTAATAGAATTTTTGAAGACTTAAATCAGTAGGTTACTTCACAATTTATTTAATTTGAGGTTTTCTTAAAGTATTTATTTTAGTGAGAAAATGATTTCCTTAAATCCTGAAACTTAGTCAGTAGCCTTTTCTGCTGAATACAAGAGTTTGGTAATTTTCCCATAATTTTAGTGTTGATCTTTTTGGTGGTTCCTTCATAAAACTACGATTTTAGATAGATGATAAATAATTAAATTAGAGGAGAATTTCTTACTATAAAAATATGATATGCTGTTTCTGATGTTATTTAGTCACCATAGATTTGTCATAATTTTTGGAGAGCCATATCATAAGATTTACTTACACTTCATGTTCATTTTCATACATGACAGATGTTTGGAGAAATTAAAATAAATATTAAATAAATTAGGAAAAATATGATTCTCTGGACTTAGACTTGTAACATCATGATAGATCTCTAGTAAATATCTTGAGTCAGTTGGATGAATATTTGGAGTACCTCTAGTTATAAGCTTCATATAGTTAGTTTGGTCTGCGTTTAGTAAAACTGTGGAACTTGGGTAACTAGTTGCTTACTAAGTGGGAATGGCATGTAGTTGGTGTACATGTACAGGATGAAGAGGTTTAGGTCACCAAAAAGGAGTTATGTATTAAGAGTGCTTGGTGAGTTAAGGGTAAGTTTGTGCTTGGGATTGACGAAAGATCGTCTTTCCCCTAGCGTGTCTTAAAGCACTTAGGTTTAACTCAAGTGAAATGATAAGAGGGGTGTTCTTATGGGTGGATACCAACAACACTAAGTGTCTTGAGAAAGGGAACTTTGGGGTGTCATCCCATTACAGTTCCTAGTACCGTGGCGAGCCCCTTACAGGGTAATCCTCGGGAAGTCCAAGATTAACCATAAGTCATATGAGTATAGATGATGCTCAAGACTAACAAATAACACATTCACTCACACTCCGTTGTCACGGGAGTTTGGTTGGTTTGGTACCCCGAGATGTAGGCTCGGTGGTGTTTGGTGCGGATTGTTGATCCGGTGAGTTTGTGACTCAGATATGTTTTTGGTTGGGCAAGTTGAGCCCAAGTGATTTATGTTTGGAGTTTGTAGATAGATAGTAGAACATGTTGCATGTGCACGAAGGTGGTGGGTCATCAGTATTGGACGATCGTTCACACCGACGTCAATATGTTGACTCGGCAAGTGTGGAATTTGCACTTAGCCTTAAAATTCTGGTGGTCCAGCCAGTAAGTGTACGCAGATGCTCCGCGGTTTTGCGTTGAGGCGTACGATTGGTCTAGGTTAGGTAGTGTGAATACCAACCTAGAGGTGGGCGAGGCCCAACCCACCACTTCCGTTTGCCACTACGGGAGTATCCTGGGAGTCTTTCTAGCTCCAAGAAGGTGGAACTAAAGGTCTATGTGCATAGAGTCGAAGTGGGTGAGTTGCACTTGTATGAACATAGCATAACTGCATACCTTGCCTGTCATAGCATAACATTGCATTTCAAACCTTACCCCTATCGTATAAGTTGGTTATGGGACTTCTTATACGATAGGCCTTGCTAAACGACCCCTTGGTCTATAGGTTTGTATGGGCATTCCTATAAATCAATGGTTACTTTTCTATTACTATTGTCTTTACTTACTGCACTTTAATTATTCTTTACCTGCTCTTACTATGCCCCTTTACTGCTTCAGTTATATATATACACATGTGTAGTGTAGAAACATTTCCTGTACCATTGTCACATGTTCTTTGTTATACCCCTTGCTGTCCTCCGCTTCTTCCTCCCGCACGGTGCCTAGGAGCCATTGGGGGTGGGGTGGGGAACATAAGGCTTAGTCTTTTTGACTAACGGTCGGTGGACCATATCATTGTAGGAGATCGAGGAGACATAGCAGCACCAGAGGCCGGTGCAGACGGAGGCGGGCCAGCCTATTATAGGAGCACCAGATTCAGGATCAGTGAGTGATTAGTAGTTAGCTTCCGCGAGTGATCTTGTGGTGAGGACATGATGTACAGGGCATGTGCCCTTTATTATTGTAATAATCTTTTATTCAGTTATTATCTGTGGACATTTACCTTTATGGTTTTATATTTCATGTTGATTCTGTGGACTTGTCTTCTTCAGTGCACTTTTCTTTGTGATCGATTTGGCCGGCAGGATCAGTGTTTTGTAGTGGTGTCCTTCCTGAGTGAAGGTGTTACCGCAAAGCGGCGGTTCTGGGCCTAAGACCCGGTGTTTGGGAATAAAAAAATGGGGTCTTACAGCACCGGTCTCAGGAAACTCCAACAATGGTGACCGCTCAGGCATTAGCTACTAAAATTTTCCTCGAAGCCGGCCACAAGCTGAGGCGCCTTTCTAAAGAAGAATACCTGAATTTTCTGGAGAAGCGCATGCTCCAAAACCAGATCATCGTTGGGCTGCCCGCAGAAGACGAAGGTCTGAATTTTGGAGAAGGTAATAAGTTCGTCATCCCAATCGATCACTTTGATTGGGGTCTGACATTGCCTCTCCCCTGGGAGGTTTTGGAATTGATGGATTACTATGGTATAGTGCTCGCTCAGCTGCCACCGGACTCAATCGATCTCATGACCGTTTTCATCAACTATCTGAGGTCGGCAAAGATAATATTTACAATTGATTTGTTCCGCGCGACCTTCTCTGTGAATTCGATGAAGGAGGGGAAGAAGAAGGAGGAATTCAAAGGTCTCCTCTACGTTTCCTGTAATGGAATTAAAGTGCTTAATCTCCCGAACAAGATTTCTTTTCTGGACAGAAAGATTCTTAGTGTTCGAGGGTGAGCTCGGCAGTCTCAAATCCAGACCTTCATCTCGAGCTAAGGCAATCTTCCGAATTCCCAAAAACACCATGAAAGAGCAAATCGATCTCCTAGCCTTCCTGGCTGACAAAGGTTCGATCTCAATTACTACCTGGCGATCTGGCCAGAGGTCGCGGATCTTACTCCTGAAGAAAGTAAGATAACTCTAGCGAGCTCTTGCAATCTCAAAATTTCTTCTTTTGACTTTCCTCTAACACTTTCCTTTTTCAGTGACCTTTGCGGTCCCTTCAGTCAACCCTGTGGCACCAGCTAATGAGGTGCTTACTCAGAGGGAGATAAGGAAGAAGAGAGATCACGAGCATGATATTGCGGGGTTTGGTGGATCAAAGGCTATCAACGGACCGTTTCCCTTGATCGGCTTTGGGAAAAGACTAAAAGATACCAAGGTGTTGTTTATTGGGTGTCAACTTATCACCTAGAGGGCGGGGGGATAGGTTTTTAAAATTATATTATCCCCTTTATGTGTTCTTGATTTCTGATTAAAAGATCTATAGATTAGAAAGCACAACACAGAAAAGCACACAGTGATCTATAGAGGTTCCTCAAGCCCGGGTGTCTTGAGTAGTCTTCTTTCCCTCTGCGGCTACCTAGAAGTGTGATAGGCTCGGCAAACTCTGCCATATCTTCAGGCACGCAAGCCTTACAACACGAACACGCAAGTCCTATAGCCTAGGCCCGCAAGCCCCTACTGCACCCGAGCCCGCAAGCTCGACACTCATGCCCTCAATCCCTACACAACACAGACCCGCAAGTCCTATGCATACAGCCTAGGCCCGCAAGCCCTTACTGCACCCAAGTCCTCAAGCTCGACAATATTGGACCCGCAAGTCCACTGCCCTGGCCCTCAAGCCTCACAACTCTCCAGCCCTCAAGCTAGACGGTGTCGGACCAGCAAGTCCACTGCCCTGGCCCTCAAGTCTCACAGCACTCCAGCCCTCAAGCTAGGCAAACTCGGACCTGCAAGTCCACTTCCCTGGCCGTCAAGCCTCACAGCTCTCCAGCCCTCAAGCTAGACACTTAGGCCCTCAAGCCTTACAACAATAAAAGTTTTACAGAAATAAAAACTGTTTCTTCTGCCTGATGATGATCGACAACTTAGCCTGTTGGAGATCGGCTTCTTAGCCTGATGGTGATCGACTACTTAGAATTGAAGAAGACGTTCTTGATTTGTCATTTTTAGCACTTGATCTTCTTCAGCCTCCTCTTCTTTTACCTGATGTTGATCGGCTTCTTATCAGTCAATGGAGATGACTGATTCTTCTGAGAACGCTTGATTCTTGTTATCTACTTATTTTTATTCTTCTCCCGAGAATGTACTGTTGTATTGAGAAGCAACGGCGGGGTTCTGATGGCGCAAATCTCACACACCGCTATAGGCGGTAGCTCGACTGCGGCACGAAACGGCAGTGTACCGATCGTTCAAGTAATATAAAACGAGGGGTAATCCCCGAGTATCGAATCTCTCAAGGAACACAGTAAGGTGGAGTTTATTATCGAGGAAAGACTTGAGATTGAAGTCCTGCGAAAGGCGAAATGCGAATGAAAGGGCTTTGGGGGTTTGTGAATACTTAAAATAAATATTACCACTACTCCTATGCAATGCCGCTATGCAAAGCTTCGCTTGGCGGGATGGAGACTAGGCAGGCCTTGAGCGCGCTGCGTCGAAAGGGCGGCTGGACGAGTAGGCAAACGGATCGAACTATGCAGGCCTTGAGCGCGCTGCTTCGTTAGGCGGGATGGAATACGGGCCGCGATGCCACGCTTCGGTAGGCGGATGGGCGAGTGGGCTAGCGGAAAGAGGGTCGCAAGCACCTCTTCGATAAGCACGCCACTAGCAATTGCTAGTGCGGCACCGGACACGGTGGTGGGATGGAAAATGGAATGGAGCGCGCCTCAATGACACAAATGAACAAAATAATTTCATAAACATGAAATTAGCAACATTAGGCATGATTCATAGTGTTCATCATCAAGATAAAGAGAATACATCACACATAACCACAAAAATAGAGGAAAAAGGCAAGAGATACGACCGAATCTGGAGTCTCGTAGTAGATTTACGGTAGGAAGCACCGGGTTGTCAATCCGGGTCCTAACTCGGTCCCAACTGCGTCCGGGGTAGAAGAGGGCTGTCACACCTCCCAATGGACCCGTCTTCTCCAGCGATTTACAATCCAGCCACGTCTATTGCGGAGAACCTCTTCCTTAGCGGTCAAAATGAGTGTAGGACCCCTTCCTTTAAGCCTTTGGATGATGGAGGAGGCCTAGGGGGCGGAAATCCCCTGAAAACGGCGAAAACGGCGGACTGAACGGAGCAGAGTTCCCTCTCCCCACCTAATTCGCGAACAGGTCAATAAATAGGCGCTGGATTAAACACTGCGCACGATCATTGGCGCACGACCAGTGGTCGTGCGCACTGGAATCCTGCGATCGTGCGCACTGCCTGGACAGAACCTGCACGAGATGAAATCATGAAATACAATGTTCGCACGACCAGTGGCGCACGACCGGTGGTCGTGCGCACTGGAGTTGATGGTCGTGCGCACTACAGCAAACAGAACTCAGAAATTTAATGGTCAATGCGCACGAGCAGTGGCACACGACCGATGGTCGTGCGCACTGGAGTCGATGGTCGTGCGCACTACACCAGACAGAACTCGTGAAAAAGGGTTAAGTGCGCACGATTAGTGGCGCACGACCGGTGGTCGTGCGCACTAGAACAAGTGATCGTGCGCAGTGTTCCTGTGCAGAATTGCACCGGAAACACTTGCACGCCTCCTATTCCAGCACAAACACAGATCTAGCCACCAAAAGTGGCACTTAACAACATATGAGTACTATGAAAGGAAATAAACACGAAAACACACCCAAGTGGGCCAAAATGTGCACCTAGCATGGGTTATCAATTATAAACTATAATAAGGCTAAAGTGCGTGATATTGACTAAATAATGGCCCGGATGAGTCCATGAAGGTGTATATAAATGGGACTCATCACACCCCCAGACTTACCTGTTTGCGCGTCCCGAGCAAACCATCTCTTACGCGGACAAGAAAAACATAAGTTGGAATAGAAATTATCAAGCGGAGTACCATGCGAAGTCGCATGCTCATGTGCGTAGAAATACAGTAGATAAAATTTCTAATTATACATATTAGTTTAAAATTTTCTAGGAGCGTATTTATATATTACGTTTACTCAAAAAGTGAATCACGGTGAATCATAAGGTTGTACATAGAAAGAAAGTAGACTGAACGCTAAGGCGAGCATTGCCAAAGATCGGGGCTCGAGACAACTCCATTGAAATCCATCAATGTCGGTGGCCATAAGCTTGCCCGTTCGCACTCTCTCCACGGCACTGGTTTGACTCAAATGCGTGAATCAATAGGACTTTAGGTTTTAAATGGGGCTTGGGTTTAGGTGAGGTATACAATGATAAAGACGATGGCTCAAATACTAAACCCAAATGAGCTAGTGCAGAAATTCTCCTCATTCACCACACAAATACGCGGGTACACCACACCCCCAGACTTGGATTTGACTACATGGGTGTGTGCACCGCCTACTCCCAAACATAAATCTCTACATAAAGATTTTCAATTAAACACTCTTTCTCTTTCATTTCTTTTTAACTTCTTTTCTTTTTCTCATTTTTTTTTCTTTTCTTTTCTTATCATTTTCAGCAAATAAACAATAAGACACATCCACATCTTCACAAACATATCACCACATCAACAACCCAACACATGAAAATAATAAACAGCTAAAGCTCAGATTTGGGTGTGCGACTAGGATTGGCTTTTGGGCTTTGGTGAAATAAAAAGTGGGGCTGAATCAAAGAAAGGGTAGGCACAACTGGGCTAACGAGGATAAAGTGATAGGAGTGGGCACAAAGGCTCAATCGGGCCAAAATGATGGCCTATATCACATTCACGCAATTGACTAACCGTATACCCATGCTTCAAGAATCGCTTGGGGCAAGTTCTAGCCACCGAGAAAGATAATCCATCCTCCCGACTCGGGCAATACGAGACTAACGAACGTCTACACACATTCCTATGCTACCGTTTGATTCACACCGGATTCACCAAATTTTGAGTAAAGTAAACAATATTTACGCTAATAGAAAAATATAAGCTAAAAGCATAAAAAGAAATTGAATCTACACGAATTTCTAAACGAGACATGAGCACTCGACTAGGAGCACTACAGGAGTCAACATTTTACTCTGCCTCATAATCCTAAGCCAGCACAATGATTTTCCAAATCACACAAAAAGACAAATTCAACTCACGACGTGCCAACGGCTAAGCGCGCGCTAAAGTGGGTGCTGTGGTGTGCAATAAAAATAAACAAAATATTTTAAATGAAATCTTCTAGTATGCAGTGCAATAGTGCACGTGAGCGGGTAAACAAAACTACTCTCCCCCAGACTTAAGCTAAACAATCTGCATAACATATGACAAGAAAATCAAAATAGGGCTAAGGGAAGAGAGTACCCAATGCTCAGCAAGTGAGCATGCCAGAAGATTGGCGTTTAAACCTAGACTAAGATGCAGCATCCGCCATCCAGAAGAAGATACCTGCAGGGGTCAGCTCCGCAAAAACAAAAGAAACAGAAAAAGATAAACTACAATAAACTACAGCTAACTAAACAGGATGGATTAAAATAAAATGCATGAAAAGTAAGATAACTACTGGGGTTATTGTCATCCCAGCACGACTTATTTAAAAACATGAAGGTTCTAACTAATGGGCCTATGGAAGGAGAAGTGGACAGGTAACTGGCCTAATATCCGTGTCGGTAGCGGGTACCGATACGGTGATAGAACAACCACCCCTCTACCTAAATATAGATACCTGCTCCTCACAGGTAGAGGGTAGAGAATGTAAGAAAAGGAGGAGGCCTGGTCCTCACTCATCTCACAAAACACATCCTTGCCTAGCAAGGTGTCGTCAACAGGGAGGCAGCAGGGGGAAAAGGCAAAGAGTGGAGCTTCCTCTACGGAGGGGGAATAAACCTCCTCACATGAGAGGATGCTCTCATCATTGACTTGAGCAAAAAGCTCCAAGTCCTCCTGGGATACCTGTGAAGACTCAACCTGCACAGGCTCGGATGAAGAAGGGGGATCAAGAAATAAACAAGGCGAAGAACATAAATAATCAGAAATCGAGGGAGTGGTCCCGGTCTCACTCCCATCAGGTTGGGGAAGTAAAATAATGTTAGCATTGTCATCAATGCTACAAGAGTCGGCGGGATCAACGGTGGCCAGGCTTAGGATTTGGACTTCCTCCACCGGTGCTGAGGAAAACTCCTCTTCACCTAGAAGGTTGTCCTCCTCCATAGGAATAGGCACAACACTAAGATCAACAACCTCCTCATGCGACACATCATCAACAATGTCGTCAGAAACAAATGTAGTATGCACAACAGGGGAAAGAATCGAATCCACTAGAAGTGGTGGAGGCACATGGAGAATCTGCTCAGCGGTGTCGGTGCATAGATCAGCCGCACATCCGGTGGCCGTATCCATGCCATACCCTTCAAAATGTGAAGGTGACAAAGACACATAGCCGGATGTTGAAGGTGTGCCGCCAGAGTTAGGAGTTGGGACGATCCGGATATCCGGCTCGTCATCCTCGTCCAATTGGCGAAGATACTCGGCACAGTCCTTCAAGACATGATCAGTGCTCCGACAAAACCGGCACTGCCTAGCAGGCTTCTTTGGCACATCGAGTGCTGAAGCCGAAAAGAAGTACGACGGTAAAGGCTCAGCAGAGTAGCCATAAGACTTACGCGCACCATATGGAGTACCAGACGAAGTCGGTGCTCCATATGCGGGGCTATAAGAATTATGCCTACTATTCTCCGTAGGGCATTCATCACTAGAGTGGGAGGTATCTCTACACCAACGGCAACGGATATTGAGATGTGCCCACATAGTGCGAAGATAAAACGATTCTCAAAACTAAGAACACTATTGTGCGAAATACTATACCTAACAAAATTTTACTAAAGCAACCTACTATAAAACAAGAAAATGGACTAAAAAGAACAGAAATAAAAATAAAAGAAAATGCAATTTACAAAAGGAAGGGCTTTTCTCTCAGATTCTCCCTCTCCAGAAAACTCACACGACTGTGTTCCCCGGCAACGGCGCCAAAAACTTGATGGCGCAAATCTCACACACCGCTATAGGCGGTAGCTCGACTGCGGCACGAAACGGCAGTGTACCGATCGTTCAAGTAATATAAAACGAGGGGTAATCCCCGAGTATCGAATCTCTCAAGGAACACAGTAAGGTGGAGTTTATTATCGAGGAAAGACTTGAGATTGAAGTCCTGCGAAAGGCGGAATGCGAATGAAAGGGCTTTGGGGGTTTGTGAATACTTAAAATAAATATTACCACTACTCCTATGCAATGCCGCTATGCAAAGCTTCGCTTGGCGGGATGGAGACTAGGCAGGCCTTGAGCGCGCTGCGTCGAAAGGGCGGCTGGACGAGTAGGCAAACGGATCGAACTATGCAGGCCTTGAGCGCGCTGCTTCGTTAGGCGGGATGGAATACGGGCCGCGATGCCACGCTTCGGTAGGCGGATGGGCGAGTGGGCTAGCGGAAAGAGGGTCGCAAGCACCTCTTCGATAAGCACGCCACTAGCAATTGCTAGTGCGGCACCGGACACGGTGGTGGGATGGAAAATGGAATGGAGCGCGCCTCAATGACACAAATGAACAAAATAATTTCATAAACATGAAATTAGCAACATTAGGCATGATTCATAGTGTTCATCATCAAGATAAAGAGAATACATCACACATAACCACAAAAATAGAGGAAAAAGGCAAGAGATACGACCGAATCTGGAGTCTCGTAGTAGATTTACGGTAGGAAGCACCGGGTTGTCAATCCGGGTCCTAACTCGGTCCCAACTGCGTCCGGGGTAGAAGAGGGCTGTCACACCTCCCAATGGACCCGTCTTCTCCAGCGATTTACAATCCAGCCACGTCTATTGCGGAGAACCTCTTCCTTAGCGGTCAAAATGAGTGTAGGACCCCTTCCTTTAAGCCTTTGGATGATGGAGGAGGCCTAGGGGGCGGAAATCCCCTGAAAACGGCGAAAACGGCGGACTGAACGGAGCAGAGTTCCCTCTCCCCACCTAATTCGCGAACAGGTCAATAAATAGGCGCTGGATTAAACACTGCGCACGATCATTGGCGCACGACCAGTGGTCGTGCGCACTGGAATCCTGCGATCGTGCGCACTGCCTGGACAGAACCTGCACGAGATGAAATCATGAAATACAATGTTCGCACGACCAGTGGCGCACGACCGGTGGTCGTGCGCACTGGAGTTGATGGTCGTGCGCACTACAGCAAACAGAACTCAGAAATTTAATGGTCAATGCGCACGAGCAGTGGCACACGACCGATGGTCGTGCGCACTGGAGTCGATGGTCGTGCGCACTACACCAGACAGAACTCGTGAAAAAGGGTTAAGTGCGCACGATTAGTGGCGCACGACCGGTGGTCGTGCGCACTAGAACAAGTGATCGTGCGCAGTGTTCCTGTGCAGAATTGCACCGGAAACACTTGCACGCCTCCTATTCCAGCACAAACACAGATCTAGCCACCAAAAGTGGCACTTAACAACATATGAGTACTATGAAAGGAAATAAACACGAAAACACACCCAAGTGGGCCAAAATGTGCACCTAGCATGGGTTATCAATTATAAACTATAATAAGGCTAAAGTGCGTGATATTGACTAAATAATGGCCCGGATGAGTCCATGAAGGTGTATATAAATGGGACTCATCAGGTTCTTTTTCGTTCTTGTCTCTCTCACGAGGATTCCTTTTTCTAGGGCATCACTGTTCTCCTTTATAGGACTGATGACCGCTTAACGGTCACATATTGATAACTCTATTTTTATCTTAGTTTTTAGTTAGTTTTTAATTTAATAATCAATCAATATTTATCTTTATTATTAAAATAATCTCCTTAATTTACTTATTTTTCCTTTTCAGGTAAATCTGGGCTGCTGACAGCATTTTTGGGCTCACTGTTTTAACCAGAAGAAAATTTGGTGCTGTTTTGGAAAATTGTCAAGTACACGCCCCCTAGTCATGGGCGTGACCTAGGGGCGTGACCTCAGCCACGGGCCGTGACCGCTGAGAACGCCAGAACCAAGTCCACGTCAGTTTATTCATACACGCCCGCTAGTCATGGGCGTGGCATAGGTGCGTGCCTTGTGTCACGGGCCGTGACTCTACTGCCATGCTGGATCATGCCACGTCGGATTAATATTACACGCCCCACTGTCACGGGCGTGACCATTGGGCGTGGCCTACTCTAAACCGCCAAATTAACTCCAGCTCAGGCCGTTTCCCGCCGTTTGTAGATCAAGCCAAGACACGCCTAGGTCACGGGCATGACCTAGGGGCGTGACCAATAGATTTATGAAGTTTGGCAGTTTTTCTCCCGAACGTTCCCGGGTATTCAAGACACCGTTGCCGCACATTACACGCCCTAGGTCACGGGCGTGACCTAGGGGCGTGTCTCCCCTACTTTTTCAACTATAAATTGCTGCCATGTCCAGATGCCAGGGAAGGGGATTTTGGAGGCCATTTTCTGTTATTCTGCACTAATTTACAATTTTTCTCATTTCAAGTTGTCACCTTTAATTTTGTTTCAAGTTGTAATTCTCTTTTCAGCAATTTCAATTTAAGTACTTTTCTATTACCAATCATGTCTCTCTCTTTAATCATATGTATTTCCTCCATCATGATGAGTAGCTAAATTCCAATTAGCACTTGATCATGATGAACTTTGGAATAAAATAAACGTTGCTTTGTTCTTATTAAAATTTGCAAGCTTCTTATATTATTTTGCTTCGATTTATCTTTGATTCTAATTGCTTCGAATTCATATGTCGCGAATATGCTTTTCGATCTAAGATCTGTACGCTAGTGATCGAGAGATCCATGTGAACGAGGAGATCACTTAAAGATAAAAAGAGTTTCATGCACTCCTCGAGAGAGGGTGATTTAAATCTTTAGGACTGGAATCAAATTTAGTAGAGGGGTTCACCGCCTAAAGCAAGCTTAGGGGTTTCGACTGGCTGAGAGGTCTTAATCGATCAACCTAGGTTAGTTCATAGTTCTCTCTCGAGAGGTTCTATCATACTTTGGGAACCCCCACGGTCGAAGCATATAATTTAGAAGTTTGCAGCTTAATCATCTAAGAAGTTTATTTTAGTTCAAAGGGATTCTAGATCAAGTGCTAGTTTCTTAATCATCTATTTTCTCTTTAGTCAAAGTCATTTTTTTTACTTCACTTTTCAAACCAAAAACTTCCGTTAGATAAAATAACAGCTCCACTTTGTGAGTACAAGTACTCGACAGCCCCGAGTCTAATACGACACTTGATCCTATATTTTAAAACGATAGGTATACTTGCCTTATCGGTTTATTGTTGGAATTGTGCTTCAGCAAAATAATATAAAGAAAAAATATCCATCAAGTTTTTGGCGCCGTTGCCGGGAAGTTTCTTGTGTCGATATTTTGAAAGCAAAGTTCTGTTAATTTTATCCTTTTTATTGCTTAAAATTTTACTTTAAAATTTCATGCGAAAGGGCCGTGCTGGGTTTTTATCCCACAAGACCGCCTAGTACCTTGCGAGCCCGTCATTGGGTAGTCCTTGGGAAATCTGGGAAATTTTATTTTATAAATTTTTAATTATAAAATTTTTAAGTTTCTTTCGTTTTTTCTTTTTGGTGTATGACCCGAAGAAATCCGTCAGATCTTCTTGAATTGGATCCGGAAATCGAGCAAACCATTCGGCAATGCTTAAGATTCCAACGACCAAATTCTCAAGATCCGATTGAGGAATCCATAGGCGACACTTCCTTTCCGAATACTTTTTCTTCTTCTTCTTCTTCTTCTTCTTCTCCCTCCTCTTCTACTTCTTCTAATATGGGCAATCCAAATACGGATGCGGCCGCGCAACGGACTATGTCCTATTATGCCCGGCCTAATCTGGAGGATACCACTTCTAGTATTGTTCGACCTGCTATAGTGAACAATAATTTTGAATTAAAGCCGAGCATCATTCAAATGGTACAACAATATGTACAATTTGATGGGCTTCAAGATGAGGATCCCAACACGCATATTTTTAGTTTTCTAGAAATATGCGATACTTTCAAAATTAACGGGGTATCCGATGATGCAATAAGGCTTCGGCTTTTTCCTTTCTCCTTGCGCAATAAAGCTAAGCAGTGGCTCAGTTCTCTTCCAAGAGGATCTATCACCACATGGGCTCAAATGACGGAACAATTTCTCACGAAATATTTTCCGCCCGCTAAATCAGCCCAATTGCGTAAGATATCATTTCTTTCTCCCAAGTTGAATCGGAAATGCTTTATGATACTTGGGAGCGGTTTAAGGAATATTTGCGCCGATGCCCCCATCATGCAATCCCCGATTGGTTGCAAATTCAGACATTCTATAACGGCCTAAATTCCCAAATGCTTCAAATGATTGACGCCGCCGCCGGTGGTACCTTGAATAACAAAACACCGGCAGGCGCGCAAGAGCTTCTAGAGAGTATGGCCATGAATAGATATCAATGGAGTACACCTCGGTCGCGCCCAAATAAACCGGCCAGG